>CM026073.1:26953909-27553909 GCA_014839685.1 Anableps anableps
GAGAACATTCACTATGGCCAAGTGTATGCTCCCAAAAGCACAAAGCCATTTATTTCTAATGACCTCATGACCTTCTCTCTTTAGCTAAGCTAACTCATAAGAAAAGCAGGTTGAACTTTTTGTGATGTAAGGTGTAATAAACACTGCTGCTCGCCTGTGAGGTTTTAGACCTTTAGTCTCACTAATCCCTAAAGCACACACAGCCCCTGACTGAGCTGCAGCTTGGCCAAATAAGAATGGTGTCCTAATAATGGCTTTGCTTCGACAATATTTGTTTCCGACAGTCCAAATCCATAGGAATTAAATTTACACAGCACTAAATCTCATATCAAAGAATGTAAAATCAGCATGATTCCTTGGTTCTTCAAGAAGATGATTATTCTAAAAGTAAAATTATTATTAGGTTTACAAAAAAAAAAAAAAAAAAAAAAAAAAAAAAAAAAAAACAAACTTGTTTGTTTGGGCCGTTTCAATTTTAGTAAAACATTCTGACAAAGAAACACATTTTGTAATAGCCTCTTTTACAATTCTTGTAAGCTCTGTACAAATGCTGTTTTGAAGTTGTTTACCCATCCATTCATTTTCTACATCCACTTATCTTTACAGGGTCGCGGTGGGCTCATGCCTATCTCCAGCAGTCTTTGGACAAGAGGTAGGGTACACCCTGAACAGCTCGCCAGTCTATCTCAGGGCAAAAACATTTTCTGTTTAACGTTTAAAGCATATAAATATATGTTAGGTTGGACCAGGCATGGGGTGATGGGTTTAAAAACAGAGCTCACAAAGCAGACAAGGAAGGGGGAGACAGATCAATATGAGTCAGGAAATAAGGTAGAAAAGGTTATTTACTTGACATTGATCTGTTGTAGCAGCAGCAGAGCTTACCCTGTTTCTCTTTTGTTAACCTTTAAGCCTGAGTATACTCACAAATTAAGGGGAAGTCAACTAACGGGTGTAATTTATGGATCGAACCGGGTCACACTACCTCCGCCGGTGACTGGCGCCTATACAGTTACAGGCATGAAGAATTATTAAAGGATCAAAATGTATAATAAGGATGACTTCACAAAAGTAAAACCTTGTGTGACTAAAATCTATAAACGCAGAAAATTTCTATAATCTATAATGGATAAATTATAAAATAGTTATTTACATGCACTGTATGCCACAGTAAAAGGAAATCCAGATGAAAGCCAAATGCAATTTGCAACACTGATTTATGGAGGCAAAATTACGTTGCCAAACGTTTTCCATACAATGACTTGCATTTATATACAATTATGGTCAGAAGTTTGTATTCAATCATAATACACATCTTTTCAATTTAATTTTTGGGTTTTATTCATATATTTGAGCTATTATCCTCTGGTAGTTGACTGGTAAATCTGTACTTGTAAAGTGCTTTATCCAGTCCAGAGGACCCCAAAGCGCTTCCTGCTGCCCTGGGGTCTGAGATGTCCTTTGGTCTGACAGAAGCAAGGCTGCCATGGACCAGCGCCACCGGGTCCTCTGACCACCACCAGCAGGCAAGACAGGTGCAGTGTCTTTCCCAAGGACACAATGACGGACGGAGCGGGGGCTCGAACCGGAAACACATCGACCACTGTCGCCACCATCTCCTCACAATACATAAATACATATATAATGATAATACAACATGCAACTTCAAACCTTTTTTTGAACACAGGAACATAAGTCTACATATGTTTAAATTATGCATACAAGGTCAAATACATGCATACATCACCACTAAAATTTAGACAGACATCCCTTAGCAAATTAGCATTAACCATACCCTTTTTTTTTATAAATCAGAAAGCTTATAGCATAGTTCTGGTTGGATACTGACCACTTTGGTGGTCAATATTCAATTCAATGTACCAATCGGTAGGACTCATTTAAATTGGTTGGTTTCCTGCATAGACCATTTTTTTTAAACATATCAAAAAAAAAAAAAAAACTGTCAATAGTGCTGAGGTTGGATCTATATAAGAAGCGTAATATCAGCCTTTCTTTATTCATTCTCAAACCTGTTTTGTTGTGTGTTTGGGATCATTGTCCTGAGGGAACACTCAACTATGCTGATACTTCAAACATCTCACTTAAAATGTCATCTTCAGAAGAAAGGAAATTAGTTTGGAGAACAACCTGGTAACAACGAAGTCTATCATAACGTGGAAAATGCTAGAAGACCAGTACAACTGACCATAGTAAAATGGGTTGGAGACCAACATGGACTGCCCAGCAAGAAGAAAGGCACTCCTCCAAATTAGACACCTTAAGCATGACAGTCTATGTGACTTGCAGTTGCTCACATGCACATGCCAACTGCCTTCTGGAAAGAAGTTTTGGGGTCAGAAAAAAACAGCATTTTGGCCAAAAAGACAATACAAATGTTTTGGGGGGTCAAGGTGAGACTTTCAAAAATAAGAGCACTGCCAACTATCAAGTAAGGTGCTCATAGCACCATATTGAGGGAACTGGATGGAATAATAAATCAACAACTGTTTGTACACAATCACATTTTCCAAAAAACAATGATCCCAAACACATATAAAAACTGGTGTGGAATGGATAAAGAAGGCCAACAATAAATTAAATAGCACTGACCTCAAAATAAACAAACAAAAAAAATAACATTTAAAAAATAAAATTAATGCCAGGAAACCTCTATTGTTTCTGATGAGAATGCAGGCCAAATATACAGTCGGAATTACATCAAACCTTGTTGGTGGCTACAAAGAGAATGTGATTTCACTACAACTATTAAAGGGACATTTTACCAAGTATTAGTCTTGTTATATTTATGTATCTGAGCCTATGTGTATAGTTTGAACCCTTTATGGATAATAGAAACCTCACAATAAAGACAAACTAGTGGACCCAGTTCTTGCTTCTCAAAATCACTAAAGTTAAATGTTTTAAAATCATTTGTTGTTGGAAAAAAAAAACCTAACAATTTAAAGCTCAAAATTTCTATGCTGCTCATGACCATGATGAGTTAGTGCCACTTCTGACCAGAGCTGCATAGCTTGAAAAAAATCACTGTATCATCAAGGCACCACTCTGTAATTTCTGCACTTTGTTCTTAAAAAGACAACATTGATAATTTTTTCCCCCAGTTATTTCTTTTACTCAGTTTTAAAAATATTCTTCAGTATTTTATATTTGAAATTTGATCAAAAATTGATCAAAAAGTTAGTGTACTTGATTTTTTTTTTTTTTTTTTTTTTACCATATTTAGTGTCATCTCACTATATTGCTGATAAATGAGCCATTTCTTCATGAAAATCCTGACATTATCATCATGATACATAGATATTGCTGTATAGTATACCCCCGATATTCGCAGGGCTTTGGGACCACAACTGCCTGTGAATAGCTGAAATCTGCAAATACTTAAAGACTCCCTCTAAAATGCTTTTAACTGCCTATTTTAATAATTCAAACACGAAATATACCTACTACCAGCACTACTGCTGAAGCTAATATCCACAGTCTTTAAAGTCACTCTTGGGGGAATGGCCAATCAGTACCAAAGAAAATGAATGGCACTCCTGGATTGGCTACTTTACAAACAGCTTCAGATTTGGCTGCTTTGAAGAGACAGAGCAGACTTTACTTCTTGAGGAAGCTTAGGTCTTTAATGTTTTCAGCAAGATGCTGCACATATTCTATAAGTCTGTTGTGAAGAGTTCACTGTCTTCTGTTGGGGTAGCAGGATCAGAACCAAGGACTTAAAAAGGCTCAACAAGCTGATGAAGAAGGCTGGTCCTGTTCTGGGGACTCCTGTGGAGCAACTGGAGATTATTGTGCAAAGGATTCTTCCTAAAATCAAGAACATTACAGACATCCCTGAGCATCCCCTTCATGAGACTGTTGTACAACAACAGAATGTCTTCAGTCAGAGGGTTCTTCAGGTCCACTGTAATACTGACTGCTACAGGAGATCCGTCCTGCCCACAACCATCAGCATCTACAACAACTCTTTGAAGAAAATTGTGTAATATAAGAGTTTCAGCAACATTTAATTTTCTTCCGGGATTGTATTTTTGAAGTATTTTCAAATTGAGCTAAATTGAATTTGAAACATCAGCCAATAGTGTCAAGTTGCTTTGCACCTAGAAATTTCAGCTTCCCCGCTGAATTTTTATTTGAAGAGTTTAGATGTGCTCTACAAAAAAAAATCTGCAAATAGCTGAATTTTCCAAAAAAGTTTCTGGAGTTATGTTTTACAGAAAAATCTGTGAATTGGTGGAGGTCCACTACAATTCACTACATCTTGAGTAGAGCAAGTGATGAGGGCTAATAATATAAGAGTTGCTGCCATTCAGGAAGAATAAAATGAATACCTATATAAAACTAAACCTTGATCATTTGAAACTCAAAAGCTGTAAATCTATTTGAAATAGGGTTGAACTTAAGGCAAAATTTACAAAAAAGCAATAAATACACAATTAACACAGAAATGATAAATACAAGCTAATCTTACACTTTTTCTTTTTTCATCAAACATGTTTGTTTAATTTTATACCAAGCAGAGACACAAACTAATAAAAATATAGTTAAATGATATTTACTTCAGACAGACAGATTGTCTTGCACATCAGCTCCACCTGGCTTCTGCCCAGTGAAGACATCAATACATCCATCATGTCTCTTTTTTAGTCCATAAAGATGGCACAGACCTGATGCAGTGACTGAAGAACTATTTGTCCACCCATATGCCAGGGCTTGTAATTGTTTTCTCGGGATCCTGCCAAATTTTGGGCTTTGCCAACAAGGGCCACATATTTTAGGAGAGGAAAGTCCAGGAAGAGGTATGCAAACCATATTACACTCAGCTGGGAAGCAACCATTTCATACAGCGGGCCATTCACTTGAATGTTTGTTAAAGCTTGAGTTCACATTTTCTGCAGCAAAAAGGTACTTTTTGGTATAGGATGCTGGTCTTTTCCTTTTGGTACTTTTGTAGTTTTAGTCTTTTTGTAAAGTTTTTCCAGGTACAGAACGGAGTCCAACCTTAAGGACATTTATTGCCTGCTTTGGCAAAAGTTGAGCAAAACTATTTTTCAATGATCTGCTCATAATCTACTCCAGGAGAATGTAGCTATGTGACTCCAATAAAAATCTAATGGCAGGAGACTGAGGCAAATTAACCAGGAGCCTTTGTGTTAATGCTTATTCTACCCTAATAATTTCAATGTAAAACAGTAGTTCCCATTTTAAAGATATAAGTCCTAAATTAAAATGTTTATTTATATTTCTTAGGGATGCAGACGCTCATGATGTCCTCTACAGTTGCAACTTTACTATTCCTTTTACAAACACTTTTATGGCATTTTAATTTCAAGATGTGGGACTTCTCCCATTTGGCCACCGTTACTGGCCACAACCTGCACTGCCCCAGTGGAGTTTGCAAGGCTGCTAAATAAACATGCATTAGTTTCTCGGGTCCATGGCCTTTCCAAAAGGCAAAACAATGAGCTCCAATGGAAACATGCAGTGTTATTTTAAATGCATTTTTCTCTTTTTTGTTACACATTGAATTTTATTTGTTTTGACTAAAGTGGCTCCATTCAGAATCTGCATGCAGGTACACATTTGTGCTAAACATCAATGCTTGAGTAAATACATGGCATGCTTTTTTTTCCCAAAAGGGTCATAGAGCCCTATACAAGAGCAAAGATGAAAAACTGCACATACATATTTCATTGTCCTTTACAGGTGCTTTAATATATATGCACTTCTCAGAAATCAGTCCATTGTGTATTCTGGCGACTCATTTTCAGGGAGGAAGTAGGCCCAAGGGGTGAACTGACCCTAAAGGTACAAAGAAATTTGTTTGGGTTTTTTTCTTCCTCCAGAACTTCGCTCTACCCCACTTCCTCGAGGTGGCTGTCCCACTCACTCACTCTCAAGGACCAAGCCAATCTCCCTTTGTAAATAGAACTATGTTTTATAATTCCACCCTCTTTCTCAGATGACCATATCAATAATGCAGAAGCACCGCATATGTCCAGAAGCATGAGATTTTTTCTGTGATTTGGGTTGGCATTTATGGTAATAGTTTGGCAAACAATCTACTCGAGCAACAATGACCACAGATTACAGCTGTTTTCAGATCAAAGAGACTGCAGAGAGAGCCATGATTGATTGCTCACCATGAGACAGAGTGAGGCAGTTCAAAGCCCCACATCTCACGTTTACCTCTCTACTCTGATAACAGAAAGAAATCTATTTTTTTCTAATCTTCAGTGTATTCTTATATCTTAGATACAAGAGGGTTTACACATTTGACATTTACCTTTCAAGCACCAACTGCAATGTGTGAAAGAAATAGCCCAAATTTTGCAAATATTAAATAATCAAATGTGTTTATTTTGTAAATGATATTATGGAGTTATTTGAATATTGACCACAAGAGAAAACCCAGTGTATTTTAAAGTGAGAATTTTAACAGACATATCTGCTGTTATCATATCCATCATGCTATTGACAATGTTGCTCGTACATGATAAGTTCACTGCAAAGCTTGCATATGACCAAAGAAATCCTGGAATGTGTATCATGTAAATTAGCCTATGGCATAAAGCCAAAAAGGAATTGGTTTGCTGCATGTTAAAGACACTGCTTATTAAACAAAGAAGCTCATTTTCTATTAATGAGACAAAAGCTGGAGCACCATGTGACAAATGTGAATTTGCATATTCATGAAAAACTGGATAAATGTGATTAATACCATCCAGTTATGTCACATGAGAACCTAAAGAAAAATTAGTACTTATTTAGGGATTTCATCTGTGGTTCCAATCTCAGCAATTTTAAAATCCTAGAAATGATAAAAATATTTCTTACTCATGTACAAACAATTTCCTGCTGTAGCACTGATAAGCTAAAACTATACGGACGTTCACAAACCTATTTGTCTCATATTCACTTTGAATATCTATCACAATTTTGTTTAAAGATTAATTATTTTCCTTCCCATTTAAAGGGCCAGCATTATATATTTTCCGGACAGTTATAAAAATGCTGTATATATCAAACATAAAGAAATTTGACTGTGATTTGATGCCTTGAAACTGGCCTCTGTCTATTTAATAAGCTCCTGCTCTTTCCGACACTCCACCTTCAGCACGTCATCACAGTAATGCTCCACCATTATGCCATTTACAACCGTTGGACTGAGAAGTAGTTTGTATGATAAGCCCAGCAGATGCACAGTTCACCAGGTGTTTGCTAATTACTGCTGCCGCTAGTCTGCAGCAGCAGACCAGTGGTAGAGCTCCCCTACCACTGGTCTGCGTGGGGGAGGTGCAGGGGAGGAGTGCTCTGTGAGGCCAAAGCTCAGCTGGATATTGTAGCTCCGAGGAGGAGCTTTGTGGAAATAGGTGGCGCTTTGTGAGAGCAAGTGTTTAAGTACCCCCAAACGGCTGCCACTGACGATTCAAAGATTTCTCAAACGTATATGAGAGAATCAAAGCAGCACTTCAAGTATGTTTTTGATAAGAGAATAACATTATAACATGATATAAAGCTCAAAAACGTCGATTTTACATGACACCCCACTCCCCCCCCACACACACATACCTAATGATATCCAGCAGACATTGAAAGAAGCAATGGAATTCCTTATATCTCTGAACTTAAGATTTATTTAGCATCACTAAAATGCTTAAGCTTCAAGTAAGAATTGTAAGAAAATATTGGAAATTGATAATAAAGAATCAATTTCATTTTTATTATTATATAATTAGTTTGAGAAAGTTGCTTTGCAACAAGAAGATCCTGGGTTCAAATTCCAACCTGGGGTTTCCATGTTCTCCTCATGCATGTATGGTTTTTTTCTGGGTACTCTGTTTTCTTCCATAGTCCAAAGGCATGACTTTTAAGTTAACTGGTCTCTATAAATTGTCCTTGGGAGTGAGTGTGTGAGTGCATAATCATTTGTCCTCTTTGTCTCTTTGTTGAGCTGTGATGGGCTGGGACAGGGGTGCCCAAATCCAGTCCTGGAGAGCTACTATGCTGGAGCTTTTCATTGCATCCTTTCTTCAACACACCTGAATCAAATAAATGGCTCATTACAATACTTCTACAGAGCTAACTGACTTGCTGATGAGGGGCCATTTCATTCAGGTTTGTTGAAGCAGGGATGCATCTAAAAGTTGCTCGATAGTAGGTCTCCAGGACTGGGCTTGAGCATCCCTGGACTAGGGTATACCCTGCCTTTTGCCCAATGACAACTGGAAATAGGCACCAGCCTCCAGCAATCCTGCAAAGACAAGTGGGCATAGATGATGGCTGGGTGGTTTCAAAACACGGAAAAACAAACACACAAGGAAAAATCAAAGACACTATTGTTATCTTCTTAGAATACTTTCTTCACACCAGAGAGAGAGACCAAGTATTTAATCAATCTACCCTGATAGAAAAACTGGTCTCCTTTACTGAAGTTATTCTCAAATTTAAGGTTTCCAACATTTATCCATTCTACTGCATTGAGACAGTTCACATTCAGCGTTTAACATATCCATCAATATTTAAGGTTGAGACCAACCATGGATAATTTTAAAGCTTTTTTTTTTTTTTTTTTTTTTTTTTTTTTGCATAAACAAAATAATATTATCCATAAAATTAGAAATGTTGATTGAGCATTACATTTTGAGGTCATATTCACATTTTGAAAACTTAGGAATGTCTTTGCCATGGTATAACAAGTGGTGGCTAAATCTAAGAGGTCCACAAGGACATTTTGAAAGGATATGAACAACAGCAGTTAAAGGGGCAGTGTTATGTGTTATTTCAGGGCACATAGAATAATTTTATAGCACTATCAAGTAACTATGTTACCTTCAGTTGTTAGGTCATATATCAAATATGACCAAAAAGAAATCTGATTTCATAATTTAACAGCTTGAAATTGGGCCTCTGTCTCTATAAGAAAGTCCTGCTCTTTCTGAAACTCCGACTCCAGGAAGTCACCACAACAGCTAACCTTTTAACAACATTTTTACCAGCGTTTCACTGAGAAGTACCGCATATAATGAGCTCAATAAATGCGCAGTTCCACCAGGTGTTTGCTAATTGCTGCTGGCTAGTCTGAAGGAGCTGAGTGGGGAAGTCACGGTGGAGGGCTACTCTATGAGGCGGAAGTTCGGAAGCTTGGAAACTGTAACTCTGAGGAGGATCTTGGTCTCAAAGACAGCACTAGGTCCATCCAGGTGTTTTGTACAGCAGAATGATTGCCACGGGAGTTTAAAGGACTTCTCAAACCTGCATGAAGGAATCAAGGCAACACTTCAAGTATGTTTTTGATGAGGGATTAACATTATAAGATTATGTAAAGCTCAAAAAAAGTCGATTTTACATAATACTGCCCCTTTAAATGTAAATGAAAAGGTAAAATTTGAGGTTTTTTTATTCACTGTGATACTCATACCTACATATTATGTGTCAGTTTTATTTTCCTAGAAGTTAGGTTAGGTATTTTGATTATAAATAGGGATTTAAAAAAAAAATCATAAAAATGCTAAAAGTTTGCATATAATTAAAACGTACTTGTTTATAATTTAGATTATACTTTATACCTTATTTCTATTTATTGTGGTTCTGAGCCCATATAGTCCAGTTGACTTTGTGAAATCTATGCAGCCATAACCCCAAAATAATTCTTAATGATATCCTAGATTTTTTTAGAATTTACATAACCTCACTTCCTTACAGTAAAGCCTGTATGGATCATAGAAAATTACATCAAACAATCAGTTATTAACCCTGCTAGTAAAACAAACTGATACATGATCAATACAAACTGTTGCTTGGTAGATGGTCCTGTTTTATTTTCAAAAACATCTTGATAAAAAAATGGCCAAAACTACAAACTATGAAATACAGTAAATGGAGTTCAAATCACATTTAGGACCAACTAAATTGAATTTGTGCTAATAAATATCATATAAGTTTGAAGTTTAATCACTCTGATCACAGCTTTTTATATCATTGCTTTACCTGACATGATACCTTTAACATGAAAACAGTAAAATACTGTGTGGAATTAGAAGCATATATGTACAGGCTTTAAGCATCACAAATCAAATGTGAAACATAAAAAACTAATGATATAGAAAAAAAACTCATGACAAGGACATTGCTAGATAAGTGGAGAAGGGTAGGCAAAGAGCTATTTAGAACGATGGTAAATGGCCTTTTTTTTGCCATTCCAACTTTCCCTTCCCCCTCTCCCGTTCAAGGATGGCATTAGAGACTGCAGGCTGACATACATTTTTTATAGCTTCATAAAGTCGTCCAATGACCAGGTCACCCTTCTCATAACTAGGGAGCAGAACGCTTGAAAAAAGCCATTCATCACCATGAAAGGGCCTGCTTGTCCAAGCGCCTTCAAACATGCACACAGTCTGGCAAGAGACGCTCAGCACAAATGCTAACGTACTTCTGCCGCTAATGCCAGATGACCTTCTCACATCTATTAGCGCGCTGGCTGACGGAGAGGGCAGACACAAGCCCTCCTTGTCTCCTGCAAAGATTTCAGTGACAAGAAATGGAAAAAAAAAAAAATCATGCATGATAATGGCTGTTGCCACCAACAAAGCAATCTTCAACCCCCCCCCTCCCTCTTTTTTAACAATACAAGGTAATATCAGGTGAATATGAAATAAACTATGATTAATTATACAAACAAGGAAACTTTCTGTCACGATGTATTGGCCAGAAATTAGTCGTTATTGTAGAGGTGCAGTTAGAGGTAATCTAACGGAATAACATGACATTCTTTTTTAAATGTGTCTCTCTTTGATTCAGCGAGTGAGAGGGACCTCCAGTGTAGAACTGGAACGCCCCTCGCAGACAAACCATCAGACCACTAAACCCCATTAGTGTGCAATTAGTGACAGCTGGTGGGTTGTCAGCTTGGTAATGGCCTCAAAAGGAGTACCCATGGAATACAAACAACACAGCAATGCAGAGATTTCAAACTTGGCAAGAATAGTCAGAAAGCGTCCATTGAGCTAAATTTTTCAGATCCATAGGGAAGAAAATCATACAACTGGTGCTTGTAGAGATTATAAATGTTTTCAAATTTGCGATATAAAAGACTAAATAGATGGTAGCTAAAACTAGCCAATAATTTCCTCAAAGACATGTTATTTTAGGTTCTTTTTAACAGTTCCTCCTCTTCCTGGCCTTTCACTTCAAAAGCAAGGCTAAGCTATGTCAGGTACAAGAGGTGGATGGACAGAGAAGGAAAAGGGAAGGAGTGGTGGAGTTGGGGGAGGGGGGGTTGAAGTAGTTTAATAATTTATTTAAGAGGGAAAGAAGGCAGCCAAGGGGAACAAATAGTGTTTCTCCCAGAACCAAGCCCCTCTGACCCCAGTGCTGCGTACCTGAAGCCCAAGCCCCATCGCATTAGCGAAATTCTTATTTGATGGCATTTTAATATTCTGCCTTGATGACTTTTTAGCAACATTTACTTTCGGAGGTCTCGAGCGCTTCCCCCTGAGGAAATGAAACATGTCAAAACCCATTACGAAAAAATCAAAATTTAAATACCTCAGCCGTGTTAGCGGTAATACACACAATCCCCACCGCTCAGAGGCAAGTCTCACAAACACTCATCTGCTTGCTGGCTCGTAATGAGTCTGTTTGATGGGTAAGCGATTTGTGGGTCACCGAGCATACGTTACAGATCCAATTTAACCCTTGATTGCTTGTACTCTGGAGGACCTGGGAAAACGTGTTATTGAAATTTAATACCAGATCATTTCTTCTTACTCCCATGCAGGGACAAAGGTATGCATACACGACTCCTCCTGTGGCCTGTGCGGATGGGGGAGGCATTGGTAAAAAGCATCCAAGGAGGAAAAGGGAGAGACAAGACGAGAGGGAAAAAACAAAGACAATTTTGTGCATGGAGGTAATCTTGGCTTCATCTGCAGGTCTTGCTAAACACCAATCCAATTAGCCCCCGAGGGCACTGCACTGAGCACCAACCCACTTGAATACAACCTCTCTATCAGATGATGTATCACTTTTTTCATAATGTATAAGGCTGCTTGTGTTTGGCTGTTAGACAAAAGAAAAAGGATGTGTTATCCTAATTTTATCAGTGGAAACAAATTTTATTTTTCCTTTCTAAGAACATTTTGAGTAGAAGAAACTAAATCAAATCTGTCTTTAAACCAGAACAAACTATTTTAAAAGGTGGAAAATCTACCCTTACCTAAGTCATATTAGACTTTATTTTGTCCAAATTCATCTGTAAACCAAAAAAGGCAGTTAATTTAATTTATGATAATTTACTAAGAGTTCTTGAAATTACTGGATTAAACAAGATGAAAATAGCATTCCTAACCCAGAGGAAGAATAAGCTGAAAAGGGATCACAGTTGACATAACCACATTATACATAAAGTTAATAACCACTGTCTTGATATATCTTATGTTCTAAAAAAAATGGACAGTCATTTTTATCAAATTCGATTAAAAACTGAGGCACTCTCATCTCTTTAAACTGGCACATGACTTCCCACAAGAGCCCCAAAGATACCCAGATGCCAAGCTTCCCCTCCCCCTTCTTGTAGCAGCTGATGTCAACAATGACAACAGCAAATGAAAACAGTGACCTGATGCTATCCATACAACCCTGGATATTTCGTAATACTAAGATTTTTTTTCTGCATTGCACATACAAACTGAGTTTTTGTTGTAAAATGAACTATTATTTAAAAAAAAAAAAAGTTGATTAATATCTGGTGAATAGATAATTAGGCAATTTTAAATTTAAATGACTCTGAACATTCCCAATAGAAGAGAAAAATTTCTGAGTTATTTCAAGTCTTTTGCAGTGTCTTGACTCTGTTTATTGTCTTTAGACATAAGCTGAAGGAATTAATGACAAAGGGTAATTAATGTCAAAAATAATGTCAAAGAAAAGAACAACTGTTTTTGAAGTGTCTTTAGCTATGCTCAGGAACTTCTTTTGAATTTTAATGTGGTCAATGTTTACAATGTTGGCACCTGCTGACAGTATAGATGCTGACTTTAAAAAAAAAAAAAAAAAAAAAAAAAAAAAATTCCAAAAAAAAGGGAAAAACTACAGAATGTCAACAAGGTACAAAGTTGAGTAGCACTACAAAATTTAGCAAAGCATCCTGAAGATGTCTAGGAAAAATTTTAAAGGTCAGTAACACTCTCGTTTTTACAAGAGCAGATTATTAAACATGCCAGACAGTATGGCTGATAATTAAAAGTGTAACCAAATCCCATTGTATTTTGAAAATGTTATTTGTGTTTCAAAAACACAACCAGACATTACATTACTAAATAGCATTAATTTAACAGGTTAAGAACTCTTATCTTGAAACAGTTTAGCGGTTGATTTATGTTTTTTGAAGACCCAGTCTGAACCTGATTGAAGTCATCTAGAAACTAATCAGAAACTTTGCTCACTATTTGATCTGTGATGGTTTTTCAGTGAAGCTAATTGGACTGTTAATAAATATACTGAAATGGTTCAGATCACTGTTAGATAACCTGGTTTCCAACAACTGGGTCAACAATTAATGAGGCATGTACCTTTGTTTTATTTACTCACCGGTAATTTGCTGCTTATTGGTCTTCCACTAACTGAACAACTTTAAAGTATTGTCATAGATTAAACTGTTGCAGAGGCTGTTGTAGTGTTCTGCTGGTCTCAAGACTCAGACAAAATTGTGGACAGGGAGAGGGGAAATGTTCATATAACATTTCTAGCAAGTGTTGCTGTTTTGTGATATAAGTTAATCATTCTTGCTCCATGTAATGACTGTTGACTTGCAGTGTTCTAATTAGTCTTGCAATTATTATTATTATTGAGAAAACAAAAACATTTTATAGTTGTGTTGTTTTGATCTTTTTTTTTTTTTAAAGCATGCATTTTTTTCCTGCTTTTAAGTAATTTGAAATTTTAGTATCATGACAACCATTTCCAATATTAAAACACAGAATTGTTTTTATTTTTTGTTTCAACATTTTTATTCTAATACTTTTTATTTAAAAGTAAAGAAAAAATATTTTCACATGAGCTGTACAACATAACAGAAGTGAAAAGATTCAGAAAAAAATTAAAGGTTACTGCTCTTCAGAATATTTTCATACCTGTGGCGTTGGGTCAGCGGAGTTGTATGCTTCTTAGCATGCTTCAGCGAGATATGAAGCTGTTACAAGATGATTCAAGATTAGTCACTCTTCTGCCAGCAGCTTCAAATGGGAACTGACAACCATGAAATGTTTTGGTTTTGAACCAAAATCTCTTTAGAGATTAGAGCTGGAGTTTATGAGTATCATTGCAAGGACTTAAATTATATCATCACTCATTATTTACCATTTCTAATAATTGAATAATAGATTCTAATAGTGCTAAACCTCCGAATGGGTGTGTAGACAGGACTTACTGAAAGAAAGGCTAATTGAAAGCTCAAGAGAGCAGTCGGCAGGCTGGCATGGTTCAGTATTTGTCATTAGACCAGACTGCTGGGAGAGAATAGAGTGCGCTGCGGCATTCGTGTGTAACCAAGATTTATGCTAATGTCTCACTGCATATGCTTATTCTACATATCTATATTAAACTTAATAGACTGTTACATTGCTTCTTAACCTCAGCTTCCATCCATGATTACCTTTTCTGATTTCTTTGCAAAATGGGACATAAACACGGGGCAGGGATTTTATCAGCGTGTCAGTGGGTTTGTTTCCAGTGGCAGACCATGGCTCTCATAATCATACTTCAGGGAGTCTATCTGAAAATGTTTGCCTAAGAGGCAATAGTTAACATCATGTCACTATGTAATTCCCCAGAAAGCTCAGTAGACCTTTTTACTTTTATTCAATTTTTTTTTTTGTTTGTTTGTTTTTTTTTTTGTTTGGTTTTTTTTTGTTTTTTACTAATCCAACAATTCACTGAATTCTAACAAAACTCTTCACAGACGTTTTTTATTCAAATCATTTCCGTTATCAAATTTTAGTATTTGGATATTCATTTATTGAATAGGACAGTTTTTTTTCTCTCTCTATTTAACTAAAAAAAAAAAAATCCACAATGTTATACAATAAACCTCTGGTATATAATAGCTTCAGTCAATAGTCAGCAACTTTATTAATTCAGTTAGGGGGAAACATTTATTATGATGATGTTCTGCTGAAGAATATATTTACAAACAAGAACAAATGCATTTATGAGTCTTAATGGGCTTCTATTTAGCAACAGTTGCAGACTTTTGTTGCCTTCTGTTAACAAAAACAGTAAATATTTAAATGGAAGCTTCTCTAATGAAACTGAGGTGGTTATAAAAGACAGGTTGTTTAAGCACAGAGTAAACATAAAGTGTAAAAGAGTCCATCACAAATCAGGACTTTAACATTAGTGTTAGCATTGAAAGGGACAGCTCTGATGTTGCCTTTATTGCTATCTCAGACTCAATTGGTTTTGTTGAAAAACCGTTACAGATTTACTCGATCCTGCCTCCATAGTCTGAAAGATGTATTGACATATGCCGTTAAGTGTAAACACATGAAAGTATTTCCTTACAACCCTGTACTGTCTGACCACTTCCTAATAATCTTTGAGTTTAATTCAGCCAAATACACTGCCCTTGATTAAAAAAAAAATAATTATAATAGATCACTTTTAGACAATGCTTTACCAATTTTTCTGTACCATTGATAATTTCCTTTGTATCACATGACAACACAGCTGGGGGAAGAAACCTAATTTCTCCCCCTCACCAATTAATGGTGCTGTTCATAGTGTTACGTTATTGTGTTTAGCATTAGACATGTAGCCCCCCTTGAAAAAGGCGAATCAGTCACAGGAGGATGGCTTCATTGTTTAATTCAGGGCTGCATACTTTAAAGCACACCTCTAGCAAATTAGAGAAAATATTCTGCTTTAAACATCTAGAGGAGAGCTACTTAATCTTGAAAAATAAGTTCCCTCTGGTCTCACCAGTGATGACTTCATGGAATTATTTATGAATAAAATTGATTATATAAAAAATTATAAAAGATTATTGACATCTTCAGGAACATGGTAACTGGGTCTTTA
Source organism: Anableps anableps (assembly GCA_014839685.1). Taxonomy (NCBI): domain Eukaryota; kingdom Metazoa; phylum Chordata; class Actinopteri; order Cyprinodontiformes; family Anablepidae; genus Anableps; species Anableps anableps. The sequence continues at coordinate 26,970,008 of CM026073.1, forward strand.
GTGAGTGTGGTAGCCTTAATAATAACTGTAGAACTGAATCTTTGTTTGAACTGTTTTGATCCAGTTGAGCTTTCTGAGTTTTCAGAAACATGAGCTTCATCAGAACCTATAACTTGTATGTTAGATCCGGTCTCAGCCAAATTTTTGAAGGAAGTGTCCCCATTGATTACTGCATGCATTTTACATATCAGTAATCTATACTTAGTAAACAGATATGTACCAAACAATGTTTTTTATTTGGTACATAACTTTTTAAAAAGTTACACACTGCAGCTTTTTTTTTTGGTACATATTTGTTAAAATTAGAATAGAATAGAAATTTCTTGTTATTATCATGTAGACAGCGAAATTAAAAGTGCCATCAGCCAGTGCAACATGCACACAATAAAATAGTTTAAAAATCTGCTAAAAACACACACACACACATATATATATATATATATATATATATATATATATATATATATATATATATATATATATATATATATATATATATATGTACACCCAGAGCAACATGCACGCAATAAAAATAGTTTTAAAATATCATAGAAAGACGTATATACGTACATCCACACATATCAGGTACAGGCATAGTTTTTGACTGCATTAAGTCTGGATATTGCTGTGGGTTAGAAACTGTTTTTGAGTCTATTTGTCTTAATGGTCATAACTCTGTACCGTCTTCCTGACAGCATCAATTGGAATAAAGAGTGACCTGGCTGAGAGATGTCTTTTGAAATCTTTGTGCTTTTTTGAGACAGCGGTCGCTATGTAGTTGCTCCAGGAAAGGTAGAGGGCAGCCAATGATCTTCTGTGCTGTTCTCACAACCCTTTGAAGTGTCCCAACTGAAACTGTCATGATGTCCTGACAGTATAATATGAGACAGATAATCTGTGAAAAACTCAAGCTCCTGTGCCTCCTCCCTGTGGTCCAACTGCCATCTGCAGAAACACACCACTCCCAGTCAGAAACAATCAATCAGAGCCAGGAGGAGTGTCTTAGCACTGTCAATCACGCTTGTGTACACACTGCTCAAACCTTCCCCCACACAGCACATTCATGCACAAGATTTCCGGTTTGCTGCAGCTCTGCTAATGGCGGTGAAACAACCTGCAGGACAATTGTTTATCCGCCATCATCGGTGGCCATGCTAACTAGTCTGTGCATTCATGGCAGGCGCCGATGTGCAGGAGAAATTTAGTGAGTATTTGCCAACAGAAGTATTTGTCTTTGATTCAGTATTGTCAAGCATGCACTTTTACACTTTATGACTTATACCCCAGCAAAATTTTTAAAAGTACATGCATTTATCTTTACTCAAATTGATTACTGTAACAGTGTCTTTGCATGTTTACCTAAAAAGTCAATCAGACAGCTGCAGCTAATCCAGAATGCTGCTGCTCGCTTCCTCACTAAAGCTAGCAAAATAAGGCACATCACTCCAGTTCTAAAGTTCTTACAATGGGTCCCTGTGGTCAGAGAATAGACTTTAAAATACTTTTACTGGTTTATAAATCAGTGATTGGCTTAGCACCAAAATGCATTAAAGGTCTGTTGTTGTATCAACCTTCCAGACCACTCAGGTCTTCTGGTTCAAGTCGACTCTGCATCCCAGAGCCAAAACCAAACATGGAGTAGGATTCAGTTTTTATGCTCCATTAATCTGAAACAAACATTCAAAAACTGCCAAAATGCTGAAACTCTGAATTCCTTTAAAGAAAAGTAAAAACTCATTTGTTTATAGTTGTCTTTAATCAAATTACTGGAACATTATCATTAATTTTAGTCTGTATTCCAACTTTTCATTTCTTATACCTCTACAGTATTTCTTTTGTCTGTTATTTTATGTTTTTATTATGTAAAGCACTTTGAACTGCCTTGTTGCTGAAATGTGTTATATAATAAACTTGTCTTTCCTTGAGCTGTACTCCTGTCTTTTATTTTCATGCTTACCACAACTTGTCTTTTCCCTTTTTATATGAAATATTCAGAGAGCTGAATTCTTGGGAGATTTTTTAGATAACCACAAATGTCACAATTTTCATAGGCTTGAAACTATTTGTTGCAAAAAATATAACAATTTGACCCAATCAAGGCTCCATTCAAACTATTTCACATGACAGCAGTCAACAATTGTTGCTTCTATTCATAGACAAGATCTGCTTGTGTTGGATGTAACAGTGTCACAAATGCTTTACCCAATAACATACTAAGAAATTTTCAGCTAATTTCCATGAGGCTTCCGCAAGCTTTTATTGAATAGTTCTGGGTAAAAAAATGTGTTGTGGCATTTTAATTCATGGTCCAGAGTTTGTAAAATTTATTCAATTATTAGGTCTTGTGTTTTAGACACAGAAAGTTCCTAAATACAGTTTAAGTTGAGGCAATACATTTAACACAATTGCCCAAGCTTAGAGCAACTCACGGACTAATATTTAATTCATAATATAAAAACGATAAAATCATATGGCATAACTGCAACCCTACTAAGCTATGATTTTCTACTTAAATCATGGCTTTCTACAGTGGAAGGTGGTTTTACCAATATTGATGCATGTGGGGTGAATACCTTTAAACACTAAACCTTTCAGATTTTCAGTAGTAAAATGTGTATATGTGCCTTTATTCTTCCACTTCAGAATTTCACACTGCTTTGTGTTGGTCTGTCACATAAATAACAACACATTAAGGTTTGTGGTTGTAAATGAAAATAATGTAAATCTTCCACCAACTTGTTCATCAGAAAACAGATGGCTTATCAACCAAAGTCGACACAAATTATTAAGGATGGCAATTTTTGTTGTGCAAGCTGAACGTCTATTTGAAAGGAAAACAACTTCTCAAATAGTATTGTGTAACACTTTGTTTAACAGAATCAATAAAACGTTACTTGGTTTAGATCCCTCCTGGGACCCCTCCTATTTAATATCTACATGCTCCCGCAAGCTCAGATTATAACAAGCAATATGCTTAGCTACCACAACTACGCAGATAATACACAGCTCTACATTATGATGTCATCAGGTGACTATAAACCCATCCAAGCACTGAACAGATGCTTAGAACAAATCAGTGCGTTGATGTGCCATAACTATCTTCAGCTGAGTAGAAACAAAACTGAAGTTATTATCTTTGGACCTAAAGAAGAACAATCCAGAGTTAGCATGCAGCTTCAGCTATTACAGCTAGAAACTAGGGATCAGGCCCAAATTATGGGTGTAGTGATGGACTCAAACCTGAACCTTCAGAGACGCACAAAGACAGTTACAAAGTCAGCCTTCTATCTCCTGAAGAACATTTACAATATTAAAGGACTAATGTCCCAGCAAAATCTAAAGAAACTCATCCATGAGCTCATCTTTAGTCACATTGATTACTGCAACAGTGTCTTCACAGGTCTGCCTAAAAAGTAAATCGGACAACTGCAGAATGCTGCTCCTCGTGTTTTCACTAAGACCAGGAAAATACAGCACATCACCTCAGTTCAAAAGTCCTTACACTGGCTCCCTGTAGCTCGGAGAATAGAGTTTAAAATACTTCTGTTAGTTTATAAATCACTGAACAGCTTGCACCAAAATACATTAAAGACCTGTTGTCATTGTATCAACCTTCCAGACCACTCAGGTCTTCTGGTTCTAGAATACTCTGCATCCCCAGAATCAGAACCAAACATGGAGAAGCAGCATTCAGTTTTTATGCTCCACTAATCTGGAACAAATTTCCAGAAAACTGCAAAACAGCTAACACACTGAGTTCCTTTAAATCAAAGCTAAAAGCCCACCTGTTCAGAGCTGCCTTTGATTAGTAGTAAGTGGATCATTGATCAATATTTTCAAATTCTATTTGTTTCATGATTTTTAGGATTTTGATGCATTGATATTTGCATGATGATTTTGATGTGTACTTGCTTGATGATTGTTATGTATACTTGATTGATGTTTTTACAATGTAAAGCAGTTTAACTGCCTTACTGCTGAAATGTGCTATAAACTTGACTTGATCCCATACACTCTCAATTTCTTTCTAACTCTCTTCTTTGCCAGGCTCTTGACTTGCAAAATGCTATGCTTAGACTTGGTTTTAATTGCAAAGGCTTTCTAGTAAAAAGGAAATAAACATCTAAAAAGGCTTAGTCAAGACACTCATGCCCCCATGCAATGCATCAGGGCTGCTCCTCAGCTAACAGTCATCTCATTGTTTCCACTTGCCCTTCAAAGTGGTAACCTCAACACTGTCAAAAAAAAAAAAAAACAAACTCAATTTTTTCTTTAACCTTCCATCCCTTCAAAGTGCTTAGCAAACTTTCCACAATCACACACATACACTCACACACGCACAGACCTGATGTCTTAAAGGCTTAAGCCTTGAATATTTAGCGTAGCCTTGAATGTTTAGCTTAATTCACTCCTTAAATGTAAGATAAAAATATAATCAAATATCATCATATTCTTCAGTAGCTCATGGATGTAGGTCAACAAGGGGAAAAATAATAGTAAACCAATCGCTTGACATGAAAGATAAGCTTATATTCATTCCACAGAGCAGAAAGAAATACACAGATGCTGAGTTTTCACAAAAATTTTCCCTAAAATCTATGTCTGGACTCTGGTCTTAAATACCCAGTACATAGTAATATGCTTTATCAAATAATAAACCTTGCTTGCAAGAGTCAAGGTCTCATCTTCTACATATTTTAATCATCTGCAGAACATTCACCCTTTGGCTGATGCTAGTGTGATGGCACAAGGCTTTTAAAACACCAATCTCATTAAAAGCAACCCCCACCACCATCTTTTTTTCTTTTTTTGTTCTAGCTAAAACCTGTAATACCACTCCACAAAAGCCTTGTGCATTCCAACACTCTGACCAGGCTGAAGAACTAAAAGAATAATCCAATGAAAATTAATTTTTTAAACTAAAGTGCACCATTTTCATAATTGTTCCATAAATTATATTTTCCAGTACATTTACTTTAGATGGATAATTAATTTCTACTTTACCCTTTTCAGCTTGATTTTGATCATGGAAACCATAGAATGCAGATGTGTGTGTCTGTGTGTGTGCTTGTACATGCTATATAAAGAGAACCAAAGAATGCATTTAACCAACAAAGGGAAGTGTATGTGTGTGTAAGTGTGCAGGTGTGTTTCACACATGGATTCAGTCAAGCTCTTAGAAGTATTAAAATGTAATACAACAGTATATATGACAGTTTCACATATAAATACAGACTGCCATAGCCAAACCAGTGTGCACAGATATGAGAAAGAGGATTTTTCCTTAAGGATGGACATGTGGTACAGTTCATGACAGCTTTAATTGCATGTGTCAAAAATGAAATACAGGACGTATTGGAGAGATATCTCTCTCTCTACATATATATATATATATATATATATATATATATATATATATATATATATATATATATATATATATATATATATATATATATATATATATATATACACACACACACACACACTTCTCTGGTGGATATCTGCCCCATTCCTCATAGCAGAAACTATCCAGTTGGTTTAAGTTTCTTAGCTGTCATTTGGCCTCTGGTTCAGCTCCCTTTGCAAATTTTCTGTCAGATAGACACCTGATGACTGGCTAGTCTAGTGAATAACCTTACTGTCGTTCTTCTTTAGCCACCTTTGTAGCCCTAGCAGCTTGTTTTGACTTACTAGCAAAGCAAAAGACCAATCCTCAACCTATCTTTAGTGTTCGATGGGAGAAGGAGGTTCTTGTCTACTTTTTGGTACAGCTGCCATCCTGTTCTCTTAACAGAAAACTGTCCCACAGCATAATGTCTTTGGTTCTGTTCTTGACTTTAGAGACTGTTTTTTGAGGTTATGATCAGGAATCAGGATTTATCTTAACACAAACTCAATAGACAGAGGTGATTCCAAAGAAATCAATTTAGTTTTTATCTGACTAAAGCACTTTATTGGAAGCCTTGTCTGAATCATATATGTGATTGCTGGCAAAGTTAAGATGGGTGCATACATGTGATTGCTATAGCATGGGACTACAATATTTAAATTGATTACTAAGTAGTGTTTTACTGATGGTGACTGTGGTCCTAATTGTCTTCAAATCCTTGAGAAACCCCTCATACTGTATATAGCCAAGGGCCTGTCTCTCACCATGTGTGATTATCTACTTATACTGAATCACAAGTATCCACACAAGTTACATGCTTGAAAAGGAGCAGGATGAAGTCTACAAAGATTAACAATCAACATTTGGTACCTTCTGACTAGACATCTTGCTGATGGCCTTGAAATCCATTCCTGCATTGTGGATCTAATTTCTAGTAATTGGTAGACTTTGACAGGTCTTTGGTCTTGCTTATGGTAGTGGAAAGCTTGGAATGGAAGCAGCTGAGGTTGAAATTCACAGTTTAATCTGTGGTTGACATGGGAAAATCACCAATCTGTGAAATATATGCACTTCAGTGTATATTTCACTCTGTGGTTTTTTTTTAAACTTTTGCATAATACCATTTTTCTTTTTTCTATTTAAAAATATAATTACTATAAATATTAGAGACTTTTCATGAATGAGCAGACTTGCAAATTAAGAAGAGCATCATAATTTATCTTCCCAAACTGTAACAATGAAATCTATTTTTAATTTTGGTGAAATGATTTGCAAAGATCACAGAGCATTGCTGTAAGAATTCAAAAGTAGGTTGAAAAGGCTTATATCCAGGTCTGAACAATTTGAAAAAGCCAATGAAAGATGATGAAAAAACATCAAGGTTACATACAGTACATGATCAACATGGCTATTAAATGATCTGCTAATGGATATCAGGTCTCAACAGTACATCAGGAAACAAATAATTAGACTCCAGGATGAAGTAAGGTTATAGAGAATTTCCACTATGGAGAGAGACAAAGTTTTTTGCTGGTTGCTGGGAGACCAAAATAATATCTAGGAAGTAGCTAGTTTTTCCAGCTGTAGACATAAATGCAGGATGTGTCTGTCAAGCTGTCAGATAAAACCCAGGACATTGCTTTTACTGATGAGAATGACAAGAAAAAGGAGAACGAAGCACCAGCTTTAGTGGGGGCTCATAATAGTCACATAGTTTGAGTCTTGGTTTGTTCAGAAACTACATTCATAAAGTGGCCCATTCCAAGTCTAATTCAGACAAAGTGGGATCAATTTAATAGCCTGGTGGCAACAATTATAAATGTAGCATAAAATATCACACAAGCCCTTCTTCTTCTGGGGTTCTTTTAGCACTTGACAAAAAAAAAAAAAAAAAAAAAAAACTTGAGGTGTACATATAATTTCTATATTAAAAAAGCAACTATATATAACCAAATTCTATTGAACAGTTTTGTTTTCTTTAAAAATCAAATAATGATTTGTATATATTTACATCCTAAGATCTTTTTCAGTCTATTACACTAAACTTTTCCTTAATTTTTTTCAAACTCTCTCCTAATGTATCTTCTCTCTTTATATTTATGACATTCTAATATACCAAGTTCAATAGTTTCATCCATTTCACAGTGACGTTTCACTGTATTATGCTTTTGCATTTTAAAAAGTGTATAATTAAATCCTGTATGTGGAAGTCTTAATCTTGTCATTAAGCATTCCTCCGTTCCATTTCTTTTCCAAGTTCTCATTTCACCTACTACTTTTTTATCTTATAAAACCATCTTCCTTTTCTTTTTTCAGCTCATCTTTTTTTTGCTATTTTTTCATCAGGTTTTGTTTAATGACACTCTTACCCCCAGATTGGCTTGTTTTTACTATGAAGCTGATGGGATTTTGAACTGTCTTTGCCATCTTATCTTCCACACAAGCCCTAATAGAACGCTAAAGTTATGTAAATAAAAATGGGGTGATTGTTTCATGTATATTAAATTGTAAGAACTATGCATGAATGTCTTGCAAACAATAGTAATTCTTTTTTTTTCACATTTTGTGACATTAAAACTAGAAACTTTATAGTATTTTATTGGAATTGTAAGCTATGTGATAGATCACCACAAAGCAGATTGTTTTTGTGAACTGGAATACAAAGGAATCATGTTTTTTTTCAAAAATGTTTCACAAATAAAGAACTGAAAAGTGTGCCACAAATTTGTAAACAGCCCCCTTTACTTTGATACCCTAAAATAAAATCCAAACAATTGTATTTAAAAGTCACCTAATTAAAGTATCTAAAAAGAGTGCCTGCGTGTAATTTAATCTCTGTATAAATACAGCTGTTCTATAAAGACTTCAAAGGTTTGTTAGAGAACATTAATGAACAAACAACATAATGAAGACTGGAGAAGACACCAGACAGATCTGTGATAAAGTGGTTAAATTTAAAGGAGGTTAGGTTAGGTTATTAAACCATATCCCAAACTTTGAACATCATGCAGAGGACCATTTAACCAATCATCTGAAAATTAACTACTACAATTTACTACAATTAGAGAAGCAGCCATGAGGCCCATGCTAACTCTAGAAGAGCTGTAATGATCCTCAACTCAAGACAACTGCTAGTTGTGCACTGCAAAAATCTAGCCTCTACAGAAGAGTGGTAGGAAGGAAGCCATTGTTGAAAGAAAGCCTTAGAAGTCTTGTTTTCAGTTTACTTTAAGGTATGTAGGGGACTCAATAAACCTGTGGAAATATGTGGTCTGGCCAGATGAGACCAATATTTAACTTTCTTGTCTGCATACAAAGTACAATGTTTGGCTGAAAATGAAAACAGTATCTGAACGCACCATTTTCACCGAAACATTGAGGTGGCGCTATCATGCTTTTTTCTAGCAAGGACATACAGGCTAATTAGAGCTAATGGGAAGATGGATGGAGGTAAATATAGAGTGATCCTGGAAGAAAACTTGTTAAAGCTACAAAAGAATTGAGACAGGGTTGAAGGTTCACCTTCCTGCTGGGCAGACATTTTTATTTGTGAAAAACTGAAAACACCTGATCAGTTTCCTTCTACAATTTTGCTCTTCTTTGTGTTGGTCTATCACATAAAATCCTAATAAAATACATTCAATTTTGCGTAACCACAAACTTTAATTAAATACATTAAAGTTTGTGGATACAATATGGTTTTTAATGTAATATGCATGAATTGTTAAAGCACCTGAATTATGATTAAAATCACACATGTATTATTTTTCAATCAGCTTATATACATTTAATACTTTTCAGTTTCACAACGAAACTGGATCCTGTCCCAGTTGTCAAACAAGAAGAGGCAGAGTATTAATTAGTTCCATGGCTCCATTGTTGAGGTGGCTTACCGGAGCTCTGGCCACAAGGTTGTCAGTGCTTGTCATACATACTTCTCAAGCTACTTTATTAGCAACCCATGGTTTATAGTATCAAATGCTTTTTTTAAGTCAGTAAAGAGTCTCCCATTAGCTTCCCTGTTGTCCAGTGCATTTGCTGCATCAGAATGACTACACATTATGGTGGGCCTGAGTACTCCCTGGTTGGGGGTTGTTCACAGGGTTAGAACCAACACAGCAAGGATAACCATGAACACACATGTTCAGACTTAAGGGAGACTTGGAGTGGCCAGTTAACTTAACATGGATGTGTTTGGGCCTTGGAGGGAGCCAGGTTACCTAAAGAAAACACCCACATATATACAGGCAGCCCATCAGACTTTAACAAGAAACACCCCCGCCAAGAGGATTTTAACCCAGGATGTTCTTGCTGTGAAGCCAAATGTCAATCTTTTCAGCACTGCTAATATGTTGTCTAGTAGTATTTAAACAGTTTTACTGTCATCTAGCCAGACCAAAGATGCTACTAAATGAAACAGTGTTTCTCATGTCAAAAAGGACTGCAAAACCAAAAACAAGTAAGAATATCGCAACACCAAGATTGTGCTAAAAATCAGAAAGTGCTAAAAACTAGTATGGTACTAGTAATGGTTTGTGAAATAACCAGCTTAAATTTATAAAAGCACTGGGTTAAAATTGTGTTCTTTTCATGCAGTCATGCACAACATTAATTATAAATGACATTTAAAACTTCTGTGATAATTTGTTTTCAGCTGATGAACTTCTAGTAATGGACACTCTCACAACACTCACAGTTGTGCAATGTTTCTTTTGTGGGTAAGCAACTGCTGCAAAGTTAGAATGCTGATGTGTTGTGCTTAACAAACGAGTTGCTAAGCAGTGTACTTAGTGCTACTGACAGAGGACTGGTCAAGATTTTTCTGTTTTTCCTTTATCCTGTATCCATCTGGAATTTAGTATCACTTACACATCCACACAATGAGAAAAGGGCCACAGCACATATTTTTTACTATAAAGTCGTCCTCCAAAGCATCATGTACAATATAAGAATAATACTGAAGTGGGGGTCATAAAAAACAAGAAACAAACATGAAAGTTTTAATTTGGCTATGATCAGGACTTCAAATGATGAACATTACTTAGTGTGTATAATTACTAGTTAACTTCCACAAACCAGATAATATTTTCTGGTCTTTCTGTAAGCATATAGTTTATATATACAGATCCTACAACTCACTCAAACAAATGTTTAACATTAAAAGGCTGACATTCACGAAAATTGCATTTACTAAAACACTAGTACTAAGTGTGTTTTTACACATACATTGACTACTTCTTAATGTTTTTTCTTCTTGCGGCTAGAAACAGCAGCTTATTGGCTTCAAAATCTTGTTGAGGACACATTATCATTTCACAAGGCAAAACCAGACGGCAGCAGCACTGTCCTTTAGTCCCTCTGCCTCAAGTATTCATCAAAAACCTATACTCTCCCATGAGCTTACTGCCATATGCCACTGGAAAATGTCACGAGTGAAAGTCATAATAATTCACTGTTTTCTGAGCTGCTTTTGATGCTCCTCTTTACTAGAAGTACTAAAAAAAGCATCTCATATATTTGAGTTAAATATTAAGAAGGAAACACAAGACAATTGTATTATACAGTTGAAACCAGATATTTACATACAGTGAATAAAAAGACATTTTTTTTCTCACTTTCTGAAGATAAATCAGACCAAACTTCTCTTATTTTAGGTTAGTTAGAACTAACATTTTTTTTTTTCTATTTTCTAAATGCCAGAAAATTTAGCGAGAATATTTTTTAGAGATTCTTTTTTTACTTCAAATTCAGAAGTTTACATACATTTGGTGAGTATCAGGGATAATTGTTTTTTAAACTGTTTCCTTCCACAAGCTTCTCACAATACTTCGCTGGAGTTCTGACCCAGTCCTCCTGATAGAACTGGTGAAACTGAGTCAAGTTTGTAGGCTGCCTCACTCTCACATGCATTTTTACATCTACCCACAGCTTCTCTATAGGACTGAGATCTGAGGGCTTTGTGATGGCTACACCATTGATTTTGTCGTCCTTAAGTCACTTTGTCACCACCTTGGGCTGTATGCATATGGTTTTTGTCCATTTGGAAGACCAATTTATGCCCAACCCTTTAACGTACTGTCTCGACTTTTTTGAGCTTTACAATCATGTTATAATGTTATTACCTCATCAAAAACATACCTGGAGTGTTGCCTTGATTCTTTGATGCATGTTTGAGAAATCCTCATTATACGAGTTTCTTCTCAGCGAAATGCTGATAAAAAGTTGTTAAAGGATTAATAGAGGAGTGCTGGTATGGTGACTTCCTGAAGGCGGAGTCTCAGAAAGAACAGTTTTTAAAGAGACGGAGGCCCGATTTCAAGGCGTTAAATTACGAAGACATAGTTACTTGATTGTGCTATAAAATGGCTCAATGTGCCTGGAAAATACATAATACTGCCCCTTTAAAGAAAAAAGACCCTTCCATTTAATACTTATATCACTCCATTTACTGTAGGCAGTTTCCTTTAAACTTCTCATTCATCCTTTTTTATGGTTTGCTGGTATGTGTTACCTTATAGATCCACATTGTTTACTTCAGTTTGAAATTTTTTTCATAACTGCCAGATAAGGGGAAATTACCATTTGAAAATAACAACCTTTAAAGTGAATCTAAGCCCCATGTGAAAGCATAACTCAGAGAAATTTTGAAAAATTCCACAGAAGTGGGCAGTGTTAAGAGACAGAGGGGCATTAGCTATAAGCGGAAAATCATCATAATTACAGGAAAGATCGACTTGAAAAAAACAGTCTCTGTGTAATTACCTGATATGTGTTCACTTAGTGTATTGAATAGAATTAAACTTTCTAATTTATTGAATATGACGGTTTTAATTATTGTGTTAAACAGTGATTGTAAACATGTCATTATTGAGAAGTATTGACACTATATCGGCAGCTGTAATAGACTTTTGACATTTTTGGTTTCTCACCAACATTAAGAAAGTGTTTTGAAATAATAGTCCTTCCATGTTTAACATGACATAGTTTTTACATTACCCTAATTCACCTCTGATTGGTGGATCAGCTCTCCTGATGTTTCCTCCACGTGAGCTGGGTCCTGACTCTGAACAAACAGGCTGTTATTGGTGACTGTGTAATAACGTGTCGCACTACAGCAAGGCATCTTTCACTATCCTTGCTGGTGCTCCAATACCAAAAACTAATGGAGTATCCTATTGGCTTCAAAACTTTGGGCTTCCCTTCTTTTCTCCCCAATATTATTCTCTCCTCATAGAACAAAATAGGTTTTAAACCTACAAATTAGATGATTAAAATGACCTCTCTTGACATCTCATAACCAAGCACGTTCTTGATAATTTTAATTAGCTTAGAAAGAACGTATAAAAAACAAACATTGGTCATATAAGTCTCAATGAATATTCTGAAGATGAGAAGTAGAGCTGTTTTGTCTTGTACATTAGTAATGCAAGTCTGTTCTATTTTTTTAGTCTTTTGCTTATCAGTTGCAAGTACATATTAACAACAATATAGATAGACATACATGTTAGTAACGGGACACAAATGTGGAAAAATGTAAAGATACTCGTCCTGCAATGTGGTCACATAAATAAATATTGCATTCAGAATATATCTGCATTATATCTATAAACATTAGCCTGTTAAACATGACTACATTAGTGACAAATTCTGATCTGTTTTGCTTGACAAAGAGTTTATATGTGACCTTTAAGACAATAGAATAATCTGTAAATAAAAATAATATTATAAATATATGAATAAAAAATATTGTGTTAGGTCAGAAAGAATAAATTACTTTTGCTCATGTAGTGCAAAATTTAATTTATGAGATGCCATTCTATTGTATAACACAATATGAATAAAAAAATTAATTTAAATTTTTAAAAATTTAAAAATATATATACAATTTTGTTGTTGGCTTACCAGTTATGAAAAGTATATTGTTTTACAAATTTAAAGTTCTAAATATGTGTTAGATGTTATCCAGATGAGACATGTGACCAGTTATTGCATTTTTTCATAGGAAATTATGCTTTCCTTTTTTATGCGAGGACAGTGAGTGGCTGCACTCCTCTGCGTGTTAGAGGAGGGAGTTGTGCTGTTATCTGCTGATCCCAGAACTTCCCTTGGAGCACCGGAGTGGGTCTGTATCACGTAGTGCACCGTGCACTGGGACTGTGCAGCCTGCTGACAGGAAAGCTCGATTAGCGAGTCACAAAGAGGCCAATATAGAGGAGCACTTCCTCAGCCAAAGGGGGTTTGCCCAGAGAACACACTCCAACCCTCTTTCCTGACAGAGGACAGTGACAAACACACACACACTGACTGGTTTACCTCAAGGGAATGCATGATGGATTGGGATTTGGTTTTTCCGACACGTGCACGGATGAATCCAAACATACATTATGTGACTCGCATTCAGACAGAAAAGAAACAAGCAAATAATATGTACTCTTTGAGAACAAGAAGTACAGTGATCTGTATTCTATTATCACAACTGTTAAATTGATGTGGAAATGAACAAAGTTGACATTTTTCAAAGAAAGCTGGCAGCTGTCCAGACAAAGTGATGAGTGTGTTTGGACTGGCCACAGCCAAGCGCGTGCTGCCTTTGCTCAGACAATGGGATGTAGATGTGGAAGTGGGCCTGGGCCAGATGAGGAAAACGAGATAGCAAGGGTGGGATGACGGGTGGAGGTGAGCAGAGCGCAGACCGGTGGGCTGTTATGGGACCTTGTGGCGGAAGGGCATTGTTCGGCAGAGGAAAAACACAACAACAATAAAAAACAACTCTTCCTGAATCTTTTTATATGATTATGTGGAGAACAATTGAGTGGGTGGGATCCGCTGCTTTGAGGATATTGAAAGAGGCCTCTCCTTTGAGACTTGGAATGATCCTTTCACACCTTACTGTGGAACACAAGCAGGAAAATAAAACAATGTGAGCTGCTGAGCAAGAAGCCTATTGATCAAGAACAGTGTGTCCATTGAGAGAGATTACAATGGCCTTTGGCCCATGACACATTAAGCAATGAACCAAAGGTTAATTAGGGGAAAATTGGCTAGTATTAGATCCATTTTTGCAATAAAACAGCATACCATGTGTTATACTTTAGCATAATGCAGAGTCAATCAGGATGAAATCAAATTCAGCTATAGATTAACTTATATTAAAGAACTAATTCTATTAGCTTTAATATGTGCAGAAACTGCACATTTTTATCCACCTGTCCAGAAAAGTCTAGCCATAGATTTATGAGATACTCCGCATACTGTATCAGTGAACATGTTCATGTGCACAGTTCAGATGATGTCTAGTTCTGGGTCAGACTCTTTCAGCTGATTCTGCGGGGTTGTAGATTTCACTAACCCTAGGGTCATGCACCTGATATACCTTTGAATCCTGTTGTTGCTGGAGTGAAGAATCCTCTCAGGGGAAAGATGCGTCCGCAGATAAGAGTCTGGTGTGATGTTGCACATTGCAGCCCTGAAGGCCCAGACATTGGTTTTTCCCTTCATCTCGTTCTCACATTTTTCCAGCTTTCCATTGATTCAACACTGGCTCAATTGATGTAAAGATTTAGCAATGATTGTGTAGGCGGGTACACTATTACCTGTTTGCACACAGTTGGATACATAAACTTTCACAAAGTGAAAATTCATCAGCAGAGGTCAGTGTACACACGCAATCTGTTGTTATTCTCCGTGCTGTTAAAGTTAATGAAAATACACAATAAATATACAGCTTATTACCTTAAGCAAAGTTAGAAGTAAGCCAAATTTTATTTGTGACATAATGAAAAAAACATAAAACAAAGAATAAATGTAGTATTCTGCCTTTTGGATAAACTGTACAGAAAAATAAGAACACAGTGACCAAGGGAACCTTTAAATATCCTTACAAAAGGATCCCACAAACCTCTTTTCAAAGGTAAACATTTATTACCTTAGGGGTGCCTGATGGGCTGGAAGGCAGTCACTTCACCGAGCTCTAAATGTCATCCTCTCTTTGACACATTAGTGACAAATGAGGCAAGGGAAGAGTGATGCTTTGACCTTCCTTTCTCTGGTTCAGGCAACTAGCAAACTTAAATCACAAGAGGTGCTCAGCAACATACTGACAGAAATAAGGGAAACATAAAACTAGGTCAATAATTTAGAAAATTGATCATCATAACAAATGTGAAGGTACTTATGCTTTTAGGCTATCTATCTATCTATCTATCTATCTATCTATCTATCTATCTATCTATCTATCTATCTATCTATCATGTAAGTGTCTTTTAATGTTGTATCACTGTTGTATCACTGTCGGCATCACATGAGCTGGTTGAATAATTTATAAACTGTTAAATGTTGTTGTTTGGCTGACTTGTTGAAGATAACTGAAAGGCATCGGTACCTCAAATAACCATTCGCTGCAACCCACATCTGCAGAATACCATCTCTGAGTCTACAACATGATGAACCCTGAAGTTGATGGGCTTCTGCAGCTGAGTATCACACAGGGACCCATACCTGTCAGCTGAGAGGAAAATGTTGCTACAATTTGCAAAGTCTCACCAAACTTGGACTTGGTAACAGACTGAACAAGATTTGCTTGGTTCAAAGACTCTTGATATTACCTAAAACATTCAGATTGTAGGGTCAGAATTTGGTATGAACGTGAAAGCAGGGATCTACCTTGCCTTGTATAAACTGTTTAGGCTGCTGGTGGTGAAATGGCCTAGTTGATATTGTCTTGGTACTCTCTGGATGTCCATAGCACTGCCTGAATGTTGTCGCTGACCATGTACATTCCTTGATGACTAGTACCCATGTTTTGAAGGTTATTTAAAGCCATATAATGCAGCATGTCACAAAGCTCAAATAATCTCAGATTGGTTTCTTGTACATTGCAATGATTTTGTGATCCTCAAATGGCCTGTACAATCAGCAGATCTCCAATAGATCACACTTGGAATGTGATGGAACAAATTATTTGTTTCATGGATATGCAGCTGACAAATCTGCATCAACTGTTTGAGGCTATCATGTCAGTATGGGCCAAAATCTCATTAGAATGTTTCCAAAAATCTTGAAGGAACTTTAGAAAGTTACAGTATCTCTTTAAATAATATTCCTCTGTCAAATGTTTGTGATTAGACTTTTTTTGGCCTGGTGCCAAAAAGGAGCAAAGTTATATAAAAAAAAAAAAACCCAAAAACAAATTTAAGGTCCACTGTCTATTCTTTTGTCAAATCAACCACAATGTCTGTAAGGTGTTAATTTTGTCATCTGTATCAGCTTGTGATGGTTCACTTTATTCAACCGAGATCAACCACTGGGCATCTTGGAATTCTGACCCTTCAGATGGGGAAAGAGAGCATTCAGAAAGTGGTGGAAAAGACATCCGCCAATGATGACAGCGCATAAAGCCACAAGTGAAGGGGGTGGGGGGGGATCAGCTCCATTCACAACACATTCAAACAGAAAATGGGGCACATTCTTGACATGTTGCTGAGATCTGTTTAATTGTGGTTGCATGGGGGTTTATATAACTTGACATCACTCTGAACCACCAAGAAAGGTAATCACAAAGCTAAGCTGATGAGTAGGTGTGAGGTGTGATGCAGCACTCAAATATAATCAACAGTGCTATTCTAAAAATAATCAATAGTGCTGTTCTTTCCTTTGAAAGAATGGTACTGTTGAATAAAGCCAGCTTCTTACTGTAAGGGAATAGTCACCAGTTCTTTAAAATGAATGATCTACACACAAACTCCCCCTTTGCCTAATAAGTGAGACAGAGAACCGGCACAAGGGGAAGAGTACAGTAAAGAGTATCTCAGCCAAATAAAATGCAGCAGCCTTTGTATCATGACATGGAGTATATTTACCAGAAAAAAAAAAAAAAAATCTAATTTAGTCTGTGTTGCCCTGTGATGGTCTGGTGACCTATTTGCAGACAGTTGGAAACATAACAATCATCTTTGTTATAAGGTTTAAAAAATCTTGTTTTGAGATTGATATTATTCACATTTAGATAACTTATCTTTCACAGACCAGAAGGCCATACAGATTAACGCATTTTCTGAGAAATTAATCTAACTTCTCTTATTCTTATTACCTTTTGCATTGACATTTAATAAATGTGCAAATTGACTGAACAAAGATTACTGAAAGGCAAAAACTATAGACACAAGAGTTCAGTGCTGTGGTAGTTGAACCAAAACAGTATGAATACAAGTCTGCATCAATTATTTTGTGCAGTTAAATATGGAAACCATGACAAAGCCTTATCGTAATGGAGAATATTACATAGTATTCATATAACAGACATTACATTTTACTTTATTCTGTAATGGCTTTTCCTCATAGCAGGATTAAAAACTTTCAATGTCTAAATTATTCAAAAAAGGCAATCTTCGGGGGTGTGTGCTTTGGACTAACATTGGTTTGCCTTCTGGAAGTTCTGACCTGGGCCACAAGCGAGGCTTTCAAATTGGCAACTGTCTCTCCACATCATTAATCAGGCACACAGAGGACTGTCTTCCATCCAGATGGGGAGCCTCTCTACAACTAGAGGAAAATAAGCAAGCTAATTAATTCTTATTGTTATAGACAGAGGGCGATTAGATGGAGAGAAATTGAGAAGAGGACATGAAGAAAGACCGGTGAATAAGTCACCTCTAACAAAGGCTTGAATTCAAAATATGCTCTCACTAAATGCTCATTGTTTCTTTAACAAAATATATCTGTGATTTGTAATGCTGTAGGACTGAAAGGGGAGGACAGAGCGACATCACAGCTAGAGGTTAATGAATGATAATGAGCTTGGAGCACTCAGGGACACCGTGTGGTTGTGATTAGACAGGCCCAGTAAGACAATCAAACTCTGTGCCCACTTTGCCATAGTAAGTGAGATAAAAGGGTAATTGCTACAGGTTAAAATACTATAAAACTTCTTACAGCACCAGATACAAAAAGACACGTGGTAGACTGCTTTGGTATTCATTTTTGGAGGGATATTAGGAAGTTTTTTTGTTGTATCTGCATCTGGAGATAGATGTGACCTATTGGTAAATCTGGAGTCACCTAAAAATAAGTAATCACTCTTCTGTGAGAATTTTATGAGTCTCATATCAACATAAATAAATAAAAAAACAAACAAACATACAAATAAATAAATATTGCTACATTAGGATAACTTTTTTCAAAATAAACTGGATAAGTTGATGCCCATATATATAACGGCCAGTACTAGTAGAGCGCTTTATCCAGAGGACCCCAAAGCACACACTTACATTTAGCCATTCACGTACACATTCACACAAGGCTTGTGATTGCACATTTCTCCTTTGCACATGCTTGTTTTCTCCAAGTAATTCAGTTTTCAACCCAAAGTCCAAAAACATGCAGGTTAGGGTAACTGGTCTCTTAATTTGACCTTAGTTGTCAGTTGTCATGTGTCTGTCTGTCTGTCACATGCTTGTGTTAGCACTGCAATGAACTGAGCACCTGTCCTGAGTGCGCCCTGCCTTTGGAGAGGGAGTAAACATTTTTGGTGGGTGGGTCGATGGATGGATGGATGGATAAGGGTAACAGTAGGAAATAGGAAATGGCTTGAAACTTTTAACAAGAATTATTCCAGTCTAGAAAATGAACTTGTTTGTTGTGTTATCAGCACAGGAATCCAAACAATGTGCTGAAACCATGTACAATTAATATTCCTGTATTAATTGTATGGTGTAAATCTGTTTGGGTTTTTTTTGTTTTTTTGTTTTTTTTTGGCAGTTTAGCATTTAATATCTTTCGTTTAATAAATGTATCCTCAGGTATATACAATTACTAAAACTAAATTGTTTAATACACAGGGTGGTGAATGGACCACGGACATTTGCTCCCTTTCTTGTACAAGCAATGTCCTCCACGAACCTGTGAGCATGCTCCTCAACCCCATGTGAGAGTGAGTGCCTTGTGTTTTTTCAAATTCAGAGGAAAGGAGAAAGGTCTCCAGCATCATTATTTTTCTCTAAAATGTAACTGGCTTTACTGCACACCCTAATTTGCTTGCCGTAATTATAGGTCATGCTCCCCTTTTGTAATTTATAAAACCTTTTGTTCTTATCAATAATGAATGGGCCTTAGCAAATCGTGGTGCTATAATATTTTGATATTATGAAAATGCTAATGCGTCAGGGACCTTAAGCCTTATCAGCCAGGTCGGATGCTCTATTAAACAGCCCGCAGAAGAAGTTGGAAGCAAATTGCTTATGTTAATGCCCCAGTTGTATCCAGACAACATGAGGAGTCTGCAATTAATTTCATCCAGGCGGCGGATGGACAGGCAAATTTATTTCCCTTCCACGGGATGGAGACTTCCCCCCCCTCCTTTCTCACAGGTCTTCATGCATAGAATTGGAGAGGCTGCGAGAACAAGAGATAGAGGGCAGAAGCCAAAGAGAGAGGGGAGCAGTAACTTATGAGCATTCTATGACCTAATTGAACAGCAGCAGAAAGGGAGGGCAGCATCAGGGAAACAAGAGGCGAAATCTTCATTCATTCTGCTGACAAGTGTTTTCTCAACTTAAACCTGTTTTATTAATTGTGTTTGACACTTCCCTAATTACTTTCATTTACATCACATCAGCCCCAAGCACATGATGGGACTTGCATAGCAGCTCATCTCAGGATTGCTGGACTAAAAGGAGATTAGTTGATGACTGGCTAAGAAATAATTATCACAAGTAAAGGATAATATAAAAATCATATACCTACCACTTGATCTTACTGTTGGTGGTTTTCAGTATGTTTGGCATTTCTTTAAAAAGTAGTTTTGGTAGTTTTTTCTTTCTTACAGGGAGAAAGATTAGAGATAGGAGGAGCATGTTTGTCTTGGTAAAAACCCGTGATGGTGCTTTTACCTATTTTGTTAACAGTCCTGTACTGAAAAGATTGCAAATGTCCTCATCCAATCTTGGGTATTTTTATATATGATTGGTACTGGAAGTCCCTGACAAAACACAGCATCCAATACATGCTCTACGGATGGTATATTGTCATTGAATGTGTCGGCCCCACCCCAAGAAAGATGTTAGTTTTGAACATTAATGTGCAATTTCAAATCTCCTTTATTGTTTATGTACATTGTTTTGGTAGTCTATTGTGGGTTTTCCCCTTAGCATATAAACCTTTTTCAGATTTCACAATGACATTCACAGTGAGAGAAATAGAGAGGTTGCTGCAGCTCCCTCTTCTCATCTGATCTGCTCTGCCTGCTACAGCCAAGAGAACCACACTTCAGACAGCTTAAATATCAGTTATTCAATTATATGACATCAAAAACAAAGACTTGGACTTATTAAGCAGGAGAAGATCTTTTTTTCAGTTTTTTTCTGCACACATTT
This sequence comes from Anableps anableps, assembly GCA_014839685.1. Classification (NCBI taxonomy): domain Eukaryota; kingdom Metazoa; phylum Chordata; class Actinopteri; order Cyprinodontiformes; family Anablepidae; genus Anableps; species Anableps anableps. Next base: position 26,990,768 of record CM026073.1, read on the forward strand.
AACTTGAACCACAGTAAATATGTTTCAGTCATATCAAGAGAGAGTACACATGCTAATATTAGCTTACAATTTAAATAATATGATGCAGGTGTACAAACTGTCTGAAGAAACAATCTGCAGTTTTATGTGTTGGATCAGATAGCCTGTGTGTTAAGGAACAAAATAACACCACTTTGAGCATAATAGGAGATATCGTTTTTGATCGATAATCGATAAGTAGCTTTTTCAACTAAGTGAATCCATGTTGGAGGAGTTGTCCTAGAGAAACTCCATTTGAGATAAAATGTCTGTCAAGAAACACTCATGGGAGAGACTGTGGTGTCCTTAATGCCAAGGTGAGTGAATAATTGCCATACTGATGGAATATGGCATGATGCTTTATGCTTTGAAATGCCACAAAGTTTTGAATATTAAACATGGCCTGGGATTACTTCAGTTAACTTTTAATAAAGTATCAGACTGGGTCCTGTTGTCGTCCAAAAGCAAATTCAGACATCAAGTAGACATCTTTATTTTGCAAAGATTGGTAGGAGTTTAAACAAAGGGTAAAAAATCCTCCCCATGTAGGTAATAAAAACCTCAGATCTTTGATTTGGATACTACTTTAATGATTATGAGCATATTAGACCATAAACAGTAAGCTGAGTCTAATGTTTCACTTCTGGTTGGAAATCCTAAGTCATGGTGAACTTCTTGAAAGTTGCGTTTTACATCAATTTAACTGCATACTTTATGACGGGAGTAATTTTGTCAGCAAACACTAACACTGTGTCAGCGGAATGTATAATGGGTTTATCTATCATTACAAAATTAATATTCAAATTTACTGAAATATTAATCACAGCTTTTTTTTTTTTTTTTTTCAAACCTTAACTGAGTTATAGATTTTTTTTTTCCAGTGACTGAAAGGTCGGTATACAAATTTCCAAGATATGGAGACCACAAATTATCTGTATGGTCAAGCATTTTTGTGTATCTTCCATATCTTAAGTTGTTTTGTGTTATTAAAAATATGTATTAATGGGGATGAAACTTAGCTAATTTTGGGTTAAATATGGCCAGAGGAGTTCAAGGCTCAGTGAGGTTTACAAGACGCGCTAAAAATGAGTCTGTTGCTTAGTGGCCAACTTGCAAGTCAATAACCACAAAATCAGTGGAAAAACAATGATTTATGTGCCAAATGAAATAAAAGTAGCAGTGCTCCTACAGTTAATGGAAATATTGTGCAAAATGTGTTTTCGAAATAAAAATATAACAAATAATAAATGTCCCAGGTTTCAAGTCCCATCTCAAAATAATATTTTTTACTTAATCCAAAGTTCACTAAACAATGACTATGGACCAGTTTTTCTTCTCTTAATAGGGAGATGAGTCGGATTATGACTTGATTTGTATGCCATTGTATTTTTCTCTGAAACTGGATTCTTTTGAAAGGTGTTGAAAGAAAAAGTAATGCTTCCTGAATGGACCACTGGACTTCCATCTGTCTGCAGTAAATGATCATCTGTATGATCTAAAAAACTGTGATTCTTTCGTTTTCAAATATGTAATGGAAATAGATGAGGATGACTCATAAAAATTTATACCACAATTCTCTTTTTAATTTATGCCCCACCCTCCAGGCACATATTATTCAAACATTAATATAAAAAAGAACTGTACATCACAAAGTGTCAGCTTTCACTTCCATTCAAAGTCATGCATATTATATTCACACTGGGCTTGACTGCTGCACGTCTTACAACAATTAAACATTAGGAAACAAGCAGATTGAGAGATTGATGGATATGGTCCATATACTGCGTTCAGTATACTCAATTTTTAATGACCTTTTTGGCACCCTTACCTTTCACTTATATGTTTAGATAATGCACTTTATGCAAATTGTAAAATTCTATAAATTTTAGATTTGTCACTATCCATCTTTCCCAGTGTCACTGAGATATGTCAATGTGGAATATAATTAAAATAAAATGTAAATCATTCATTTTGTATTGCCCCTTAGCTCAGAGATACACAGACAAATAAAAAAAGAAGTTTGAACTCTGGTTAAAACACTAAATTGAATCTGAGGCCAATAACAATGTGGGCATAATGAGGCCGCATTCTATTCATGTAAGATTTGGGAATGATGTCACACCTAAGTTGAATGAGTTCTGTTCACAAGTGGGAACCAGTGGGATTTGTATATTTTTGTGCTGCTTACAAAGTATTTTTCTCCAGTTTTTGTTGAAACACTGAAGTAATATATTCACAGGGTTGTACAGTATAATTTATGTGGCAAAATCATTTAAACATATTATTTTGTGTTGTACTACAGACAAATCAAATAATTAGAACATGTTACAATGAGGCTCTCTTGTTAGATTAAAAGTACCTTTTGAAAGTAATAAGATTTAAGCAGGTATTAAAACATACTTTTTATTAAGCTCACATATCTTTATTAAATGTTCTTTATTGCTCTGATGTAATATTCTAATATTAAATGTTGGGTTTTTATTAGTTGTGAGCAGAAAATCAGCATATTTAACAGAAATAAAGGCTTGAAAACAACAGTTTGTGTGTAATAAATCTATATAATGTGTTTCACTTTGTGAATTCAGTTACTCAAATAAATAAACTTTTCAATAACATTCTAATTTATTGAATGGTTATGTACATTGTGTATGTGGGGCAGCCCTACTGGATACTGAATTCAGGGCTGCTCGATGACCTTCAACTTTCTCAGTCAAAATTCCAAGTGGAGGGGGCATAGATCATACCTTGGACTAAAGACCTGATCATACAATTACTACAGGCAGGTGGCATTTATTATTTTGCTATATTCCCATGCAATTCTTCAATAGTGGTGAGCAAGGTGGCAACTTGGAATACTCTGTTCCTTGCAATTTATTGTTTTTAAACTTTTCTTCCTAGTTTTTTGAGGATGAAACATAGCTTTGAAAGATTTTTTTGTTGTTGTTTTGGAAGGTGAAAGGATATTTGTTGTGACTTTTTTACTTTTGGAAAACTGTTATTATGGGTAACCACAGCAGCCAGACTTTTGTTGTTCTTTTTTTACAACTGGACAAACCTGGGCATCCTCTTCATAAGACGGTAATACAACAACAGGGTGTGTTCAGCTCGGCTTAAAACTAGATCACTAGATGAGAACGTTCCTGTCCACAGCCATCACAATATATAATAATTCTTTGAAGAAGCTTGCATGGTTTCACATGTAATATTCCTTTGGAATTAACAAGTTATGTTTGTGTTGAATTACACTGAATGTGGTAAGTATGAATTATGAAATCAACATTTACTTGTGTGTAAATAAAAGTCTAATAACAATCAATAAGCCTTTTAAGTAAAGAAAACAAAAACAATACTTAAGAGTCAGAAGTAGACTCATGCTAGATCTATGGAACCTAAGGCCATGGGAAGTGTTCATTGAACTTTGATTCCATCAATTACACTGCAAATATATACAAAAATAAAGCTACACTGAGTGTAAACAGTAACTTAACAATTCACTGTTATAGCTCATTTAAATGAATGTGCAGTAATGTACCACTTAATAGCTATGTTTCTAATGTGTGTATTATTAATTCAAACAGAATAACAGTACATCACAATCCAAAACAAATGCCTGTCTATCGTTCTAAATAAGTTCTCTCAAGTTCAATAAAATGGTTCCTTATCTCTGTTAATCAGTATCAATATTACAGAGATCAGCCTTAGCTTGGGGATTAATTAGAAAATAGATAGTGGCTAATCATCCTGTACGCTGTATTGATGTGTATCGTGTTCCATTAAAAATTCTGTTCACTTGTGGTGTGATACGAACAAACTGTTTGCCTTATCCACAGGGGGGTAGGTAAACACTCAAATAGCATTTACTTTTTCTTCTCACCAGTTTTGATCCCCTATGTTTCAGCATTTCTATGTCAGAAGACATCATCTTGACTCTATAAATTACCACCTGATCCTTCCTTCCTGGATAATTAGGTACCCATTAGTTCTAATCAAGTAGTTACTTAATTATTGCAGTAATTAGTCTAATGGTCTAGCAAATTGAAGCTTTATCACTTTCAGATACTTAATGTTCTTGGCAGAGTACATCACAAATGTCAAAGGCTTGGGCATTGGTAATCCAGCAATAGAAAACAAAGTTTGTATCATGTCATAAAAAAAGGCTAGTTTATTCATGTGTGAAATGCTTATTGTGGCACAGTTTTTGTATGAAGTCAGGTTGTTGTGATAAAAAGACACTAATCCACTGGAAAATGGGGGCATTCCTTTAATATCACTAACACATGATGGAAAACAGCTAGTTTGATTAAAATGTTTGTTCAGTGGAAAAGCATTTTTTCACAGTTTGCTGCAATGTTCCATACATCAAAGATAAATGTATTCACCAGGTTAGTGATAGCCTAGCTTCAGTTTTAAGACTGGCATAGGACACAAATGAAATGTGAATGGGTTGTCTTTAAATGGTTCTAAAGTAGTCCAGGTTTCTGTCTTCACTTGTTAATTAACTGCAGTTAAAGAACATAAAATGACCAAAAGAGTTGGGACCATACACTAGAATGAGAGTTCACGTGTGACCAAATCATCCACTTATACACAGATCTTTTAGGTAGGATGTAAAAAAAAATACAAATAAATGTACAAGAATTACAATAAGAAAAGTCAAGCGGGGCATTTCTTGAACTCTTCCATGTCCAAGGCATTGTCCTGCTCTGTTCTGTCACTTAGTCATTTCAACTAAGAACCAAAATTCAGAGGAATAGGACATCAAACAAAACTGTGTTAAAGAGGGGGTATTGTGTATTGCCCCAGCTTATAGGGCCATTTTATAGCACAATCAAGCAACTGTGTTAGCTTCAGCTGTTATAAAAATTCTGCATATATGAAAAATAACTTAAATTAAATTTGACTTTGCACATCATCACAACAATGCTGCTCCATTATGCCATTTACAACTGTTCTTAGGACCACTGGACTGAGAAGTAGTTTGTATTTTAAGCTGAGGAGGAGCGAAGTTCCACCAGGTGTTTGCCAATTGCTGCTGCCACTAGTCTGGTGAAGCTGAGTGGGGAAGGCGTAGGGGAAGGGTGCTCTTTACGGCGGAAGCTCGGCTGGGGATTGCAGCTCCAAGTAGGCACTTTGGGTAAATAGGCAGCGCTTTGTATAAGCAATCACTTAGGCACCCCTGATGGCTGATACTGTAGATTAAAGGATTTCTCAAATATGCATAAAAGAATCAAAGCAACACTCCTGATATTTTTTACATAAAGGAGTGAAGTTATAACATGATATAAAGCTCAAAAAGTCGAATACCCCCTGCCCCTTTAAGACATGAAGCTATTTGTTTCACCACAAAACTGATGAACAGGAAAAGATAAGATAAACACATCTAAAATTTTAGACAAAGACATTTATGTCAAGAACTAATATTTTTTAATCACGTTTTGAGTTGGACAGTAAAACATGTTAATCCCTACCATATAAACAGGGCCGTGCAGAGACCTTTGGAGGCGCAGGTGCTCAAAGTTAAAAAAGGGGCACTTCAAACAAGATCCTAAATGCCTAACAACAACATAACAACCGATATTCATCAACAATCTAATAGGGAGTTGAATCATATTATGTCATTGTCATCATGTGGGGACAATGTAAAGTAAAGATAGTCTATATTTTCCCTGATGGGTACAATGTTGCTGTTGAGGGGTTGCTGCTCCTATTGTTGATAGTGGTGGAGGACTGTGTTGATCTGAGACCGTAGTTATTAAAAAGACCATAGGAGAGATGGTCGCTGATTGTTATGAAATAATCTAAATTGCTGCTGTGTCTTATGAAATAAACCCTAATAATATCTGACTGGTTAAAATCCACAGCAACTTAGTGGCAGACTGCTTGAAAGATCAAAATAGCTCAGAGGGGCCAGCTCTACATTTTAACTGTAGTGTTAGCACCTCTGAGAGATTTAGATTTGTAAGGTTGAGAGATAAATTATATTCATGAGATCTTGTCATTCTCAACAAGATCGAGAGAAACTCATCCATGTGTTTATCTTTAGTCACATATATTACTGCAACAGTGTCTTCAGAGGTCTGCCAAAAAGCTGATACAGCTGGAGCTGATACAGAATGCTGCTGCTGGTGTTCTCACTAAAACCAGGAGGATAGAGCACATCAACCCAGTTCTAAAGTCCTTCCACTGGCTCCCTGGAGCTCAGAGAATAGACTTTAAAATATTTCTGTTAGTTTATAAATCACTGAATGACTTAGCACCACAATATATTAAAATGTGCTAAACAAATAAACTACCTTGCCTTTTTCAGGTCTTTAGCCATTAAGTAAAAAAAAAAAAAAAAAAAAAAAAAACTTTCAACAATGAATCTCAACTTTCATTAAACTTTTATTAAAATTTCACATGTATAGGTTTCACTTTTGGGACATCTTGATTTACTTAATTGTTGCACATTTGGTTTTATTCTGCGGTCCAATATGTTCAGTTCATTATGGTTTGTGACCATTTTAGATATGAGCTCCAAATGCAATGAGGTGAACCTGTCCTTAGCAGTTGAGCTTTTACAGCAGTAACTACATTCTATTCACAGCCGCTCACCTCCAGCCCAGATTCTGTCTGCAGCGGTGAGAACGCGCCTGGTAGTAACGTTAGGTGAAAGTGAACCGTAAGCAGGCGCTACCTGGGCTTTGAGGTGCATTGCGGTGCCAGTCGCAGTATTGTTTCTTTATATAAAGCTGCCTGACCCAGAGTAGGGCTGAGTTTTCTTCTTCCCTGCCTGCAGTACACCGGGCATTCAGTCCAGCACAGGGTTGTCTGATAAACTAAAAGTCTGAAGTTTTATCGGTGGCCGAATCATTCTGTGTTTGGGGAGGAAGGGCGAGGAGAGGTTTTCCGGACAACTACAAGGACAATTAGGAAAATAAATAAATACATTTTTTGTTTGTTTTGTTTTTTTGTTTTTTTTTTTTGTAACTTTAATATCAGATCTACGTTTATCTTCACAAAACAGGTCTATGTTGAAAAAATATTCTTGCTGATAATTTGACATGTGGAGGGCCCAGTTCTGCCCCCTACTATGGGTCTAGAACAACTGAAGACATAGAGACAGAGGCACGTCAAGGATGAGAATCGGTTAATAGTCATTATTTGACTGAGAGCAGCCAGCTTAATTTATTTAGCTAAATTGTAATTTTTAGTTAAATATTACTGTTGAGAGGCACAGACTGACCTCCAAACACACACATAAAAAAAAAAATTCTTAAAAAAAAAAAAAAGAAAATTAAAAAGGGGCACTTGGGGCATCTGGGATGAGAAGTATTAGATTTATTATTAGAATTAATATAATGAAGAGTAAGGTGTAGATCTGCTTTTTTTTTAAATTACTCTGAGATGCTAGATGATTCAGTTCATTACAACTGAACTGAATTGATAAGACGGCTTTGTAAAAAAAAAATCGGAGATTTCTGCTGAGAATTATGATCATTTTTAAAATGTGATTTAGTGTCACAAGCAGAGCCAGGAGGTGTGAAAGAAATTATCATGTCTTTTGACAATAATCCTGCAATAAACAAAGTCACAGATACCAGTCCACTGCTCAGGCGTATTAATGTTTTAGAATTGTTTCTTTAAAACTAGTCTAATGCATTAAAAAAAAATAATATGGTCATTGGAAAGTTGTCATACTGTGAATAAACTTGGAGACAACAGTTCAATATTTTTAAACATTTTTTAATCATAAGGATCAGATATGGAAGAACACTAATTTGCTTGATATTTCATATTGTAGAAAAGGAAATTCTGATGTAAAGAATGGTGTTGGAGATTTCCCCTTTAACTAATGTTCTCATATTTGTGAAATCTAAGTTGTGATGGAACCGTTTCCTTGAAAAACAGATGACAGTGTTATAAGAAAGTTTGTTATAAGAAAGTTTTTTATTTGATATTTAATATTTTTATTTACTCTTATTTCATTTTCAAGGCTCAGATACCTCATTTGAACAAAATATAGATTCTGATATTGTTGAAAAGGATGTTTGAGATGTGAACTACTATTGAAATAAATCTACACTGTGAAGCAACGCTTACCTGCACTGAATTGGAAATATTTTAGAAAAATACAATAAAGTGAAAAGCTTTACAGAACACTGCATTATTGTAGCCTTAACATGTAAGATAATTACATGATTTTAATAATAATATGTCGTTCTCTAAAGTTTGCCAGTTTGAGGTATGAAACTCCAGGAATGAAAATGAGTTCCACTTTGGCTCTTGTTTCTTCATTACTTCAACTAGTATATTTTGGAAAAATAAATAAATAAATTAAAAATAAATAAATAAATAAATAAATAATCACTATTTTTTTCAGAAATTGGTGTTTTTTTTATCTTTTTTTCTCTGTTTCTGCCCTACATGTTCCTACTTTTCTCGTGACGTGTCACATATGTTCTGGACATGTTCAATGCTGCATCACTTTTGGCAATTATTCTTTGCAAATCCGGTAAAAAATTTAGATTGTTCCACTGGGGAAGCATTTGAACATTCATAAACTGAATATGATAGCCTTTTGTACTCTGCTAGCCAGAAGACTTGTGTTGCTGCATGGGAAACACTCCTTGCCTCCTGTGTTTTCACACTGAATAACAGAAGTTATGTAGCATCTCAAACTGGAAAAGATTAGATGCTCCCTCGAATATTTAAAACATTTCTGATATTTATTTAGAAATTGAAAGCAGGACAGAAGATGTTTGTGTTTGTTTACATTAGCGTGTCTACACAGAGGTTCATACCCCTTTCTTACACTCCTTGCTTTCTGTTTTGGGGTCTCTAAATCTGAGAGGTGGGTAGGTAGGTTCTGGGGCCTCAATTTAGAGGCAGTGCATTACCCTGATTGTGTGTTCCATCTTATGTCCTGTTTGTACAAAAAAAACTATTCTTTCAATAAAAAGACCTCTATCAAAATATATATATTTATATAAAGGTCTCATGATGACTTGTTGATTCCTAAGTGGAAGATCAAATATCAACCAGACCAAAAACTAAACCATAACACTGAAAAAGCTTACAATAAAAAACTGAAGTAACTCTGCCAAAGTGTGGCTCTGTGTTTGAAACCAGAATTAAGTACAAGGGTTGGAACAGGGGCACTGAAAAATGCAAGACCTGAGAGAAGAAAGTTTCTTTGCAGTTAGTAACATACTTAAGGATTTTTTTTTATTTACATATCATCTTAATCATGCTAGGCTATGGTATTTTCAAATGGTAAGCAGCTTCCACTTGTCCTCCCCAGTTTGTTTACTGTTCAAGGGGTTGAAATTGAAGTTGTCAGGTGCTACAAATATTTATGTATTCTCATTGATAAGAATGTATCTTTTAAATCACATATTGACCAACTGGTTACTAAAACTTAAATTGGGATTCTTTTTCAGAAACAAAAAGTGTTTCTCACACCGAGTCAGAAGGCACCCAATTATTTCAACCATTCTCCCCTGATAGATTATGGAGATCTGTTACTTATGACCTCTTCAGCCCAGGATTTGAAAAAGCTGGATGCTGTGTATCATTGTGCCCTGCATTTCATGACTAACTGTGGCTATCGAATACATCACTGCACTTTGTATGCTACAGCAAAATGTCTGTCTTTGACCGACCGCAGACTTTCTCACTGGCTGGTTTTTATCTACAAATGCATTCTTGTGCATCTTCCTTCATATTTATATTCACTTCTGTCTAGAACCTTCAGCTATTATGGCCTGCGCTCTCAGGACATCATTTTGATGCAGGCCCCAAAGGTCAGAACTGAACTGGGTAAAAAGGCTTTTAAATTTTCTGCCCCTGCATCTGGGAATAATTTGCAGAAAGACTTAAAATTATCAGCTCTTGTTACTTTGTGGCAACTCAAATCAATTTTAAAGGACTGAGACTTCAGTACACTTGGTTCCTGTAACTGCCGTAATGTTTAATTATGTGATTTATCTTAGTTATGTATTTTTTTGTATTTGGTGTCATATTTTATATTTGTTCTATTTTATGCTGCTGTCTTGGCCAAGACACTTGGAAAAGAGATTTTTAATCTCAATGAGTTATTTTCTGGTTAAATAAAGGATACATACATATATATTATTAATCTCATTACAATTACATGCAAAGTAGGTGATCATGACAGGACATTATTTAGCAACTTATGGTGATTTTTAGAACAGGCAATGACTATTTCAGTCACAGTTGCATTAGATATTTAATGCCATTATTGACAAAGAAGAATGTGATGGACTTTTTGTGTATCATGACAATCCTATTTCAAACAAGGAGTGCAAAACAGAATCTCTTAAGCATGTCTGGCTACATTGTCATTTAGGTACCAAACAGAGTAAGAACAGAGTCACTTTTTTACACCTGTACATTCAAAACTTTTATTAAGCAAAATAAAACACGATTTCTTAAACACTAACATTGAACAGACATAAGAAGGTCTTCATAAAATTTGCACATTTTATAGTTCACTTTGTGTGACCTATTTGTAAAAAGAAGCCGAATGCCCCACAAGATGCCTTCACAGAAGAAAGTAAAAGGTAAAATCCTGCAGTGCTCTATGCCATATGACAGGAGTGTGTGAAAACTGACACACAAGAGTTTTCAAATTGGGGCCCGGGGAGCCGAAGCATAAAATAACTTCAATCTCAGCAGCTCTCCAAGGAATAGAGCAGAAGTGCGACCAACAACAACACAACAACAGAGAGGCAAGAAGGGGTGAAGGTAGGAGTTATTAGAGGATAAAACATGCCTCTCCATCTCACTCCCTCTCTCTCAGGAACCCCGAGGATGATCAATGGATTTAGTCAGAGGGATATTCAAGCAGAAAATTGCTGCCTTTTTGCTTTTCTTTGAAGTATTTCCAGAATACATACTGAAGCCCCTGTCCACCAAGGTTGAAAATAACAGTGCAAGTGCAGTCTGTACCAGTAATCCTGAAAAAAGGGGTGAAAAAAAGTGTGTATGTGTATGTGTGTGTGTGTGTGTGTGTGTGTGTGTGTGTGTGTGTGTGTGTGTGTGTGTGTGTGTGTGTGTGTGGTGGGGGGGGCAACAAATGTTAAAGGACGCAGGGAGGGTTTAGATTGAAACTTTGCAGGTATAAAATTGAAGGCAGCCAGCTGAACAGACACAGTCAAACTATGGCTATTTTTCAAAACTGAACCTCAATGGCCAACATGGAAATAAATTAATAAAAAAGGAGCAGACATAGGACACCACTATGCAAATATTGCTATATGATTTATTTTATCCTGTTCACATTAAGGACCAAGTAACTTTTTCTGAAAAAAAGTGTTTTCTATGCTTTTTATTTACAATTTCTTTCAAATGTGAAACGAGTTGTTCGCATCATTCAGTCTCATAAAATATTTTACATTTTGATTTTATGCAGCAAAAATTAAACTTAACAGGTTTTAATTGACTTAAGCATAAGTAGTGGCTCATTCTGACTTAATGCAAAAAGGATTTCTGAGGTCAATGGGATGATGACAGTTTTCTTAAACGAGCCAATGTACCAAATGGTAGCAGTGACAGGGTAAACTTAAGTGCCGGATAGTGAAGACCGCCCCTGCCCCTGGGGGCCCCAGTGGCACTATGCAGATGACAGCAGAGGCATGTGGCACTCTCGTGGCATTATGAATAGGACACAGCGATGGGGGACCAGACTTCTCAGCTCCCTGCTGTGTGGTGTGATGGCCTCATCTGTTTTCCCATCGCTACTCTAATACATCTGCAGCGCACTCCTTCCTAATTAAGATTCCACCGTTATATTAGTCATAGGATGGAAAGGATATCACAGAGGGTAGTTTAGCCAGAGTTTTTGGATTAATTGCTGGGCAATTCACCACACACAAGAGTGCTTAGAGAGCCCGAACAAGAACACGAGAGACAATAATTCAGCTCTCTTTTTTTTCATTCATGGATGTTATTTTTACAGAGAAGCCTCCACGGGAATAGGCTCTGTGAACTATTTGTCACATTCTATTCATAACTTTCATTAATAGTAAGTAGGGTTTACTAGTGTGCAGCCATGGGAGACATCGTTTGGAGGCATGGTTATTTAAAACCGATCACATATTTCTTCACTCATAAACATACCCAGTTTAGGCTTTTTTGTTTCTGGTGCTATTGCAGTTGCATCAACTGATTAAATATTAACCTGCAGCTTTTAGTTGTAGTTAGAGTGTTGTATTTAACAGGAAGAAATGTATAGCTCATATACATACAGTTAAGTCCAAAATGATTCATACATTTAGCAGTTAGGTGATTTTTAATAGTTTCAAAAGATTTTATTTTAGAATAGTTTTACCTATATATTGGATAGGTTAACAAGAAAATGAAATTATGTTAACAATCATCAAAACATTTTTTTTTAATCATATTGTGTTTTATTTAGAAAAAACTATATGTATATAGGTACAGCTCTACCCCTACATCATAGTGTATACTGTACAACTGTTTCTTTTTTTATGCATGAATGCACACAAACCATATTATACACTGGCCAAAATAGTACAGGTGAATCCTGGAGAGAATTGAAAGAAATCCTGCATTTTCTGTGTGGTTCCTATCATGTCAACAACAAGGGATTTCTTGTTATGGTTTAATTCAACAATAGCATTTGCAATTGGGGTTTTGGGCATCTCAAGGGCATTCCTGGTAAAATTACTGAGACTCTGCACCATTTATCACAGCCTGACATGTGTCATGTTCCAGATTCTGGTGCAGAGAGGTTACAGCTGAAGACAGCTCTTTCTTTGTTGAGCAGTCATCAAAGACAACATCTCGTATTTATCAAAACAAAAAAAGGCAGAAAATCCAACAGAAACTACAAAAATGTTATATGAGGACATCTGAAAACATATTTATTTTTATATAAAACACACAAGTTTAATTTATTACATTCAATATTAACCAAAGAAAACAAATGAGATTAAATATGACTTTATACATTTTTAGATTCAATTAACAAAATTAAAGATTTTTGTTTGTTTTTTTTTTTCATTAAATTGGAGTCATGATCTAAATTAAAGCTAAGTTGATGATAGGCTGATTGTCTGTGAGCTGTTTTGTATCAGGCAGCTATCTGTTAATTTACTGAGCCCACCCCCAACATTTTCTTAATATATCTTTTTTTCCTCATCATATCTTACAAACTAATCATATAAGTCAGAGTAGCCTTAGCCTGGCCATTGCCTTCCAATGGAATTCCGCTCAATTCTCATCTTCCTTCAATGCTCCATCTTGGATTTCTCAAACTGAGCTTGACTTCTCCGGCTGAATTTCAACCGGGCCAATCAGTGAATAGAGGGAGGAGTTGTGAATGATAAATGTCAATTTTCTGCACTGTTTTAGAATTGTAGTCTGCCTATGTAGGGTTGTAGGTTGGCAATGGCAGCGGAGGAAGTGAACATATTTAGTCCATGTTGGCCATGCTTACAAATATTGAGCAACTAAAGTCAGAGCAAGACATTTTATTGCATTTTAAGCCTGCAGCTCTCATTAACAGCCATCTCAACTTGGCACTTCTCTCTTTGCAGTGGGAGATGGTTGTTTACAGCGCACTCAATTTTCAGTAAGCTTCATCGAGCTGGCACATGACATACGTCAGGGCCAAACGTTAGCGACTGGGTAAAACGAGATCCAATCATTTAAAACTTCAACAGAGTCCACGCCTTCAGAAAGCAATCTTATCTCAATAGCCGAGGGTCCAGACCCTCTGTACAAAGAAAAGCATGCAACAAGGGGCTGTTTTTTCCCAGGCTACAGTAGCCTACTAACTGTTGATTGTATTGATAACTGTCAGCATTACCTGCCTCAGACAGTGCAACAACCGAGAAAACTGGAAAATCTTCTTTTAAATGGCGATTTGTCAGGGATACATTTAAAACAAAGAGTTATGAGTTATGCTAACAGCTATAATTATGAATATGTTTTCTATATAACAAATACTATATATTGTCTCAACAATCATAATGATGTCTAGTTTGATATGTTCCAATGTATAATGTTATATATTACTACAGAAGAGCAAAACTATTGTAGCACATCTCCATAACCACAATTAAACTGCCACAACAAATTAATGTCTAGGTTGAGTTACTGCAATGTATAGTGGACCCCCACCAATTCGCAGTTCAGTATTTGTGGATTTTTCTGTGGAACGTAATAAAATTTCCCTATATGTGTATTTTTTTTGTAGAGCATATCTGAAATTATTCCAAAGAAAACCCAGCTGGGGAAGCTGAAATACCTTGGGGCAATGATACTTGACACATTATTATACTCTCAAAAGAGGATATAAGGAAGTTTGTACATATTAGCTTCCATGGTAGTGCTAAGGCGGTTTCCTATAGGCATATTACGGTATACACAGGTGGGTAGAGTACCCCAAAACAGTACTCAAGTAAGAATAGCACTTCTTCAACATATTTTTACTGAAGTAAAAGTAAAAAAGTACCCATCTGAGAAATTACTCAAGAGTAAAAAAGTATTTGGTAAAATGGCTACTTAAATACTGAGTAACTGATCATAACATCTGAGCTTTTAATATGTAACAATGATGTCATCAGACAGACAAAAAAAATAGTTATGTGCAAATTCTGGTACTTTAAAATGAAAAAAAAATTTATAAAAATAAATAGCTTAATAACAAAATAACAGGTTCAAGAAGAAGAAACAAATCAAATTTTTCAATAAAACAACTTAAGAGACATTATCTACAGTAGGTAATGTACATATATGTTAGAACTTCGTAAAGTACTTCCAGAGGCAATGTATAGTGTTTACTATATCTTTTTGACCTCTAAATGGCCCAAAAGGCTCAAGCAGATAGAAAACAACATTAGAACAACAAAGCTTGTGTACAAACAGGAAATCTCACTTTAACATAAACCGTTGGTTTGTGTCTGTGTCTGGTGTATTTTTGGTTAAAATATTTGGTCCTCCTTCAGTAAACTTACAGTGGGTAGAGTATCCAGAAATTTTACTCAAGCAAGAGTAGTGATGCTTTGGAATAATAATACCAAAGTAAAAGTAAAAAGTCATAAAATTATTCCTAACAGTAAATTTTTCCCAAAGAATTACTCAAGTAAAAGTAACTAGTTACTACCTTCATGTGAAGGTATATTTGGTGTTTGATCTATTAATATAGGTAGTCATCAGCATTTTTAGAGGGGGTCATGAGTATTTTTGGATTTCAGTTATTCACAGGCGGTTGTGGTCCATAACAACAGTGAATACTGGGGATCCAGGGTATAACCTTTAAAAACACTGCTGAGCCTTCTCAGCAAGTATAAAAACAACTTAAAGATGCTTTATGAAAGGTAGAAAACTGTTGTAATGACATTTCCCAACTAAATATGGGCAAAATCATCTATCCCCTTATAACTACAAAATAAGTTGTAGGAGGAGCCGTAATGGTAGTGGTAAATGTGAGGGCAATGCTAACTCTAGGATATAGTCTTTGACTTATAAGACAGCAAAGGTTTTCATATAATTTAGAATATAACTGATATGT
This sequence comes from Anableps anableps, assembly GCA_014839685.1. Classification (NCBI taxonomy): domain Eukaryota; kingdom Metazoa; phylum Chordata; class Actinopteri; order Cyprinodontiformes; family Anablepidae; genus Anableps; species Anableps anableps. Next base: position 27,006,330 of record CM026073.1, read on the forward strand.
AAATGATTATGTAAAACAGGTCCAAGCAAAATTTTGTTGGTGATTACAGAGATAAGATGACAGAACTGTGTCTTAACAACATGAAGATATGGTTCAAACCTCAAAGGAGAAACATCTAATGATATTTAAAGGCAGTTAAAAGTTTTAAGGGATAACTAATCATGATTTTCAAAGATTTTGTTTGTTGACTAAATGCAATTTTAGCCCAAACTGTCAACATTTGTTGACTAAAATATTATATTACTGCAAAATGTTTTCACATAAAAAAAAGAATAAAAAGCTATGTCTATTAGCATTGTGAAGAATGACAGATTTTTATCGACTCACATCAGTAAGCAGGTTGAGATTAGATGGAGGTTATGGATGAAATCTAGAGGCATAATTTTTGAGATGTTTGTATTAGTAAAAACCGTTCAGATGGCAATCAGTTACATTTGTGTATTGTTGTTGTGAAGCAATGTTTTTTTTGTTTGTTTGTGGTTTTTTGTTGGGTTTTTTTTCCCAGTGGTAGCTCATAATGCTTGGGAAGAGAACTAATGTAGTGAGTGTTCCAAAAAAAAAAAAAAAAAAACAAACGTGTAAGGGTTCTTTGGACCACAGTCTGCTTTAACGTTTTTCACTTGATCATATGGATTAACTAATATTCCTAAGGAAACAAATTACTTTGTAGCATATGGGTTTAATACAGTGCTAACTGAAGTGCAATTGTATATACAATATTCTGAACTGCCACAAGGTTTTCTGCCAATATGCATTACTGTGATTTTCTCTTATTTTAATAATTTTTGTTTCAACAATCTGACTAGTTTTTGCTTACTACATCCCAGTGAATGTCTTGACGTGTGTATTATCTGATTTATACACAGTTAGAAAAAACCCTCTTTAAAAAATGAAATTTTTTTTTTTTTGTGCATTATCTAGAAAATACATTTTCCTGCCTTCAAGTTGCTGGAGTGCTGATAAGAACATCTTTTGCATGATAGGTTTTTCATTACTCATTGCTTAAGATCCAAATGGTTTGTGAGTGTACAAACCATTGAATCGTATTCTTTTGAAATAGAACTTTGATTTTAGTTTATCATGATTGAGCACTGGGTCAATTCAGTGTCTACTGCTGCTTTTTCTTTAACGTATCTCATCAGTGGCACTATATTGTGAGATGTATTTTACTGATTATAAAGCTGATAAACCCACCTCAGATATGTTAGTTTTAGGACGGCTATAGTTGCGTTTGGACTTTATTGGTCTGTAACACCACTTCTCAAGTCTCAATAATGTTAACATTGTAGTTCTAATACCTACGTAACATTCTGACTGTAAAGACACTTTCCCGTAGAAGTGATGGCTAAGTAATAAGGGTAAGCAAGCAACTCTGTCATTTATATGTGAACATGTAAGACGCATCAAGTAAAGGTGTGATTAGAGTTCATAGCACACGACCTTACAGATTTAAAAAAAAAAAAAACAAAAAAAAAAACAGGATATTTTTAATTAAAAGGTGAAGACTGTCTTTTTGCTGTTTTTGTCCAAGTTTTATGAAGCTGAGTGTTTGACTCTGGCATTTGAGACTCTTCAAGTGAGACTGATAGTAGTTCTTAAGTTGTCCTGTTGTGCGATGGGGTTGGGTAATAAAATCTACTCTTAGAGAAGCTGACAACCTTTAGAAGCAGGGGGAAAAAAAAGCTACGAAAGCTATGGAGAAGCATTCACCACTTGGAAATTGTTAATGTGGCAGCACTTTGTGCACTATATTTAAGTTAGTGTTTAGAAAACTTTTGTTCTTTTTGTGGAAACAGAAAACATGCAGTTTCAATGTGTTTTAGCAAAATACCCTTTACATTGTATAGAGTGGTCATATCTGGATTTAACTATTCTCCATTGATTAAAGATGTGGAACACAGTTTACAATCCATAACACTTGTACTTCATTTATTAAAACTTACCTTTCTCAAAAACATTGTTAAAATCTCATGTCTTCTGGGTTTCATTAACCCAATAATATGTATCGTTTTGTGTGCTGGATCTATCTGTCACACCCCTAGTGATAAACAATACTATAAAGGTAATAACTGACAACTTACAAAAGATGGAGAAAATTAAGATGTTCTTATTTTGAATAAAATAGAAAAATGTCTATGTTGATCCTTCACTGGTGTTTTGACTAAACAACAAAACAGACCTGCTTATATCACTAGGTTTTTAGAAATAACCCAAAAAAGATATATATATATATATATATATATATATATATATATATATATATATATATATATATATATATATATATATATATATATATATATATATATTCAAACTGAACAAAATCAGTAAGTCCCATTTATTGGATTTTGTTTAGCAAAGATTTTGTTTGTTTGTGTCTGCAAAGAAATACTCTCATAAAACAAAGCCAGCCTAATTCTGGAGGCCTTACATATTCCACCATCTTAATTGCAACACCATTAGCGAATCACAAAATAGCTGTCTTTAAAATGCCATATAAATTGTCATTGTTTAAAGAGTGCATCAATAAATGCTGACATAGTTGAATGTAAAGTAACACACAAAGGGGAGGGGCACATATAGAATTAATTAATTCCACTACCATTATTTATGGCTTAATATGATATACTGGCGTGCTTTATAATAACACTGAATGTGCATATTTCTAGAGGAGACACTGGAGTAATTATATAGAATGCCTTTTACTCTGAATGTACAATATTAATTACAGCCATGGTTGTTTATCAATTGTGAAACACTGCTTAAAGGCTGTTTGGAAGATTGCCATGATGACCCAGTCATGTCTCCTATCTTTTACTTCAACTTCTCCTAATGTGACACAAGCCATCCTTCAACTGTCACCTCTGATATGTGTTTTAATAAAGGTGAATATCACAAAGGAGACATTAAAGAATAGAAAAGAAAAAAAATCTAAAAAAAATAATGAAAAAAAAGGTATAGAAGAATAGGTACACATTGATGATAATGGACCTTGGAAGGATGGAGCATTCTGTGTGCCATTTGAATCAATTATATGTTTGTTTAGTTCATCTGCATTAACTACTACTCCAAACTTATGGTCAGAGAATTCCTGCTGGAGATGTGCTCACACATTAAGAAAAAGTGGTGTGGAAGTGCATGGGAACAGTCAAAAGGACAACAGAAGCAGAAAATAATGCAAAAACTAGTCACTATGTTTTCTTCGCGTATTCTTAATGATCCTTAGAGACACTGGACTCCTATACATTGTCTTTTTTGTTGATATCATTACTTTTTTGAATATATTTACAAAGTAAAAGGCACAAATTTACAGGTGAACTGAAAACAGAATATAGCAGCAACTTTTTTAACTCGCCAACTTCCAAACTCTCAACAAATCTTCACAAAGATTACCTGTCAGTGGTAGAAGAATCCAGCTTGGAGCATGTATTAATAATTTTGTGAAAAACTTTGGAATCTTGATTTTTGTTACTGCTGTTGTTTTGTTTGTTTTCACATATATGATAAAGACTGGTAATTCACACTCCCACTTTGTATCCATAGATTAACATTTTATCCATCCCTATATGCATTTGGTATCAGTAAGCAATGACCTGCCCACCTACTTAATTCATGGTGAATCAGTTTATTTTTCATTGCAGTTAAATTTTCTTGTAGAAATTATTAAGATTGAGGAACACAGGTCATATCACATCAGATGATAATCATCTCACAACTTTGCATTACACTCTATTTCCATTTATTTTAGTACTAATCTCAGTTTATGCCAGTTGATTATTATAAGGAATATATATAAGGATCCTAGATCAAACCAAAATATCGCAAGTGACCTGCTGACAGATATCTACCTAAGTAACATAAGCACATGTCCTCACTATAGACCATTAACACAATATAGAAAATTACTTTAAATCTTTGGTTGTCAAAGTGGATACAAAATGGACTACTGGGTATGAACTGATCCTTGTGTGATACAACAAATCCCACCTAAGAGAGCATCATTTCATAACCGAAACATTGGGTACTGAATGGAGAAAAAACAAACAAAAAAAAAAACAGTATGAAATGGCGAATGGATGAAGAGACCAGTACCCATAAAGGCTTCAAAGTATTTAAGATTTTGCACTAGAGATCCTCAAATCCAGTCTAGATTTCTTTTAAAAACTGTGAAATAGCCCTTTAGTTTACCTTAGGTCCAACCTTGTTAGCCAGCTGCAGTGTGCAGCCATTTTTTTTTTTTCTTCTATTATTCACAAACATTTTAATATTATTTCTTAGTCTGTCAATGTTTATTTTTATCTATAATGTACCCAAAATATTGCCACAAAAAGCTAAGTCAGCTCAGTCAGGAGCTTCTTCCTTTCCTACTTCAAAATAAGAGTCTCAAAAATAGATGCAGGGTGTCAAACATAAAGCACTCTTAGGTTCATACACATTTTCACCAGACAAAGCCACACTGACAAAATTCTTGTGGATGAGAAGTAAATCATTGATTTTTAACGTCACAATATCTTGTGCTATCGTGCTATAGCTCTACCCCCTGATTATCCTAACATTTTACTATTACTAGCATTCATATAAAAGTTGAATGTGTTGCTTATGTCCTTCTATATCTTTCAAAGTTTCATAGTCAGTTTACAAACTTGAAAAGTGCATAAAAAATGTGCAAAGCATTACACTGACCAATCTTGGGTCTGGCAGAGTCATAACAAAGCATAATAAAGCTCATCAAGGGAATCAAAGTTGTCCTCTGAAATCTGCAACAGAATAAAATTCAAACTTTTTCAATTAAATGGAGCCTTGGCATAAATTCAATCTGGAAGACTCTCTCCATCCTCACCTGTATCATCCATTCTCCACATCATGCGCCTCAGCTGCAGCACATCAACATCAGTCCACGTCCCGTTGTAGCCAATCATCATGCAAGGCTCCATTTATAAGGCCCTCCATCCATTGCTCCATTTGCTCTTCAGCCAAGCTACAACCCACCTCCACCCCTTCTCCGCCATCAGGCTTTCCTCCTCTCTTTGGCCTCCACCACCAGTGTCCAGGCCCCGGGGGGAAGACATCTCTAATCCTAAAATGTTCATCCAAGCTTATAGCAATTCTCAGCATCAACGTCTTCCGCTCGGGTAGGAGCGGCAAAGAACTTTTACTTATTCATGTTAAATAAAAACTTTCTCTCCGTGTGAGTCTCTCCAGGTTGAAATTAATCATTATCAGCATTAGTTTAAAGAAGACACTTTGGGGTACTTAAATCTTTACCTGGTTGTACTTAATAGTGGTCAAAAGCCAGTAACAAAACAAAAAATAATTAGTCATTTTGGTTGTTTAAAAAGCCGAAATTAGGAGATTTTTTTTTTAGAAGTGTGAAAAGCTAGTTTCTCTATAATCAGTTATGTGAGTAAAACATCAGCTCAGTTCACGAGTATTGCTACAGTCTTTTTTTTAATGAAAAAAGAAAACCACCTGAAACTTGATTAAGAAATTTGATACTTAAGCTTTTTTTCAATTGTTAACTTGTTTAAACAAAAAAATTAGTATGTTGCAAGAAGAAAATTGCATGTCAAAACAGTTTACAGAACCACTACAGGTCTCATTAGTTGACAAAAACCCAGTTTCTCAGTTTTTTTTCTCAAAGCAGAGAAAAATGTTTGGTATCTGGAGCTTAGGGAGAAGGTTTTATTTCTCTGACTAGTCAATCATTTTTATTTTAGAAAATTAACTATCAATAAGGGTCCTCTGTAAAGTAAAAATATGGTGACTGAAGGAGACATTTTAACCAAAATGCACCATTCTCATTTTATATGAAAGATAAAAAACAGCGACTGATCCAAACGAGCCACTTTTACTAAGGGGTTAGGATTTTTTCCCACCAAACAGCTAGCGTACCACCAGCCATTTTATGCTGCAGATAAGTGGTTTTCTGAAGTTTCTCCTTATTACATGTCGGTGCTTTATATATATGTTGGGTTTTTTTGCAACATATGCCACGGTGAGTGAAAATTACATGTGGAGTTTTAGGACGGACCGAGCTCAGACCTGCACTGTGTCATGTGGCTTCACTGCCCTCTACAGGATGAACTTCATGGTGTTTGTCCATTTGCCCCCATACCCTTTACAAACAATTCTTACATCTTTTTCTTCTGTTTAGCAGCATTCTTACACATATTTAAAGCTTTGTCTCCTATTTTTATTTTTGATTGGTAAGAGCTCAAATATTTAGAAGTGCTGACTAATTCAAATTAAATAATATACAAGTTTGACATGCAAACTACATTTTTAATACCACACATTTACACAAAATGCGCCTTTTTAACCACTTTTTCCAAATGTGTATGACCCATTAGTACTGAAGAGGTATCCGTAAAACAAAATGCATTATGTTGCTTTGTGCTTTTAATACACTGTGCTGTTATGATTGAATCATTTAAGCATTTCATCACTTTTTCAATCTCAGATGAGTCCACTGTCTCGCGGACTCTTCCCTACTCTCCCCGCTTTTCCTGTTTTCCTTTCCTGTTTGAGGCAGCTGAGGTAAATGTGTCAAAGTAGCCTATATAGGTCACCCTAATAACCAAAAAAAAAGTGTTCATTTGAGATTCAGCCCAGCTGACTTTAACTGCACTCATGCCAGTGAGCTACTTTAGGTCATGCAGCCACTGTGACCTAATAGATTTATTATGCAACCACACACTGTACCCTCACAACAGTAAGAAATTGTTATGAAATCAGCTAATGGTGTTGGCTTTGATCATTCTTATTAAAGATGCAGTGTAGGTTCAAGCAGGTGTGTAAAGATAAAAGGGTTTTGGCTCTTTAGAAAGTGTGTGGGGGAATACAGGAAACTGAACAGAACTGTGTCGACAGCGGAAAATGCAGAAAAAGCTTCTTGAAAATGTTTATTTTCATCATCTGATTGTCATATCTAGGATTCATCACTAGAAGTGTCACTGTGTCCTCATGTCAGTCACTTGTGTCAAAATATACTTGCTTTGAGATTAAGAGGGCAGTGGTGACAACTGTGTAAGTGTGCATGTGGGGCAACTGAGCAAGCCATGAGGGCTAAAACATGCAGAGCAAAACAAGCTGTACTAATCTGGCATGATCTGCGATTCTCCCTCATCATCTCATTGGGTGTGAGGTCTTGGGTGTGGTTATTAAGGACACCGATATTAAATGGGCCTTCTGCTTGCTGACTGATTATTCCTTGCAGGGCAGCTGTGGGTAGGGTCACTGAGCTGCTTTTCAAGCTGTACAAGTCTGAAAATTGCTTATCCCGTTCTGCAAAAAGAAAACATTTTTTTCCTCAACACACTCAGCCTTTATACAGGGCAAGAATCAGAAAATTTTGCTTACCCTGGAGTCAGAATGTTAACGCTAAATCATCCATGTTCCACTAAGTAAAACAGGAGGTAGTAACATGGAGATTTCAACAATGCAGATTTAGCCAACATGAGAGAATGCCAGAAAGGATTGTGTGTGTGTGTGTGTGTGTGTGTGTGTGTGTGTGTGTGTGTGTGTGTGTGTGTGTGTGTGTGTGTGTATGCGGGTGTGTGCGCGCGCATGTGAATGGAAGGTAAAGTAACATGTAACTTAGTCGATACGCTGGAGGGAGGCAAACACTGCTTTGGCCCTGAAAACAGTGTCAGGTTGCGTTAGCAGTTCAGAGGTGCTATCCACAGTTTACACCCGTGTCCAGAGGTACGTAACATTCCTGCAGCCTCTGACCTATCCACTTTAGCTGTCTCTGGGGTTAATTCCATGTCCTAGAGCTGAAACAACAGGATCACGGCCGCAGCACTAATACTCAATAGACGTTGACCTACTTTGCTGGATTATATGGGTAAAAATACTGATCCGCTGCCCTAATGCCAGCAATGAAAATGATCTAATGGTTCTAACTGCTCTGTTTAATCTAAAAGCATGCTCATGTTATTAATTTCTCATTATGGGAATGCAGTCTTCCTGATGGGATTAAATGTCCTGCACTGGCTCGCTATTTTTTGGAAGCATCCCTGACAAATCACAACAGTTAAAAGACATCTGGCTGAACACTAACTCATGGCCTTGGTTCATTTGCTTGTCTCATGCATGTGTTTGTGCATAACATGAGCGGTCTGTTAATCGTCCATATTCAGATTTCTGAGACAACTGTTACAATTACAATAAAACCGTATAATATGTTAGATATTTTAGCTTGATAATCAGAAAAATCCAAATCTAGCAAATGACATGTTTTGATTAAAACTCAAATTATTTTAAGTTTATGTAATGACCTTGTAAGTTATTTCTGTTTCTGTAAAGTTATGCCTAAATGGCTGCAGAACGCCCATGGCTGGTTGTACCTCTAATATGAACAATCAAAGTCTTTTTTTTTTTTTTTTTTTTTTTTTTTTTTTTTTTTTTTTTGGTCCATTACATCACCACCAGGGGGCACTTGATTCATCAAGCATGCAGTGTGTTTGACAGATTGCGGTGGAGGTAACACATGTATTCAATGAGGTGGGATTAGGTAAAGGATTGGGTTTACAAGCAGCCTCCCAACCCCCCCACACCATGATTGTCTTTTGTGTTTACTCTGCTATATCATGAGAGCTGGCCGCTAGAGTGGAAGAGATGCTTTACCATCAGTATGCTAAGTCACTGATTTTGTGGGCATCACACTATAACTCTTTTTAACCCATGATCTATTCAAAATACCACAAGTGGCACATATTGGAGAAATAAAAAATAATAACTGGAATATCATCAATTTTAGTTTGCATTCCAATTTTTAATCTCTTTCCTTTATTTTGCCATTGCAATGTAATATTTCTTGCTTTTTGTTTTATGTCTTCATCATGTAAATTGCTTTTAATTGCCGTGTTGCTCAAATGTGCCTTCAAACTTGCTTTGCTTGAAAAGCATAAATCCTCTTAAGAAATTGTCAAGTTACTTTAATAATAAAACATGGTTTTATTATTTAAGTAAATTATACTTTGTATTAATTACTACATATATAGTGGCTTGCAAAAGTTTTCACACCAGTTAAACGTTTTCATGTTTTGCCAAATGACAGCTACTAACTCCAACACACACTAAGTAGTGCACAATTGTAAAGCTGAAGGGGAAAAAAAATACATGGTTTTCAAAAACTGTTTAAAAATTTACATTTTAAAAAGGGTGGCATACAGGCATGTCTCAAAAAATGTTAATATAATGAAAAAAAAAATCATTTTTTAACATTACCTTATGTATATTAATATCAATATAGTTAATTATTTCATGCCTTTACTTCTTGTAATTTGGATGACTGTGTCATACAGATAACGAAAATTCAAAACTGTGCCTTACAAAATTTAGAATATTAGATAACACGAAATAGAAGGAAGCATTTTTTATTGTGTAAACGCTATGCAATGGCCATGTTATGGCCTACAATCATGGGGAAGACTGCTGACTTGACAGATGTCCAGAACCCAGTCATTGTCACCCTCTGGGTAAGCCACAAAAGGTCATTTGCTAAAGAAGCTGGTTGTTCATGGAGTGTTAAAGCCATTCACAGAAAGTTCAGTGGAAGGAAAAAGCGTGGTACGAACAGGTTCTCCAACCACAGGGACAACTACAACCTTGAGAGGATTGTCATGTATAATCCATTCAATATGGAATTTTGGGGAGCTTTTTAAGGAGTGGACTGTGGCTGGAGTCAGCGCATCAAGAGCCACCACACAGACGAATCCTACACATCGGCTATCAAGTTTGCATGCCTCATGTCAAGCCACTCTTGAACCAAAGACAATGTCAGAATCATCTTACCTGGTATAAGGAGAAAAAGAACTCAGAACCACTGAGCAAAAAGTTACTCAGTGGTTCAGTGGTTTTAGATGAAAGTAAAGTTTGCACTTAAATTGGAAATCAAGGTCCCAGATTCTGGAGGAAGAGTGGAAAGACACATAATCCATGTTGCTTGAAATCCAGTGTGAAGTTTCTACATCAGGTGATGATTTTGGATGCCATGTCATGTGCTGGTGTTGGTCCACTGTGTTTCCTAAAGTCTAGATTCAAGGCAGCCATCTACCAGGACCTTTTCTAGCTCTTCATATTTCCTTCAGCTGATAAGTTTAATGGAGATGCTGATTTCTTTTTTCAGCAGGACTTGGAACCTGCCCATACTGCCAAAGGTAACAAAAAGCCAACAATAAAGCAATCTGAGCTTCCCTAAGACCTCAGCAATGCCACAGGCTGATCGCCTCCATGACACGCCCAATTGAGGCAGTAATTCATGCAAAAGGAGGCCCAACCAAGCACTAAGTGCATAGACATGAACATAAAATTTAGAAGCCTAAAATTACTGTTTAAAACATTCTTCTTTTATTAATCTTATGTAATTTTCTGACACACTGAATTTCAGTTTTTCATTTTCTGTAAGCCATAATCATCAAAATTACAAGTAGTAAAAGTTTGATTTTTTTTTTTACTCTATGCATAATGAACCTGTGTCATATGAGTTTCACTTTCTAAAATGAGTGGCAAAAAATATTGAACCTTTTCATGATATCCAAATTTTCTAAAATTTACCTGCACAAAATGCAATACAGTGGACCTATTTATGATTCAGTATTTGTGGAGTCACCCATTCATGGATTTTTCTGTAGAATGTACCTCTAAATTATTTGTGGAAGATTTGCCTATTTGTGGATTTTTTTTTTTTTTTTTTTTTTTTCTTGAACATATCTAAAATATTCAAAAGAAAATGCTGCTTGGAAAGCTGAAATACCTCGATGCAATGCTATTTGACAGTCTATTGGCTGGCATTTGCAAAACAGCCAATTCAGGAGAACCATTAATTTTTCTTGCTGCTCACTGGCTGTACCCCCAAGAGCAGAGATAAGGAGGACCGTAAATGTAAGCATCTGCGGTTATCCCAGGACAGTTTCCATTAACGCATATTAAGATATATTTAATGTTTGAACTATTAAAATAGGCAGTTATTAGCATTTTTAGAAGTGGTCCTAAGTATTCGTATTCGTGGATTTCAGCTATTTGTGGGCAGCTGTGGTTCCTAAACCATGGATCCTCCCACAACATGGGAGGATCCACTGTAAGCTTTTACAATTTTATCCCCAAGTAAAATCCAGAGCAACAACCTGCCTTTGAAAGCCACATAATCAGAAAATAGAGTTCAGCTTGTGTGAAATTTACTTCCACAGTACTGTGAAAGCTTCAAAGGTTTGTTTGAGAACATTAGAGAACAAAAAGAATCAGGAAAGATAGGAAGTCTAAACAAGGATTATGTTATAAGACAACCTAAACTTTGAACATCTCATGGAGCACTGTTCAATGATCATAGAAAAATGGAAACACAAAATGGCACAGTTGCAAACCTCCCAACAAAGAACAATAATCAAAGAAGCAGCCAAGAGGCCCTTTGTAACTTTGGAGGAGCTGCAGAGAAACACAACTCAGTTGTGGAAAAGTGGCAAGATTGTTGAAATGTTGAAAAGAAGTCATAAGAGGTCCCCTCTACAGTCTACCACAAGCTATGTAGGGAATACAAATAATTTGTTAGAATTGCCTAAACTTAGATCTAATTTAGAATCTTTGGCAAATTTTGAAAATTACTGTTTATGGATGTTCTCCAAGAAATCTGACGAAGGTTGAGATATTTTGCTAAACAAAATCCTTTATGTCTAGATTTGCAAAGTTGTGAGAGACAAAGAAGGTTCTGACTGTAAACTGTAAATGGTAGTCCCACAATATATTTACTCAAAGGGGCTGAATACAGTATCACACCTTTCTGATTAGCAGTAAAAAATAAAAAAATAAATAAATAAAAACAGAATCATGTATCAATTTACTTTCACAATTCTATTCTACTTTGTGTTGGTATATCACTTAACATGTTAATAAAATACAATGATGTTTATAGTTGTGCTGTGGCAAAATTTGGAAAATTCAAGGGGTATGAATGCTTTTTCAGAGTACTGTGGGTCTAAAAAAAGAGAGTTTCAAAAAAAGAAGGGTTTGCACTTTTAAATAAAAATAAGAAGAAAATAAACATGGAAAGACCTGAAGATTATACATCTGACTTTAAAAAAAAATACAAAGTCAAGAAGTTCACCAATGTCAACCTAAACAGAATGTGATGCAATGCTGTAATTAACTGCAAGCATTATAACTGGTTCAACATGAGAAGTGGAAACTGAATTCAATAGTATAGTTATCTTCATATTTATCAAAAAAGGACAAATTCTTTGATCAGCACAAGAGGTATGCAGCATATTCACCAATCTATCACAAATTTGGACATAAAAGGCCACAACGCAAAGAGCTGAATAAGCAGAAAATGATGTGTAAACCTGAGGCTCTCAGTGTACTTAATAACATAAACTTGACATGTCATGTATCATACTAACTATTACCACACTGTATAAAAGAAGACCTAAATGTGCAGCATGTTGACAGATCAAAACATGTATTTGCCTTACCCCAAGGTGTTTTTATCTTTCTTTGTTTCTACCTTCACATAGCACTCGTAATATGATCCAAAATAATTATAAATGTCAAGTTCCAGGGTAACTCTGCATAACATCTGGAAGAAAACTGGACAAATTTAACTTCTTTAAAGAAACTCGAAATGTGAGGGGGTTTTGGGCTTTTTTTTTTTAAACAGAGCTATATTTAAACCTTGTACCTTTAAGTTCAAGGAGTCAACCCGATGGGGGCGAGCACTATAAATTATTTGCAAAGGAAAAGGCATGATGCATCTTTTAACATGTGCAGTCATTCCAAAGTGCAAAACCTACAAATGTCATATCCACTTAAGTTCAAAAGTAATTGGTCAGCCTGCACAACAAGGCACAGGGGTAACAGGGTGGTTTGCCACTGTAACAGACTCAAATGACATACTGTGCAGCATGGCGGGAAGCTAACAGACCCATCTCACAAGGAGATGCCAGTTTCATTCTTTCTTAACAAGTTAAACAAAAAAGGTGCAACCCCAACAATAATAAAAGAAAACTTTGCATTTGTCATCAAAAAAGTTGTAGAGAAAAAAAAATCATCACTTGTTCTATTAATGTATATAAATTATGTTAAAACATTCAAATATATGAACACGACTTCGGATAGTCATTTATGTAGACAAGTCAATGGGGAAAATGAGGATTGAACAGTCAATGTTTTTTTTTATTCAATATATATCTAAAGGACCTATTAACATGAAATTCATGCCATTCATGCTTGGTAACAAGTCAAATATCTCACACATAGAAAAAAAAAATCCAAACAAATTAGTTCATACAATATTTGTGACAAGTGTCTTGACTAAGTTATAAGCGTTGAATACATGTACTGCAATTAATATAACACTTACTGGAAAACCCTATTTTGTTAACAACAGCTTCGAGAGATCTCTGGTGTATATCAACTATTCGCACGTGTTCGTCATATGGGATTTTCACCCAGTGTCTTCAAATCTTGAAGGTTTTATGCATTCTGATTTTCATTTCCTTCCATACATTTTCTATTTAAAGCTGCAGAATGTACTTTTTATGAAAAATATGTTTTTTAAATATTTGTTAAGATTATCATTATGCCGTGACAGTATAATACAAAACAGATAATCTGTGAAAAAAGTCAAGCTCCTCTGCCTTCTCCCAGTGCTCCCAGTACTAACTGCAGAAATACACCACTCAGAAACAGCCAATCAGAGCCAGGAGGAGGCTCTTAGTGCTGTCAATCACCCTCATGTACACTCTGATCACACACTCCCCCTTGCTTTCTGCTATGCTACAGCTGGTTCACCACAACATTGCCTGCTGCTAATGCTAAGGCTAGTTAGCAAGGCCATTGATGACGGCAGATAAATAGTTTTCCTGGAACGGTAAGTTGTTTCTTCACCATTAGCACATTTAGCATTGCAAATACAAGAGATAGCACTAAGACCTTCCTCCTTGCTCTGATTGCTTGTTTTAGGTCAGGAGTGGTGCATTTCTTTAGATGGTAATAGTAGCTCAGGGAGGAGGTGGAGAAGGTTGATCTTTACACATTTTATCTGTCTCATACCATACTGTCCCAACATGGTGACAGTTTTAACAAATAATGAAGAAACATATTTTTATAAAAGTTTCATACTGCAGCTTTAAGTCAAGTTGAGTGTTTGATTGGACTATTCTAGCAGCTTTATATTCTTTGTTGAAACCAGCTTAGATTTGTTGTTTCTTTTTTTTAACTGTGTTTTAGGTTCATTGTTTAGTTTAAAAAAACTCTTTATAACCTTACACATCTTTAAAATCTTATCAAGAATTTCTAGTACATATTTTAAATGATCTTTCCTTCAAATTGCATAAAGTCTCCCAGAAAATATGCTACAAAAATAAAAATAAAAAATACACAAAATTCTCTCTGAATGGTGTTTTTGGGAAGATGTGCAGTCCAATTTTTCCTCAAAACATAGTGTGTGCACTGACTGTAAGAGCTCAATTTTGGTCTCAACTAACGACAATATACTTCAAGTATTTATGTGACTGAATAGTTCAAATATTCTGCTCCAAAGTTTGAATGAGCTACAACATGCTATTCTTTCAGCAGTGGAGTGTTGTACAGTGACTGTGCATTAAGGCCACGGTGGGTAAATCCATTACTCATTGTTTTCTTCTAAAAATAACTATACGCTGTAATTCCAGGTATTTCTAGGCTCTCAGAGTGGTCCTTTGCTCTTGAACAACTCTTCATATTAATTTTTTTAAACCCTCCTTTGAGAAATTTGTGTGGAACACCTGGTCAAACTGGTTTATAGCGAATTTATATTCTTTGCACTTCCAGATTGTGGGGCCAACGGGGCTAACTGGGGCATTCAAAAGTTCAGAAATAGTACCAAGTACAAGTATTAGTACCAAGTCTGTGACAAGAAGGTTACAACATCAAGGTTCTGGAGAAAGCCTTTTGCTTTTAGCTATAATGATATGCTTCTTATGCATGGCTTTAGTAAGAACAAACCTTTATAGGCCAACAGTTAGATCAAACCAGCCAATAGTCATTTGTGCAAATAGAGAGCAGGACTGCTGTTTAAATAATGAAAGATTTGAGTTTAATTCTTTGTTGTCGTTTTGAAACTTCTTTTCTTAATGTGTTGAAAACTTATTCCCCATCTTATTTCACTTTATTTCTATTTTTTTTATGGATAAATTACTTAGTTGTTACCAAATTATGGCGTTAATTCAATGTCAGTTCCCCTATTGAAATATATTTACTGAGAAAGATGTTGAAATACAATGAATACTTTTTTCCCTGCCAGATGCAAAAGTTTGACACATGTGTATGTCTGATTGAAGAGCCAAACAAAGGATAGGTTGTATTCGGGTTGGCTCATAGAGCAGAAATTTGGCCCTTTGGTGCCTCATTGCTGCAAGAGAAAGAGTGACAACAGGGGAAGCAGGTGATGGGCTCCAAGTGGCCCTCCATCACTTTGCAGCCTGCAGTGTTTGCCTTTACACCCATGAGGTACAAGATGTCAGATGTGATCATATACAGCTCAGATCACAATGCAGTTGTAATCTCAGTATAAATTTAGGTCTGCATCAACTTCAGAAGTAGGCTCTCAAGACAAACTTAATTTAGCACATGTCAGAACTCAAGGAGTTCTAGAAACAAATACAAGATATTTAATGGAGAATATTTTAGGAAGTTAACAAAAACAGATCTGCATTAATTTGCCTCATGTTCATTTTCTATTTTTAACAGTCATTGAAAAAATAAAAGTACAACTTTGGTCCATTCCAAGGTTTCAGCAAATACATTATCTGTTCTTTACCGATTTCTGAAATTGTTCGAATCTAACAAAGTGTATAAAACCCCACATTAAAGATTCCATCACAAGATTTAACAACCAAGTATGAAACCAAAGAATAGAAATTAAGAATACCCAGAAACCCTAGACAGGCATACAAATTAAAAAGGTTTTATTTATTTTTACACAACTGCTAGGCTGCATGTCACATCATTTTGGCAAACAAACATCAAACTCATCATATTCGACATGACTTACAAGTTACAGCGTTGCAAACCTCGGAACGGGTATTTTAAGGTGAAGTTGATGCAGCTTCATAGGAATACAACTGTCACACTCCCATCAATTCATAAGTGGGTCACAGGACTGTACATGACCCAGACAAGGGTCTCTGCCCCCAGGGTCATAGGCCACTCAGGCATGAGGTGACAACTGAGCGCCTCTGATTTGACTCCCAGTTAGGTGGCCTGGGCTGAGCCCCTGAGTCAAGCCAGTGGCTCCTTAAAGTGGCACAAGCAGACTCAGTAAGGAACACCAGGGTTAGCACTGTTAAAGTCACAAGTATGGTGCAGGACATTGCTGTAGTTTGCTTTAAGTGACATTGATATTCTGTTTCACCCCTTCACTCCTGTGTTCAATACTAAGTGTTCTCTGCTCAGATTTACACAAAGGATGAAACTAAAATGCTTCCTGTAGTATTTACTTTTATTCTAAAATAAATTGTTATTCAAGCCTGAAATTTGTCATTGTTTACCAAGCACTTGATCACTGAATTTCACAGCAATAAACTCCTGCCTAATTAGGACCCAGAGACTCGATGCAATCTGTTGGGTTTCCTTTGACAGAAAACTTTTTTTTTAACCAATTTGAATAATAAACTGAACTGGACTCTATTGTTTGATAATTAGGATCAGTTGGAATGTATGTATGATTGGATTGAATTGACTTTTTTGTAAAGTGTATTGAGTTGACATCTGTTAAATGGTAAATGGCCTGTACTTATGTAGCACTTTATCTAGTCCAGAGGACTCCAAAGCACTTCACCCTGCATTCAGTCATTCACACACTAATGGTGGCAAGTTACTACATTATAGCCACAGCTGCCCTGGGGCAGTCTGACAGAAGCAAGGCTGTCATGCACCGGTGCCACTGATTCCAACACCTTTTTGAGTGTATCCCACAAAAATTTAAGACAGTTTTGAAAGCAAGAGTTGATCCAAAACAGTACTTGACAGGTGTATCTAATAAAGTGGCCAGTGAATGTACGTATCAGCCTTATAAAGGTTGTCAGAATGTATATGGTTCGAAAATATCTGTCATAAATGAGTAGTTAGATTCTTTGTACCTTTGTGTGAAGACAAAAACACATTAGATTTAATGACCAGTGCACCCATCTTCTGATGGCTATTATTAAAGCTACCCAACCACAGATCAAAATTTTCTGGAGTTGGACATATTCCATAACCCACTAAATGCTTGACCAGAAAGTTTGAGGAGGATATTAAACTGGGGTATTAATTAATTCAACTGGCCCATGTAACCCCTAAGACAATTCATACTCCAGACTGTAACATCTTTATTGATCCTGGGAATGCTTCAGTGGACTCCCAGTGCTTATTTGGCCATTAAAAGCATCTCTTGTGACGCACCACAATTTAATTAGATGACAATCATGGTTAACAATGCACGGCTAATATCACAAAATTTGCACATTAGTGCTGGCAGTGATAAATTTCAGCATCCCAGCAGGGACAAGTTCCACTGTTCATTTAACAGTTTCTTTACAACACAGCCTTGTTTGACAAGCTTACTATAAAAGAACTGACATGGAAACCAGATTTATTCTTTTTGTTTTTAAAGGAAATTCAGATAAAATTGCTGGCAAAAACAAAAAGCTGAACATCTCATTTCTCATTAAGATGTCATCTGAAAACAAACAGTAGGGTTCTTGTAACACTACTGGAGACAGCAGTGAAAGTCTGCATGCTTAACCAAATGACTCCATAAGCAGTGTATGACAACAACCACTGGATGGCAGCATACAATGCAACTGCCCTTTGCTTTCCCCCCCCCCATCATCTACAGTAATGGGCTATATTTAAAAACAGTTGCTTCAAAGATATATTATATAATTTTTTTTTTTTTTTTTTTTTTTTGGGGGGGGGGTATGAGAGATTAACATTTGGAAACTAAAACTAATTCCACACTGGGGTGTGTAACCAATACTTTGGTAAATATTACAAACAAACAATTGAGTAATTTTGAAGTATCACAGTAAATTACTCAATGTAACAAAATCAACTCTGGAAGTTTTCATAACCATTTTTGTCATTTTATAGTTCATTATTATTATCAGCTAACTTGAAAGTGAAGGCTTCATCAAAAGGGTCACCGTCACAACAATAGGGTGACACTATATTTTTGGCAAGGGACATATATAGAGGCCAGGGGCTAATAGCAATGAAGCATTTGTCTGTCATCTGTGTATTTAAAAATCCCTTGCACTCCATTTTCCACTGTTTGTTTATATTAACCTCTGGTTGAACTCTCTTTAGTAGCAGCCTCTTTTGCCAGAAAGTTCAGTGAACATTCAGCATGGAAGCAGAGAACATGTCATCTCGAATCTATTAGCCCACAGGGGAGATTTCAGCATCCAGTGTGTGTGAGTGGCTCTTCCCTTCTCTCACTCTTTCACTTTCAGACATAGACATTTGCAGATATAAACACACACTTTCCAACACAGAAAGAACACACCCTAGGTACGCTACTCACCCACACATTTTCCATACTGATGATGCATGTAACTGAGATTATTGCATACAGTGCCCTGGTGCTGACCTCTCCTTTTCACTCATGCCTAATAATCTCATAACATGCACTATATCGCTCTAATGCAGAGCTCTACAGGCCTAAAGACTGAGAGAAAAACAACTGACCGCTGATGATTTAAAGTTAGAGGTATTTTTTGGAAGAGATCTTTAAACTACATAAATGAAATTTTTAAAGGGTGAAAACAAATGGTGGGGCAATAATCTACAGTGCTCTGAAAATATATTTACCCGGTTTTTGCTTTTTTTTGTCACGCCTAAACTTTTCAGATTATCAAACGTTTTTTAGACACAAATTAAACTGACTTTAAAAAATGAAGCAACTTCTTAAAAAAGAAAAGCATTGTAAAAATGTAATGTTTATTGCTGTTTTTATGTTTTCAACATGTAAAGCACCTTGAATTGCCTTGTTGCTGAAATCTGCTATAGGTACAAATAAATGTGCCTTGCCTATAAAGTAATTGCCCCATAAACCCAATAACTGGTTGGGTCACCCTTTGCAGCAACAATTGTCATCAGGCATTTGTGATCATATTTGGACCAAATAATTTTAATTCTTTCACATAGGACAGTTTTCAAGTATGTAGAGCCTGTTTACGGTCATGCCACTGTACCTAAATCTGGAATTTAACTAGACCACTCCAACAGTCATTCAGAGGGGGACTTGCTGGTTTGCTTTGGTCATTGTTCTATTGCAAAATGTAAGTGAGCTTGATCTTAAGATCACAAACTGATGACCAGACAGTCTCCTTTAAGATTTACTAGCAGAGAGCAGAATTATTTTCCATCAATTACAGCAAATCATCAAGGTTTTGAAGCAGGAAAGAAGCCCTAGACTGTCACACCACCACCACTATGTCTGACTTTTTATATGATGTTCTTTTTCTGACATGCTGTGTTCATTTTACATCAAATGCAGCATAATTTACAATCTCCAAAAGTTCTACTTTTGTCCCATTAGTCCACTGAATATTTTTCCAAAATAGCATTGTTTCCCAGTCTACTTCCTGTTATTGATACATAAACACTGACCTTGACTTGGTTGTTTTACACTCTTTTGTGACCATATGGATGTGCCTAAATGTTGTTTGCTAAAACCATAGATTCTAAGAGTAATTTTGGTAGGCTGGTTACTCCTAGCAAGATTCAGAACTACAAAATGTCTTTTCTATTTTCTGGTGCCATAAAGTCCTAAAAATTGCTTTGTAACCCTTTCCAAATAGACTGATATCAATGACGTTGTTGTTTTTGAAGTTGGTTTAGACTGAGTCATGGTGTTTTGCTTTTAGAAATTTCTTTGCCAACTTCTGGTGTCAGATAAGTTCAGTTTAAATGATTTAACGATTCAGGTTTGGCAGAAATCAGGCAGAAATCAAATCTTGGTGTAGCAGGTGAACTTAAACAAAAAATAATAATAATAATAATAAAAAATAAAAATCCATAATGCAACAACTCACTTTTATTTTCCCATATTGCCAGGTTGGTTTGGATACCTTTTCAACCATCATCATCTGAAAACTACATTTTTTTTATTTGATGAGGTTATGTTGTCTTCTCTTGTCTGCAATTAAAATTCATTCGACCTGAAATGTTTAAATGTGACACAAAAGCGAAAAAAGAAGATATCGATGGTCTCAAGGAAAAGATCTGTTTGCTGTATTAAAAAAATATTGGCATGGGGCGCTGGGTGGCTCAGTTGGTGGAGCATGCACACCATGTGCAGAGGCTATAGTCTTCAATATGGTTGTTCTGGGTTCGATTCCCGGTCTCAGGCCATTTGCTACATGTCTTCCCCCTCTCTCTCAGCCCTCATTTCTGTTCATCTACTGACTCAAAACGCTTAAACCTTAGGTTTAGTTTCTTTTAATTAATAATTGTGGCTGTGTCACTTATAAACCCGTGTACAAGATACAGTCAGTATCAATGAGTAAAATCTGAGAAATAGCTGAGTACATGATGGCAAAGCATATACTCTTTGACTATCGTCAAAAATGTCCTACAGGTGAGGATTTAAAGAAAGCCTCCAAGGTACTAACCATATTATAGAAGACACAATACTGATTTGAAGGTACAAAGCTGCTCTATACTTAAGTCTAACTAAGAATCAACATTGCAGTTATGAGGTTGTTTGTGTGACACAGTACATTTAATTATCCTTTATTTTATTGGCCAAGTGAAGGACTAGGTTATTTTTGGAACAAGAATCATAAATTTGAGTTTGACTGTATTCCTCATTCATTTATACATACATATGGCTCATAAAAATAATGTTATGAGACTTTTTAAGATATCTATTGGCAACGCTGAAGGAAGAACGTGACATTAGCACTAGTCACATGCAGCTCATCACAGTGTGACAGTCTTGTTAGCAGCTGAGGGCATGTAATTTAATCACCTTCTACTTAACTCCACAGATGACAGAGCGTTATCTACTCTCTGTCTTTAGATAACATGAAGTGGTGTTAATTTGAGGTGGCACATAGGTTATGCTTTATGCACTTAGCTTACCGAAAAGAATATCTTGGTTTTCTTTCTTCAGCGCAGGATCACACAAAAAAGTTGTGAACTAATTAGTTGTAGTTACAAATTTGAAAATGATATTCTGCAAGCAATATTACAGTGCATAGTTTATGTTCACCAAGATAGACATTCAAGCCCAATACGTCATTTTTAGAAACTAAGATGTGCAACATGGCACATATTGATATAATGGGACCATATTATTGCTTTTATTTGAGATGTACCTATCCAGCATATTGCATTTTGTTTGTACTAAGAATGTAAGCTCATTATTTCACTGTCAGCAGTGGTATTGTCTGGTGCACAGTCACAGTTTTGTTTTGGGTTTTTTTTATAGTGAACATCTATTGCTATGGATCAAGACATGTTGAAAGATGAGTAAGTATATACATGGTCAGTAACAGCCAAATGGAGGAGCATTGTACTTTAATGTTCCAATCATACTGTCAAAAAAGCAGTGACCAAAAGAATGAGACTATAATGTGAAGTTGCTGAAAGGTTGACTGGTCTCCCCCTCAAGGACATGTAGGGAGTTGAGTTTTCAGTAGGAGACCAAGGCTGAGTCTGTGTTGCTCTGCACTAAAACTACTTGAATTAATCTGTTTGGCTGGTAAGGATTCCTTCAGGATGTCTTAGCATTTCACACATGTCCCAGTGGGCAAGACCTTAGGGCAAGCCTCGAACTTACAACATCTTGCAGCTGGCTGGGAACACTCAGAAACCCCTTGGTTAAGTTTTGAGAAGTAGAACTTTTTTTTCAAGAATGTGAAAGTAGACCTATACAATACAGGCATGTGCTTGATATGATTTAATCGTTTAATATTATATGTTTTTTTGCTGTTTTGGAATCTAGAGGACAGAAAATATAACTAATATTGGGTCTGATCTGAAGTAAATAGACATTTATGTATTTTTTTTTTTTTTTAAACAAATAATTTATTTTTAACCTGTTCACAGAGAAAATACAGTTGAACAACTATGGAGTTAGTTAAACTTAAATAGGGCTGTTTAAATATCAGTTCACAGCTATTACAGGTGGAGAACATCACACTGAAGTTAGCATCTGATTAAAAGCTTCTAACTCCAGATGTACTTTCCAAAATATTAAGAAAGGAACAATGAAAAAATAGATTATTTATACTTTTATGGGGTCAACACCTCCTTCAACACCTGTAATTTACACTTTGCTGAAGGGAGTCTGCTCAGGTTCTTGCAACCATAACCCAGTCCCATATTAAGTGTAGAATATAGATAGACTAACACTATTATTTTAAAATTTTGTGATAACTCTACAAGAAAAGCATTATATCTACATTCTACAGGTGCCAACTTACCACTTAGTATCCCTCTAATGACTTTCTTCTTCAAAGGTAAATTACCATTTTCTAATGTTGTACCAAAAGTACAACTAAAAATCTGGAAAAGTTTGGAATTTGTTTCATCAGTTTGCAGATCTGAGAAATTTGAAAAAATAAATAATTTGTGTTATGATTTGTGGATTTGAACTAGAACCAAGAAACGAGCTTGAACTTGGGATGATCATAGTATTTCTTTCATAAATAATACCTGACAGGTTATTAGCAAAAAAGCAGGCAATGAAATGGCAGGGAAAACAGGTAACATAACAGAGGAGCCAGTAAAGCACAACGAAACCAACGAACAATACATACACAGAGGAGAAGGTGGGTAATGACATGGGCTGCAGGTGAGGCAGTCAGGAAATAAGGAACACCTGTTCCAGGGAGCAAAAAACTGGCAGGCTGAAAAGAACAAGGACAAATGAACACTAATGGCACTAAACAAACAGATAAGCCTGAAACTAACAGAAACAATAAACAGAAAGAAAAACACAAATCCAAGGAAACTAAATCAAAATGCAGAAATAACAGAAGATAAGAATAAACTAAGAAAACAAACACACAAATGAATGAACTAATATGGCAAGACCTGTGGTACAAATAACAAGGGAACACAGACACCCCATAAATGACACCCCAGAACTCAAACAACCAAAGATCCTAACTGTTTGGTACTTTATTACTTATTCGGTTATCAAAAAGATAAAAACCTGAATTTCAGAAAAAAAAAAAAAAAGAAAAAAAAAAAAACAGATATTGAGATGACTTTGTCTTTAAATTGCCAAAAAAAAACTTAAGGTTATGTCCAATTCACTACCCACAAATAAATGCATATTTAAAAGTTTGTAAGGGTAATTTAACTACTTTTTCAGTCACTAGACCCTCTTAAGGCTCCAACATACTTCATCCAAAGAGCCAAAATTGGCTCTCATTAACATAGACGTGTGACGAAAAATGTGTCATTTTATTCACAAAGGGCCAACCGCCGGCTGAACTCGACACCGGGCCCTGGTCGAACTGGCTCCCATATGCTTAATCCGAGGCAGAACAGTCGACGTGCAGTCACGTGGTTGCGAACAATTCGTATTCACACACGCCTTTCTTGCAACGACAACAACCCTCCCTCTTCGGTATACGTCATGGCCCTACCTGGTGAGGTTTCCCCTCCCGTTCTGCATCTTCTGTTTTGCTTTTATAATACTGCCACAGAGAGAGTGCCACACTTTTCTGCAGACATCCTCTGCAGTCAGAATAAAGAGATTGTACAG
Organism: Anableps anableps; assembly: GCA_014839685.1. Taxonomy (NCBI): domain Eukaryota; kingdom Metazoa; phylum Chordata; class Actinopteri; order Cyprinodontiformes; family Anablepidae; genus Anableps; species Anableps anableps. The sequence goes on from CM026073.1 coordinate 27,030,076, forward strand.
GACCTAAAATTAACCTTTATCCAACAAAAGCTGAGTGAAACTGGGAGGAGAGATTAGTGAATGGGAATCAGGTGTGTGATTACATACAGAAAGCAGCCATGAGGCAGATGAGAGAAAATAATTGAAGGGAATGTCTTGAAGAAAACTCTGAGACCAGAACACTCCCCATTACCCTTCCCTTGGGTTGTGATTGAAATATTTTACTGAGCAATGGGACACTAAACTATCTAAGTCGCTAATATGTCATCAGTTTTCCTTCCTTCTTTAAATATTTGTGAATTAATTGATCTTTATATCATGTAAAATGTTGTTAATCCTGCTCCCTGCGTTAAGTTTTATATTTGTCAAGGCAGAATGAAAATTTATGGCCAAATATAATACATCCAAATGGATTAATTCATGATATAAACTGCTCATCAGTAGGTGTAAAAAAAAAAAATCTTTTTAAAAAAACAAGGTTTTTCAGATGTCACCACAGAGCAAAGGTTCAAAGACATCAGCACCTCTCTTTAAGACCAACACAAAACCATAATATAAAGCTTCTTTTGCAAAACTTTTGTATCATAGAACTACAAAGACAAATTGCCTCTGAGCTGCCTATGGTCATTCATAAAGCTGCATTATAAGTCTGCTCATACTATTCTTAATAATACAATAATGGTGGATTAACTCAGACTAGCACCTCTGTTTAGTTACCCAAGCAAATGCTTCAAAATTAAATAAAATATTTCACCTTATTACACTTCTTGTCAGGGATGATTTGTGAGTCTTGTTTAGGTTTTAAAATCCTCTGGCTGGCTGGTCATAAACCATACATCATCACTACTTCACTCCCTCAACCCACAAAGTTGGGCTGCATGTCAGCTGATGACTAGCTGATTGGTGAGTCATGGGAACAACAAAGGGAGGCTGACTTTTACCCCCTTGCTGCGTTGACCCTTTCACAAAACACAAGGAGCGCCTTAATTTGCCTTTTAGTGTTTTGTGTAAGGGGATATTCAGAAACTAGAGGACACACCTACTTTTTATACTGTATCTTAATTGACACTGATTTGGCAATAAAGAAATTCTATTTCAGCTGTTCATACATTACTCTTTACAGTCTGTATTAAGTTCCCTTCCATTTGAATAAAATCCAAGAAACATTTGCCAATCTTTCTATTTCTGATACTTGGAAAAATAATTTCTTTAGGAGTGGGGTGACAATCTGTTATGAACATGAACATCCTTACAGGGATGTCAGCTTCTTCCTCATTAAATAGATTTATTTTTTTTCTGGCTTCTACTCCTTAAAAACATGCTGCTTAACCCATGTATAGGAGATAACCTCCAGCATATACTCTTAGCGAAATGGTGCTTGATAATATTTAAACACCACAGTTTCTCTTTTAACTTCCAGAGCCATGTTCAGATTAGTATCCCACTAACTGCTTAGAAAGTCACACTCTAGGACACAAGGGATTTAATACAGTAGAAGATCAGCAATTAGGTTCACAGTGATGAGGGAGGCTCCAGTAAGTTTAACAGACAGATTTAGCATATTCCCTCTGAGGCTAACAGTGGTAATTACAGAAGCTTCCTGTGCATCTTCAGGTAAAAAGTTAAGTGTGATTTTTAAGGGTGAACTTTTACTGATAAAATTACAGTGTAACTCCAAGTCAGTCACACCTTTGTGGAATCAATGTCACCAATTAGGTAGTAACACTTATTGTGAATCAATTTCACCTCCTGCTGTGCAAATGGAACATACAACAGGTGGAAATGCGAGGCAATTAGCAAGACAATTCCTATAAAAGAGTGATTCTGCAGTTGGTGACCACAGATCATTTCTCATTTTTGTCAGTGCTGTCATGCACAGAGGCATCCTGAGGTGTTTTATTTTATTTTATTTACAGCCCAGTGAAGTCGCTCAAGTAGTGCAGCTAATCCAAGATGGAACATGGAGCGAGTGGTGGCAAGAGTTGCTGTGTCTCTCAGCACAGTGTCCAGAGCATGGAATAGGTAGCAGGAGACAGCCCAGTACACCAGGTGACATGGCCCTCCATGGCTGTAGGAGGGCTACACCCCAGCAGCAGGACTGCTACCTTGTCCTTTGTGCAAGGAAGAACAGGAGATCCACTGCCAGGGCCCTACAAAATGACCTCTAGGAGGCTACTAATGTGCATGTTTCTACTCAAAGTGTCACACAGACTCCATGAGGAGGGTGGTATGAGGGCCCGACATCCACATATAGGGCCTATGCTTACAGCCCAACACTGTGCAGGACAACTGGCATTTGCTAGGGAACACCAAAATTGGCAGATTCACCACTGGCGCCTTGTGCTCTTCAGTTCCTGCATGATGAGGGCATTGATGTTATAGACTGGCCTGCCTGTTTCCCAGACCTGAATTCAATTGAGCACATCTGGGACATCAATGCCACGTCGCACACAAGGAGCTAACTTCCAGGTCTGGGAAGAGATCCCTCAGGAGAACATCCACCGTCTCATCAGGAGCATGCCAAGGTGTTGTCAGGAGGTTATACAGGCACATGGAGGCCACACACACTACTGAGCCTCATTTAGACTAGTCTTGATGAACATTCACTGACGTTGAATCAGCCTGTCATGTTATTTTCCCTTTTCATATTGAGTATGAATCCAGATCTCCATGGTGTAATAATTTTAATTTACACTGATAACTTTTGTGTTATTTTCTTCTCAATCAATTGCACTGTGTTAATAATAAAGTTTTTCAATGAGAATATTTAATTGAGATCTAGGATGTGTTATTTTAGTGCTCCCTTTAAGGTGTGTGTATGTATGTATGTATGTGTATATATAGGCCTAGTAATACATGGGTCTTGTTCAGCCCTGACATCGACATAAGCATAAGTGATCGGATTTCAAGCATCCTGCTCTGAATGCGTCATTCAGACCGGGTATTTAGATGCGTCCTATCTGAGTGACCACATGGATCTGGATCTCACCAACTGGTGCTGCATGCAAATAAACACAGAGAGAAGACTGCTAGAAGATGTTCTTACGGAGGTTTCCCTCTAATAATTTTTATATAATCGCTGCTGCAGTAGGATATTTATGAGGCGCACAGAGAGACGGAGCGAGTGGGCTGTTTATTTTTCAATTAGCCTACAAATAATTGTGAGGGGTATTTGGCGTATTGAGTGAATACTGCTGCCAATAAAACAAGTAATCCGGTTAAAACTCCGAACGTCTACACTACAGCCTGAACTGTGCCACGTATATAAATAAAATACATAATACAATACTCACTCTGTTGCCGATTAATTCTTTATAGACAAAATCCATCCTCCTCTCTTCATGCAAGAAGATTACAATGACTGTCATGAAGCTGATCTCATCGTTTTAGTTCCATCAACAAGTACTTTTCTATGGCCTGTTCTTTCTGTCTTGTTGTATTCCTGGCATGGATTCCCAACAATAGCATTTGCAATGCTACTCAAAGGTGGTAAGTCGGTGGTACTGCTCATAGTAACTGGTCTGAAGCACTGGCTGGGACCGCTCTCTCTTTACGATGTCCAGTTCTTCGGAAAAAGTCCGCCTTAAAAATTTATATTTAATAATTCAATAAATCAATTTCCCCTTCTTCGACAGCCATTATGGGCACAAAATAAAAACTAATTTACAAGTATTCATAAGCCTAGCGCAGATTGCTGAGGAAGTGCTTCACTAGGAAAACTTTGGTGTGATAGATTCCCTCTGACCATCCAATCAGAGGGTGGAAAACGTCTGATGTCATTGTGGGCCTTCTTGCAGGTGCTGTGAGGCGAATCTGAAAGCTGTTTGGTCAAAAGAACTGTTCCACGGCTTGCCACCTTACCCATGAGGCTTTGCGTAAGGTATGGGTGCGACTTCCGCCGCGAGCCGGAACCTGCTTTTGTTTATGTGCTAGCAACGCGCTAATCCTCTTTTGTCAAGGGTTTTTGGCCATAAAATATGTGGGAACACCAACAATCACAGCTCAGATGTAGTAATATTAATAATATAATATTGTCTTACCGCTACTTAGAGCTATTAAAAAGTTGGAGGATGAACCTTAAAAATTGGCCGCAGACAACTACACTTGCATATTCAGCTACTTCTTTGACTCGGTTGCTTCAGATGGTGAAGCAATGAGAAATCTGAAAAGTTCTGAAGCTTATAATTGTTTGATGGAGGTTCACCCTCTTTTCCCTTCCGTGCACCAGCGAGTTCATTTCTCTCCAGTTCCGAGACCCAACCAATAAAACCAGCAAAGTATTTACCTTGTGATATAATGAGAAATGGTTAAGTATAAAATCAAGATTTAATGCCAAAAATGATCAGTGTACAGAGTGCACAAATAAACAGATACAGAGTGACATTCACCTTCAGTACCGGGCTCCCCCCAGCCCATCTTAAGGATGAACCGAGAGGAGCAAAGAATGGAGTGTGAGGCCCGTTTTCATCTATACCTCACTCTTAACCCTCCTAAAGGGTGCCATCCTCTTCTATCAGTTTATCCTTGACTATGTGTTGCGTTTTATGTGACATCAGCGGTTATGTTTGTGTAAGCTGTAGCAGTGAGCGGTGCAGGAGGTAAGCAATTAAGTAGGGTAGATATGTTTCATTAGGACAGCAAACAGATGATTAGAAAAAGCCACAAAATCATACACCCATAACAATATCCTCACAGCAATAAGGTTAGCCGCAATTATAAAACATTTTGTTAAAAGAGATGCAGCACAATTTTATCTACCTTAAATCAGACAGAGCCCAGCCAAAGCCTTAAAACTCCACATTGAGCCTTTGTTTTGGTTTCAGTGTCAAGTGAAAAACAAACAGCATGTATTGCAAAGCAAGGGGGGAATCATGCAGCCACCCTGCTGCAATACCGTAGAAGGTACTAGCAGATTGTTTTTGTAGTCTTAATAATCATTTTGATTGCATTTTTTGACTCAGGTGTGTTGAAGTAGAGACTCATAAAAGTTGCAGGACACCGAACCTTGAGTTCTGGAGTTGAAGATCCCTGAAATAAAAAGGATTTTTTTGTGTGCGTGTAGTTCACTCGCTAATTACTCAGAGCACAGTAACATACAAAAACAGAAAAAAAAAAAAAAAAACTTTTGACATTAGGACATGTAAGATAAGAAAAATGTACTTTAATAATCCCAGATTTGGAAATGATAAATTGCAACAGCAAAAAACAACCTCATAAGAATATACATATGCAACTACTGTACACACAAACATTATTTCATTATTGTTATTATTTCATTCATATACACACACACACACACACACACAATAGACAGATAAATGTTTTCATGTATACATATGTTTATTTGCTAAGATAAAGCAGAGAGGTAGAATCTTTACATTAACTACAGAAAATCGTAAAACTAAATGCTGTCTCTGAAATCATACCTGGTTTTCTCGTGTCACTGCTGTCAATCCTTTTAAGGATCCGGCGTCTCTTTTCGAGTAGTTTTGTCGTAACACAATTTAACACAATGAAGGATGCAGGTTTTCCTCCGTTGGCTTTTTGTCCACAAAATGAAACGAGTGTACGTACAGCGTTTTGAGTTTCCTTATCTGTCGGTAGGCGATTAAAACAACCGGTTATCACAGGAACACTCGCTGTTCATTTCTGGAGCGTGTTCAACGTGCTCTGGTTGCAGCCACAAATTCAGCTTGGTCCGATTGTTAGTACAGCCACGAACAGCGCAACACGTACACGAGCTCAAAGACATTTTAGTTAACACTATTTTTTGTTTAAAGAATTATAAAATATTAATCAGAAAAGAGAATCGTAACGTAACTTCCATTATGAACGCAAATCAGTAGATTAGCCAGTAAACCACGAATTAGCCAATGCCTTACTGCTACTTCCGGCGTTCCCCGGAAGTAACACCCATAATCGTTTCTGCAGTAACCTTCCCAGGAATAAGATGGATATAGTTTACTTAACGTAGTCCTGCCCGACAGATACTGAAAATTATGGGCAGATTAGACTCCCCCCTGGCAACATTTGGAGACTGAAATCTGATTGGACGAAATATCGAAGCTCCACACAGACATGTACGGAAGTAGTGCAACCAAGAGAAATGTAACAATAAAAGAGAATAGACTATTGGAAGTAAATCAATAACATTTACTTGAACAAACATTATAATTTAGGTTGTAGATATATGTTAGGGATTCTGATAGTGTTTAGCCCTGCAGAGAAAGTCTTTTGTGTAATTCTAAAATATTTTCAGTTTTTCTTAATGGTCCACAAGGAAGAAGTTTATTTAAGTTGTTGCCTTAAAAAAAAAACATACAGTGTATGTCTCTATTTTACTCAAATGTTATGAATGAGCCTATCAGAACCTTTCAAAGCCATGATATCATCATCTTGGCTTTCCTAAATTCCTTAAACAGGAGGTATTATGTATTTTCCAGGCACATAGTGCTATTTTAAAGCACAATCAAGTAACTATGTTACCTTCAGGTTTTATAAAAATGCTGTATATATCAAACACAACTTTAAAAAAATGTGACTTTGGCCTCTGTCTCTTTAAGAAGCTCCTGCTCTTTCCAACACTCTGCCTTCAGCAAGTTATCAACAATGTTTCTCCATCACAACTGTTCTTAAGAGCGTTTGACTGAGACTTAGTTTGTATGATAAGCTCAGGAGTTCCACCAGGTGTTTGTTAAATTGGTGCTGCCGCTAGTCTGGTGCAGCTTTATGTGTTGCACACAGTCATTTTAACCCACCATGGACCAGTACAATCTTTATTGTGAATAATCATGGCCGTCCATACAAAAAACCCACCTGTTTAAAGGCAGTGTTTTATTAATGCTTTTTCTTACCATATATTTTCTGCATTTGTTTATTTTTTACTTTAAAAATAAATATGTTTATGAAAATTATTCATTAATAATATAAGTATTAATTGGAGTTTGTGTTCATGCATGATAGAAAGCTCTAAATTAAATGATATGTCAGTTCTCATCATGAACGGTACTCATCTCAAGTACAGAATGTAAATAGGTTTGAACTTCTATTTCTTTTAATCTTTTTTTTCTTTCACTAACAACATTCATCAGCATCATTCTGAGGAATAATGTCTTGCCTCAGAATCCCTTAACACTTGAATGAGCAGCTGACTTTAACTGCTGAAAGTTAAGTGGTGCTAGCATATCAACTGTGCAACTGCCGTTGTAAATCTAGTGATTTCTTGGTTGTATACCAGTGCAATATTAAGAGTTAAATGACTTGTCCTAAAAGGGTAAAAAAACATAAAAATCTAACATGAATAGGGAATCATCTCTGTAAAATAAGTTATTTGAAATCAAATCAACAGAAAGTTGTTTTTTCTACTCTGATAGAAGTAACTTCTAAAATAGCACATTCATAGTTATCTTTTGTAATTAAAACAGAGATTGTGTTTGTAACAAGCAGTGTGGTAGAATTATATTTAAATTATTGTCTGACTGAACAAAACTTCAGTATAACATTACTTTGCAGTGGGATGATCATGTAGTTAGTCCGTTACATATGTTTTTTTGACCACAAAAAATGTAGATGCCATTTTACAACCTCACAAGCCCTGTAAAATTAATGATATGAGAACAAGTACAGTCATATAAAATAAATTAGAATATGCATTCTGATTAAGCTCATTTGTCAGATTAAAAGTACCTTTTGAAGATAACAACCTTTAAGCAGGTATTAAACATGCTTTTCATTAGGCCTACATTTCATGTTCTCATTAGCTGTGTCAGGGACCAAGTGGTAAGGCACAAGGACAAACCATATAAAAGAAATTCTCTATTTTTTTCTGAAAGTAGAGAACAAAAATCCATAAAAAAGCAAATGTCTCAAAAATCTAGAAAAAGGGACAAACAAATGAAGTTAACTAATAAATCTAATTAAGGATAGCAAACAAAACTGAGAAAGCAAAGTACACACAAGGGAAAATATGGACAAAAAGGCTAGCCAACAAAAAACGAGGAGGGGAGAAGGAGGACACCAAAACAAATAATAATGAATAAACCAAGGGAACTAATTCAAGCCAACAAATTATCATTACAACACAAATTTTAAAGCTAAAACTTCATGGCACAAAAATGTTTCCAATCATTAGAATTTAGATATTTTCAGTAGCTTGCCCAGAGTCAAGTCCCCTGCTTCTTGCAGCATTATGGATTCCTCCACTTCCTCGTGCTGCATCATGAAAAGTCCCCTCCCCAAGCAGTTCTTTAATTGTCAACAAAAATGAATAGCCAGTTAATAATCTATACAAACATAAGAGCTGTTAACCAAATGCATGCACCCTTGTTAGCAAATAATTGCTTTAAACCAATATTACCAAAAAGTGCAATTATAATAAAATGTGCTGGTGTGAAAAAAACAAATAAATTTTAACACTGAGAAATGGCTGGAGGAACCTCCACAAGCTATAAGTGGAAAATCATCCTAATTAACAGAAATAAAGGCTATAAAACACCAGTCTGTGGGGAAATAATCTATATTAAGTGTTTCACTTAGTGAACTGTGTTACTGAAATAAATGAACTTTTCAATATTTTCAATCTTTTTTGAATGGGTCTGTGAATATAATTTAAATCAGACCTTAGGTCACTTTAGAGTTTGGCCTATTTTTAGGTCTTTAAATCTATAACTGCTCCATAAACAACTGCCCCATAAAGCATTTAAATATATTTCTGTAAATAATTTATAAAATACACATTAATTAATAATAAACAACATTAGAAATTATGAAGACTGGCAATCTCCCAAAATCCAACAGAAATCCTAAAGTATACATTTTTGGTGAAACACCTTTTACTGTTGGTTCATGTTTTGATAGCCACATTTCCACATTTCTGTTCTGGTGAGAGGGGTTAAGTGAAGGGAGCAAATGTATGTTTGTTTCCATATCACTCCCTCTCATCACCAATAAACCCCAACAATGTGCCTTGAAAGTGCATTGATAAAATTTTTATAGAACTTGGAGAACTTAAGTAATCTTCCTCAGCCCTGCAGTAGCCTGCAGCGAGCAGGATGTCTGCTTATATTAATTTCATGGAGTTTAGGAGGTCACCAAACTCATTTGGAGATTTTTACTCATTTATGAACTCAGCACCCTGTATGTTCTGCAGTGCTCTAAATTACTGGTTCAGATATGCTTAAATTTACATGGAATTTTATATGGCTAGTTGGTAAAAGTACAGAGCATCTGAAGTTTAAAGCACAGAGTTGAATGTATGAATATTGAATATATATGTGCTTTGTAATGATGTTTACCTGTGTTTAATGAATGATATGTGCACATTTTTATTTTATCTGGCATGTATAAGGAAATTTGGCAGCTGAGGCAGGGTTGGGCATTAGGACTTTTGGGAAAATGGTTTATCCAGTATTCAGAAGACAATGGACTACTGAAAAAGCAGCTTAGCTGCAGAAATGTAAAACCCCGAGAGTGAAATCGACTAAATGATCTCAGTTGATGTTCTTAGCTCTCAGAGTGGAATATTGTCATTTCAAGAGAAGTAATAGGGCATTCCTCTCAATTAAAAAGAAAGTTAGGCAAGTAAAGCCAGACTTTAAAGGGGAAGTAGTTAAGACATGGTTCAAAGGTTAATCTGATTGGACTCTCTCACACTGACCTCAGAGCAATCTGACTCACAAGTGGGGACAGCTTTGTCACCTGCAGAAGCCGCCTGACAAAGCCAGTTTGTGGCAGTCTTCCTTCGACTGCAGATCTCCCAGTAAGAATGTTTAAAACCACTGAGGCCTCACATCTGTGCAGGGGCTGAGCTTGGTCTGGGGGATAGTGGGTGATTAATTGGTGGTCACATCTCACTGACTGCTGCCCACACTGCTTTGATGAAGAGGGATTAGACTGTTCACCACAAGCTTGGCTGATAATAGGAGAACGAAGAGGAAATGCTCATGTCACGCTCTATGGCAAGTATTTCAGTCAAAAACAACATTTTCAAACAACTGGAACCCTCAGCTTCCTGTAGCCTTTGTTATTAAGTAACACGCATAATTACAAGTTGTCTTATATCTAATTAAATGCAAGATTTGGAGGGAAAAAAACAACAAACACTGCACATGTAGTGAATGAGGTAGTATTCAAAGTTTGTCTGGAAATCTACACATTTTGCAAAGGCATTACAGTTTGCATGGGAAGATTGTAGTGCAATGAAACATTCTAATAATAATCCTTTAGGAGTTACATCTTTAACAGTGATTTTAGAATTAGCATGTAGGATATTAAAAGAAGCTGAATTTTTCAAGTTATAAATGTAAGGCATACAAAAGTACCAAATATGCCAGGGTGTTTTAAAAGACACCCTGGCATTTCAAGGACATTTCCAACACTTTAACGAAATAGGCAATTAAATCTCTGCTTAATAGAGAAACTTCAACCTGGATTGCTCTGTCAAGAATAAACACAGTTAAACAAAGTTTTTAGATCACTTTATCCCATGCCACCATTTTGTGGCATAGATTCATCGAGATATGAAACATTCTTCAGCGATTTTGTTTCATATAGACATGATAACATAATTTTTACTGCAGGTTTGTCAGCTGCACATCCATGATGTTAATCTCCTTTTCCACCACATCCTTGAGATGCCCTATTGGATTTGAGATCTAGTGACTGTGGATGCAATTGGAGTACAGTGAACTGTCATGTTCAAGTAACCAATTTGAGATTATTTGAGCTTTGTGATTTGTGATTCAGAAAATTTGGTGCATTGTCTTGCTGGAAAAAGTAATCAGATATGAGCACACTGTGGTCATAAAGTGATAAACATGGTCAACAACAATAGTCAGGTAGGCTGTGGTGTTTGAACAATACTCCATCTGAACTAAAGGGTCAAGTGTGCAAAGAAAATGGACTCATGCTTTCAAATTGATTACACCAAATTCTGATCCCACCAACTGAATGCTAAATGTTTTTCATGCATCTTACTATCTAGCTTTGGTGAGCTTGTGTGAACTGTAGTCTCAGTTTCCTGTTTTTTTAGCTGATAGAAGTTGCACTTGGTATAGTCTTCCGTTGTTGTAGCCCATCTGTAACAAGATTTGACATGTTGTGCATTCAGAAATGGTATTCCAAATACATTGATCGTAATAAGTGGTTATTAGAGCTTTGCTGTTGGGCTAGACACTTCACCTGCCTTGCCTGCTGATGGTGGTCAGAGGTGGCCCGTTGGCACCGACTGAATGGCTTCTGTCAGTCTGCCTCAGGGCAGCTTTGGCTACAATGTAGCTTACCATCATCAGCACGTGAATATGTGCGTGAATGACGGAATGTAGTGTAAAGCACTTTGGAGTCCTATAACCCGATAAAGCGCTATACAAGTACAGGCCATTTACCATTTATTTTTGCTCTTTCAACCAAGGAGATGGTGATGTGTGAAAATCCCATGTAATCTATTGTTTTTAAAATACTCAGCTATTGTCATATTGGAAGTCACTTAAATCCCCCTTCTTCCACATTCTAATGCTTGATCATCTTCACCAGGTCTAAATAACTGAATGCATTCAGTTGTTTTCAATTGATTGGCTAAATCACAATTATAGTAGCCTGGCTGTTGCCTTTTTAAACAATTCCACAACCCACTGATTACAGGACAAACTCATACCACTATTGCCACCATCGCCTCACCAATTAAAGTTGGAGCAAGAGAAATGTTTAAGACATTTTATTGCTGGCAAAGATGTCTCATTAACAGCCATTTTATTAACAGCCATCTCGTTCGCCTCGGTATTTCTCTCTTCCCAGTGGAGGATGATTGTTTACAGAACACGCAATTTCCAGTAAGCATTATAATGTAGCTTACTTCATGATCAAACTGGCACATTTCAAACTTCAACAGAGTCCATCCCTCCAGCAACCAATCATTTCTCAATAGCCGAGGGTCCAGTCCCTCTGTACAAAGTAAAATGTAGAACAAGGGGCTGGTTTTTACCGGGTTAGCTCACAAGCAATTTAACTAGTATTCTCACATCTTTTGTGAAGGACTTATTGATTTTGATATAAACCAGCCTCTTGTTCTACATATGTAGGGTCTGGACAGAAGGATCTGGACCCTCAGCTGTTGAGAAACAGTTGCTTGTTGGAGGAACGAACTCTGTTGAAGTTTTAAATTTCACCCACTCGCTAACGTTTAGCTGTGACGTATGTAACGTGCCAGTTTGACGCTATGAAACTTAGTGGAAACCAGCTAGATGGCTGTTAATGTTAATTCAATATTTGGAAGCACGGCCAACACGGAATGAACGTCTTTGTTCACTTTGTTCACTTCTATAGATTACATCATCATTCACCACTTCTCCTTCTGTTCGCGGATTGACCCGGTTGAAATTCTGCCGGAGAACTTCAGCTCAATGGTAGAAAACCCAGACAGCGCACTGAAGAGAGATGACATTCGAGAATTGCATAGGAAAGCAATGGCCAGGCTAGGTTTGTCTACACTGAATTGATTTCTGACCAAAATCCGTCAAATACTTTAGCAAGCTTTGGCACCAGACAAAACCAAGGAGGCTATCTCTATCAGTAAGTTAAAAATATTATTATTGTGTCTGACAAAGCTATGTTTATATATTAACATAGCTTTTACATATCTGAAGCTTACTTTAATGTAATTTCACCTTGATTACTATTACATGAAAGCTCATTTTAACAGTTGACTTTTTTAAAATTTAATGGCTTTTTGTCAATGCAGCAAGTAAACTGATCTGAAAATAAAAAATAAAGTCATGTTATTAAATAAATCAAACAAGCATGTTTATAAAAAATAAAACAATATTGTACCAATTAAAAAAACATAGCCATCACACATGGTAAAGAAAAATGATTGTCTTGAGGTTGTAAGGTTGAGGTGCAGTTTCATCTATCTGAGCCTTTATTTAGCCCCCTATCCTGTCTCAGTACTTGCTGAACTGAGATCAGTCTGCAGTTTTCCCTGGAGACAGCGCTAATGTCACATACCCACTTGGCACACCAATATTTCACAAGCAAACCAAACCTATTAAGGATGACTACTTACCATAGACAAGATATGTCCTTCACAGCAGCAACCTTCACTTTCCGTGTATTCTCAATCTTTGCAGAACCACAGGGAGACATACATGGCATACACACTCTCACGTGCTGTGCATGCATATTTCTTTTGGTCTTTATTGCTACTTCACAAGTCCCTCCTTCAAACAACCTTTATAACCTTGAAATCTTCAAAGTCTCCCACTTACATCTTTGTATGCAAATTGTAAATGGGACTGAAACTTATTCAAGTATCTATACTGCTAGGCTATCATAAAGTAATACCAGAATATGAAAACAATGTCCCTTGACATGATGATTTAATACAAGTTATTAACCAATTAGTGTTTTTTTGTTCAAAATAAATGAGCATATTTAAAATAAAAATCGAATAACATATACAATTAACTAATATTAAAAAACTGCTCATTATTTTACAGTTTTATACTAATTTATAATCTAACTGCTTTGCTGAAGTTTGTTTCTTTCACAACTTTATAGTAGAATAAATTCTCTTACTCAGTAGAGTGGTTGACAAATTATTGCTAAAAGGGAATACAAAAGACTCTGACACTGTTTTTTTTTGTTGTTTTTTTTTTTATATTTTTATTTTATTTTTTTTTAACCAAAGTTAAATTCATTGTCGGTCACTGTTTGCAAAACATAGTTCTTAATTGTTCCATGTAAACATTTTGCCTGGATTAACAGGTATAAATCTTGTGTCCTGTTGTAAAAGGCTATAGCTTGTGTGACTTCTAATCCCTGATGCAATGATTTTCCTAATAATAAAATCTTTGTATTTCACCTGTTTTCTCCTAGTAAAGAATAATTCACTTAACCATAATATGTCAATGTAGTTTTAAACTTTAGAACTTCTTATTTTATACCTATCTAAATACTGTTTCAATCACTTACATTAAATTTTAGAGCCTGTGTTATAACAAACTTTTTAATCACTCTTTTTTATTGTGAAAGCTTTGTATATGTATGTTTAATTTATACAGCACCCTCCACATTTATTGGAACGCCTGTTAAAGTTGTGTAAAATGCCTCAATACCACCATCTCCCACTGAATAATTTGCTGCTAGTTTCTAGCAGTGTTTCTTGGACTAATTACTTTTTTCTATGTCCCTTACCAACATCTGCACTGGTTGCAAGCTAAACATGGGTCTTGTGCCGGTCTTGTTTACTGTTTGAATTATTTTTGAACTTCTCAGTTATTGCTCTGACTGAAGGCATTTATAAAAGTTAGATGAGTGGTTGTTTTCTTACTTATGTCTTTATGACGAACATGCATCTGTCATGATTCTTCTGTGTATCCCATTTTGAAAGAGGCCCAAGAGAAATGGCCACCTATGCCACATCATATTTTTTCCTCAGTGACACAGAAAGTTGTAGATTATTAATTAATAATTCCATGACACTCTGATCAATTTAAAAACAGAAGAAGAAATTAAAAGACATTCTTTGTAATTATTATTTGTATCTGTAAGTGTGAAACAGTGTTTTTTTGTTTTGTTTTTGTTTGTTTTTATCAAAAGTTGCAGGTTGTTTAAAACTGCCATAAGTGTATTAAAAATGAAGGTTAGAATATTCAAAAGATTATGCTACCAAAATTACTGATGATAACTGCTGCCTAATGTAGCCAAAAACTTTACATTAAGGATGAACTAAATCATTGTTATTTTAAGAAGTTGCTAAGTATACTATCAGTCAATCACCATTTCTGGTGAAATTACCTAATTTATATGGATGAGATTGCCTATGAAGTATTTTGTTTGAACTTAGAAATTAGACATCATATTACAGTATATTTCTCTTTTCAGTGGTGGAGCACACCACAGTTTGATTTATGTTATCCCCAGTTTTATTGAACTATACAAAGGAACTCTCCACCTTGACCACTCCATTAAAGTAAGAAGCCAAAGTTATCAATCGAGGTGGTGAAAGGAAGGAAAGTCTTCCCAACAAGCCATGCTTTCTCTGCCTAATGGATCACACAATGCTGGAGAGAGCAAAAGAGAGAGTGAGTGAGATAGAGAGAGCAGGATCTTGCTTCTACAGTAAGGTTTTGACTGATTATGCATTTTTTTAAGCTATTCATAGAAGATAGATTTATCATTCCAATTTGTCAAACTACCAAAGATTTCAATTAATTATGTGGAGCCAAAGACTGGTGTATTAGGCCTCTCTGTCAGCACTAGTCTGAGCTCCCATTTACAGGACTCAAAATAAAGAGGTATCAGAGAGGGGTTTGGATCCACTAGTAATTAATTTGATGAATGCCTTAGCGGCACAAATAGTGGCAGCCGTGCATCTTTTCATCAGACACAAGCGACAGTCTCTGTGCTCAGTGCTAATTTGAGGGGGCAACTCATCTGTATGGTGGATGTGCCTGTAGTGGGGTCCATTCTTCAACCTATGCCTCCTGCTGTCCAGACGGTGTGTGGGGGCCTTATGTTTTCTGTCAACTTTGTCCTTGTGCCAAGCAACTCGCTCCACTTAGTGCCCAGTTTTTCACTCTGTGGGTTGAACTTGATAATGGGAGGCATGCTGGATTAATGGAAGGTGGAATTCTGTTGTTCTCCTGCTGCTGCTACTACTACTAGTATTTGGTTTGGATGTTTTGTGAACCATAAAAACTATCTGATGAACTTCGATCAGAAACTCTTGAGGTATAAGAGCACTCTTGAACTGAAACAAATGAAGTCTAAAACAAAGGGGGAGGTGTGATTGGGCCAATCTAAAATGATGGATCATATCACTGTGATTAGGTGAAAGCTTCAGCAGTCGCTGTTTGTGATGCACACTGTCAATGTCAGGAGTTTCATCCTAACAAAAAGATAATTGGACCGGTGCCGCATAATTCAGATTCATATTTTCTCAAGCAGGGGGGACATCATTATAAATCAGGTCAGCCACTGATACAAGACCATAAATCAAAGGAGACATAGCTCAAACAATTAGATAATTACTGGACCACAGTGTCATGGCTGGAGGGATGTTTTGCATTGTCAATAACAGAAGCTAAAGTATGCTCAACAGAAAAAGAAAGTGGTTAAACTTAAAAATTAGGTAACCTTTTGTATGGATTTTTTTAAGGAGGCTTTAACTTGACAACTACTAAGTTAATTTTCCAGCTTTCATAATTTAACAAGCCTAGTCAGCCATGGTGAATATAAACTTTATCACATTAAACCAAATTAATTTTAGGTAAATAATATTAATATTATTAATAATTAGTAATATTAAATTGTCAGCTTACTTTATTTGAGCTAAAAAAAATCAGATTTTTTTTTATTTATCTTCCTGTGAAAAAGCTGATATATATATGTTAAAATCAGCTTTCATTAATTAAGCTGGCAGCAAACCAGTTAATGACTGTTTCAGATTCTCAACTTTTCATAGAAGACAATGACAACCTAATGCGAAATTTAAAATTAGTTTTTTTTTAAATTATTATTTTATTTATTATTTAAGGGAAAGCACTATGAGGAAAAATAACCTAATTCCAGTTTGTGTTACTTGCTCCCAAGCATTTCCATAACTGGCAAAGAGTCTTTTACATCACTGTGGAGGATTTTTGGCCCACTACTTTGCAGAATTGCTTTAAATGAGTCACTCTGGAGGCTTTTCAAGTGTGACAAATCTGGTTAACGTCATCCCTCAACATCTCAATCGGATTTAAGTCTAGACTTTGAATGAGCCACTACAAAACCTAACTTTTATCTGCTAATTTATTTTTAAGGCATTTAGTGATGGTCTTGCTGGTGTGATTAAGGTCATTGTCCTGCTACAAGTGTGCTTGAGCTTAACGTCACAAACTGATCACTGGACCGTCTGCTTCAGGAATTTTTGCTAGTGAGTAGAATTCATGGTTCCATCAGTTACAGAAAGTCAAACAGGTCCTGATAGAGTAAATCATCCCAAGACCATCACACTAACACCCCCATCTTAGACTGAAGGTACAATACTCTTTTTCTGAAATGCTGTGTTAGTTTTACTAGATGGAACAAGACATACAGACTAATAAATGCTTACTGCAGTTCACACTACAATATTTCTGAACAATATTGCATTGATTAAACAAAACAAACAAAAAAAAAAAAAAAAAATCACTTAGCTGATATAAGATGGAAAAAAAATGATCAAGAATTTACCTCCAAAGAAAAAGATGTTTTGAACAATTTTACAATAACAGACAAAGGATTCCACAAAGGGATCATTTTAAGTGAATGCAAAATGTTGCATTACAAGCAGCATTATATAAGATAGGCTTCTGTAAAAGCTCATACTTCTATAAAAAGCAATTATGACTAGCTGTATAAAATGAGAACACTGTAAACGCCAACAGCCCACTGTTAGGGGGTTAAATGAACTTAAGTTTTTTCACTTAAACTCCACTTGTTATAATTAGTTTATTATAGAGAACATAAGTATGTGTTTTCCAATGTTTAAATTATATATATCAATTCTTAATCTTAAGCTTGTCAGCACATGTCTGAAAGTTGATTTTACTCATAGTTTTGAGGCAGCTTTTAAACTTCTGTTTCTAAGTTAAAGGACTTAAAATTTATTACAGTGAAGGTTAATGGTATGTTAAAACAATAATAAAAAAAATGACAAAACATTTTGAAGTGTTTAAACTATCTCCATGTTTCTGAAAGTAGCAAGGTAGTGATAGGGGTTGAAGTGAAACACTGGTATGACACATATTCACCAAATGAGGTAATCACAGCACTGCATCAGCTGACTTCTGAAAGGGTAACCTGGTGTAGAGGTTCAAGTGTGTGATGAATCAACTACAGATCGTCTGTACTTTAAGTTGCCAATAGGATTAAAGATGAAAACTAATACTTATAATTTCTTGCCATAAACACAAACTGTACAAGTTATTCTGACTTACTGGAAAAAGAGCAGTTCACTAGAATTAAGGCAAATAGTTTTTTCAGCAGTAGTTTGTTTGAAAATTGCACAAAACAGAATGGGTGTTTCTCGCCAATGATGTGTTTTAACTCTTCAGGAACTTTGACACTTCATTTGTATTTTATGTTAACTCTACTGAACTTCATGTTATATTTCCTCATTTTCCACAATCCCAGCCAGATTTTTGCTTTGATTAGCAATGAATGACCAGAGGCAGCTAGGAGAGTAAATTTTGGGGATTTACAGTATACATGCAATTGCTTCTGTATGACAAATAATTATAGGTCAACAAAAAATTACAGGGAATTACCAAAATAGTTTTGTAAATTTTCTGGCCCCTTTGGTCTGATGCAACATTTCTTATGCTGTGATTATACCTAAAAGTATTTCTAGACATTTTTGTGAAGGGTCTCTTCACTCCATTATTACATGGACTGTCACTGACCCCTAGTGTTTCTCAAATGTTCACTTACACTGCCTGAACTCCACTTACTCTAATTATATTTCTGGCCCTTGATTACCTCAAGGCAGGACAAGGTGCCTGAAATCCAGAGGCATGAGTCCAATTGACCCCAATTGAAATTGTCATTTCACAGCACCGCCGAATTGGAAATGCTCGTGTATCCAAGGATGAGCAGAGATATTAATTCAACTTTCCTTCTCAGCGTCATCGTCGTTTCATATCCGAGTGGCTTCCTCTGCTCAGTCAGGGTGGGTGCAAGCTCTGCCTGCAACGTTCTTGTGTCAAACTGGAGTGCAAAGAAGCTCCAACAGCAGTGAGAAATTGAGGTCACAGCACCAGAGTGAACCAACTGGAACAGATTGTTGTAGAACCTCCAGGCTCTCACAGACACGTGTTGATCCCAGAACAGCATGCCCTCACTTTTACCTTCCCACCCTTTTTTGCAGTTCCCCTGAGAGTGGCTTATAGGTAGGGGGATATGTCCTAATACATTACTTTACTTTAGACCATCACATTCATCCGCTCACATGAATTTCTGACATGAAAATCATAAAAAAGAAATATAATTTTTAATCACTTACTGTAACATCAAGTTTTGTATTTATCAGTATCAACAAAACTTATTCAGCACATACAGTGCTTGCTTATATCTGAAACCGTAAATTTGAGGAAACTCTGTTTGTACAGTAAGATGACAGCTGATTTGGTCAAAGTTTTCCCTGCCAAGCTGAGCAAAATGTAGATGTCTCATTACATCATTGTCTCCAAAGCACTTTAAATAGATGTTAACGGACTCTACATAAGCCCCATCTGTTCTGGTACATATCCTTACAGAGAGGAGGCAGTGTTTTAAGGCACAATTGATCCTTTAATAATGTCATGACCACTGCATGACCCTGAGCAGGGGGTGTGTTTGTTGGGGTGGGATAGGGACGGCTGGAGTCCACAGATGCACATAGGCACACATGCACGCATCATGTTAAGCAAATTGAAAAGCGTGCATTCTTGTCTGGTGATGGTTGATGAGCAGGAGACAGGTTTTATATCTCTGTTTAAGAACACTGGTATTCAGAGTGTCGCCTTGAGTTAACAGACCACAGCCCGAAACATTCCTGACATTCTGTCATTATTGTCACTTTACATGAAAGCTGCGACAGCAAAGAGGGAGCACTGACAGCAGATTGACCTCAGATGTTGTTCATTTGATTGATATCTCTATAGACAATGATCTTTTTTTCTGCACCACAGTGGTGGTTACATAGGGAGCCGTCGGGAGGGGGTGGAGGGGCAAATACAGGAGAAATGTCACACTAGGGAAGTCAGCGAGGCATAAAGCCTTGCCTGACGAGTGCAGGGTCAGTGGCTCCTCACTGCCCCCCATGTGCCCCGGGTAAAATGATCTAAGTGAGTCTGGACCTCTGCCACCGATCTGCTGGACTGTAGGAGTCAACCGTGTAGGCACACCAGAATGAAGACTGGCAAACGATTTACTGGTAAAATTGCATGTGGTGTGCTTACACCTACAGGGCAGTGTTAAATCCCTTTTTCACGATTTAATTTTTATGCTGTTTTCTGTCATAAATGAGACATATTTGAAACGAAAAGTGCTTGGTAGATCTGAGTAGAATTAGAAATTAGAGAATTAGAGAAATAACTCCTCTTTTACTAGTTTTTCAAATATTTTCATTAAGTTGCTGTCACACTGCTTCCTAGTCTGTCTATGCTGACATGTTGAAAAATACAAACTATTACATCTTTAAAGTATGTGTGTCTTACATGTATTGGGATTTATTACATGGAATTCACAGTATTCTGCTGCATAAGGACAGGGTACAATATATTGGGTGTGTCAAAAGTAATGTTTAACAGAAATGCTTAAAAGTAACAAAAATAATGTTTCACTGTCTAATTTTACTTATTTTTTAGTTTTTATTCTTTAAGAATTAATTGGCCGTTTGAGAATGAAATGTTAATGCTATGAGATCCCCCAAGAAGTCACAAAATTTTTTCCTAAGTTAATCAGAAAGTAGGTTAAGTTATCTATTTCACTCTCAGTTTTAAGTAATAAGCTTGCTACAGCAAGTGATCTTCTTTGGTACAGACAATAATGTTGCATCTGAGTCTATATGTCACTGCTGTCATACATAATTTGTAATTAGAATGATTATGTTGCAATGGTGATTAACTAGTTATCTTACAATTAGAAAAATGTTTGCAAGGTCTATTGAAGTATCAGAACTCAAAGACATTAAATGGTTCAGTGTTGGGACCTAAACTTTTTGATTTATATATTGACTTTTGCTAGGTTCTGGTAAACCTCAAACCTCTTATGTTGTTTGCAAATGATGCAAATATTCTGTCCTCTCAGATGACTTCCTTTTTACCAATTATTGTGAAAATATTGATCAATGAAAAGGTTAAAGTTAGAAAGTATGTAATTCAATTTCTTATTTTTATTTTGGAATACAACTAAATTTATGATGTCAGTTAACTGAAAAAGAGGATGATTTGATTATCTTGAGTCTTGAGTTAAGTGTTTCTGAGTGGCCATCGCAAAGATACCAGTCTCATATAAACTGAGCTAAAAATATGGTGAACATTTGTCTACAAACCTGACTCTGTTTCACCAGTTCTGTCTTTTTATATGGTTTATGTAAGCTTCTTAAATTCAAACATATGTCTGGCGGTATTTACACTATGATGTTGTCTTGCATCTACAATACAAATAAGATTTATATTGCACTTTTCCATAAAAGAAACAAATGTTTAGTTTTAGCCACATGAGCGTTTTCACAAATATCTATACAATAACTTAAACACTGAAAGAAAAGTGAACAATGCAAAATATAAAGTGTTGATGAATGTAATACAGCCTGGGGTTTATTCAAAATTGCCATGCTTTTGAATACTTTTCACATTATCTACTGCACATTTGACTTCCAGTAATATTTACAATCTACTATTACAGTTATTAAACTTATATATTTTATAGATGTATTACTATTACTCTTAAAAACTTGACTTCAACTGTCCTTTTTACTGGGACTCCTACAAGACAGGGAAGAGGCTAGGATTGTGTTACTAGTATAGATTACTGTAGACAATGGCTGTAAGGCAGAGGTCATATTAGCAAAGAAATCCTTATAGCAAAGAATGTCCAATATGACTGAACTTTTTTTTCAAACTCTGCAGTCAGTCTTAGTTAAATGTCAAAAGTTAGTGTCTTTATCAGATTATTCATCAGGGTGGAGACTGCAACAAGTTCATAAAAACATACAAATGTTTTGGGATGATTACATCAACATATAATAATGTAATCAAAAATATAGCAGTGTAGCAATAATAGTTTCAGAATGTTTGAAATGAAATTCAAAAACTCGAAACTTATGTTTAAGTTTTAAATGTTTGCCAGAGTTATTTAAAAGGTTTTAACTATATATCAGCAAATAGCAATTAAAGGATCCGTGTCTGGATTTGTCTGTGTTAAAAAGTCAGAGGAGCAAGTTATGTGGCAAGCTTGTCACTGTGCAGGGTAATAAGGTCAATGCAAAAAATATCCCCTGGGCACATTTCCCAGCAAATGTGCAGAACACAAATACACACATACAAACACACTAACCCACCCACACACCCAAACACACACATGCAGCACTCCACTGTCCTGGCCTTATGTTGCAGAATCCAAACCAATTGAGTCAATTGCCAGAAAACATGACATGACCTTTCAGATTCACTGAGCATCAAATGTGAGTGGGACTGGCGTGCTTTCCGTTTCAGCGCACCCTCTACCCCTCCCGCCTGCTCCGTCACCCCCAGGGCCTAAACCCTCCACAAATAATTACTCTCGGTGGAGTCTGCACTCCACAAGACATTGCTAGAAAAAACTTGACTCTGGTCTTGACCCATACTTAAGGCACTCTCACTATTAAATCAGCCTTCACAGGGGGTTTATTATAAAAAAAATAAATAAATAAAAACCCATGCTCCACAAATAGTGGATGAGTAAGGTCACCATCATGTTTAGTCAAATGTGGCTGGAAATTATGGACTGAGTGTTGCTTGCAAGATTTTAAGGATCTGGATTTATATTATTGTTTGATTGCAGAAGTATAGTTTTTCTTAAAAGCTCCAGCTGTCACAAACCCAAGCATCCTGGTGCAATCTTGATCTATTGCATCTTTAAGGGGTTAATCTATGAGAAAACACAAAAAGCTTTCTTTTTAGAGGATTGTAAACTTAAAAGCACAGAAAGATTAAGAATGAAAGGATTGGGTTAACTAGAAATGTGTTTCTTCAGGGGTTTGTATTAACACAGGTGACTGATAAGACATTAGTACAACCTGATTGAGAAGAATACACTGCTTTAACTCGCCTAAATTTTTTAGGCTTTCTTAATGTTGTGTTTTATGGGATTGTGGGGCTCAAGTGCAGACAGGAAGCAGGTAGAATCAAGATAAAGTTGTATCTTAATGATGAAACAAACAAACCAAAAAACTGAATGACAAAACTGCTGGTGACGCAAAGGGGGCCATCCAGGAGCAAAGTGATGAGGCAAAGAGTGGGTAACAGGTAGATCTGACAAAGACCGAATACAAACCAGGAGAATAAACACACAAGAGGGTGATCACTGGGTGCCAGGGTCAGGTGAGTCTTAATTACATGCATGTTGGTGACCAAAAACACCGGGAACAATTTCAGAACAGAATATTACTGAACACAAATTAGCACAAAAGGAAAGGCAAAAATCTAATATAATAACTCAGAACATAAAGCTTAGATAACATTAAAGTCAAAGTCTGACAGGTTGTGACACTTCAGGTTTTAAATGGATGTTGACATCACTGTATATACTGTTTCATGTAGTTGATATTGCTGCATTTGTCAATTCTCCAAAGAATTTAATTTTAAAAAAATAACATCACATTTTTGTAGGGGGTTGGTTTGGCAGGCGAGATTTCCCTCCTCTGTAAAAGGGTTGGGTACGGTAATGAGATATGGCTCTACCTAGTTGACTTTGCTCTGATTGGCTACAACCATATTTGGGAAACTCTTCAGTAAAATGCGTTGAACATCGTCTCAAATTGTGGTTATAATTGCGTGGTACTTCCCCATAGATTAACTTCAGCTAATCTTCTCTGATTCGCTCATCCTTTGGAAGTAAGTGGAACCTGCCATCCGTTTTTGAGCACTCTGGGACATAACAGCGCTGCATTTTAGTAGCCATCCTCTTCTCAAGTGGAGTAATCAGACATGCTAGCACGACTTAGCCCTTAAATTAGCTGCTGTATCAGCTGGGGGGAGAAGAAAAGGGGAGAGGGAAGGCTGTTTGCTTGATGGTGTTCTCTTATTGGAGAACCATCCTACGTAGAAAGATAAACTGTTCTCTGATTCTTCCATTTCTGATCAAAGAAACAAAGCTGACTGTCTATGAGCAGGGCTTTTGATACCAACTCTTAACATTCACACGGCCTCATCGGTGCACAATAGATCATATGATATCACCAGAACCACAGAAAAATGAAATTTGTTGTGATGACCCATTTAATTCAAAATGTCAAGTGAATAAGACATTGTCAAGGACAGTTTTCTTAAGAATTTCACTCACAGATTGAAATACAAAAACACTATGACCTTAAAAATTATGTAATGAATTGCATTCACTTTCACAAGCTACAAATAACATGAATGATCTTGTCACGGTGCTGCACTCTGCTCAGAAACCTTTTGTTCTTGCATTTGTTGCTTCAACATGTAGTACTAAATACATCCTTCTCAAAGACTTCATTATATTTCTTATTAAAGCACAGTTCTAAAACTTTTCTGTCCAAATCATTTTTGAAAAAACTTTTTATGATAGTTAATCCCAAAGAGAACAGAAATATTCCATGTCATATGAAGAGGAAAAAAAACAAACAAATCCAAGTCTGCTTCCCCTTATGATGGATGGTAGCAGTCAATCTCATATGATAGCTTAAAGACATGATGCTCTCAAATGTTTCTTTTGTTGATAAAGATATTTTTGGATAAGAAACAGTAATAAAGAATAGCTAACAATTTTCTAGGCATGGAAGCAGCCTCTGTTAATCTTTACCAAATTCCCCATAGCCCTGTTGAGGAATGAACAAATGGAGCCAGTGATTACAGTTATGTTTGTGCTGATTGTCTATATTTGGTTGCCTGTCTTTGGTAGAGTTTATGGTCCATTATAAACTAATGATGAGGTGGCTCTAGGAGCCAACTCACCTTGGGAAGAGTCTAGTCTTCCACTGCTCCTGTTCATCTCTGCCGAAAATCCATGCATTGAGGTACAAGACCTTTTTTAATGGACACACAATGGAGCCAATCACATGAAAATACAACTAGGGTCACCTCATTATGTGGAAGAGAGATAGGGAGCCAAATTTAAATGTGACAATAAAAAATAAAGAAATTAATGAAAACTAAAAAAGAAGAAGCATCTAGCATTATTTTAATGATACTGGTGACTGGAAAGCTTAGTGTAGAATTTCTGAAATGAAACTATTCATCAGAGCATGGTCAACAACAAACCTGCACAGACACCTGTGGTTGTGTGTTCTGTTGGTCTTTTAATAGTTTGATTAAAATGTTAAAAAGTCACTATGTATGTATTATGTATTTTGTTTATAATACAAAGAAATGCATACAAATAAGACTTTCATAAAGATACAGAATAAAAATGCCCAACAAACAAACCATTTCTAAGTACTAAGTTAGGCTAAAGTTGATGGCTCCACGAAACAATAAATGAGAGCCCGTGTGGGAGTTATCTTTAATGGAGCTGAGCCAAAAGAGACTAATCTTTGAAAAGAGATAGCCTGTCAATCACTACCACATAGTTACAAACAACTGGCAAGCAACATTTGTCCCTAATTTACACACAGAAGGCTGCACTTTATGGAGTATTGTTGTACAAATCTTGATGAAAATAGGGGTTTTTCAGTTTTATTTTAATTTTATCTTTGTTTCTGTTTATTTTATTTTCTCTCCTGTGTCTCTTTTGTTTGTCCTACAGCTTCTTCTGGTTATGTTCATCTGGGGGAGGGCAGATTTTTCTGTCCCAGATCTTTCTCTTTCAGATCCTACTGAAAGAGATCTTGTATCACAATGGAAATAGCTAAATATTTAGGTGCCTAAACAGTGAGTCAAGAACAGAGCAGATAATTTTATTATTGTGGGTGATCTCTATACATTACCCATAATTTACTTAGCTCTGACTTAACACTTAGTAAGGGGGCAAATACTGGCCATGAACCATGTGTGTAGCACATCCTCCACCTGTTTTTATACTCATACAAAAAAAGAAACATTGAAATGCAGGCATCTTTTTTATACATCTGTATTATTTAAAATCTGACAGACTGATTTCTAAATGTCAAAGGTCAAACTATCAGGTTGAAGCAGTAAGTTGACTGATTCCTGATTTGTACGCCATTCTGCATGGCAGCTCTTGGTAGTCATGGATCACTGAGGATTGTGACAGATGACTCTGTGCAGTGAATTTAAAGGTACAACCGCCCTTTCTTCAAAAAAGTTACAAAGCTGTGTGAAAAGAGGATAAAAAGAACAAAGTTAAAGAATGCTTGTTTTAAAAACAGTCTAAATTATAGTTATTACAAAAATCACCATATTAAGTCTTTAAACTTTACATTTTTTTCTTGGATCTAGATCTAAATAGTTTTCATTATGTAATAAGTATAGAATTTGGTTTCAGAGTGTGTAAGAAATAGTGTAAATGCCAAAATATGCACAAGGTCACACATAGTTTAATGACTTGTAATTAAAGTTTTCAGGTGTTCAATTCTATTCAGTTCAATTCAAAAATACTTTATTTATCCCAAAGGGAAATTAAATGTTGATGTGACTCATTTAGTCAAGCAGTTATTATAGACGGTGATGGCTGGGGGCAGGAAACATCTCCCATAGCGGTCCATTGTACAGCCAAACTGAAGAAGCCTTTGACTGAAAGGCTTTATAAATTATGTATATTATGTACATATTTATACATGTTTTTCACCTGCCCTTCATTCTGGATTCCTTCAGGGAGGATCATGAGCAACAAAACCTCCCAAAGAATTTCAAACGCTGTGAAACTGGGATATACAGGGAAGATAGTATCATTGAAATGTTAACAAGTACAAATGCGTTGACAATTATAATTAAACTGAAAGGCTAATTTAAATGAAAAGGCAAAACTCATATACAATATAGCCCTTACACAAAGAATGTTATATTTTAAGTTTATTAATCATAATTAGGATGAAAATTGCTTACAGGCAATGGCAAGCTAATGTTCTGTTTTCTCACATAACAAGAATATTTGATAAAAAGATATTTTAAAACAAAAAGTCTTGTCCATGCACTATATAGTACAGGCATTGTTGGACCTCCAGCCATGAAGGACTGACTGCAGGAGGCTGGTGTAAGGACTGTTACTCCCACAATGCACTGCATTAACCCACTTTCAGCTTCAACAGAAAGAGGAGGAGTTTCAGGAAGGAAACTCTGTGATGTCATGGGGACCTTAAAACCTTATGACTAGGTCAAAGATGTTCTGTTTCCATGGCGCTGATACATTGGAGAGGACAAAGCGCGGGACCTGAAACCTTTCTTTACTAGCAGAGGAGGACCACTACATATCCCAAGAGCTCTGGATCCAAAATCATACAGGTGACTGTATTGGCCCGGCCAAAGGATTAAACCTTGATTCTGGTTTTATTCAGATTTCTGCAAAAGGAACCTTGTAATTACAGGGTCTTCAATATTAATGTCAACAAGCCAACGCTGACTGTTTGCCTTCCCAAAGGAGAGGAAATAGCAGCTGATGACCATTTGAGAGCTGAAAAAACACAGATTTATCATTGCTGGATGCCCGAATCAGCCTGATGTGGAACTGAGAACACCATGTTGCGAGTCTTCTTGCCATACAACACACTGCAAGCTGTAAGCCAAGCAGCTAACCACTGGTTGCCGACACAGCCTTAGCCAGCTGAATGCCCACTTCATCCATCGGTACTCTATTCAGAGTAGGTTGTGCTCTGGGCAGAAATAATAGCTAAGAATGATCAGTTTAAGCGCTTTTGTTGTATATTTTGTTGTGTAGGGTGATGGTGGTGATAGTGGTAGAAGTTTGTCCTGTAATTTGTGAGTTGGCAATTCGAGGCCCTGCTCTGTCCATCTCCGTCATTGTGTCCTTGGGCAAGACACTTCACCCACCTTGCCTGAGATTGAACTATTTGGGGCCTGCCATAGCAATGCATGGGAGGCACCTATTACTCTACACCTCAAAACTGCTTTCTCTGTTAATGCGGCCCGAACCGTAGCATACATCCCCACATTATATATATCAAAAATTCTGGCTCATTCTCGAGATGTGTGCTATTACTCAACTTTTCGTTTCGAGTTACCATGGCGACGTAATTAGCGAAAAACTACCCTATACAAAGTCAATGGAGTGAGGTCCTGTCCAACTGGCTGGCTTGGGCCATTCATCTACCTTCCAGCTTTATGATCTGACCATCTTTCCCACACATTCTTTCGTTCATCCACATTTACACCCATGTTTGCACATTAAATGGAATAAAACCATGTTAATCAGCATTATAGTGATAACCTAGATCCTACTGGTAGTGTCAATATGCTAGTTGCTCCACATGCTAGTAATAGCCCTTTTGCTAACGTTAGCCTTACAGCTAAAATAAGCATTGTAGCTCATTTCTAATGTATTTGCTGCGTTTAGCATACTAAATGAAGTAAGTCAATGTAAGTCCACATGCCAGTGACACCCCACATGCTACTGATAGCATTTAAGCTATCATTAGCATTTTGGCTAATTGCAGCTCATACACTACAGTTTGCATACTGAGTGGACAAAGTCACAATTACTCAACATGTCAGTCATATTCCCAATCCGACAAACTTCCTTGTTGATAACCTTTGCATTGTTGATCATCTTTTGTCACATTTTTAGCATCAAAACGCCTCATTTGGCTCCCACCGACACACATGTGCTTTGGCAGGCCCCTTTTAAATTTCTTCAGAAGTTTTCTAGTTGTCTGTTATATTCCTGATGATCAGGTGATGCCCCGACTTGGCGATTTTGATCTCAATTACTAGTTTTATTAATAAAGCCCAATGCAATTATTATCATTATTCATAGCCAAAACTAAACTACTATTGCTGTGCAACAGCACTTATTCAAAATCAGAGCTGCTGTTGCTTGAATTATAGCATCAATGAGGTCCTGCATGGAGACAATCAGCCTGTGGGTCTAGTCAGATAGTAAACAAGTCCAGATTGTTTTAAGCTTCAACTCATCTGCATTGTTAGCTCTGGTGTTTCTCATGTTTCTCTTGATAAGATTTCATTGATTCTCAAGATTTAGGTTTAGGTGATATTGTTGGCAGTCCACTACAGTTATACCATGGCCATTAAATAAAGTCTTGGCACTTTTGGAAATGCGGACATGTGCCAAGTTCTGCTGTAGCAGAAATCAGTAAATCAGTAGCTCAGGATCAGTAGAAGCGCTATCTAGGAGATAAACACAGTGAAACAGATAAGCTCTGAGCCAGTTTTAAAGTCTTTCTTGGATGAAAGACAGAACCCACAATCAGTTGCAACATCAGCTCATTCAACTGCTTTGTCTAGGGGAGAGAGATAGGGTTAAACACAGAAAGATGGAGACAGGTGTAGCATCTATATGAAGAGAACATGAATCTCCATATGGCTTGTCAGCAGAGGGTAGCGCTAAATTTTCATGGTGGATGGCTGCGCTGACTTTGGAATGTATAAAACACAGTGTACCAACAAATGGAATGTAAAATGAGCTTTCATCTAAAAAAAGGCCTTTGGGACACTGAGCAAAAGTTCAAGGGTTTTTCTCCTTAGCCCAGGTGCTTTTGATATTTTCTCTGGTTCAAGAGTGGCTTAACACAAAGAATATGGCATGTGTAGGCCATGTACTGGGTATTTTTGTGGCAGTTCTTGAAGCTTGGGCTCAAGCCATACTACTTTCTTTTTGAATCTCTCCCAAACTCTTGAATTGACTTTGCTTCAAGGCTTTTACTATCCATGTTACTTGTGCACCTTTTTCGAGCACATTTTCCTTCCACTCAACATTACCTTAACCTGCTTGGGTACAGCACTCTGTGAACAGCAGACTTCTTTACCTTCCTTGTGGAGGATGTCAGTAATAAACTGCTGGTCAACTGTCAGGTCTGCAGTCTTCCCTATAATCCCTAACATGGCAACAGCATAGCATGTGTGTGTCGAACCAACCCCCCCAAACTTTTTATTCATCTTGTGCAAAAATGTTATTTTTAGAGAAACTCAATCTTGGTGTCTATCACAATTAACAGACAAACTCTTGCAATATATATCACTTTGTATGTAATGGGTCTTGCAATAAATTACCAAAATGCTCTAACTTTTTGATAATATTCTAATTTATTGTATTCCCTGTATACCATGAGAATACAAAACAGTGTTAATGAAAAATTTAGTAGCAGGTATGTACAAAGGGTAATGTAGTATTTACTGTCATGGAGTATATGAACAATACCTCAGTATCTTTGTGAGTGTAAACTTTATTTTTTCATTCATTAGTTTTCTCTTTCTTTTTGTTAGATTAGCATCACACATGATTAGCATAAACAACATCCATGGAAAGGTCATATATCCTGATTTTGCGCCATGGTTTATATTTGCAACTGACTGTGACCTATTCTCCAGTTGTCATCTTTGTTCATAAATAGATTTAAAGCTTGCTACAATGCAAGGTCAAGCACATTTAACCCTTAACATTTAGCTTATCCTACTGTCACATCTGTATCTTCAAATTAATATCAGGCTGCAACACGTTTTTTTTCTTTGCCTCTGAGAGGGTAAACCTTAGTAAAACCCAGCAGGGTGGCTCCAACTAGTCTCTTTTCATTTAACTCAAACTGAGGAGGACAAAATGATATGGGGCCATAAGCCTTAATACAACAATCTTATTTCATGGAAGATGATGTCCTTTGCTCCTTTTGTCCCTCTGAAGTTGATTTGAAGTCATGGTTTGTCCTTTTGATATGATGTTGGGTCAGACCAATTTGCCACCTGGTGGGGTGAGGGAAGTAGGGAGGAACATTTTTTAATTGCCAGGTCACTTGCTGCAGGGACAGAAGATCCTCTGGGCACATTGTCTGTCTTTGTGTGAAAGAGCAGCCATCGGAAATCCCTCACCTCATTATGAGAAAGAAAAGATTAATTGACCAGTTCATTGACTGGCAGCCTCCAGACTAGATCAGCTTAGCAAAGCGACCCACCAATTAAGACTGGACTACAGCACCTTTTCTTATACCAAAAGAAATTGTTTTTATTGTCATTATTCTCTTTAGTTTTATGAGCAATACTAAATTGAACGTCATCTCAAGGACAGAAAAATACAATGTTTGAAACCACAACTGATAGCTAGCAACAATTCAACTTTGATCAGCCGATTTCTAATTAACATGGAATTTCATTATTTAAATTTTTTTTATCCATCTATCAATTGTTTATACCCTCTTATCTTGGAGGAACGGTGCCTTTCTCCAGTGGTCACTGAATAAGAGGTGGGGTACACCCTGGACAGGTCTCCAGTTCATCAAAGGGTAACAGAGACACAAAGCCATGCAGGACCCTGAAGGGAATGGAGTGTTTAAAGTAATCATTTAACCTAACAGTCATGTTTTGGACTGTGGGAGGAAGCTAGAGTATGTAGAAAGAAACATCATGCAAACAAACCCAGATAGGGATTTGAACCCAGGACATTCCTGCTGCAAAGCTACAATGCTACCAACTGCACCACCATGAAGTCCTTACTGGTGACACTATTTTTTTTTTTTTTTTTTTTTTTTTTTTTTTTTTTTTTTTTTAAATCAATGAAATAGAATTCAGAGCTCCCATCCCATTTCATCATGTCACCAGAATAGCTTATTTTTTATGATCATTAAAACATTGCAACTGTAAATGGAAGCAGCTAGAAGTCTTTCTTTTTCTTCACATAATCAGTCTGTTTTCCTCCTGAGGGGTTTATCTGTGATACCTTTTCAGTTAATTTGTCTCACCATGTAGTTTGGCCCTAAAACATCCCTCCTTCTTTTATTTTTTAGATATGAATGTGTCTGTCAATGCATGTCTATGTGTAATTTTGAGGACAATGTGTACTAATTATATGTGTAAACTTTAGTGTTTTGTCTAATTTCCATTGTATGTACAGTTATTGAAGAATAAAACAGCTTATCTTATCTACAAGCTACACATGTGGTTGGAATAGAAGTTAAAATGCTGATATAAAATCAGACAATAGATGAAATCAAGCACTCTCCTGTTCATTTTGCCCAGTGAGGGAAAAAAAAAAACTGTTGCAGCTGAAAATAATCATCACACGTAATGACTGAGGAGAATCTTTAAGAAGAGCAGTTATTGTGTCCTTTTATTAACACAGTCAGCAAACCTTTTGTATTAACAGAAGACCAGAGTACAAAAACCCCCCAAACATTTTCTTACCAGATAAACTTTAGTCAAACCGTATGAACACCTCGATGTCTTACTGCCAAACCACTGCTCAAGCTATCTGTCATTGTAGTGGCATAAACTGTGCAGCATCTTAATCCCTCAGTCTTTGCTTACCTTAAAGCCAAGTTTCCAATTGTTTTTACTTGAGCAAAAAGTGTTATGAATAGTGCTTCTACCAATTTCTTCCAAACTGCACCACTGATACAACACTCTGGCTGTGAGACATTACTTTCTCTTTATGTTGAGCTAACAGCTTTTAAAAAAAGACTACAATTTTCTGTGAAGACTGCCTTACCTGGTATGTAGTTCCAGGGGACTTGAAAAACACACGGATTTGCAAATGAGATTTTAAAAAACTCACTTAAAAGTTTTTCAGATGTAGTTTTGAAGTCATAAGCAGGAATGAATAGTTAATTGGATTTATTTATCTAATATGTTTGATGTACCTGTAATACATGGCTCTCCAGGCCCAAAATGAAATGCTGTTGTGTCAAACCACCACATGTTGCAGTAAAACTAACTGGTGGGGATGGATCTGTCATGACAACAGAGGTGTGAGAGATTTGGTGCCAACACCTGTCGGCTCCAGGGGAGGCCGCATCTGCAATAACAATACAGGCTTTGACATAAAGCATACAACACATGCATATAAGCATACTCTAATACACACAAACACACACTTTCTCACGTTGTCTTTGGTGTGCACATAAATGCTTTTTTGGGGGGGTGGGGAGCTACACAGTGTGGAAAGGATGTCATCATCACTCTCTTCAGGAGACTATTACAGAAAGGGGAGCTAATACACTGTGCAGATATGCTGGCATCTTTTTTTTTCTCCACCAAGGGCTGCACATCCCTTGTGGGTGATCGGTAAAATTGGCTGACATTTCCCTGCCTCCAATTAACCTTCGATTTGACTCTCAGTTTTGCCTGTCTTCTTTTATTGTCTTCTTGAAAATGTGGTAGATGGGAAACCACCAATGGAAACTAAAGTATTGTTTCCCCTGTGTTGACCATTTTTCCCTCTTTCCCAGTGGACTGACCACATAACAGAGAAACAGTTTTTTCATCAGTAAGTCATGGCATTCTCTACAGAAGGTTAATACACTTCTGTTCTTTATTGTATTGTAAAAAGCATAATTTGAAATGAAAGATGAGTACCATTGTGTTTCACCTCTGACAACTCCATGTAAAACACTCTGGTAATATGTTAGATGATCATTCAGTCCTCTTGCTGTTTTTTTCTTTTATCTGATCTAAATATATTGCTTAGAATTTAGATTTAATCTTTGCCCATATGCGTTGTGGTATTAAGAGTTCTTGAAATGTTTTTTGGTTAAAGTGAAAATTGTTTTGTTCCACACCACCTTTTCTCACACAAACTCTTTTTCATTTGCTTTACTGTAGTTCATGCAGAGGTCAACACTGAATGTAAAAAAAAAAAATAAAAACAGGCATCATAAATTATAAACAATACTTCATAGTAATGATGGCAATTGCATTTTTCAACTCAAGGTAGACTCTCACATGATTTAGTGTTTGCGAACACAGTCTTTTACAGTGACAGCCACATTTAACAACACCCATGGTAAAGATATATAAAAAAGCTTAAAATGAATTCATCTTTAGTTGCAGCGATATAATTTCATATTGTCCAGTTTTGTTTTTTGTTTAAATCCAACTTTTAATCTGAGAACATTTATTGAGTGGGGTGAAAATCACTGCTGATATGCCCCCTTTCTTATTGTACCATCACAAAGGTAAATATGTGGTGTTTGCTA
Source organism: Anableps anableps (assembly GCA_014839685.1). NCBI lineage: Eukaryota > Metazoa > Chordata > Actinopteri > Cyprinodontiformes > Anablepidae > Anableps > Anableps anableps. The sequence goes on from CM026073.1 coordinate 27,063,833, forward strand.
AACTCACCTTTTCCACTGAACTGATTCCAGTTACTAGTAACTGGAATCAGTTACTGGTACTAGCTTTCCTTAGCACCAGTTCTTTGTGTTTCTGCTGACCCCAAGCTCTGGGAATGAAAAACTGGTGCTAACCTAGCACCAGTTTGCTGTTGAACTAGAAGAAAAAAACACCTTCGTCAGGAGCTAAAGGCAGGCTCCTATGTGCTATGAGCTTATGTGCTACTGCAAATTGTTCAATGACATCCACATAAATACAGACTGTGGAAGAACCATGGTGTTGGTTCTGTTGGACCTCAGTGCAGCATTTGACACTGTTGATCACAATATATCATTGAAGTGACTGGAGAGCTAGGTCGGACTTTCTGGTACAGTTCTTAAATGGTTTGAATTTTATCTAAAAAACAGGGACTTCTTTGTGTCAGTACACAGCTTCAGCTAGAAAACAGTGATCAGGCCTGAAATCTGGATGTAGTGACGAACTCAGATCTGAACCTTCAGAGACACATAAAGAAAGTTACAAAGTCGGCCTTCTATCACCTGAAGAACATTTCCAAGATTAAAGGACTAATGTCTCAACAAGATATAGAAAAACTCATCCATGTGCTTATCTTCAGTTGAATTGATTACTGCAACAGTGTCTTCACAGGTCTACCTAAAGCAACTGCAGCTGATCCAAAACGCTGCTGCTCGCATTCTCACTAAAACCAGAAAGGTAGAGTACATTACCCCAGTTTTGAAGTCTTTAGATTGGTTTCCTGTAGCTCAGAGAAGAAACTTTAAAACACTTATTTTAGTTTATAAATCACTGAATAGCTTAGCACCAAAATACATTAAAGATCTGTTGTTGTTGCATGAACCTTCCAGACCACTCCGGTCTTCTGGTTCTAGCCTACTCTGTATCTCCAGAACCAGAACCAAACATGGAGAAGCAGCATTCAGTTTTTTGCTCCACTAATCTGGAACAAACTTGCAGAAAACTGCAAAACAGCCAAAACACTAAATCAAGGCTAAAAACCCACCTGTTTAGAGTTGCCTTTGATTTATAATAACTGGAACACTATGATCAACATTTTGATGTATATTTTGCTTGAAGATTTTGATGATGGCATTTGACAAAATGGAATGTTTATTGGTTGTTTCATAACTGGTTACTGTATTATGTTTTTATAGTGTAAAGCACTTTGACCTGCCTTGTTGCTGAAATGTGTTATACAAATAAACTTGACTTGACTTACCAAATGGTTTGTATGCATAAACAAATGAACTGGAATTAATCATTCCCACAGTTTCTTTCAGAAGGAAAAAGGAAACTAGTCAATGATCTGAATGAAATATTGTTTAGTCATGCTTTATCATTTTATAATGTTATTCCCAGATCAAAAACATACCTGGAGTGTTGCTTTGATTGTTGCATGCATGCTTGAGGAATCCTTCAGTCTTCTGTGGCAGCCATTAGGGGGTGCCTAAATGCTTGCTCTCACAAAGCACCACTTATTTCCACTAAGCTCCTTCTTCTGAGCTTCCCCTCACAGAAAACCCCTCCCCATACCTACCCCACTCAACTCCAATGCTAATAAGAATGGTTCTAAGGCTTAATGGAGAAACATTGTTTTGATGACATGCTCATTGTGCAGTGTCAGCAAGACCAGGAGCTTCTTAAGGAGACAGAGGTCAATTTCATCAAATTGCGAAGTCAAATTTCTTTTAAGTTACAGTATGTTTCACATATACAGCACTTTTATAACAAGTAAAAGTAACAGTTACTTGACTGTGCTGTAAAATGGCACTATGTGCTTGGAAAATACATAATACTGCCCCTTTAAGGTTTGATTTGAAACATTTCACTGTGACTAAAAAGCAGAAAAAGAAAAAAAAAATGTAAGCGTTAAATAACTTCTACAGGTCCTCTTCTGTGCCTTTTTATATCAGTTCCCTCTGCTTACCAGGGTATGAAGCATACAAAAATTAAAGTTACACATACAGTTTTCATCCTCAAAGTACTATACCTGAAAGTGAATGCAACAGAATTTGGGAAATACTAATGATAACTATGATGACTGTGTATACTTAATTAGCACATGGTGACAATAAGTATATGGAAACAAGGTAAACTAAGGATTAAAATAACCCCAAAACCTTCCAGGTATTTCATTTTTGTATTTTCAGTTTGATCATTCTGACTGAAAAACACTAACAGCTCCTGCTTATCCAAGGTTAAAATAGCTTATGCCCTTGGACAACAATGGTAAAAGCCACAAATACAGATGGCGTCCTAATCCAGTACCATGCCCCAAACGTCCTAGCCCTAGTACATAGCTAAGGCGAGGTTATACAGACCCTCAGATCTCATAGGACTGGAGTGGTGGCTCAACGTCAATCCCAGTAATGTAACCTGACACACTGGTAAGGGTGGTGACAGGGCAAGGTTATGTCTCACTGTTTGCTCATGGCCTGCATTAAGACCAGAGCTGCCAGACCTCTGTCTCATGTGAAGGGTCACCCTTAGGGTCTGCAATCCAAATTAATATACCCAACTACAGTTCCATGGGACCTATCAGCAAATTTTAACCTCAATCTCCCCCGTGAAGCCCTTTGTTGCCTAAAATTGTTTCCAGAGCAGCCCACAGTCATTGACACACCATAGTAGCAAGGAATTTTTTTAGTAAATATTTCAGTACGGTTCATCCCTCATTTTGTTGTAGTGTGTTCAGAGCATTGTTTCTGTTTGCTATATGTTGTAAGTGGTTCTTTTAAAGCTTTAAAACTTGTAAAAGTTTCAAGCAATACTGCAACTAAAGGCCAACATCAGTTTCATAGTTCAGCATGGGTAATGCTGCCTGAGAACTGAGGACGCTGAGATGACGTTTTGGTTTGAACGTTCCTCAGCTGGTGATGGATTGTTGAATTAGGCCCCTCTGAGTTGTGAATCATGTTCACCTGGGCAGATGACGTTTAATCAATAAACATCTGAACTGTGCCATGACCCTGAGCCAAGGGGATTCAATTTGGTTTCCCCAACACCAACCGCTGCAGGACACCTGCGGATGTCTGAGAAAAACATCTAGTAATCTCCGCTTCTTTTTCAACATCTACCCACCACATGCAAACAAAAAATCATATGCCCTATTCTTTTACAGGTCAGATATTCAAGATTGTCAATGTTTTCCACACAGCCTAGCAAGTGGATGTAATCAGACTTGTGTCAACACTTCAACAAGAATGAAAATAACTGTAAACATTGCCCTTTTAATAACGCTGACGTATTTTCTGGTTTCTGGTTAAGGAATTTTGCAAAAACTTTTAATATCTCATATTGTGTTCAAGGTAAAACATTTTATAAAAGACATGGATTGTATACACATATTCACTGTGTAATATATATCCACTCTAATACAGTATATGGCCTAAATTGCCCTATAATTATTGCCAAAAACTAAAAAAGTTTAATCTAAAAAGCTTTAAGTCTTATGATGTGTGCTTTCCTCCTTCTGTTGTAGACACAAAATGCAGAGACTGATTCTGCTATGGTTGTGGCCGTGTAAAGTCATGTCAATTTTTTATTTATTTTTTTATTTATTTTTTTATATACAAGCTAAATTAAAATGGACAAAAAACTTAGAAAGTTAATACTTATCTAAACTTTGGATGTGTTTTGACAAGTATTTTAAAATTGTTCTTTTTTGTTTTTGTTATATCAACATAAATGTTGCTGAATTCTTTGAGTCCATGGTTAGGTGAAGATTTTCTTTTAAGCTTTTACCAAGGTGTTTATCCAGCAGAGACACATTTTTGAATGAGGATGATTGCTGTCACAGTGTTTCGTATCTTGCCTTGTGCTCTGACACATCCATAACAAGGGTTATGTAGGACTAAATGAGAGGAGATTAAGGGAGATTTAAGGAACATCAAGTTCTATTACATATTTATTGCATCTTTGAAGGATGTGTGTAATATTTGATGTGCTTCTATTCTGAATAGTGCATTTGTATTGGGATCAAGCATGCCAAATTTCTAGTGTTTACGTCAGGACAGGGTTTGTTACTTTTATGATTGTGTCACTGTTTTGTTTTATTTTTTTCAGAGGATGAACTTAGTGCCTGGAAGTTAAATCAATAAGTGCTCCCAAGTCGCCAGGTAATTAGCTGAATTAATCTGAAAGTCCAGCAGACCCTTCAGTTTCATTGTCAAGCATATGCCAAGCCAGGTTAGTGGATCTTCAACAGAGCAGACAAAATTGTATAACAGGAGATTAAGCAGTGATATTTGAGTCACTGATGTGCTGCTCCAGTAGCACTGGCACATGTGCAGTATACTTGGTGTGTGCAAACTGCAATGCTCATACAGCAAAAATGTTTTGACATGTCTAAAAATTCCCATATTTAACATTTTCATATGGGGTTCACATTTATAGGGTTGAAAAATACTGTGCAAATAGGATTATTCATTGGTTACATAATGGCCTTAAGTTATTTGTGTATACAAGTTTGATGGAAGACAACTCTGGTTAAAGGTGAGACTCACCACAAATTCAAATTTATTTTATTAATACCAATTTGAGACATGGCTAACATCTAGATTGAGTGCCCTTCTGGCTTGTCAATATAAATTGTATTTAGTCAGCCCAAGTGGGACCCAAACAAGAAGCCCATCATGTGCCCAGGCCCATTTAATACTAACGTTGCCTGAGCAAAATCCATAGGAGGCCTATATTTACATGTTACCTGAAATCTGGTGATCAAATTATGTATGCTACAGTATCAGTGGCATAATAAGGTGATGCTGGACAGTTATTTTTCTATGGACAAACCTATGCCTCTTACCTACTTGGTCACTTGGCTCCTCCTTGATGGCTGTAATGTTCTTTACACTATTGAAGATTTATCCTATGATAGATTATAAACACAAAACTTGTGTTGTAACTCATTAAAAAGAAAAAAAAATTCCAAGAGCAATAGTGAGAACAGCAAACTTGTGAAGTCCAGTAATTCTGTGACTCTCTTTAATTTGTTTTGTGCACTAAAAATAAAATAGCATGACTTAACATACCAATCTTGGTTAACTATTAGCAGCTCCCCTTCCTATGCTGGTGGCTTATGCATGTATGGCTACATCCTTTCTTCTGCTGTAACAACAGCATTAACTGATTTTATTGTTGGACTCCCACTGACCATTTGATTCCTGGAACTTGGTATATGTGTATTTCTATATTTCTCAATGTCATCTGTCTTTGGCAATTTTCAGTTTGTGTTTGACCATCTCAAACCAGCCCAGAAATGCGTCGTCTTAACACAACTTTTCTTTTCTACTGAGGAGCATATTGGTGGGCTCTGGACCTTAGGCCATGAGCAAACCCAGGAACAGAAGCTATAAAGTGTATAATGAGTTGTCTTAAGTTGAGTTATTTTTACTTTTAGGAAAAATGAAGCTCCTCCTTAGAAATGCCAGTTGATGCTGGAATTTATTCAGTTGCAATATTGTTATCCTTTACCTTCCTATAGTGTTGTTACTTTTAAAGCTACCAGCCAGATTTTTTAGTAAAATCCTTCAAACACACTTTAAATTTAACTCATCACCTACAGAATGCCATGTTATTTGTTTTCTAGTTTAAAGTCACTTTTTAATCATATTGTATTTTAATTGATTAAAAAATAAGAAATAACAAATTCATCTTTAAAATCTTTTTATTTGTATTCTGTAACATCTGTATAAAATGTTTCAGCCACAAGGTGAGAACGCTGCACTTTTTTCTGGAAAAGAAATCACATACAGATAGTTTGTGAAGATGACTACATGAACCAGATTTTACTATCAAATATCTTCAAAGCTGTTACAAGAATCAAATGCTTTGGTTTATGGTTCCATTAAGAAGAATTTCATGTCCCAACAGTGTTTCCTGTGTAATTGCTGTACGACTCACTGCTGTCAAAATAGTCAGGCAGATGAATTCTTCATCATCACAGTCTCGCCAGTTTGGACCACCAAGAATAAATCAGTACAGCCTATACCATAGTTATCTTTTTGTTCAACACCAGAGGAGGGAAGTAAGTAAAAAATTCCAATACTCCACTGTTGGAAGTTGTTCATTGCAATGCTTGCAATACCCCTGTACTGGGTAAACATTTAACTGTCGATGATGATGGCATGATATGGCATATATTCATTTTACGAATGGCAATATAAACAAAACCAACAAGATGGATAAATCCAGTAAAAACCAATTTGTCCCCATTAAGGTTCTGAAAACAGTCATTGTCACTACCACCAATTGCTTTAGTTTCACAGTCTACTGCAGTATCCATCGTTGGACTCAAACTCTCACTTGCAACTCAAATGTTTCAGATATTATGTTAACATCTCCAAAACGTTGTAAGTGTTTAGTAATGCAACTTTTTGTTGAATTTTTTCAGGAAATATTCATACTTCACCACCCATCTGTGTTAGTAAAAACAAAACACAACTGGAAAGTATTTTTGAGGATTTAAAGTGTTCCTTGAACAATCATTGCGAAATGTGTGTCCAAGCAACTGGAGTAGTGTGATTTGATTTAATCAGATTAAATTCGAATTCCTATTGCCTATATTTGATCATATAGCATAGTGATGCATAATGTAGCAGTCTCTGTGGACAAGCATCGGTGCCATACTGTTAACTTGTGAAGTATCAAATTTGCTAAAAGGTATTATTAAGAGAACAAGGACCTTCCACAAGACATAACAAAGGAACAATAAACCAAACAGAGCTAACCTAATCTGGTGTCAGGGTCTAATTTCAGGTTGCCACCACATATCTCGAATTTAACAATATAGACAATGATGAAGCTTGTATACAGCTAACATATGCTGTCAGTCTAGTCAAATACTTTGTTTTCCACTTGCTTCTGTTGTGCATGCTGTATATATATATTTTTTTCTTTTTTTTGTAAGAGTGTAGTTCTTTCACTTTAGAAATATTCAAAATTTGTAAAGTATTTCCCAACTGATGAAATGATGAAAAATTGATCTTTTAACCTGACATACAAGAACATGATATAATGTGGTCATAAAGCATTGAGTTCATAGATGTGGTGTGCATGAATGTTTCACCTCAATGAATATTTAATCTGAGCGTTAAATCATTTAAAACCAAACCCTTTCTGGTGCTCTGGTGCTCTGCAGACAACATGGTTTCCTTCTCTACCCTCTACACCCTCACACTTTCACTCTTCTCTCTCTCTCTCTTTCTCTCTCGAGCTCTTGTCTCTCTCTCCATGAGCAGGACAAGCTGCTCAGTGGCCCTGAAATATGGCGCATCATGCCGCTCTGTTGATCATCGCTCAGTGTTACACCCTGAATCTGAATGCAATGTAAACGATATGATGATTCCCTCTGAGGCAACATTAACTTTACCATCATTCAGCTTTTTTGAGTGCAAAGGTTGACTTCATGAGACAATCAAGTGTTCTGCCATGAGACAATGAACTCAACAGCGAGTTCCATTCCAAAGTAATGCAGAGGCCATACTGGCAAAGCAAAAAATATTAACCAATCTTCTAGTCATTTGATTAAATTATCACATAGCAAACATGCATAATATATAGTATTGTTGAATAAATATTTTAATCAAAGTACAGTTTTATGTTTTGACAAATAAAATCTGATTTTTTTTTTCCTTTACAATGCTGCTTTGCTGAAGGTGTCAACTAAAGGTCATTTGTAGTCTCTATTTGAATGACACAAGTAGAAAGAAACACCAATGTACATGAATGCTATTATATCATATTTAACTAGTCTTACTTTCCGTTTGTCCCTCTATCAATCACAAATCAAGGCTATTCAATTTAAAGTTTTTTTTTTTGTTTGTTTGTTTGTTTGTTTGTTTTTTTTAAAAAAGCCTTGTTTGTGAAGAAACATTGTGTGGTCTTTTTAGCAGCTTAATCCAAACCTTTCAACTTATTAGTATTATGTCTTTAGGTGTTGGTATTTCTCAATTGAAAGAGGCATTGTGATCCAGGAATTTCCCTCTTTCCATCATTCTTTAAGTTTTCTGCATTACATTGTGATGTTTGAGGTATTGTTGCAGAAATATGCAGAGATCCACAGTACTTGGGTAAAAACAATGCATCTGTGGTTTGTAAGAATACATCTGAGCAGTTTTATTTTTTGTAAATGATTTGCTGGTAGATCAGCACATTTGTAATGATGTACTGCAGATAAATTTTTGGCTTCATTCTTGCTAAATGTCTTCTAAAATAGTTATATATTAAGGGGCAGATCAAACTTTTTGCACATTTTATTGAATTTTGGAAGCATTTTCCAACTCAAACGAAAGTTTTGGCTAATGGAACAGCTTTTACTGATCAAATATGTATTGTATTTGTTAGTTAAAAAAGGCATGTGTTGTTTTGTACTCATACTGTCTTTTATGTGAATTTTGTTTACCCACTTCAACTCTAATGTCATCCTCCCAGTTACCTCCTTGTTTAAAAAAGAAGGAGTTATTGTTTTGTTTTAGTTAAATCATTGGCAGCATGCATTTCAGTTCATACTAATTCTAATCAGGATAGTAGCTTTCCTATTGATTATTTCAAATGGATATAAAATGCACAGTACGTTGCAGAAGTGCTCTCACTCCAATTTGTTTTTAGGGGATTTTATGTGATCGGCCAAAGCAAATTAGAACATGATTGTGAATCAGAAGCAAAAGGATGCATTGTTTTATTTATTTATTTTTTTTACAAGCAAAAATCTGAGAAATGTGAATATGTGAATCTCAGGAGATATTATTGGCACATGGGTGCCAACTTGCCTATGTGGTTTGAGGCAATTTTGAAGCAATAGTTTTAGGGGTCAAGCTGAATACTGATGGCTCAAACCACAAAGGTTTCTAGGCATTTTTCAGTTTAGAAAATCACACCCTGTTCAGTTGGCTCAGACAACAAAGCAACTATTTGTTAGGTGCAAACAGAAACAAATCACTTGGACTAAACAAAGGGGCAGCAAGGTTGAATCACGGCGTGGATTCTTTCTGCATGGAATTTGCGTGTTCTTTCTTTATACGTGTAGGTACTCCAACTTCCCTTCCACAGTCCAAATAACATGCATGTTATCTTGGTTTTTCTAAATTTCCTTTATGTAAAAATGTGTGCATTCATGTTTCTCTGTCTTGTATGTCTCTGTGTTGCCCTTTGATGAATGGTTACCTGTCTGTGATGCATACCGCCTGTTGCCCAATGAACACTGAAGACAGGTATCAACCCCGTCTCCCTTAAATCCTACAAACAGTAATGGACACATGGTGGTGCAGTTGTATGTTCCACTACAGAAGGTCCTGGGTTTGAATCCTGGTCTCGAGTCATTCCATGCTCTTCCTGCCCATTCATCAGTTCTTTTGCTATACTCCATCTTCCTTCCACAGTGCAAAAATTAGCATGTTGCATAATTTGGTCTCTCTAATTTGCACTTATGAATGAGTTTGAGTGTGTGTGTGTGTGTGTGTGTGTGTGTGTGTGTGTGTGTGTGTGTGGTGGTTGTGTTGTGTTGCCCTGAAATAGACTGTTGATCAGACCAGGATGTAATCTGCATCTTCCTCACTGAGTGCTGGGGATAGGCAGCAGCCATCTGTGATCCTGCACTGATGAGTGAGTAAGGTGGATGGATGGACTTCATTTCATTCTTTATAAATTATATTCATTGTGGGTTTTTGATGTGGACAGTTGCCCAGAGTGGCACAGAAAGGGAGGTGCACTAGCACCAGATAAGAAATAAAGTATAACTTATTTGTCAATTTCACCCTAAACATAGATGTGTTTTCCATTACTTTTATACATTTGCGGTAAATATGGAGTTAGAGCCATCTAACAGGGAGACTAGGATACAGGGTTTGTGTGGAACTGGATTACATTCATCCTGTCTTTCCTTTCATTAAGGTGCATCTGTATTGACCACAGGGGTGTATAAATATCAAAGACATGTTCTGTGGTTTAAATTAAGTTTCTTAATACATTTCAAGTTATGAACAAAGTCTCAGTCTAATTAACCTCCATTAGCACACACCTTGTGGAGTGTGAGTTAATTACTGTTAGATTACCCGATTACTACAGAGAAAAAAAAAAAAACTTTAGGTACTGTTCAGAACTGCAAGATGATATGCTGCACTAATATGGATTTCAGGGTGCATAAAGACACAGAGAATGACAGCATCCTTTCTGACATGGTTAAATATAAATTACAAGAAAAATATTGATGTTGACTTGATATTACTGAAGACAAACAAGGAGAAAAACCTGTGTGGGCTGAATACAGAAGAATAATCAGCATCCTCATTACACAGCTCATGCAAGAAAATGATCTAGTATACTAATGTAATAGTTGCACTTGGCTTTTTCGTTGTCTATCATTTTGACTGATGGGGTCAAAAAAATCCTGTAATCTATTTTTACCCATCAATTTTTAAAATGATAATAATGACATATTCAATGGTATTTAATTTCAGTTCATTTTAACTAATATTTAACCAGAACAAGCTGAACAGAGAATCCATATTGTGCCATCACACATCAAGAAGATGACAAAAACCACAGACTGTGGCACCAATAACAACATATAAATAATGAAATTTAATGATTGCACTTAAATTATGAACAATTTACCTGCTGTGGCCTTAAACGCACAGTGTCACATCTTCATCATGGTCCGCATGAACCTGAATTACGCACCCACTTAAGTGTAATCAAGTGTCTCGAGGGATTACTGCAGAGGCAATTGTCATAAGGTTTTAGACTTTTGCCTCAGACAGGTAACTTTCATGGGGGTTTTGATGTTTTGGAAGCTGAATCCACACTCTGCTGCCACACTGGAGGCTGGAATTACTGCCACTTCAGCCAAAGTTTTGAAATCAGGGAACATTTCTCCAATTGAAGAGATCAGAAATTGGCAAAACTCTATGAATGAGGAGTTTAAATCCAAATATACTTTATTGATCCCAAGGTTTCCTGATCCCAGAAACACTTGCTTCAGTAGTAGGAAATCTTACAGTGCACCAGTGGTACAGCTGCACAGGATTGTGACCTGTAGTGGTCAAAGACGCACTCCAAAGCCTCCATAGCTCTTCAACCTGATGTCAGCTCCCAATGAGATGCATTGAGTATGGTGTCCAGGTCTGAAATGATGCTCAGATGCTCTCATGTAAATGTTTTGATTGATTTAGTTACCTGTACTCTGTGCATAAAGTTAAAAATGTCTGTGGATCTGCATGAAGTGGTCAAGACTGAGTTGCAAAACACATTTAGGCTTTGTGAACCCGATTGAGAAAACTTGTTTTCTAAAAACAAAAAAACTGCATAGTCAAATGTCAAATATTTCTGCTCTTATTTTTCCTTCATTTTAGATAGTTTGTTTAAGAAAGTATGACACAGTTGATTAAAGTAAAAAATTGCTGGCTAACCTTCTATGGAGCATGGGGTGCCGCTGTTTGCTAATCTGTAGGCAAATGCTGTGGCTCTTGTTTCAGATTCCCCCACTTTCTGGCAGTTTTAACATGGGAACATTTATTTAAAAAATATTCACACTGCCCTCTTTATGTGGCTAATACAAACTTGCATTGGCCACTATGTTCACTCTAAGGACATTAAATATTGATGAAAGCCAAACGATAGACATTTTAAAGAAACCAGCAATGAGTTTTTGTGATTTGTCTAATTTTCCACGTTGCCTTTAGTGGTAAAATGTGCTGAAACAGACATTTTTTTTGCAATTATTTCAAAACCCACTGCCTTGAAAATTGTGTCTTCATTAAGGATTGCAATGTTGAATGAGACTACATTCATATATACTGAAGACAGATTACATAGAGTAATAAACATATATGTAATCTACTCTAAAAATTTTAGATGAATGTTTTTTAATTTTATCCAGAAGCAGGTAACTTAACAGGTTACTACACATTTGTGTAAGATGTGACACAAAAATTAGGTTTTCAGCAAAACTGAATAATGCAGTGGTGGGTATCAAGTAGCCCATTTGAAAGGTCAACACCCCCACCTAGTGGCCAAGAAGGGCCTCACCAATACTCTGATTTCTGATCCTGTTAGGGACTAAGAAACAGTCAGCTTCTAGCACCCCCTCAGCACAACTCATAAATGAATGAATACATTGTTAAATCAAAGACATGAACTGTTGTGATAGTGGTAGTGGAGAGCAGAAATAAATTCAAAAATGATATGCTCTTCAGCAGTAAGTCATTCTGTATGCAGAGCACAGCAAGGAGAAGAGGCTGTGACTGAGTAGATTTTGTGTTCTTGTGTCTTCTGGGCTCTGTGCCCCCTCAGATCATTGATATAGCTGATATTTCATGAGCATGGTATTGATGCTGCCCCAGGCAGTTTTAATTATACCTACTGTTGGGACTTTTTTGCTGTAGTTGTGAGTTGGGATGTTTTGTATCGTTGCTTTGTAGAAGTTAACTTGGCCAGGGAGTTTGTGCGCCTTAGTTGGTGTGCCTTCTTCAAGAAATACATCTTCTTCCAAGCATTTGGTGGAGATGTGAGATGATGAAATTCACTATGATAGTGATTCCAAGGGAACCTAAAACTGTCGACCTTCTCCACCTCTACTAAAATATATAGAGAGGTGCTTTATCTTTGCCACCTTTTTCCTAAGTCAACAATGAGATCCTTGGATTATTTGATGTAGGACAGCTGGTAGCTGTCTGTGCACGATACTGCAAGACTGTTGATATGTTCTCACTGGGAGGTTGTTTTTTTTTTTTTTTTTTTTTTTAGGCTGACATATGGCAGTGCTGACAGCTAACTTCACTGAGGAGTTCTCTCTGTGTTTGAGTATGCATCACTGTATGGACACAGTGAACATCCATGGCATAAAAAGATGTAAGGAAAAGCTTGATAACAAGATTAACTGAGTTTGATAAAGAGAATGAAGGGAACAAGACTCTTAATCTAATATTTTTTGTAGTCCTAATACCTTCTTTTTATATACATTTCATTTAATTACTAGTGCTTTTAAATATTTGTGTATACTAAAAGAGAGCTGTGACATCCTAACACAAATTTGTATTTTTCTGAATATAAATTTAGCCATGTGTGCAGAGTTTTAATATTAGTACTGGTGGGTCTAAATGAACTATAAAATCTTTGAAAAGTTATTTATTTTCAGCCAACTCAACTTAAATGTAAAACACATATGTTGATTATATTCATTTATTTTATTTTGTATTTGTTTATTTCTGTTAATAATGATGATTAAGATTAACAGCTAATGAAAATTATATAATCTGTTTTACATAAAATTAGAATATTGTATGTGAATTTTTATGACAGAAATGCCAAATTATTGAAGAGTATGTCCACGTACAGAACTGTATGTGTTGGTTGAGGCTCCTTATGTGTGAATTACTGCGTCATGTAGCATGGCGTTTTGGTGATCAACATGTGGCTCTGCTCGATTAAGTGCACCTTGTTTTAGTGGCATTCAGTTCTTTAATTCATCTGATGAAACCCCATATAAAATAATCAAAAATGTGCTTTGCTTTTAAATCATTATCATGTTTTTCTAGTGTAAAAAAAAAAAAGTTTATTACATACATCTCTATCTATCTATCTATCTATCTATCTATCTATCTATCTATCTATCTATCTATCTATCTATCTATCTATCTATCTATCTATCTAAAAAAATATTGCTCCATTGCAATGAGTTACATCTTTGCATCTTTGTCATCCTGTTGGATTGGGCAGCAGTCAGGTGCAAAACCACATGTATTTATTGATTTATTTTATATTGTTATCATATGTAATTCAATAGACTAATATTAGTCCGCCTCAGTTATCTGTAGAATTGTTGCACTCTTCAATGGTGGACTACACAGCTGTTGAAGATGACCTTCAAAAATGTCGATTTCAGTCATTCATTTTTAGCAGGTCAAATATAACACAAAATAAAACATTAAATATTACCACTGGCAAAATGTTACGTACACATTCAATGTACAGGAAAGCTACTTCAAATTGTTCCATGTAGAATTAGCCAGTAGTTTGCACTTGTAGACCAGGAGGTGGCGAGATTGCATATTTCCTCGATGTGACAATCTTGTGCAGTCCAATGAAAAAGTGGGCTAACCGGTAGCAACAGTGGCTACTGGTTCAAAGCTAACAAGGCCAACGGAGAAGGAGCGATTTGTTATAGTTGGCAAAGCACAAGGTAGGGAACTGAAAATAGCTAAGTGTCGATTTAGAGAACAGATTGGAGTGATGTACTGAATTAGTACATTTCTTCTGGTGTAAAGCGTATAGTCAGGCTGCAATTGTGGCAGAAATAAACTGGTCGACGAGGCAGAAAGTTTGCAAACACATGCAGAACAGCTAAAGCTGTTAGCCTAAGTTTGTGCTGCATTCAAGTGCTCTGTTAGAGCCCCGGGAATTTCTCCTTTATCGGTTTGACTCGTTACTTCATTTTTGTCACATATTATCGCCCCAAGGAGCAAGCTGTACGATTTATTATACAAATTTGCGCACTCTGCCTTTATATAGTTCTAAATATGTAATATGACTGATCTTTTTTAGGGTAAAATATCCATGTATACCGTGTACGAATAACATTTAAAGTACACGGATTGCTGGCTGTATTTTATGATTTGCTGGAGCCTTTAAAGCAGTAATTGCAGGTTTTTAATAAGAGTTGCTTGCTGTGATTGGAATGAAGAAGGTGTGGTCACTGTTTGATTAAACGCAAAGCCAAGTATCTTTTTATGAATGAAAACCGCAAATTATTGCAAATAGGTATGTTAGCAAAATATTCAAAAGTGCGGTACTGTATTTCAAAACAAACTATTTCAAGTTAGAAGACATTGTAAGAACCTACAAGCGATGCCAAGCTCCTGTGTGTCGAAGATATCTGTACAGATTTAAAAGTTGAAATATTGGGTTAATATAGAAAATTAGTAAAACCCCCCCGAAAATAATAATAATAATAATAATAATAATTAAAAAATAAAATTATATATATATATATATATATATATATATATATATATATATATATATATATATATATTGTCATGTAATTGTAATTGTCATGTAATAACAAATTAACCCTTTTTTGATGGACTCTAGATATTGCACAAGCTAATTAAGCATGCTTTCCTGAATCAAAATCAGGTGATTTTTGGTATGATGTATTTGAAAATACTATCATGCACACGATTTGATTAATTTAAACAATAATAATAATAATAATAATAATAATAATAATAATAATAATAATAATAATAATAAAAACATTATCAGGTCAGTTAGGCACAATTTGGTCAGAACAAAGCTTCAGCAAAAAGCCACTACTAGGTTGTTAACAGGAATAAAAAAAGAAACCCAACAACAACAGGTATGTTGGGTATATTTAATAATAATCTTTATTGTCCACAGATATGGAAATTAGTCTTTGGCTCCACATGGTTATAAACACTCACAGTACATAGTATAAAAAGAAGATCACAACAAAGTCACAAACTTACAAACCAACATTGGGCACAACTTCAAATCTAAAGAACAGTTTTTGAAATAGACTAGTCACACATTAAGTGATTAGTTTAAAAACAGCAGCCACACACTGACTGATGGTAGCATTCTTTCTTAAGAAATAAAACCATAATTTATTGCAAGCATTTATAATCTGGAATAAATGGGTTAAGCCATCTTCAGAGTTTTTGTTTTGAACAGTGTTATAATAAATTTGATATATGTTTGTCTATTTCATTACTAGATTTCAGTGATTTTTTTTTTTTTTTTTTTTTTTTTTTTGCTACTAATGTTTTCTTTAGACTTCCCCCAGGCTTTCCAACCTTGCTAACTTGGCCAATCTTGTGCTTCTCTTCTCTATGATGGATTCTTTTTGTTTTCCTCGTATCTGGAAGCCTTTTTAAACCTGCTTTTATTGCTGCATTTTTTTTAGTAACAGCTTACAAATGGAAATTAAACAGGTATAGTTGTCCAGCACCATCATACTTAGTATGGTGAAAATATGCTATTAATATCAGTTAAAAACTAAATTTTATTTTGGAGGATCAACTGCAGGTCTCCCTGTTGCTTTTTTTTTAAATAATAATTTACAGCAGGGATTGGACTCCTCTTGTTTCGGAAGCACTTCAGTCGGTCAAAGGATAGTAGGACCACAGAGGTGTGAAAATAAACTGACCTGAATCCAGTTCACTGTATTGTAAGATGAGCCAGGGTTGTGAGGTTGTTTATCACAAAACCATATTGCTTAGAAGTCGCCTTCTCATCAGTCACACATGCCAGCCCGAAATTTGAAAGATCTGCTTTTTTGCAACAAATTATTTAATTCCACGAAATCTCTTAGAGGAATTCATTGAAATTATAAAATAAAAATGTTTCTTCCTAGAGTCGGTAGTAACCGTGTTGTAATGATTCAGGTTGTTCATTTGCAGGTTGATGCATCGTCATGTGGAGAGGGGAGCATGGCCCACAGGCATTCCAGGCCCCTGTGGATGTTCACGCCAGCGCAGACGGACAGGTGTACATGTTCAAGAGGAGGAGAAATGAGTCCGCTGTGTCCTCGGATGATGAGGAGCTCAGCGTTGTGGAGACGAGGCAGATGAAGCGAGACAACCTGAGGAATGTCCAGCTGCTGGAGCGAGAGGTTTTAGATGGCGATAACCTCAACAAGCTTGCACTGCAGTATGGCTGCAAGGTAAAACAAAAAGCTTTTTTTACTTTTAAAAAAGGGCTTTCAACAGGTCTCATTTCTGTCCACAGGTTGCTGATATAAAACGGGTAAACAACCTTATGCAAGAACAAGATTTGTTTGCACTGAAATTCATCAAAATACCAGTTCAGAAGCACAGCTTTTTGACAGAAGCCGTCTCAGAACAAAGCGATCCTCAAGAAGAAGTGCCTCGCTTCTCTGCATCATCAGTTGGGCCTCATGACAGCGCTCCATTTGAGCCACATCTGCAGGAGGTCACAGAGTTCCTAATGGAGGTCGACAGTGATATTGAGAAACTAATTCAGACCACACCTGACCACGAAGAAGATTTCTCAGAAAACCCCAGGAGATGGAGGAGATGCGGTTTTGGAAGACGGCGCGTGATGAGTCACGGCGCGGACTGGGGAATCCAGTGGTGGAACGCTTTAGTAGCCATGCTGTTGATAGGGATAGTCCTGCCTTTATTTTATTTGATTTACTTCAAAACCAGGGATAACAGAGAAGTTTCGCCAACTGTTTCTCAGTCAACCATCTCCTCTTCCGACACAACAGAGACACACCTCACTACAAACGGAGCTGAGCAATTTCAGGATCCTGGGTAGAGCAGGTGAAGAAAAATCTGGAAACATCTCTTTATCTTTGGTTTTGGTGTTCGATGAAAATCAGACTGAAGCTAAACATTTTGGCTTAAGACAACTTGTGTCTGAATACCAGTAGTGAATTTCAGTTCATTAAATTAAAACTTCAGTGCAGTGACAATATATTTAACCCCTTACAGATTTCTTCGACTTCAGTTTTTCTGTCACTCATTTTTCAGATCTCCAGACTCATTTTATTGTCAGAAAAAAATGCTCTCGATAAACAGAACATTTGGAAAGGTGTCACTTTTCACTTGATTTGATTTATTTCGGGGAAAGAGCTTTCTAAACCAACCTGGCCCTATGTGAAAACGTAATTGCCCCTAACTAGTTATGTCACCTGGTTATGTTGGAAGCTGACATCAAGCAACTTGATAACTTGTAAGTTAATCTTTAAATTATCGCTGTTGAGGAAATAGTCAGTTTTTCTGTACAGAATCTGTTTTTAAAGGTATTTATGGGTTTTTGAGCCAGTCAGAGGCAGACTTGGTGGTGTGCTCTCAATCATTGCCCAAGTACACTTGAGCTTAATGTTCTGAGCTGATGGCAGATGTTCTCTCTCAGGATCTTCTGGTGTAGAGATCAGACAATTGATGATTACATCAATAATAGTAAATCATCCAGATCCTGAGGCAAAGCCGTTCCCAGACCATAACACCACCACAGAAACAGCTCGGTAGCCCTTTCCAGGCTGATGAATGTTATGATGACGAACCTCGTCTCATCTGTTAACGACTTCTTTAAATCCAGTCATGATGTGGCAGTGATCAGTCCTGGGTGCAGCTTGTAATACTGAGCTAAAACAAATTTTGTTAATCACTGGAAATGTATGTTTTAATTGAGAGGCGCAGTTGTATTTTCACATATGGCTAGTTGGTTTTCCCTTTGTAAATGAAAACATTTTTGATGAGAGCTTTTTTTTTTTATTTATTTATTCACTAAAGTTATCTTTGTCTGACATTAAAACTTGTTTAATGATTTGAAACCTTTAAGTGTGACACAAAAGCAAAAACAAGAAATCTCTAACAGGGCAAATACTGTTTCTCAGCAAAGTGCAACTATGAAGCTTGATGTAGAGCCATTAATAGCTTTCTTGGAAATCATTTCAAATCCTCCATACAGCTTTATATTGTAATTATGAACATGTCTCATCAGAATTTTATCAGGTGAAATTTTTAGATCTGTTGCACTACAGTAAGATATTAAGCTTTTCTGCCAAGAACAATTAAACTTGAGCTGTTTTTGTTCAGTTGTCAAAATCATGCAAGGTTAAGCTGTATTTAACAGCAATTTTAGTGTTTTTGTTTGTATTCACTATTTAGCTGCCATCCTGCACCTCATGCCTTATTTGTCCAGCGCCTGTCAGTGCCAAGTGTGTTTGTTTACAGTAACAGAGTGTGCAATATACTTAACCCATTTAATATTTATCTTACATCCTGCTACATGTAAAAACAGAATGGGATATCTTTTTAAATTGTTACATATTCATTGATAATCAGAGCCATATTAAGTGCCTGGAGCCTCCTTTGTCTGGGTTGTGTTGAGTTTAAACAGCCTGAATGAAGTCAACAACGAACAGGTGCTCAGTTTTTCTGGTTTGTTTACCTTTGAGGTGAAGTGTTTTAATATAAGAATGCTGTAATAAATTATATTGATATCTCAAATACATCAATTTGTTAATATATTTTACATGGAAAATTGACTTGTGTGAGAGTATATATAGTTGTCTGCATGGTCCAGAATAAATTCAAACTAAAATGGTACTGTCTAAGACATTTTCTCTGAAATAATAATATGTCTGCACTAGGCATTGGCCCATATAAGCTTCTCATGATATAACCTTGAGTAAAAACACCTTGGTATCACTTTGTTAACAAATAAAGAATGTGATCTGTTGCTTTTATTACAAACAGAAAAGCAACAACTTGTACTGCTCCTAAAATAACATGGATTATTGTAAGCATAATAATGTTATCTTTCATCATCCTTGTTGGCAATGAGCTATGGTTTCATACACCACAGTTTCTTTGTAAGTGAAGGAAAAGTGCTGTAGCCTTTCTGCTGGCTGGCGGTATAAAGCAACAACTAGGGGAGAGGCAGGGCTGTGTCATCCTATTCTAGTAATTCATTCCTTATTTAACACATAAATTATCCCAGTTAATGTCTCATTGAGATTCAAAAATCTTTTTCGTCAGTAATCTGGTAAGGAGACAGTAAAACACACAAAAGAATACAATTGTAACCAAACACTGTAAGTCCTACGAATATTTAGAAATAAGCAAATGAACAGCCAATCCATCTGAAAAGGCGAGCAGTAGTATTGATAACAGAAACAGTCACTGATTTAGCAAACCATTTTCTTGTTTTGTGAAAATTATTTGGACTTTATTGAGACTTTGTTTTAACTAAATGACTGTAATTTAGTGATAACCCAAACAAATTCTACACAACAAATGTAACAAGATTTTTTTTTTCTGTTCCCAGTTGTTAGGCAAGTTGTATTTTTGAGGATTCATTTTATCAGTGAACAAGTACAGTGCACTCAGTCAATCCAAAATGTTAATTAACCTCAGCTGTGAATGATTAAAAATGTAAAAGTGACGTTTTGACTTATCTGTGTGTGCACAATTATTGGGCAGCTATTAATGTTCAGAATTATTATTCAAAAAAATGAAAAGAGTCCCATCTCCCCTGTTTATTTGTATCTCAAAGTTAGAATAATAATGTGAAATTTTTAATCAAGAATTTTTGACTTTAAAGAACATCAATGACCAGTATTGCCGCCTTTCTTTTCAGTGACAGCGACAGTCCTTCCAATCATGGAGTTGGTCAGTTTCTGGATCTGTTTGTTATCAACTGTTTAGAGAGGTGTACAGTTTTGTTTTTTTTAACTGTAAAACGCCCATTTTAGAAGGGCCTATAAATTCTCGATGGGGTTTAGGAAGGGACTCATTCTTACATCTATAAGGCCTTCAGTGGTTACCCATGCTGTGGAGTACTTCAAAGTGTTTGATGGATCATTGTGCTGCATTGTTACAGATTTATGCTGTTAAATGCTTGACAGGCCACAACCTTCCTTACCTTGGCCATGTCTCATGTCATTTAACACCTTGTGCTTCTGGGTTCTCCAGGTAGGTTGCAGTTCTGGAATATGACCACACCGGATATGGAAATGTGAAACTGCTAAGAACCGAATAGGTTCTTAGCAGTTTCACATTTGAGGGGGTGGGGCATGTGACCCATGTAAGGAAGCCTCAGTCCTCGATGCAGCTGTCACAGGTTCAAGTCCCGGCCCGTTGACCTTTGCCGGATGTCTTCCCGCTCCTTCACAGCCCACCTTCCTGTCATTTCGCTATCAAATAAAGGCCACTAGAACCAAAAAAATGTTTAATAGTTCTGTGATTATGCTACAAAATCTTGGCACTCTTAAGAGTCTTCTTACAAGTTAAACCCATTTTTTTGGCCAATTTTACCATAGGAATAAATTCTTCTTCCTAATAATTTTGGATAATATAAGGTGTGGATCTCTCTAGGTCACTCTCTTCCTCAATACACATTGCCTGATATGCTTCAAAAATGCGTTTAGGTATGCTTGATAGAAGTTTTGTCCAGTGGTCTAGTTGGAATGCTTCTTCTCCATGTGGTGAAGAAGTTGTCACAAAGATCATCCACCGCATGGAACTGACATGTATTTAGACCATCCTTGCTCATTTCAGAGGGTCCAAAAGAGGCGCAGCATTCTGCTGGAAGAAGTCTTTACAGCAGAGTGGTCATGTTGAAAGACCCAATTATCACCGCAGAGATGAAGGGCTTCGGTCAAAAGGGATGCTCACCACAACTTTAGCCACATAGCCAATTGCAGTTTGACGACCCTGCACAACCTGAACCTCTGTTGGTCTCTGGACAGAAAAAGATCCCCAGATCATGATGGAACCTCCTCCACTGCGCCATATAGAAAACATCTCCAGTTAGATCCTCTTGTCATGCCAGTAATGTCGGAAACCATCCAGACAGTCCAAGTTCTTCTCATCTGTTTTTCTTCTCAAAGAGCCAAAAAAAAAAAAAAAAAAAAAAAACCAACAGTTTGAGGCTTGAAAAATGTTTCATTAACAAAAATCCCATTACAGTGCTGTAATAGAGAGAGGGTGAAAAAGAATTTGAAATGAATTTATATTCATCAATGTGAAAACTGAACTTTTTTCACAAATTTTAAACCTGCTGTTATTCCCTTGTTCAAATGCTTTTTGTTCCACAGATGTTGATCCAGAGGTTATCCATCCATGGAATACTTATGACCCTGAAGCCATCATGAAAACCTGTTTAGATGCCTGTGAATACATATCACAATATGTCTTTAAGCAAATTATCTTATTTCGTTAGTTTTGAACTTGCTACGATTTTTAATTGACCCATAATTAATTAGTAATTTTTCCTTTTTATTTGAGATTGCATGCATACATTTGATACATTTTGCATTCTTTTATTTTTCTGCTTAGAATAGTAAAGTGCAGGTTTTAGACCTTGAATTGTGCTGCAGATTCCAGCCAGAAAAATATTAGTTATTTAGTGTTTTGAAATTGTTTTCCCTTTTTAAATGTACAAGTACAAGATCAAAAAAAGTATTGTGAAAAAGTTCAATATTTTTTGTCACTCATTTCAGAAAGTGAAAACTCATATCTAGATTCATAACACATAATGAAATATTTCAAGACTTACAGCGAATGAATACCCTAAATTCAGTTTCTCAAACAAAAATTAAAATGACATACAACTGTGGCATAACATGTTGCATGGAAAGAAAAAGTGCAATACGAAAAGCTCCAGCAGCAATAGGGATAACCGTAGAAGCTGGTTGTTCACAGAGTACTGTATCCCTGCATATTCATAGAATGTTGAGTGGAAGGAAAAAGTATGGTAGTAAAAAAGCCTAACAGTAAAAGGGATAACTTCACTCTTGAGAGAATTGTCAAGCAAAATCCATTCACGAGTTTGGAGGTGCTTAAGAAGGAGTGGGCAGAGGCTGAAGCCAACCCATTATGAGCTACTACACACAAACGAATCCTACACGAGCTCCAAAAATCACACTCCACGTTCCATGCTTCTTCTCAACCAGAGACAACAACAGAGGCATCTTACCTGGACTAATGAGAAAAAGATCTGGAATGCTGCTCAATGTCCTCTTTTCAGATGAAAGTAAGGTTTGCATTTCCTCTGCAAAACAAGGTTCCAGAGTCTGCAGGAAGAGTGGAGAGCCACACAATCCACATGGTTTAAAGTCCAGTGTGACGTTTCCACAGACAGTAATGATTTGAGGTGCCATGTCATCTGCTGGTGTTAGATTAGTCTGATTACTAATATAACTTAATTCTAGATTATACTTGCGAATAGTTCAAA
Organism: Anableps anableps; assembly: GCA_014839685.1. Taxonomy (NCBI): domain Eukaryota; kingdom Metazoa; phylum Chordata; class Actinopteri; order Cyprinodontiformes; family Anablepidae; genus Anableps; species Anableps anableps. The sequence goes on from CM026073.1 coordinate 27,086,577, forward strand.
TATAATCAGTCAGTTTCTACTGAAGTACTAATATTGTGATTCTGAAAATAGATATATGTTTTATCTTTATATCCAAGTTATTCCTCTTTGAGACACGAGAGGCTCTCTGAATAAGGAACAGAGTTTTCCCTTCGAAACAATAAGTATCATATATTTTAATACATAAATAGAATATAATGTAGCCTTATCAGTTGTTACACCCCCTTCATTTAGAAATTAAGGCACAAGTCAGCACCAGATTTACATAAAACCTAACTAAAATAAATACATTTTAAAAATCTTGTTATATAATGAAAAAGCAACATTTACTATACAGAGATTTTTTAGCTGTTTTAGTATTTTCAAAAAATGAAGCAAGCTGAGTAGGCTGAGAACTGTGAGTTTGTATGTTAAATTCTCTTTTAGTTACTGAATATGCATGTTTGACTGCACTACTTCAAACAAAAGTATGAGAAGTGAGAAGGAAAACAAGCTTCTAAGGCCGAAGAACAAAAGTTGGAATTTGCTGTTCAGCGGCTGAGACTGCCTTTTACTATACTTTGACCTTAGACCCCCATTTCATAACATCAGCTCACAAACGCTGTTCTGATGTAGCTCCAGGCCACAGAGCTCTGGTACCCAGCCAGCTCCCAGACTGAGCTTATCCTGCTCCTAATATATATTTTTATAGAGGAGAGTTTTGCTTGTGTATTTAGGGTTAATATAAACAAATGTATCATGAGTCTATCAAAGTTCACGGTTTGTGGCCAGCTGGGTTTCAGGGAGCTGGAAGTTGGGGGTGATTCCAGAACATTTTTTAACACTTCTTTACAGATGTGGGGGTCGAAGCGGAGTGGACTCTGCTCTTTAGCAAAGCACATCCATACAGTCCAAGAGGAGGGTAAATAGAGTGAAAAAGATCCATGGCCAAACCCGAGCTCTGCAGCTTTAAGAACTTTGCACACTTGAGCAACTGGCAGTGGGCCACTTGGCCAACATAAACACTCCTAATCCTTTTTCCAAGGAGCTTTCAGCACTCATCTTTCTGGCACATCGGCCATTGACTCCCTCTCTCTCTCTCTTTCTGACATTCTTGACTGGCTGAACTTGCACGAAACCATCACAAAGAGGCGCTGTCGCACTAAAAATGGCAGAGTTACTGGGTATATGGGGTTGATCATTATTCACTGCTAAGGTATGTGGCTTCCTTTGATTTTCCCATGAAGTGAAACAGGTCTCAGTTTTCACTCTAAGGAGGAATGGGGGCTTAGTTTCATGGTGTCACATTGACTTGAAACCAACAGAGGCATGTGGTGGTCATGATAGCAAACTTTCTTATGCTCTTTATTCATCATCTCTGGATCATTTTAAATAAAAACACCTTTAAACAAGGATATCAGTTCTTTTGTATGCCTTTCTCCACTGGTCCATATCCTAAAGAGTATTTAGAAAATAATAAAATCAAGCAAACCAGGATTGTATTTAAGCTTAAATGTGGTCAGGATACACTGTGTGTGAGGTTCTGAGGGCTGTCTCTGTGGGGGCAGGGAGATCCGAGGTTTTGATTTCCAGTCCTCCCAGGGGATTTGGCAGACACAGGGTAATTTGTAGTGAAGTTTCCAGCGCAGTTTGTTTTGCAGGTGGCTGAGAACGAAAGCAGGGCGTGGTGGGGAATGAGAGAAGCAAATTGCTGTCTGTGGGATGTGAATGTGCATATTGTTGCACAGCAGTGGGTTTAGTGTTGTGCAGGTATGATCTGTGCTCAGGGCTGGAATGCTCAAATATTATCAGGAACAAGAAAAATGAAAAATACATTAAAAAAACAAGAGACAGAATACAAAGATAACAGTAAATGTTAGGCATCACATAAAACAAACAAAAAAAGTCTTCAAAAAATATTTTAAAATACATTTAAAACAGATAAATTGCTATGTCATAATTGTTGATCTTTATAGGAAAGCTGCAGTGAACAATTATGGTTTTAGTCCCTACAGTTTTTGAACATCTCAGGTCTTCAGGGAAACCAGCAGTTGCCTTTCCTTGTTTAGTTCTGGTCCTAGTTAAAACTGAGTAAACTGATCTCTGCTGACCTGAGAGGTATGCATGGTTCATTCCTAACCAGCCACTAAAATCTATCTAGTGTCTTACACCACTAAGATTCTAAAATGCATCCTTTTAAAAATAGATAGCCAGTGCAGTGATTTAAGGACAGTTGTGATATGATATATTTCCTTTTGTTGATTAAGTTGGTATTAGATGCTGTAGTGCTTCATAATCTTAGCTGTGTGGTGCATAGAGCAAATTAAATAAAAGTGGCCTGAGAATGGAGTCTTGAGGAACCTCACATGTGATCTTTGGTCATTTTGTCTGGCTCTGTGTATTTTGTTTCTCTAGACAACTATAAATTAATCTAACCACTTTCCAGTTTATCAATGTGTCTGTTGTACTGAACTGTGATGAACATGGCACTGAGATCTAGTCATACCAACAAACAAAAGTTTTTTTCAAAGATATTTTTTGCTTATATATTAAAAGAAGAAGACAAAAAGAAGGCCAAAAGAAGACAATGTCTGTTTCATGCAGAATTGAGTAGGGGAAAAAAGATGGAAAAACAACATTGCAGATCAGCATGACTATGTAGTTGAATGTTCCTGCCAGGAGACATTTCAGTCTCCCAGATTTGGTGGAGTGGATTCAATTAAAAATACTTCAAACTTTGAATCTCTAGCCAGAATTTCATTGTATAAATCCACTCCAGATGCCATGGCGTCACTCGAAGAACACACAAGGTGTCGAGAACTGAGCTAAGACACTTTAATTTGCTTGTCTCTTGTCTCACATTATGAAATCTAAACTAATCTAGCACAGAATATACTCCCAAAGCCAGAATGAAGTTTTTTAAAGCAGTGGAGTTGAATGTGGATTCTTAATATGTTGCACACTTTGCAGTTATCCACAGACTAACTGCACAGCTGGCTGGAGAATGTGATGTTCTGTCAGTAATATTCCTGCATGAGGGGAGGGGGTCGTGGCTGTTTCTTTCATCCCCCACTGTGGAAGAACCAACTGTGCAGCACCTGTTTTAGATTCTTCTTAGCGCTTCGGGGTCTATAGTGCAAAAATGGTCCTACTGAAGCAGCACATACAGACTAAAGGAAAAGTGTAAAGTTACATCAGTTTTCATGATTTCAGTCTATGTTAGCCTTGAGACACCTATGAGCCTACGCCTAGTATTGTTCTTTTATGCCTGCTATTGTATGGTATACATAGACCCATTAAACATAGTCACTTGATATCATAATAGTATTTTTCTATTGGAAGGGAGTGAGTGTGGTAACAAAGGTCACGAAATAGTGTAATTTAGTAAACACTTTAAAAAAGGAAAATCAAATTTTAGTTTTTCGAGCTTTGTGTTTGCTGTTGTTGCTTATTTCAGTTAACTATTTTACAATAGAAACAGTGATCTATCATACTTTCTATTATACTTTAAATGATGCAGTGCCGATATTGTAATTTATCTCTTTACACCAGCTGGTCACTATTTTTTGCAGTGTATCTTGTAATTGCTTTATTTTTAGAGAGCCAGTTCACAACAAACATCAGGTTTGTTGGTTTCAGGTTACTTACAAGACAAAAAGTCAAATTTACATATAGTTATTTGCACCAAATTAATTTCATCTCTGTCCAGTTCATTGCAGTACAATGCAATCAAACTCAGGAAAAATTGCACAGAGAACAATTCAGTCTTGAATAAAATACAGTCTAGTTCAGTTGATTATGTATTGTCCTGGCAGTTGGACTAAGTCATTGACTTTGCAGCCGTCCCTCCTGATGAGCAAGCATGTGTGGACAGTGGATGGCTGATTACATTGTTTACGTTTAGTTTGGAGTGTAAAGGCAAACAACATATCACTGTGCACCTGTTTCTATTACCAAAGACACAACCTTCTATAATGGAAACAGCTGATTTAGGTTAACAAGACATATAGAAATTTGAGCAAAAATGTTCCTTTTGTAAAAGGTAAAGAGAAAAAGATAACGATTTGGAGAAATAACAAAATACAAAACAGGATAGGAATCAAGTCATTATTTGTCCATTTTTACATGACTGTTTATATTATGAAGTATTACTGATGTTCACACTTTGCTGTTCATGAAAGAACTGCCATGATGAGATGATTAAACTTTTAGAGGTTAATAGAAATTGTGTCTTCCAGTGAATGAAGTAAATCTTTATTTAAAGCCTATAAGCAACCAATTGTAATATTATTGGGACAAAGTCAGTTAGTCTCCATAAACTGGGGCCATATTTTACGTTTAAAAAATTTAAATAGGATAAAACCATTTTTGACCTGTTTTGAACTTATAAAATATACATATTATGGTGTTATATACATATATATACCCCAATGTCTTAGCATTAGTGTAACCTACACCTACAAATACCAGTACATAACAAAATCATTCTAAATCTATTTATTTAGACAGATTTAAAAAGAGGCTGACTTACAGTGCCTGGAGAAGTTCACAGTTTCTGACAGATAATTCGTAGTTGCTCCCAGCAAAGGCTTTGCCTCCCAATAATAATAAAAAAAAAATAACCAAAAAAGTGGTATGTTTAATATGTTGACTTGCTTTTGTGTTTATTTATTTTTTGTTTTGCTTATTTATTTTCACTGCTTTTTTTGTCATTTAAATACTTCCTCTTTGTGTTGTATTAAATTTTTAAAATATTCTCTGATAACAAAAGGATATAAAACTTCAAATGTACATTTAACACTAAGTAATTTCTATTAAATATTACACATAAATGTTTAAAGTTCACTAGAAAACATCAGAAAGACAGGTTTAAAACTATTTTTTTTGTTTGTTTGCTTATTTGTACTCAGTGCACCTTCAGTGTCCACATGATCTAACACTAATCAAAAAGAAGTTAATACAGAATGTATTGGGCTGGATTTGGAATATTGTGCTGATCTGAGTGATCTGAATCCAGTAGCACAAAGAGCTTTAATCATCTGAGCTGTGGGGGAGCCACGGTTGCCATGACATATTCAGCTCTGAACGCAGCCCAAGATTGCTCTTTGTCCACCGCATCTAATCTTATGTGTGGTGATTCCCATTAGCTGATCTTCCTATGCCCAAGCTTTAAATTTGGTTTATGTGAAAGATAATGGGAATTTTACTTCAATAAAAAAGAAAGAAAGAAAACAGACTTGCGCTTTTGCAGTGCTGATTTTGTGGTCTTCCCTCACAATTCAAATGACAGTTATACAGTTCAATTGTCTGTGTTTTTTTGTCTGATCCTACTAGGATCTACTCTTTATAGTAGCAAAGAACAACATAAAGTGCCATGGAGAAAAGAAGAATCCACTGAGACAAGCATGGATGAAGAGGAGATAATGGGTTGGATATGCTGTTTGGAATCACTGGATGCATCGTAGCTGAACACCTGCTTGGTATGAATAAGCACAAGCATTCAGGAGGGCTATTAACATTGGCCCTGTACTTGTTGGGTTGTGAAATCTAATGCCTTATCTTTTTTTTCTTCTGAAATCTGATTAATCCTTTAAATATGAATCAGTAATACCACATCTATAAGAGGATGGATGGCTGGATGGATGGAGGGACTGGCAGACAGATGTGGCTTTTCTCCTCTGAATAAGAACCCTGGATTTCTAGGTAGACAATCTTCAGATTGGATGATTATCAGTAACTCCAAGTTACAGTATAATTATTTACCTTAAATCAAAAACATTTTATCTGATATTTAAGGACAATAAATATTTTTTTTTTTGTATTCTTCTTATATATGTCTTGTAGATTCCAAAAAAGGATAGTCTCACTGGTTCACACTAACAACTTATGTCTATAATGCACTTTCAAAGCCTGAACTCAAAATTCTGCCTCTCTGCTTCTGGCTTCTGGCTGCAGTGCTGTGTTTGTTAAGCAGCTGTATCAGACCAGGTGCAGTCGGTTCATCTCTCCAGGCCCCGGCACAATTTATTCCACAGTTCCTGGCAGATAATTCCTAGCTTGTCGCTGCCAGATGAACAGTGTTAAAATTGGACAGCTTTTTAGAACCAGAGTTGTAATGCCCCCCTTACACTAGTGGGTGGGGGATTCCTGCCATTAGTAGTCTGTGTTTTTTTTTCAGCTATGCAAGGGCTTTTGGGATTGTTTATGAAAAAGAAGGTGGGACCATGAAAGCATATAGTGATAATATGCAAAGCCTCCTTTCATTCACCGTCGCGTCACACCATGTGTTTTGTTAACAACAAGTGGAACAATGTTGTGGACACATTGTGAAAGCAGCAAATAATAGTAATTATGCTGCGGGACAAAAATCATCCAGACTCCCCATCTGTGAACCCAGAATGGCAATTTGTTTAGAAGATGACATGGGTAATAAGAACCACTTGCTGCTGGACTCCATAAATTTTGTCAGGCTTTGGAAGTTATGGGGTCTCGGCGCTCTGCTCATCCCTCTGAAGTGCCTGAAAAACACTCAATGGATGTCACGCTTGGAGATGCCAAATTCCGTGCTTTTCCCAGATGTTCTAGTGCAGATGTTGTCAGAGGCATTTTTCAAAGGAAAGTATTTGCAACAGAAAAGTTTGCTAATATGTGTAGACTTTCACATTTGCGAATGGAAGATGGCATTTGGAAGTCATTCAACAAAAAGTCTAGATAAGAGACATGATGAATGTCCTTTTTGCTTCAGCAGTACCCTTTTAGACAGTTTGGTTTGCTGTGCGGGTGAAAAATTGCACATTTTATTTTGCATTTCAGTGCAGACAGCAATTTAACCAAAAATGACAGACCAAACGCAGCTGAATATTGAGGCTGAATAATGCTGATGAAAGGTCAATAAAGGACCCAATCAACAGTACAGATGAACACAGGAAACAAACTACTGTATCTCTGGTTGAACTGTACAATAGTTGCCAGTACAAAGCAGAGTACAGCTCCAGATCCAAGGCCAAATAAAGACAGAATAACAAACCCTATATACCACAAGAACCAGCTGGTTAATGTTTGAGAATGAAGGTGCAAATAAATATGGCTAGAGGGGCATCTTTCAGTTGAAATTGGAGTTCATAATGATTTCTGTACCACTTCTTTTATTTTAGATGCTTTAATACTGCACGTTATGCAGGCCAAACAGGATGGAAACGCATCTGTGTGTTTGTGTAAGCAGTTGGGTTGATTGGTTATTAATTGTGCTCTCAGCTTTCAGATGCTTGCAGATCTTTTAGCAGATTAGAGAAACTGTGGGGTGCTAAATTTTGTCTGATATTCTGAATGTGGAATTGAAAATTAAAGGGGCAGTATTATGTATTTTCCAGGCACATAGAGCTTTGTGGAACTAGGCAGTGCTTTGTGAGAGCAAAAGTTTAGGCACCCCCAAATGGCTGCCACGGGAGATTCAAGGATTCCTCAAACATGCATGAAAAAAAAATCAAAGCAGCACTCCAGGTATGTATAACACCCCCCTAAAAGAAGAAAAGGTACAGGAAAAACGGTGTCCAGCTTTATTTCACCCCTGAAAGTTCAAAAACTACAAAGTTCAAAATATAATTAATGGGCTCATAAAGGAGCACAACTTAATACGTCTATTCAAAAAAGTGACTTCCAGAAAACTAAACTGTGCAAACAAAGTATACACAACTTAACTCACAAAACTAACCTAATACAAAGACTCAGAAGGTTAGCTCATATAGTCATTTGGCCAGACCATTTACACACAATAGGGGAAACAGAACTAAACATCAATTCTACCTAATGGCCTAATAATTTAAGTAAACCTAAAACACCACCCTTGATGATCAACATCACTTTCATCATCCTTCCATCACCTTCATAACATTGCCAAACTTTGCTTCACTCACACCGTACCAGATGCAGAAAAACTGATCTATTACACCCATTCTTCACTCACTTCACTGACTTCCCATCTCGACCGGGAGCAAATACAAAGTCTCTCTCCTCACTCATCAGGGCATGCATGGAAATCCCCCTCCCTATCTGAAAAAATTACTCACCCCACAAACTACAACATGCCCCCTCTGGTCCACTCACTCATACCTGCGTCATATGTCTAAAACCAGATTGAGCATCATCCTTGTCTGTGGAATGCTCTCCTTAAAGGCACCACAATCTACAGACAGCTCTATAAAAGGAAAAAAAAAAAAACAACTTATTTTTAGAAAAGCATTTTAATATTTTATAGTTTTACTATTTTGTTTTTATTTGAATCATTTTCAAAATCCTGCGAGCACTTTATGATTTTGATCATGTAAAATGCAATACAAATATAAGCACCCTATGCTCCCAGAGCCCTCTCAGCTCCATGATAAATCTCAGCCACAGACTTGTGTACAGAAAAAGATCACAGCGCTGCATTAAGCCTTGGACTGGCTGTGGTTTCTCCGAATACCACAGATAAAACTAAATATTAAAGCATGTTCCAATAATGTAGAGAATTTTTAAGTGCAAATATTAAAAGACGATAAACAGATCTGAAAAATATTTAACATAATTCTTTAAATTGTCAACATGACTGAGTTGAGAGTTTTAAAAAACCAAACACACTTCATTAAAAATTAACTACTGGAGTTGATATTTAGGCTTTAATTTTCCAGGGAGGATGTTTAAATTCAGGGTTTTGATACCTTCAACAATCTTCTTAAAAAACACATATATAAATCAGAAACTTAAACTACTGGTTTTAATTGTCTTTTTATGAAGTTACACAAACCAGTTTATTATCAGCTAAATGTCAAACGTTAGCTGTCTTGTTTGCTTTAATTAGTCTTCAGCACACTGCAATGCCCTGATTTTTATGCATATTATATGTAATCACATTCAAGCACATTTTCTGTTCTCTCTAGACGTAATGTAATTTTTCTCCATGCTGATATGTTTTTGTGACCTGATTTGTGCTCCCATGGATACAGCCATGGAGGCGAAAGAGTGGAGGAATGGAAAACATGATTCCTTTTTCTGCTCTGAGGGATTGTGTACACAAACTGCATGTTTGTCTCAGAGTTCGGACAATGACATCTCCCAACACACAGTAACCTGATGTGGAAGGTCAGATGTTCTACCATTGGAGTAGCTTGTGCTTTTGACTATTATCTCTGCAGTATGATATCAAACTGCAGCTCTTTTATCCCTACGCCAATTATTTTGTTAAAGTTGTCAGTCAGCAAAACTTGGTCTGGCAAGTACACTTGAGAAGAGCTTTAAGTTAAAGCTGTGTTATGTTCCCTTCTTGATGGTTTTTGCATTAATGGCATCCTGGGTACACCCATCCTTTCACAGCAGAGTTTGCACAAATGTAATTTCTTCAAATTTCTCGGTTCGGAGAAGCTAAAGATAGCACTCACACGATCCAGCTAAAGGAGTAAAAGAAGTCACAGACTAACTTGTGCCTCACTCCATGTGGGCTCAGTGTGATTTACAGTAAACAGAGCTGGATTTCCCTATTCTATTCAGCAAGCAGAGGATGATTTCTCAACATGTAGGGTTATCAACTTTGTGTTGCATCCAGTGTATCTTTTGTCTTATTTAGTAGTTTAATCATGCATTCAGATAATCTCCCATACTGAACTGTACAAAACCAAATCAAATAAACAGTTTGTACAGACGTGATGATCCCCAGGAGTAGCTGTCATTTATGAATGTTCTCATCCAGGTTTGAAAAACTATGCTGCCTTTTGAGTTTCAAAGGTAAATCAAAATAAATCAACCATGCTTGGAGAATTAACGGCGCTTTGTGCTCACATCTTGTTTGAGCAGCGAACAGAAGAGCTGGTGGGCTCCCCCTGCTTCCAGGGCCTCTTTATTGTCACCATCTGCTTCTCCTCAACACCTAAGAGCTTTCAGGGGTGTTTTTCAGAGCCTCATCAGGTCACGGCATTGAAGCTCCTCTCAGCACAGCAATGAGCGAGTGACAACAGCCTCCCAGAGATAAGAGTGGAAGGGAAAGAAAGACCCAGGATAGCTGTGGTCACTCTCTCTCTCTCTCTGTGTGTGTGTGTGTGTGTGTGTGTGTGTGTGTGTGTGTGTCTATTCATCTATGTCCACGTGCATGTGCCCTGTATCTGCCTGAGGAGGTGATGAATGAGAATCAGACCCGAGGGGGATCACATCACCACAGAGATGGCTGCCCTCACCTCGCAGCCTCAGCCCTCAGACCCGATGAGGGAAGTGCAAAGTGAAAGCTGATCTTTAATATAATTGATAATTTCAATAGTGAAAATCCTGACAAGTCAAAGTTTTTTTTTCTGGTTTTGACAGAAGAGACTAGTGTGTTTCAGATTTTCCCCTACAGCAAAGTTAATGAAAATAAGCAGGATGAGTAACCAACATTATAAGGTTTCATGATTATGATAAAAGATGTCAATTAATTTGGTCTGATTAGCATTTATTTTGCTAGAATGCTCTTGGGCCAGCCTTTATTTGCAAAAATTACCATGAAAACATACCCCTACTTTATTGTTAGAGGTGCATTGTATTTATTTTTATTGTTTACTTTTGTTCTTTAAAATTCCCTTTTTGAAGCTTTATGTTATCAAACATGATGCTGCTGCATTATTATGTGGTTCACTTAAATGTCTAATGTGAGATGTGCTTCATAAACTCAGGTTGTAACTGGGTGTCCCTCCACCCCCAAGCCAAAAGCATACAGACTCTGAGCTCATTTCAGTCTTGTTACAAGACAAATTATTGTCTTCCTGCTAGACACCCCCTGACACGACACATCAATACTGCAGGTGCAGCTGGGCCTGAAATTGCTTTGTTTAAACTTGTCAGGTTTTTTTTCTTCCCAAAAAATAGAGCAATCCTAATTTGGACTGCTAGGTCTAATCCACAGAGAATCCTTTCTAAAATTGTGTTTGTGGCTTGGAAAAAGATCATTTTTAGAATCTAAGGGGAAACTTCAATGAAGAAGCTTTCTTTTTAAAACAGCTACAAGTAATTAAAAGTTTGTCCTCTTTAATCAGCGTCTGGATTTATAAACATGGATTATACACCAGAGTGAAATATATTTACATTTTTTGAATCCATTTAAACGTGATGTAAGTTGTAAGAAGAGTTAGCCATGTAGACGGGTGCATTTCTTTGCACACAGCCTTCAAAACTTTCTCCCAACCTGAAAATTAAAACTTATTTGACCATGTTAGTCGTCTCAGATAAATGCTCTACTGTTTTCTCTAACTGTTGAGTTAAGGTGCCTCTTGATTACGTACATTTAATGACACGAATAAAGAAGCCTGCTTTTATTTATTTATTTATTTATTTATTTATTTTGAATCATGAAGTGAAAACAGCTTTTTGTATGGTTTTCAGCTTTGTAAGAAAAAATAATTCATTTGTTTGGGCAATTACTGTATTTCAGCAGTTCAACATTTATTCACAGCCTGTGCAAACTCATGCTGCAGAGTTAAAAATTTGATTTAAGTCCTGACATTGACTAGGACACAGAAAATCCTTTATATTTTGGTTTGTTCTTTAAAGCTGGAGTATGCAACTTTTATAAAAAATGTTTGTTACATATTTGTTTAAATTGTCACTATGTCATGACAGTATGTTATGAGACAGATAATCTGTGAAACAAATCAAACTCCTTCACCTCCACCCAGTGCCATGATTGCCATCTGCAGAAATGCACCGCTCCCAGTCAGAAAAGACCAATCAGAGCCAGGAGAAAGGTCTTAGCTCTGTCAATCGTGCTCGTGTACACACTGCAGCTGTGCTAATGGTGGAGAAACAATTTACTGTTACAGGAAAACTGTTCATCCACTGTCAGTGGCCATGCTAACTAGCCTGAGCATTCATGACAGGATCTGCTGTCGGGAAGAAGCTGTAGCTTAGCAGAAAGCAAGGGGGAAGGTCTGAGCAGTGCATACACAAGCATGATTACCACCACTAAGACCCTCCTCCTGGCTCTGATTGGTTATTTCTGAGTATATTTCTGCAGATGGCAATAGTAGGACTGGGAGGAAGTGGAGGAGCTTGAATCTGGGCAGCAAAGCAGCCCAGACTATCACCCCTTTGTTTGACTGTGGTTATGATGTTCTTCTGAACTGCTGCTAATTATATGCCGATATAACAGGATGCACACCTTCCCAAAGGTTCTACCTGTCCAAAGAATATTCTTCAAAAGGTCTTGGGGATTACTAAGCTATTTTTTGTGAATGTGAGACAAGCCTTGCTTTGAAATGTTTCCATGTATGCATTTTTATCCAACCTTCTTTCTTATTTATACGAATATTAACACTGTTCATTACAGAGGCCAAGTGAGGCCCAACAGTGCTTTAAATGCTATCCGCTCCTGGGAAGGTTCTCCACCATTTGAGGATGATTGCCCTGCTTTCTATTTGCTAGAACTCTCAAAGACTTAGAAATGGCTTTGTGACCCTTCCCAGGCTGATCGATATCAAAGATTATGTTTGTAAACCCGCAAATGACATGGCTCCTTAAATCATCATTGACTGTAGAAACTTCACACTGGACCTCAAGCAGCTTGAATTTTGTCTGTCCACTCTTCCTCCAGAATCTGGGGCCTTGACTTCCAAATAAAATGCAAAACCTTAATTTCAACAGTCCGGTGCTTTTCACTTTAACCCAGTTAAAAAACTTCTGAAGTTGCCTCTGAATGAGGAGTGAGTTAACACAAGAGTGGAACAATTATAGACCATTTCCACTTCCTTGAAGCACTGACTCTAAACACAGTCCACACCATGTGAGTCTCTCCAAACTCTTTAAATGACATTTTTTTCAGTATTCTCTCAAGGTTGCAGTTACCCTTGTTACATGTGCACTTTTTTGTACAACCTTTTTTCTTCCTTTCAACTTTCCATTAATAACCTTTGATACAGCATCCTGAACGGCAGTATGTTTCGTAACTGTTTTTCGTGACTTACTCTCTTTATGGAGAGTGTCAGTGAGTGTCTGGTGACCAACTATCCACAGTCTTGCCCATGATTTTGTAGACCATAACATAACATTTCTGTATTCAAAGTTTTCTTAGCTGGCCCTGTGTAATCAAATTTTGTGAGAAGCTAAACTTTGGATCTTCTGTAGCTGTAAGTCCTAATCATCAAGATTACAGTACATATCAACAATTTCGAGTTGTGTCCGACAGCTTTCTTTTCTTTCTTTCGTTTTTGGGTCGGTCTCAAAATATAATAAAAGGAAAAATAAAATGCTGAAAAGCTTTAGTCTCTTTCAGTCTCCTCATTCGTAAACAAGTTTCACAAAGTTCCATAAACTGTTCAACATAAGTTATCATTGAATTTCTTCAAAAAATAAGACCGTGCATGATCACTAATTGGTAGTTTCCATTTCAATTTTTTGCAAACTGCCATGAGATCGGGTTAGATAAATATACACTGCTTAGAAAATCCTTTGATATGATGAAACCTAAGTTTTTCAAACAGATATTTTGTTCATATTTCAGCACTTGGTTGCAAGTTGTTGCACTGATTGTTCCCCCTCAGTGGGTGTTGTTTTCAGAGTCTGTCACTGCTGCTTACACTGACTGACACTTTGTGTCCTTTTAAGTCATTGGCACTCTCCACCAAAAAACTATCTAAAAAAAAAAAAAAAAAAAAAAAAAAAAATCCATCAGCTTCAACTTAACTGCATTTCCTCAGCTGAGTTTCTTTTATTTTTTACTCTAACTTGTGGAAACTTTATTTCGAGTATCTGCCATTTCTGAGCACCAGAGGTTGCATTTAACCTGTTTAGAAAACAAAATTTAGCTCTGATAGGTGGTTTTGATATAAACTTCACCTTGACATTGTGCTTAAAATCTCAAACACTTCAGCCTCTTCCAGTGCTTATAATCAAACTCATCCAATAGATGGCCTCTTAAACATCCGCATTATCTCTTCTGTTTCATGTTTCAACAGGGATTTTTTTTTTTTTTTTCAAACACTCTATGCATTTATTTTAAATCTAAGCTGTGTCTGCGAGATACCAGGGCAGTCGCAAGACATGAAATTACGCTGGAGCACAAGATTTGTGAAAGAACAATAAAAAAGAAGAATAAAACAAACACACACAAAATATCTGCTTTGTTCAGTTGAAACAAAATACACTCTGTTCATTTAGATGAGTCTGCTGTGTTACTGTTATCAGTGCTTTAGAATGACCTCCTGTGTGCTGGTCTTATTTTGCAACTTTAGTTTAAAAGATGAGCGTTTCTAAGCCTTTCCAGTTACATGCAGCCCACTCTATCTCAGCATCTACTGCAGCAGCAGAACCTTCAGGGTCAAACTGAGCCTGTGAACTAAAGTTTATCCTTTCTAGTTGCTAGCCTGAAAACATTTCTAATCTGGGAATGAAACCTTTTTTAAAAATGTTATTATGGTTCAGCAGTCTTGGAAAAAAAAGAAAACAATAATAATCTGTAAAGATTTTGTATCCTCCAGATAGCATTTTCAGCATCCCTGAACAAGGTCAGGAGGAATACTTTGGACTGGTGAAGAAAAAGCCCACAGACCACAAATATGAATGCGAATATGAAAGAATGGGACTGGCTGATCACAACATGGATTTACTTTAAGGCTGAGGAAATTTAGTGACAAGAGGCATTTTATCCTGTGAACTCTTGCATGTGAAGGACATAAACTTTTAACTCCTAGGCAGTTGAGTTGAGATGTTGCTTAAATATTTCAACACATTGTTCTCTCTTTGAGAAGTCATCCATTTTATGAAGTGCACCAGTCCCTCTTGTAACAAAGCACCCACACAACATGATGGTGCCACTAGTTAGGATGGAGTAAGAACTCCATCCTAACTAGTGGCTTGCAAACTTCAAACTTTTTCCTCCAAATTTAACAATGGCCGAACATTTTAATTTTTGTTTCATCAGACTATAAAATGTGTCTCCAAAAATTAAGGCCTTTGCCTCTGATTGAATTTGTAAACTGTAATCTGGCTTTTTCTATTTGAGTCATGGCTTCTTCATATCTGAGTGGCCTTTCAGCCTATATTAGTAAAAGACTTATGTCAGTGTGGATAAGGACACTCTCTTACCAGTTTAGCCAGCATCTTCACAAGGTCTTTTGCTTTTTGTTCTCAGGTTGATGCATACATCATGTTCATCTCTGGGACACAGAACCTCCTTCCTAAATGGTGAGACATCAGGACATTCCCTAATTGTTTGAACAAACAAAAAATGTCAGCTTTAGGCATTTGGAAATTGTACTGTTCAAGAATGAACTAGACTTATGAAGGTTAACTGAAATGCTCCAATAACTCAAATGTTACAAACCAGGAGCTTATGAAAGTATTGCATCATCGGGGCTTTCCTAAATAATTTAAAGGCACAGTGGCTTTAGTGTTTGTAAACTTCTGACTTTAAAGAAAGTACTAAAAACATATCTAAAAAGTTTCTCTCATTATTCAGGAATTTTTCACAAACAGATTTTGATAATCCTATCTGACTTAAAACAGGAAAAATTGAGCCTGATTTTTCAGTGTGTGAATGTGCATGGAAATGGGTGTGATTGATTTCATTGAGTGTCCAGAAAAGTGCTATATAAGTCTGATGCCTTTTCATTTCATTTCATGCCAGACAATGGGAAGGTACATGTAAATATCCGTCTAAATATCTATAATAAATATGGTTTTTTTTAATACAACTCTAGTAGTCTGACTGTTTTTTATGTGAAATCATATTCCCATTTAAAGGTGAAATAGAGGCTTTGGCTAACTCACAGTGCTCAAGTTTGGACATGTTTTTTTTAACATTTACAAACAGAGCATTTATGGAGCTTTTTTTTTTTTTTTTGATGAGGATGATTCCTTAGTTTTTCTTTATACTGTCCTTCCAAGCAGTCACACTTTCTTGTAATGTTTCAAAGTGGTTTTGGTTTTAAGGTGTCCTGATAAAAATAATAGGTGCTGTGGAGGGTGAATATGTTTGGAGTTTTCATAGATGTCAAGATTGATAAAACTGAACACATTAGAACACTAATGTATGAAATACAGTAATTTCCAAAGCCCATTTTTATTTTCAGAGGACAAAAGCCACATTTCGTGTAGCAGCGGGGGAACATTCCATTCCACTGTTTGTAATTGTTCGCAGGTGTAAGCAGTCTGCTTCCTATTTGTCAAATTCATGGGTCAAACATTACCATATTTTTCATGAGCTCTGATAAAACAGAAGGAAAGTCCCTTCAGGAAAAAAAGTGTATATGTAGACTTGCTGCAGAAGGTATGGTAGTTTAGCTGCCAGCCACTGTCTCTGCACAGCACTGCTTCATCCAGAGAGCTCATGTGTATGTATACAGTATTTATCTATGAGAGGACTTAAAATAAGAGCCTGCCAAGAGCTCTGTGGAATTTTTCTGTCATGTCAAGGCTGTGTAAAAGCTCTCAGTATGTTGCAGTTGGAGCATCAGATATTTCCATTTTCACTTTTTTTGGCTTATATAATTCTTTGGATGATGTAAAGTCAATTCACCTGCATGGTCTTCACATGTTTAATCAAATAATTTAGAAATCTCTGTTTCACTCTTTGCCTACTTGATTTTTTCCAGAACCACATTATTAAAAATAGGTGTTAGGATTCTTTGGGTTTGTTTATACAGGTGTGTGTGTGGGGGGGGAATCACCACTGTGTACAATAAGTGCTTTAGCTGAGAGTGAATTTGAGTGGTTCTCCACACACTTGAAAGCAGAGCTGCACAAGCTTTATTGTTTATAATCACAGTCTGTAACAAAGTGTGAATCATGAAGGCAGCAGGAACGCAGCTAGGTGGTTGTTTTGTGATCAGCCAAAGCCAGCCTTCAAAGAAAACATGGGGAAGAAAACCCTATAATGTAAAACACAACAACTATTTGCTTAATTTAACACATGGTGTACTATAGCCCATTTTTTTCATAGACTGACAACAAACACAACAAATTCAGTCTGAGGCCCTGAAATCAGCTGGAGCAGAAAAACCTCAGATGAGTAAATCACTTCGCCCAAGCCGCAAAATTATAGCCTCTGTGCTTGTGGGTTTTAGAATGTGACTGAAGGCTTTTCTTGTGGACCCAGAGTATGCTTTCATGGACCACAGACTGGAAATAGCAGCTGGTGGCAGTAGAGGGCGCTGTAGCTCCTGATAAAATTCTCCTAGTATTTCGTTTGAATCTGAAGTCTGGTCTGTGGTGGAGTACATGCATTCTGCAGCTGCACTGAGATTCAATACTTGCAGTAAAACATCTTCTGCCATGTCTTTTAGTCATAATTGATGCACTATGGGCTTGCCTCGAATGCAAAATAATAAGATGGTGTTTTTTTTTTTTTTCACTGCTTGGGGCTTTTTATTCCACATAATTTAGCACAAATTGCCTTTAAAACCTGAACTTTTATAATTCTAATCTCAAGTTGCATAAGTGAGTTACATGTGCATGGATAAGCAAGTGTGCATTCCCACAGGACAGGGTTTAATGCAGTGTTGAGGATTGCAGTGCCCCCAACCTCTGTCAGTTTGAAACGAAACAGCTGCCTTGGCAGTGTTACCTCCAGCTGCTTCCAAATTGTCCCACCATTAAGCTATTATATGTTTACAACCACAGCAGTGAGCAAGTCCTCTAGGTGCTAGAAATCCTGGTGATCTTCCTCTGTTGTAATGGATCATTATGGTGGTTTCTTATTACCCATCGTTTGCCATGCTGTAATTAGCTGCGATACAATTAGGTATATTGTCTTAATGAAACTGTAAAGGTATCAGACCTTTGCCGGTCTCATTGTGTCACTTTGACAAGACTGAGGAAATAAGAAAAAAAAAAAAAAAAAGAAAAGAAATCGAAAAATATTTTCACTGAATCATCCCTGTCTGTAGAATGCCTACTTCTACAAGCACAGCAGTTCTTTAGCAAAATAAATTTGTGGACACCGAATAATGAAGGGATGGGTCTGTTGGAGTGTTGGCTTTAGATAAACAGTTTTTTTTTCTTCTTTACCCTCAAACATGTTTATTCCACATGCCACGGTTGTAGACCAGGGAGGTAGTTTCTGCTCTGAGAAGAAAAGCACAAACACATTGATCTTATTTGGACAGGCTTTTGTCTGGGAAATATCCAAACCCAAACAGCCAAGGGACGCACCACAACAGAATGTGAGTAATTCTCTTGTGATCCAGACACACTCTGTGTAGGTTACAGACAGAGCAGAGCTGCTCGAATCATTCAAAGTAGCACTATTTCTTTATTTAGCACATAATTATTTATTAAACTAAAACAGTCCTGCACGCCGTCTTATTTTTCTTTTCACTTCAGTTTTAAGAGTCTTTGCTGGTATTTTTGCTGTTTCAAAACTGAAGTAAATGTTGTGTATCAATAAGGCGTTTTTTTGCTAAGAAATGCAACCTCCAAACTGCATCTGGTTTATGTTATGACAAAACTGCTTAAAAAGCAGCTTGTATATAGCTCTCTGAGGGCCCGAAAGCATTCACTGTATGAATGTTTTTCATTTGCTGCAAGTACTACAGTATAAGAACTGATGTGTTCTTATAATATAGCCCAACAATATACGTTTGTCTGTCCAGTGGTGTTTATCTGTTTACAGTAAACATTACATTTAAACTTACAGTTAAACCTTAACACTTTCTGTTGTATTAAAATCAAATTACAAACCACTGTGGGAGGGAAAAAAAACAGTTTGTGTTTGTTTAAAGTTTACACGTTCTCCATGTGCCTGTGGGTTTTCTCTTGGTGTAGTGTCTGACCACAATGCTGTGTTACTCTGAATGTAACTTGGACTTTCTCCATTAGCTATGATAGTTTTAACTATCATAAACTATTAGTTTATGACAGTTAACTACTAGTTTGCCATAATTGTTGTAATAACTATGGGCTTCTTATTATGGTCTGACATCATGGGGAGAAAAATAAATAAATAAATAAATAAAAATAGTACAACTTAAATTTTTTTGAAACAAAAATGTTTTCTTTCCTGTAGCCTTCGAACAGTCTGAACAGTTACTGTAAACATGTGATTATTTTGATCATGCTGGTCAAATACTAAACAATAGTATGGCTTCCTGTCCAGGGTGTACCCTGCCTCTCACACCAGCATTCCCCATGACTGTGTAGGGAAAAGCAAGTAAAAACAATGGATGGATGGATGGATGGATGAGCAGATGGATGGATGGATGGATCGATGAACAGATGGCTGGATGGCTGCTTCTTCAGATGGTATATGTATTCACATTGAAAATTCTCAGTATAGCACTTTTGGTTTGGCAAGTGCATGTATTGACTGAATACATCATTGTTTTATGCCTTTGCAGAACATTAATTTGAGGAACTAAAGCGAGGAATTTTAAGTTCTGCCTCATAACTTATAAAAGCGACAGCAAACCATAAGGAGTATAAAGACTCTCAGGTATTAATAAACTGCTATCTGGAACATTAAGTTTTCTTATTTAACAAAAGCAATGATGAAAAAAAAAAAAAAGGCTGACCAAAACAAAGCTTTATATCAGTGATTTTCAATAACAGTTTGGTATATAGCTCACTCTGCACTAAACATAATTACACACCTGAAACGATGTCTTGCTGAATGTTAATGTTGCTGGGTCTTAGACAAATAGGCTAAAATTCAGCTGTCTGCAGCATTTAACAAGTACGAAACACCATGGGTATCTTTATAGCAGCAGACACATGACCATACACTGGTACTGTATCCTGAGGAATCTGTTCGAAGAGATGGGTTCTCCCACCAGCTTATTGCACTTTAAAAAATGCCCCCAAAAATACCGAAATGTGATCTTAAAACCAAGGTGAACCTTGATTTGTGGGTACTGTTACACACTAGATCAAGCATAAGGAGACATCCATCCATCCATCCTTGGATTTCTCTTTGTTTCTAGTCAATGACTTTATCTTCTATCTGTTTAAGTTTGACTTTAATAAACATAGTGTAATAAAAGAACAAACAAAGCTTGATACAAAGAAAATAAATGTAAAACAAAAGCAAGCAAAAGAAGAACAATAGTAAAGTATATTTACACATTCAAAGGAGTGGGTAGAAGTATATACTTATTTTTACACCCACCCCCTACAAGTATCAATAATTTTTTAATATGTTAATATTTCTATATAAATATACCATAATACAGTAACAATAGACAACTTTATTAAGTAGTAACAATAACATTGATAATAGCAGTAATAACTGTAATTATTCCTCATACTGATATATAGTGATGACCATCTTCTTAAATAAGGGTTTTAACTGTTTTATGTTTGGACATTGCTTGGTTCTGAATTTTTAAGTTTTAAATTCACATTGTTCCCTTAAATTATAAAGTCCTTAATTTTTTAAGAAAACTTCTGAATGTTTTCTGGTAAGAAATTATTATTACCTTGTGACTATGTTATTGACTATGTTATTTAAATAACATAGTAGTTATTTAAAGATGCTTTATGACTTACTGGCAGATTTGGTTTTGTCAACTTTCCTTATTTCTGGCTGCATCTTCAGAGGTCCTATCAGGGTTAGTGCAAGACAACAACCATTTAGTAATCCTTCAAAGTGAATTTTGCAGGATTAAATTTGTCAGTCATTTTCAGTTAAGAAAAAAAAAAGACTCTTGGATGAAGTCATATCAAGTCAAGTTTATTTGTATTGCACATTTCAGCAGCAAGGCAGTTCAAAGTGCTTCACATCATAAAAACATCAAGCATACAGCAAAATCATCAAAATCATCAAGCAAATATACATGACAATTATCGAGCAAATATCAATGCATCAAAATCATGAGGATCATCAAGCATATATCATCAAGCAAATATAATTCAACAATATTGATCAATGTTCCACTTACTACTAGTCAAAGGCAGCTCTAAACAGATGAGTTTTTAGCCTTGATTTAAAGGAACTCAGTGATGAACTGCAAAGCCACATGAAAATATCAGTTTGCTTCATTCCCTTTGAATTTAGAATGTGACAGAACAACTTTCACCCACAAGGTAACACTTCAAGGGAGCATAATGGTTTACAGTTGGAAAAGCTTGCCATGTACTTTAAGCTTCATTCAGGATCCAGCTCATATTTTAGCTCACAAGTCATAAGGTTAGTATTGTAATATTATTTGTCCTAAAATACGGATTGGTTTCTGGATCTTACTATATTAAGCTTCCTTATTGTCATCACCGATTATGTGTTTTTGTTCACTTATATATTTAATTCTTAATGCGTCTGACTTTGTGCTTTACCTTCGGACAAACAAGCACACCAGGTACGTGAAATGTTTTTAGCCCAAAGTAAATCATGCTTTGCTCAGTAATCATGTTGGCCAATCAGTACGCATCATTGTTTGCAGAGACTGTCTCTTCATTATTTCTTTTTCTTTTCCTATGTGTCCTACTGAAAGAGAATCAACATGCTTGGTGCAAACTATCTGGCTATCTATCTAGAATGTGATTGATCACAGATAGAGCAGACTCTATTTTGTAACAAAAGACCAAAATTAACTGGCTGTCAAATCAATATGTGTCCCACCTTATTATCTATCTCTCTATCTCTTTGTACATGTGTGTGTTTGTGCTAGTAAACACTGAGTTGAATGCAGTTTTCAAACCTCATCTCAGAGAAAATAAAATATTATATTTTAAAAGGGGGCCATCCATCCTAATCATTACCCAGATATGTAAGGGTAAACTAGATTTTTAAAAATGCCATTGAACAGAAGTAATGCAGTCATTGAGAGTCTTAAAATGATCAGATAGCATTGTTTTGACTGCCAGTTAATGAAGAATTACAAATATGTTTTACTTTTGTTTTACAAAGTAACTACCAGTATCAACAACCTGTTTCTACTTCTTATCCTAAGGTAATTAATTTCAGCTATTCAAAGTAAAAGGGAAACTCAGATTATTTGTATTCCACACACCATGATTTATTTCAGTATTTTATTTCTAATCAATTTTATTGATTAAAAACTAAATTATTTTTAATAAATAGCTTATAATACAAAAATGTCAGTCTACTGAAATACATGTCTAGCTGCAGAACAGTTTCCACACATAATATTTCATCTGGGTATGATTTTGCAAAAAGTAATGCAACAATGCACTATGCCTGGTGGTTATCAGCATATGGCTCTGCTGAAGTGTTAAGGAAGCCCAGGGTGGTTTATTAGCAACCTTCAGATTGTCTGTATTATTTGGTCTGGTGTCTTTGATCACTTGACAATACTCCATAGATTCTCTATGATGGTTCAGCTCAAGCTGGTTTGCTGCCTAATCAAACAGAGTGATACAATGACCTTTAAAGCAGGGGGTTGTACTTTTAGCAGTGTGGGCAGCTTCCAAGTTCTGCTGGAAAATAAAATCAGGAGCTCCAAAAAGCTTGTCAATAGAGGGAAGCATGGAGTGTTATAAAATGTCTTGGATTGTCTGACCTTGGATTTCAGAAGGGATTAAAGAAAGCACATTGGACCAACACCACCAGATGACATGGCACCCCTAAGCACCACTGATTGTGGAAACTTCTCACTGCACCTTCACTTTTGTTCCTCTCCACTCTTCCTTCATACTCTGGGACCTTGTTTTCCAACTGAAGAGCAGATTTTACTTTCATCTGAAAAGAAGATATTGGACCACTTAGCTACAGTCTAGTCTGCATCTACAGCATTAACTTTTGTTTGTATCCCCTGGATAGCTGTCAAATCAAGTGGAGGCCATAGCATTTGTGTATTAAAACTCCTGTTGAAGCCATAATAATTAAGATGAGCATTAATACAAGCTTAAAATACATCACTATGTGTTATAATTTTCTATAATGAGTTTCATGTTTCAGTTTAGGTAATAAAGTTTATATGTTTTTGTCATTATTTCAGTTTGTGTAATCCATGTTATACTGTAAACCTTGGGCTTTGTGACATGAAAAATTTTGCCAATACCTATGAAACTCTAATGGTACAGTGGAACCTTGCCTATTTGTGGTTCAGTATTTGCAGATTCACAGATTTTTCTGTGGAATGTAACTCCAAATTATTTGCAGAAAACCCACCCATTTGTATGTTTTTTCATAGAGAATATCTGAAACATTTGAAAGAAAATGCAGCTGGGAATCTTATATATCTTCACACAATGCTACTTGACTGCTATTTGCTGGCATTTGTAAACTAGCCAATCCATTTGTTTTCACTAGCACAAATTGGCTACACAAGAGCTGATATAAGGAAGACTGTTAATGTTAGTTTCTATGATACTGCCAAGGATTCCAGTGTGCATATCAATGCATATTAAGGTATATTTGGTGTTTGTACTGTTAAAATAGATAGGTATAAGTGTTTTAAAAGGGAGTCTCAGGTATTTGTGACTTTTAGCTATTTGTAGTTGGCTGTGGTCCTTAAGCCCTGTAAATACTGGGGATCCACTGTATTAGAAAAAAAAAAATGCTAAAATCTTTATAACATGATATTTTATTATATTTAAACAATTCTAATATGAATGAAATCAGAATGTCTTTCAAATCAGAATTACATGACAATTGTTTAATTCTAATTCTGTGAAATTTACATCATGATGTGTTTATTTGTATAAGTTGTCTAAAATTTGGGTGTTTGTTCACATTTTAAATTCAGTGTATTTAGGATGTCTGTCACTGTGTGGCCATTTGTGAGTTAGCATGCATCCAAAGCATGTCAAAGCAGGTCTTACTTTTTTTTTCTTTTTGAGGCAGTCTTCAGCCTGTTTGGAGGGCAAACTAATCTGAAGCTGTCAGAGTTTCTCCATCAAGCTCAAAATGTGTGAGACCTTGTTGTCAGGGAGACTTTGCTCCTTTTTATTTGATGTCTCAGTCTATATCCAAACATGTCAGTGGAACTACATAGACCATTTCATAAGAGAAAAATTTTGTTTTGATAGTCTATACTTGAATGCTTTAATTATGTTATCTCCTGAAACTTTCAAAAGCAGTCAAAGAAAGGTATTGCAAAAAAAAAAAAAAAAAAAAAAAAAAAAATGCATTTCAGCATTTTAAAACAGCTGAACATCTTTTCACATTACCTATTCAACTAGGGTGCGTGGGGAGGTGGTGCCTATCTTCACCGGTCACTGGGCAACCAGACTGGACACCAGCCTATCAAAGAGCAACACAGAGACACACGGGACTAAGAGCAATTTAGGGTCAACAATTGACCTAACAGGTATATTTTTTGGTCTGTGGGAGGAAGCTGGAGGATCCAGGGAGAGAACCCAACTATGCATGGGGAGAACATGTAAACTATGTAGAAAGACCTCAAGCCAGGATTTAATACCCAGGACTTTATGCTACAGGACAACATTTCGAACTGTGCCACCCCATATAACATATTTTTCAATAATAGCAACTTAGGCTTAGTAACATAAACATCCTGTTATGAAGACAGAGGGAAAGATAAAATACTTTACACTTCTGCAATTTAAGGTCATGAGGCAACAAATATACCCCAGATCATCACACACAACCACCATGTTTGACTGCCAGTATGTTGTTGTTTTTTTAACACTGTGTTAGATTTACACCTGGGCCCCGTTTTAGAAAGCAGGGTCAACAAGCCCTGGGTAGAAGGCAGTTACCCTGAATAAGCTTACCTGGCTCTGTGATACTCAGGTTTCGGTTTCAGAACAGTGGGTATCAACAAGGTAACTCAACTCTGAGTCAAATCAATCCTGAGTTAAGTTTGAGCATGAGCAAATAAGAAGCCCTCATCAATGGAAGGCAGATAATGTCATTCACCATGTCAAAGGGAGAAAAGAAGAAGCCTGAAAGTGCACATTTGTTACTGATGGAATTAGAAATGTTAACGATAATATCAAAACATTTAACAAAAAGCGATACTGTTGTTGCTGCAAAACAGTGAGCGTGACAGAGACCAAGTCAATGCGTGAGTGTGATCTGATAGAGAATTAGTTATATTCTCGACACTACACTTATTAAATGTCCCAAAAAAAAAAAAAAAAAAAAAAAAAAGGTAGGATGGCTTTATTTCTGAACAAAATATCAATAACTACTGTATTTTCACTTCCAAGCGGTAAAGAACACTTAATGAAATGAAAGGATTGCAGTCTACAGTTTAGGAAGTGGTAAACCAGAAATATTTTGGCCTGCATCACATATGATTGTAACTGAACAAAACTAAATTTGGCTACTGTTGTCAACTACATGTGTATTGATTAAATGTATTTAACACAGAACAGAATTGAAGATCCTTTATTGTTCCATACTGGGAAGATTCGGGTGTGTCAAAGGCAATTGTGTAATATAATAGAAAACCTCGAAAAACAAACAAACAAACAATCTCTTCTATTTAGTGAAGTTGTGACTACCATCTATGCAGCCAATTATGTCTGGAAACCCAAAAATATATAAATAGATAATCCTTGAAATCTCAGATATCAACTACATTTTTGCTTTTAGTGATATTTGCAATTCTGTGGCATTTTTTTTCTTGTGAGTCTTTGACTAGGGAACACTAGAAAGCTGTAAAGTAGGGTGCCTAGTTTTCAGATTGGGAACATGTCCAAGTCAAAATTATCTATTGACGGAGGGGGGGGAGCTCCTGTCTAAAATGCTCAATTTTAAAATAAAACACAACTAAAACTAAACTATTTGTGCTTGCTAAAAATATTACAGAGAAATAGAATATCTTTTCACAACACCTGGCAGGGATCAAACTCAAGTGTCTCATGTTAAAAACAGGGTCACACACCACTCTATTAACGAGGTAAATCTACCTTCGGCACCCCTGTGCAATCAACCCAGAGATCACGGTTGTCCTGATGGGCACCTCTGCTGTACAGTAACAGTTTAAGCACCACAGTAACACTCCAACATACCATTGGCATAAAAAAGTGCAGCACAAAGAATTTGTCCTTTGTGTCATATGATCGATGTACAGGCTGAAACTTTAAGTTAAATTATTGACTGTGGCAAAGACAGAAGGGCTCAAAAATACATTAATCCAGAACCGATAAGACATCTAATCATGATCTGATCACCCTCTTTCGGCAGAGATTTCTGCAGAGTAGCTATTTGCTTTCCAAAATATGCAGGCTTCTCTGACACTTTATTTGTGCCAGGTCTCAGCTAAAGAGTTGGGGATACTCAGGTCTTGTTCAAACCAAAAACCCAAGGTATGCCCATACATACCCCTGAACTTACTGAGTTGGCACTTACCCCGCTTTCTGAAATGGGGCCTTGGTGTAGCAGGACACACACCTTCCAAAAAATTAAACTTTTGTCTGGTTGGTTCCCAGAATATATTCTCTAAATTCTTGGGTATCATCAAGACAGTTTTTGGCAAGTGTGAGACGAAAATTTGTATAATTTTTGGTCAGCAGTGGGTTTTGTCTCAGAATTTTGTCATGCATGCCATTTTTACCCAGTCTGTTTCTCATTGTTGCCATGAACACTGACCTTATAACTGAAGCAGTTAAGGCATGCAGTGCTTTAGATGCAGTTCTGGGTTTTATTGTGACTTCCTTGATGAGTCATGTGCTCTTGGAATAATTATGGACAAGTTAGTTTGAATACCTCCCCCTTAAAAAATAAAAAAAATATTTGAAAAAAAGCTTTTTGTATTTGCTTAGGTTTTCTTTGTATGATATTAGAATTTGATGATCTGAAACATTTAACTTTGAAAAGAAAATGAAAAATCAAAACAGAAGAACTCTGTATGGTGTAAATAAGATTTTTGCAAGCATTTGACTGCTGCCAATTGTTGCTATGATCCTCTCTACAGCCTCTACTTTGGTTAAATTCAACACGTTGTCCTCCATGCAACAGAAAAAAAAAAAAAAAAAAAAAAAAAAATAAAAAAAAAAAGAATTGTTTTACCCATAATACAGTAGCTTTTCAGTGGTCAGCAAAATCTGCAATCAATCAGAATTAGCTTTATCAGTGTGTGTTCTACATACATTTCACCTCTAAAATCCAATCTTTTATTACATTAGTCAAATTTATTGTTATTTAAAAGTGTATTTAGCTAAAGTCACTGGGGTTCAGTCTCAACACCAGACAATTAGATTCTTGAATTAGTCCAAACATACTGATGCCGCTTAGTCGCAGAGCACAGGTAAAAATCATTAATCCAAGAGGAGGAAGTTAGTGTGCACTACTCCAATGTAAAAAAGGGAAAGAGTAAATGGGTGTCCGGTTCTAAAGAACTTCAAAAAATAGGGATAACCAGCACTCCAAAAATATTCTTAGGTTTTAATAAGCCACGTTTTGGCTACATGCCTTCGTCAGGCTATTACAGAGCTCAGACAATGTGTCTATATAGACATTAAAGGGCATCTAGGCCAATCAAAATCAAGCTGGGCAATCAGCCCAAAAAAGTGACATCTGTGACAAACAAGCATAATTAGTGACAACTAACAATCATAAATAACATTCTATTGGATATAAACACATATGAATGCATAAAATCACAAAAGTCAAAGAAAACACCAATTCCTCATTATATCCTTTGGGGTTCAATGTCACTAATTATGCTCATTTCTCACAGATGTCTCTTTGTTGGGATGATTGCCCAGCTTGTCTCTGATTGGCCCTTTAGATGAGATGCCCTTTAATTTCTATATAGATACATTGTTTGGCTGAGTTCTGTAACAACCTGATGACAGCATGTAGCCAAATTGCATCCTATTAAAACCTAAGAATATTTTGGAATTCTAGTTATCAATATTTTTGGAAAATCAGTAGTCACCAGAAATCCCTTGCTATCCACCTCTTTACCAAGCTTTCTCATTCCCATCCATCATATATTCTCAGTTAGACCTGCACAATTCACAATGTGCAGATCTTATATTTACATGAAAAATAAGCATTAATGTTTCACGACCTCTTGTAGAGAGAATAACAAGATTTTCTGAGAATTTTAGAAAATGCATGGTAAGAGATTGAAAATGGGGTCTTTACATCACCATTGCAATGAAGTATATTGTCTTTTGTACTGCTATTCTTAGAGCAATAAAGGAGATGAGCTACTTTATAATGAGAAGTCATGGTGGTTATAATGTCTGACCTTGAAGAGCTGTAAAGCATTTTTTACATATTTCTTTGAAACAAACCTGATTTATGGGCCAAAACTAAAGGTTTCAGATAGTTTTCAGCTAAAAATGCAAATCTTAAATGTGTCAAACATTTTACATTCTGTTGGAGAAAAAAAAAGGAAAATTACAAGAGCGAGGGCTGGTGTAGGGAACGGAGTAACATCAGCAGCTGCAGTAGTCGCTTTTAAAGAGATGAAAACAGAGGCCAGGAGACACTGAGAGCAGCCAGGTTTCCAAGGTAACACACTATGCAAAGGACAAGGACTTTAAGATGGTGGTAATGTCAATAAACAGAGGAGGTTCTCTTTTCCAAAGCACAAAAAGCTGTGCAGATATTGAACATTAATGGTAAAGTACAACAAAAATTAAGCAGTTCAAACACAGAACTAATCTCCAGCCTAAAGGCAATGTGAAGTGAATATCAATGCATCTTTTGTCTTTTTTTGTGTGGTGACTTGTAAAACCCATGCTTTTCCCAAACTCAATAAAATAAACAAATAGCTGCATGTTTCTGTTGTTTTGTATTACTGGTTTAGTTGATATTCAACTCTGACTTTTTAATTCCATTCCATAATCAGCGCTTGCATTCAGCTGCTGCATCACTAATCCTGAGCTTCTTTGAAATTTTAAGAATTCTTGTCAAGTAATTGATTCATAGGTTTATTCAAAAGCGAGAGATACAGTTTGCAGGAACCTTATTCGAGTTTGTGCATCACAATCAGAAACCCAGTTGAGCATACAGTTCTGTCGTTTATTTTGTTCAAATGAAATTTAATTTAGCATGTCAGAGAAATTTTTTCTATCCCTTTTCAGGGATAGAAAAGAGATAGAAAAAATACAAAAAAAATTAGATATTTTTATGTATTTAAAAATATCTATTTTTAAATACATAAATAGATATTGCATCTATTTATGTATTTTCCTAAACATAACAAAAGTAACAGACATTATAGTGAGCATAAAGACTGATAGCACTGTTATATTGCTCCATTTAAAAACACAGGAGTTGCGCAGTTTTAAAGATAGTGTAAATTTGGTTGTAATAAAAAAACTGACTATATATATGGAGTATGCATTTCCATGGTAGGATTTCACAAAACAAGAGGTATTAAAAAGCACACTGAAAATAAACCCAGCCAATTCGGTGCAGTGTGTATCTGGATCAATCACAAGTGGTACAAGAACCAGCCTGATCAGCTTTTATGTGACTTGACAGATTTCCTGATAGATTCTGAAGCCTTTGAGTTGCACATGAGTTATAAGGGGCTCAGCACTATTTGTTTGACTCCACTGACAACCATTTAGGATTTACCAAAGTTGTCTTCATAAATCACAGATGTTGTCAGCCCTCAAAAATATGAGACTTGACCTGGAAAAAAGTGAACTAAGTCCAAGCCAAGTCCCCAATTCAAAGTCAAGTCTCTAATAACTGGAATAAACGTTTTATCATTAAATTCATGAGATCTAGGTAACCTCTAGCCCTGCATCACTGCAGGTTAGGATTCCAAATCTGTCCTTTTGTTCTCAGGCTTATGTTATTGCAAGAACATTTAATAAATATCTTTCAATCTTCTAATATTTATAGACAATTATCTTAACATTTAATTTACCATCCAAAAAACTGCTAAAGGCTAATTTATATTGTTTTGAAAATTGATCACATGTAATATTACCCTATTAGAAATACATGCCCTGGCTAAAAAACCTGCATGAAAGGTAGGATTTTCATCAGCACCCACCTGAGGTCCAAGCTCAGGGGGCAAATCTGGATTTTCAGTGTGTAGAGAGTAACGACAGCATTTGTAAATAACCTAAAGCATATTTTGGTTTCAATATATATATCTAATATATATTTTGAGCCAATACAAATACATTTAAGTACATGTTGCAACGTGTATGCATTTATTTAAAGCTCATTAGAGATCAACGATTTATTTTTCATTTTATTTTCTGTCTTATTTGGGGGTGGGAAACATGTGGGAACTTCTTTAGAAGCAGTTCATAAGGGAGAGGGTCACACAGACCTGCATAATAATGACCTGGAGTGAACAATGGTGGCAAATGTACTGTCCTATTATGAGTATTATTTCATTTTAATCCGTAATATATGCAGTTTAAGGGGTGGGGGTTACACAGACCTGCATAATAATGAGCCAGAGTGACCAATGGTGACACTGTCCTCTCATGAATATAAATTTTTACACGGTTACAGATCCAGCCAATCGAATATTTTTCTTGTAGAAGTGACATGATGGTGTTGTGCAATTCAAATACCAATTATGACCATCGGGATGTGACTTGTTTCCCCACCACAGTCTGTCACCACCACTTCTTCACATTCACTGTAGTTTGTGGCACAGAGGAATGAGGATTCCACAGCCTGTAAAACAGCTGTTAATTGTTGGGAATTGATGATTTTTGTGAGTGTCCACAGGCCCAGAAATCAATCAATCAATCAAGCTAGTGATTATATATATATATATATATATATATATATATATATATATATATATATATATATATATATATATATATATATATATATATATATATATATATATTTGTGCACCTGGATTTAACCAAGCAAATGAGCCTCCTATTGAATAATTACTGCATGGGCAATCTTTTAACTAGCAAGTCATTTAACCACAACTGATGCAATGCATATCTTCTCCTTTTTTAAACAACTATGTCAAATAACACATCCTGTGGTCATTGAAAAGATGTTGGTCTGTTTAAGAGGGGTCAAATCATTGGCATGCATCAAACAGAGAAAACATCTAAGGAGATTGCAGACACTACTAAAATTGGGTTAAGAACTGTTGATTAAACAATGCTCTATTAAAAACTGGAAGAAAAGTGGGGAACCATCATCTTCAAGGAAAAACTGTGGTAGGAAAAAAAAATCTTGAATAATCATGACCACCTATTGAAGAAGTCAGACAGCAGAACTTAAACTATGTTTAACTGTGAAAGTAAAAGGATTTCCACATGCACAAGGGAATTCAATGTATTAGGACCGAACAGCTGTGTAGCCATAAGAAAACCAATAATCAGTAAGGCAAACTGGAAAAAGAGACTTCAGTTTGTAAGGGAGCAGATTGGATTGTGGAGCAAAGGTCAGGTGGTCTGATGAGTCTAGGTTTACCTTGTTCCAGCGTGATGGGTGCATCAGGATAAGAAGAGAAGCAGATGAAGTGATGTATCCATTATGCTTAATGCCTACTGTACAAAACTGTAGGGGCAGTGCTGTGATCTGGGGTTGCTGCAGTTGGTCAGGTTTAGGTTCAGCAACATATATGCTCAAACAATGAGGTCAGCTAACTATAACTGATTATACTGAATGACCAGGTTATTCCATCTATTTTTTATTTTTATTTTTTTTTTTTTTTTTTTTTGTTCCCTGACAAGGGTATATTCCAAGATGACAATATCAGGATTCATCAGGTTCAAATTATGAAAGAGTGGTTCAGAGAGCATGGGAGATCATTTTCACACATGGATTGGCTACCACATAGTCTGGACCTTAATACCATTGAGAATCTTTGCGATGTGTTGGAGAAGGCTTTGTGCAGTTTTTAACTCCACTGTTAAAATCTCTTCTTTGGCTTCCTGTTTGTCTTTATGTTGATTTAAAAATTGTACTGCTCACTTTTAAAGTTTTATCTATGTGATCTCTTTAACATCCACACACCCGTGAGAGCACTCCAGTCAACCAGCCAGTTTCCCCTTGATGTTCTGAGATCAAGAGAGAAACGTACATTTGATCAAGCATTCGCCGTGGCTGCCCCAAGACTGTGGAAAAGCTGCTCAGACTCAACAACTATTTAAATCTCAGCTAAAAACTTATCTCTTTTCTCTGGCCTGCAACTATGAGATGCTTAATAGTTGGTTTTAAACCTTAACTATTTTTATTCTACTTAGTGTTTTACAATTATGTAACTGTGGAGCACTTTGGACAAAAGATATTGCGCTATATAAACAGATTTACCACTGACATTGGGCAGTAGTCAGATTCTTCTATCATCATACAAGTCCATATCTATTAAAGAGGAATTTGATTAAAGGGGGGAAAAAAAGAAAAATGCAAATAGACAAATCTGCTCACCTGTCTTATGTGATGTCACCAGAGGTGTGTGGAACTTTGTTTTTTGGAAGGATAGATTTCATCTTAATTAAATTGTTTTTCATTTATTTATTCTGCCAGTTGGTCCAAGTGGCTGGGGAGAGGGAAGTGTGTGTATCTCTGTATTAAGTGGAAGATGATGGAAGGATGGATGGATGGATAGAAATTTAGAAACAAAATAGCAGAACAGAGTGAAACACTGACAATGATGTGTGACAAATACATTACTTTTGCTAAATACATACATCTTTACAGGTGCTGTTTGGCAGAACTTCTAGTTGAATAACATTTGTTTCAGTTATTTAATATGCAGTGCAGATACACAACAAATGTCTTCTCAAATACCTTTACAAGACAAGCAGATCGAAATCATTTCCAGTTACTCCCCTCATTCTTATGACCCATGATGCTTTGAACAAATTGTAGAACAGGATTCTTGCATGTAAGCAAACACAGAACAAATATAGGTAAAACGTGGGAATATCAGCATTTGTCACTTAAACTGGATAATATAATCATAGGATGATCTAAAAATGGTTTCTAATCACTTATACATTCTGAAGCAGTACTTACACAGGAAGAAGGTGGGACGTGTTTTTGTTGAAGGAGGTCAGGAACAATCTCAGGCATCTCAAAGCAGACATGAAGCCCAGTCCACGCCTTAATCTCACATTACCAGGCTTAGGTTCCAGTATCATTGTGAAGGGAGATACAGACAGCTGGCTCCTCCCGTTTTATATTCCAACATTATGGAAGGTAAAAATATAATTCAGTTTATTTAATTCATACAGCATCAGAATGATAGTGGGATAAATCTAAATTATTAGAAATAAAACCAAGGAAGCTTTTTCCACAAACAAACATGTTTTATTATGTGTATGTTGGTAATTTGATGTCTTTAACTAGTATCAGTAGGTGATTAATAATGACAAAGAATGCAATGGCTTAAATGTGATAAGTGTGCAGTTTGTAACAGTTATAATTCTGATAATTCAACAGACTGAGCACTGCTGTCTGCTTCTCAGATGTGGCAGAAACAATGAAGGTCTGATATGTGTGTGGTATTTATGACTCCTTTCAGACTAGACTGCTTTCACCAACTCTCACTTTGCATCATTCAAACCTATGATGGAGGGCATTTTAAACTTTTACCAAGTTTTCCCCTCTTTCTTTTTCAACTTAACGTCCTCCGCTTTATGACAAGCTGTGTGTGTGCCAAAAAATGTGGCTGTGTCATAATATGCATGTTGGGAAAGTGCGAAGCCCCTCTGTCTCTGTGTGGCAAAGGCATACACTCAGATTAAGTTGTGTGAGGAGAATTAATTGCTTAGTGTAGTGAGGTTGACGCCCTTATGTAGCACCCACAGACAGCTGCACAGTTCTGGATGAGATTCCTGCTGCACTGGAACACCCACCAAGCCATGCAGAAGTAGAGCTGAATAAAGTAATTTGAATCAGTTCCTATCTGACTGATGCAATCTTCTGTAGGAGAGCACCTTAAAGCTTCAGTTGACTGTTTTTCAATTGTTTTGATCTCTTTTAATAGTGATTGGAAGTTTGGCTCTTTTCAGAGCTTTTTTTCTTTCTTATCTTAACTTGGCAAATATGAATGCTTTGTATGTTAATAAATCCTTTTGCTGCTTTGTTTACGGGTGTCAGTCAGACTGATGTCAGTCGTATTTATTGGTTTCTGTGATGCACTCTCCTCACTGCTGTTGGGGTGGTCTTCCACATGACTACCACATTTGTCCACCTTTCTGTTTTTACATAATGGTATGATCCCATAGCCTCACATGTGACTGGCCACAAGGCCACCATGCTGCCAATCAAAACAAAGTTCTGCTGTGAGCAGGGCGGAGCCACTGAGGGTGAGAGCTGAGAAGTGAAAAGAAAAAAAAAGTGGGGAGCCAGCTCTCACTTGAGGGGAATCAGCACTTCTGATTCACTACAAACTATCGGCTCTTAGAGCAGGACTCGTCACTATCTTCGAAGCTGAAGACAAGAAAAAAGTAATTTTTAGAAATCAGTTAACTCCATATATTTTGATTGCTCTTCAAGGCAAAACATATTTAGGGCTAAACCTACCAACAGAAGTCAGCATGTGTTTTGATTGAATTTTCCCATAAGCCTCCTGCATAAGATTAATATGTCATATTGGTTTCAGTTTTGCAGTCATATTATTCACACTTTGCCTTGAGCACACAGTTTCATTGTGGAAGCCACTTTGGTCAAGCAGCACATGTCATATTCAGGTCAGAGAGCATGATTGCTTTTATATCTCCAAGGCAACAGAGGACTCCATCAGGCTTTTATTTCTATAATTCCAACTTTCAGCTTGAGGCACAGCAACTGTATTAAGTATTGATTTTCTGCATTGTGTTGTTCATTGTGTTGCTTCTTTTTTAATTTGCTTAGTCAAATCATTGCTTTTCTATAATATAAGTCAGCAGTAGGTTGCACCTCAATTTATATGGTCTTTTGGATTGAAATAGCAAAAAGGTCAGGACAGGAAAATATTTAGTTTAATTTTTTTCTATTTTTATTTGTCTCAGGTTTAACAATAGTATGTTGACACCATCACAGCTTTTAATTAAAAAAGTCCAAAGTGATCCAAAGATCAAAGTGCTGTACAGCAATCAAAATACATGACAGTTAAAATTAAAAAAAAAAAAAGAAAAAAAAAAAAAGAAAATAAACTGAAAGCTATTTTTGTGAACCTCAATATACAGTTGGAGTCAACCATGCAGATAAACAAAAAATTAAACTGTGAAATGGCTGGCCAGCAAGAGGTGAGCAGAAACGAAGGTGAATAGAATAGAATAGAATAGAATAGAATAGAATAGAATAGAATAGAAATAACCTTTATTGTCCCTCAGTGGGGACAATAAAGGTTAACAGCAGCAAAGTCACATGCAGGTTCCCACAAAGATAAAATATAAAAATATAAAATATTTAAAAACAGAAATAAGAATAACATACGATACAGTAAGGGCAAAATTACAACATAAAATGCAATGCAGTTATTAAATATAGAGTACTTCTATCCAAAGGAATGTACAGCTGAGTAGGTTAATTTAAGAAATGTACAAAATGAGCATGTATATTTGTGCATTAGAAATAACTATTTACAACATGTGACAAACAACTGTGCACACAGCAGAGATGTAAAAGTAACAGCAGAAATGTTATTTATAATGAGAAACTATGCAAAGAACTGGCTAGTCTTTTATTGTAAGTCTTCCTATTATAGTTTGTGTTTTTAAAATCTTTGATTTAAGTTTTAAATGCACAATTAACGATAAATGGCCTGTGTTTGTATAAAGTACAGGCCCCCAAATCACTTCACATGACATTCAGTCATTCATGTACATATTCAGATGCTTATGGTGGTAAACTATATTATAGCCACAGCTGCCTGGGGCAATCTGCCAGGAGTGAGGTTGCCATGCACCAGTGTCAATGGGCCCTCTGACCACCACCAGCAGGCAAGATGGGTGAAGTGTCTTACCCAAGAACACAACATCTGAGATAGACAGAGCAGGGCCTCAAGTCGGCAACCCACCAGTTACAGGACAAACTCCTACCTAACAAACAGACCTTGACTTTCACTGAAGGTACATTAGAAAGCTGAGAGCAAGGTAACCTGTTTCTACACAATGCTTGTGATTTGTGTGCATTTTCTAGCCTTCAGGATATATGAAGATTTTTTTTTCTTTCATATTATTTACCCACCTGTTATATCCACAGAGTTGTGAGCCGGTTGGTGTGTGTGTGTGTGTGTCTCTCTCTTTACCTCTTCCTTCACAGGGTGTGACTGGCAGGTGTCTTTCTGTAGCTCAAGAACAATCAAGAGGCAATGAAAGAGGAGTAGGTCTCCTGAGTCAGATGTTAGATTGTTTTGGTCTCATGCACAATAATCAGGCCTGCCCTCTCCTTTTTTTCCCCCTTCCCCCGAGTTTTAGTGCTAATTCCTGTCGTTCTCCTTTTTAAAAGGAACCAGTCCCGCATTTGTGCTTAGTTTCAACATTTCAGTGCTCTGCTTCCTTGTTCTATTGTTTGTTAGAGAAATCCTCCCAGAACTCCTTACTGCTCCTCTTGTTGCCCTCATGGAATCAACTGTTTAGATTACTCCAGCAACTTACTGCTCACTCACTTGCCTGTCCACCTTTCAATGTTCCCTGTTCCTCAAACACCACCTCTGGAACAAAACAAAGGACAACATGACCAAGCTGTCATTCATCACCAACTGCTGACCTCAGACACTTCAGATATACTTGCCTCCTCCTTCAACACAAACAGTAAGAATCCATCCACCACCATATCTCATTGTAATTCTTCAATTTCTACTTAAAACAATACCTACTTACCTCTCCACCTCAAACTGGATCCCTCACAATATCCCTGAAGAATTTTCAACTTGTACATTTTTGTCAAAAAATCTTTCAAATCTTCATTTTGGGTCCGTAATTGTTGCCAGTACTGAAGTCAATATTCAAGCCATCATGACACCACCAGGCCCCAACCCTCCTTAGAAAAACACAGGTACATCTCAGCATATTGGAATATCATTGAAAATGTTTTTTTCTTTTCAAGCAATTTAACTCAAAAGTGAAACTTAAGGAATGTATATACATTACACACTGACTGATATTTTTTAAGCATTTATTTCTACATGAAATGACAACCTAAAATTCAGTTTCTTGGAAAATGTAACTGTTAACATCAATAGAGATTTTTTGTACAGAAATGTCAGATGACGTCCATGTACTGTACAGTATTTCAGCTTAGTACAAAATCAAGCATAGTGATAAGATGGTCATTAAACTACATTTGCTTAGCAGCAACAGCAAATTCAATGCCTCAACAAAACCTTTTGCCAACTGATATTAACTGAATTTGAAAATAAGAATTTTACTGCAATGTATCATAATTAGGACTGTAATGTATTACATTTGAGTTGGCCAACACTGATTGGATTGTAATTGATCAATTTGAATATATATTTCTGGATATGAATTGAACCTGTTTGTCATGTAAATTGAATGTGCCTCAAATTTCCTTTTCCATTATTGCTTTGATCTGTCCTTCCGTCAGTTCTAACTTTTTCAGTTTTGCTGAATCAACAGTAAGTCTTTCCTAATCTTACTGACAAAGATGCTGCCAGTTCAGATTTTTTTTTTTTAACTGAGCATTTTATCTGAAGTGAAATCATTTTTATCTCTTAAAACCTTTGAATGGGCGGACCTATGCTTTTATTACATCCCAATGATTTCAAACTTTTATTGTTGACTCATAAGGCACTGAAAGGACAGGCTCCTGGGTATCTGGCTGATCTCAAGGCTGATCCACACCAGTGATCCAGTCTTTAAGGCTTAAATTGGAGTAAAGTGCCTACATATCAGACAAGCTCCAACTGTCTGTATTTTAAATTCTCATTTAAAAACATATCTATACTAGATAGATAGATAGATAGATAGATAGATAGATAGATAGATAGATAGAAAACTTGAACCTATATTCACTAATATTTAAGGTGGTCTTTGACCAGAGGACAAGACAGCCTAAACAAAATTTAATTTATTTTCATTGCATTTTAAATGCTACTCAACATTTGTATTATGATGGCTGATATTAGGAATGCACACTCGTTTGCCGTGAACATTCAGACCAACAAACAAAAGGTTTAATATTGTTTTCCACTAAGTTTTTGAAGTTTGTTTCAAAGCTGGATACTTACTGATGGTAAAAATATTTGGCACTTCTGAGTACCAGTACACACAAGGCATTGATCTTTATTTTATATACTTTTGTCCTAAACCAGAGGTAAAGCTGAATATTTTAATTTGGTTACAATTTAAAACTAAACCAGTTGTTACTGAAAAGGTAACCAACCAGTAGTTATCAGGGAACTGCCGAAGTAACCTTTGTGTTTGATTCTTCTGAACCCAGATCAAAAAAATTTTTCAAGTACGATTGTGCCTGACAGCAATTGTTTCATATTCAGCTACAACCGCTTACACTGACCTTGAGACAAGTTGCATATTATTACCTCGGGATAATTTGTCTCTCCAATTTCTCTGCAATTCCTGCAGTCCATCACTGTCATAAGCTCACTATTGATTAGAGACTGATGCGTCTCATGTTCACAGTTGCTTGTCTCCTTTTGCAGCCTCATTGTTCTTGCATGTCTTTGGACAGTGTTATGTCCCACTTCGTGGCTGTAATACTGAACAAGATATTCAAGTGTGCATTTCAAGAACAATAACAAAGTATATTTTCCAGTTCAAACATCTTTATTCATGGATACTTGAATAAAGTATCCATGAATAAAGATTTATTATATATTAATATATTGTTTCTTATGAAGAAGAAACAATATATTATTCAAGTAGTGGAATTCAAAGACACAAACAGGATGCACAGTGAGTGGGGATGCTGCACTTCTAATTGGATCTGCATACCGATCATCTCTTGAACCTGTAACCACAACAGTAATTATTTTGTGCCCTGCACTAAAAAAATAATTTTTTAAGCAAACTAAATACAGTGCCGGTTGTAAGACATTACCTTGAAGTCTGTGTACAAATATTCTGCACTGATCATCCTTCCAGTGTCTGAAGGTTCTTCTGCAGCAATGGAGGAAAAGCAGTCTAATTTAAATGAGTCAACACCTCAAAAGGTACCTAAATTTTCAGGCTCAGTAGTCATGTAAAGAAACATCCCCACAGCGTATCAGTCTTCTACTGATTTACTCTGAAGGCTCTCATTAGAAAGAGAATAGTCCATAAAGGTTGGCATTTTATTTATTGTGTATTTTTCAGGTTCAATCAAGTTTGAAGAATTTCATGCGAATCCCAGATTTGTTTGCTTCAACAAGGATAAATTACCACATCACACATAGCAAAACAGATTTCACAGAATAGCTGTTTATACCGAAATTTAATTACACACTGGTGGAATACATTAACTAGATTAGATTTATGAAGTCAGTTGTTTGAACTAGATTTTATTTAGGTTCATCAGAGTAAGGGGGGCAAATACAAATGCAAACCACATGCTTCACTTTACTTTATGTTTGAGTCTCTCACATTAAACCCTGTGAATTACATAGAAATTTGTGGCGACAATGTGACGGGATATGAATACTTTTGCTAGGTGCTGTAGCAGTGCATTGAAGTGTTTTATATCTAGAAGAATGAGATAAATCTCTAATGTCAAAAACAGTTAATCCATAATGTCATTAGATTTAAAAGGTAGAAAAAACACAGTAGAGTTGAGAGATGTGGTTTTGTCTCCAGCAGGAATCAGTGCAAGTTCTGCTCTCCTAAAAGAAATAATGCATCAGATGTGTATTGTTTTTATTTGACATTATGTGTCTCTATGACAAAAGAAAAATGCAGCTCTTCCTTTTGAACTTTTTAAACAATGTAATTACGAAGCTTCGGGAATATTGACTTGGACAGCAGAAAGAGAGATCACTGGGATTTGTTCTGGAGATTTATACAATAACAGGAACAAAAAGCAGTTTATACATTTGAAATATCAGGGAAGGACCTGAAAGGACACAAGACTCTTGTATACCTATGTATTTGCCTTGCATTTCAGTTGTGTATGAAGGTGCTCTTAGCAATGCAACTCAGAGAAGGTACATAGAATTCTTGCAAGTCCTGCTCAAAGATCACTGACTAGAGAAAGACATTAAATAATCTTGTATTACGCTAAGCAGATGTTTGATGCAGGTGTAAACTGCATATTTTACAACCAATATCTCAAAAAGCATGCACTACTCACAATACTGCCTACTAAGCATATTAGTTGCTATATTAAGATTCTTCTAGCAACTCTAAGGAAAAAACAAAGTGACAACTTCAAATATTTTTTCTCGTCTTGAGGATTTTTAGAGACTGATATGGAAGCACATATTCTTACTCTACTCACGCCACCTTGTGCCTTTTTCCCTGTTTCAAAGCATTTCCAGTCCTCACGCAGATGTCCCTCCCAGCTACAGTCAGAGCACCAGATGTTCATCCCTCCATATTCAGGCTGTAAATAAATCATACATACACAAAGACAACACTGCTGATTCCAACTTCTCTTCTTGACACAGCCAGTCTTTAAATTTCAGATTAAAGTCCACTCCTTTCTGCATTATTTCGTGTACAGTTTAGACTGAGAGATGATTAGCTTGCCAGATGTTTAGTTAGAAAAATACAGAAACAGTGAAGCACACTAAAAGTGAAAGAGGAAAATGAGGAAGCATGAGTCATATACAGTGACTTGTTAATGAATTAAGGATAACTTGAACAGGGGTCTTTACATGAACATTAGTTAGGGCATTTTTTTACTTTGTTTCTTCCAAAATATTATTCTTCACTACAAAATACCCATTGCAATTACAAACACCTGCCAAGTAATGTGAATTAAGTGATGTCATCATTTAGCAAATGTTACAAAACACTTTGCTCCAAGATTATGAACCAATGGACATTTTTACTTTTAAAAAAAGGAATCAGTCAGAAGAATGAGAACACTCATCATGGAGCTAAAACAGATCGAGCAGGGAGCGAGGCAGGCCACTAGGGGGGTATTCCAGCTGTCAGTAACCATAACATTTACCAGGTAAAAATGCTTCATTTTACATCAGGTTTTACTTTTTATGTGCCATCACTCAGTACAGAGTGTCAGGGGATGTCTCAAACATTCTTCCTGCGTGTTTAAGCTCCACTATTTAGCTTTAGATGCAACCTGTATTTTTCTACATGTCTGAACTAAATTTGCAACAGAATGTTTTATATTTCTGAGTGGGGTGCCAGTTTGTTAGGTTTCAAAGCAGCTGCTCTTAGACCACATTTCTCCTCACCTCCTTCTCCTCACTGGACCAATATCCATATAAATCTTCACTTTATGAACTAAAATTCAAGTAGGAGACTTTCCTATCACTGCTTCTGTCTTGGGTTGGTATTGTGATATGTCAGCCAGGAGTTAATTTGTACACAACTTTTGCATGTGTTCTCAGCTGCCTTGTATACATGTTTTTGTTTCTTTGTTTTTTGTTTGTTTTACATATTTTCTGATATAGTTGCCTTGCAGCAAGAAGGTCCTGGATTCGAATCCAGCCTGGGGTCTTTCTGCAAGGAGTTTGCATGTTCTCCCTGTGTATGTGTGGGTCCTCTCCGGGTACTTTGGCTTCCTCCCACAGTCCAATAACATGACTGTTAGGTTAATTGGTCTCTCTAAATTGTCCTTAGGCGTGAGTGTGCATGGTTGTTTGCCCTGTCTTTGTGTTGCCCTGCAATGAATTTGCGACCTGTCCAGGGTGTATTCTGCCTCTTGCCCGATGACCACTGGAGATAGGCACCAGCACCCCCTCGCAATCCTGCAAGGATAAGCGTCATGGAGATATATATCTATATCTCCCTCTATATAGATAGATAGCTGCAAGTTTGAACTCAGCTGAAAGAAACATTGTCTAAATTACAATATATGTTCTTTAATTTCTCTGTTTAGTACAATATACATCTTATAAAATTAGATTTATAAATGTATAAATATGTTTATAAATGTAGACTGTCAATTGTCTATACACTGTGGCCATTTGAAACTGAAGTCAAATTGTTTGTTTGTGTCCATAAATTTGCCCAAAGCTGATTCTAATGAATAATTAGGTTTTAAATAGTAAATGGCCTGTACTTGTATAGAGCTTTATCAAATTCAGAGGACCCCAAACGCTTCACACTAGATTCAGTGACTCACTCACACACTGATGGTAACAAGCTACTGGATTGTAGCCACAGCTGCCCTGGGGGAGTCTGACAGAGGAAAGGCTGCCATGCACCGGTGCCACCGGACCCTCTGACCACCACCAGCAGGCAATTCAGGGGATGTGTCTTGCCCCAGGACACACTGACTGAGATAGACAGAGCGGGGAATTGAGCCCACAACCTTTTTGTGTTTTTTTTCCAATGTGGCACTCAGAATTGTCGTCTGAATGTCAAGGTAAGGCCCAACAGATTTGCTTTCACAAACGGAGCATTACGGCTTTCACCATGATTTTCCCCTTGGTATATTTATGAAACTTCATTAAAAATTGGATTGGGTTTGTTTCAAATGTAATGGACACAAATAATAAAAGAAAATGAAAAAAAGGGGGGAAGTAAAGAGTAAAATGGAGGAAAGGTTTAAAGAGAAGAAAGGAAATAGAAGTAGAGGAGAGGAAAAAAAAAAA
Source organism: Anableps anableps (assembly GCA_014839685.1). Taxonomy (NCBI): domain Eukaryota; kingdom Metazoa; phylum Chordata; class Actinopteri; order Cyprinodontiformes; family Anablepidae; genus Anableps; species Anableps anableps. The sequence goes on from CM026073.1 coordinate 27,128,969, forward strand.
GCATAGAGATAAAACAAGTCAACACCCTTGAAGTCTGCCTTGAGACCTGCAGAAAGAAAAAACAAAACAGAGAATCCACAACAACAAACATATGCATATATAACAATAACAGTTGTAACTTCAATGGAAAGTACTCACTACAAGGTAGTACAAGATGTATTTAGTGGCAACCACAGCCAGACTGAGAATGTATCTAACAAACACCAGAATCTAGACACCTGTGTGTGCCCACAACCTTTGAGCCCACACCCCTCCGATTGCGAGACAAACTCCTACCACGGTCTCCACTGTCACCCCAGATACATTTTTTTCATGTTTTAGATACACCAGCATATGTTGCAAGACTACAAACATTGTGATGACAGGCTTAGGCAGTGAGTGATTGTCTTTAAACTTTTTTAAACCTGCAGGGTGTTCTCGCTCAGCTGTTGATGATCTACAGCAATGCCAGTGCTGATCAGCAACCTTCAGAAAAATGGCAGCAGGTTAATATGATTTTATTGCAGGTATTAACATTACCCCTTTCACAACACATGTATACACATAAAGTCTAGCAAACACACTAACCTTTTTCAAACCTGATTATTCTAGCTTTAATCACATTAAATAAAAATTCGGTTAAGTTTAGACAGAGCAAATTGTCCAAAAAAAAAAAAAAAAAAAAAAAAAAAAAAAAAAAAAAATCTAATTTATTCCTTCTCTTAAAGAGACTGGTAATTGATACAAATTCAAATTAAATGTTGCATCCCATGCATTTTGCTGTCAGTCTGCTGAAATACTCCATCATATCTTTAATCATTTAAATATATATCTTTAGACAGTGTCTATAGATGACTGGAAACTTCAGGCAATCCAGACTGTGCTTTAAGATGTTCAAAGGCTTACATCTTTGCCAAAGTGACAAATAAACAAATTAGTAATTTTGATCCCTGTGCAGTACCATTTCAGCTTCCAGCAGTTTACATTTATTAAACATGTCACAGAGGCCAGTATGCATCTTGAATGACAATGTTTTAACTCATTTGCTGCATATAATCTTATCAAAACTGATAGACCTGGCAAAGATCAAAGTGAAGCCTAATGGTATCTCCCTGTGGCTACTTTTGACTGAGAAAAATAGGCTTTTGATGGAACTTGTGACTTGCATGTTCTTTTTGACGCAGATCAGTATTGTTGCTTTCTCACATTGCAGTGTGATATTCCCAGCAACTGTCTGCAGAAGTGAGTGGTTTAAACTAAAGCCAGTCCAAATTTCCTAGTTGTGGAATATTTGTTCTCATAATTTCAAAGCAGCCCCCAGAGCCCTATACTGCAGCAGTGTAATCAGAATGAACAGAACCAATACAGGCTCTAAAAAGGTGCTGCTGATAAAACTTACCAGGCTCCTCTTTCCTGTCCCTGAGGTAAGATCAATTACACTGAGAGCCTTTTAATATAAATATATTATCTCTTGATAGCGATATGAAATGTCAGTCTGAAAATGCTGCTCTATCACTTTATCAGTGGAAATGTGATCGGTGGCAATCCAACCTAGCAGCACGTTCTAAATTCTGCAGCCTCAGTGTGTCTGAATATCAATACTTTTGTCTTGATAGAGCAAAAGAAATGTGATTCTTCCCCTCATGTGAAATATTCATCACATTGCATACTGCTGCTCAGTGAGCTTCTTTCAGTTTCAAATGTAGACAGGAAATGATTTACTGATTACTGGGAGAAATTTATTGCTGGATCATTTCTCAGACAGTTACTTTCTGATACAGCATTTGAAAAACATTCTTACTTATTACCCACAGTAAATCCACAAATCTTGCGTTCATCTTTGGTTCCTATTTTGATGACTCTCTTTGCGTGGTCTCCTTTCTGTATGTGAAATATGTGCAGTTTCAAATTCCTGTTGGATTCCGACTTTACATTAAACAACGATGAAAGCAGCAATAGAAGAGATTGATTTGGTACGAAGGTGACAAGAATCACTGTAGGACTCAGTTAAACCCTCAAAGATTTACTGTACAACTCATTTCGGAGGGAGGCCATAAATTACCATTGCTAGCATAGGGTTGGACAACAAGTTTTGTCTGTCGGTCGGTCAGTCTGTCTGCATTTAAACAGCCAGTTACAAACAGGACATTTTTAAATAACTACTGTTAATTGCTCCTCTGTGTTAATAAAAAGAAAAATTGAAATTGATCAGTAAACTGTTGTTTCTATTAGTCTCAACTTTATTCTGTAAGCCCTTTGAGTGAGTCAGCATCTAGGATTAACTAGGACAGCTTGAATTACATCTTGAGTTTTGGGGCAATTCAATAGGAAGTGGATCAATCTGAGGATTAATTGTTGCACCACATCCTGAGTAACAGACATTCGATATAGCCACAGGCAGGCTGCTTTAATGGAGCAGAAGAACGGAAAGCATTTGGATAACGTAACTTAACCCTTCACAGCTTTTAAGTCCATGTCTGATTATCACAGTTATGGTGTGAGTAGTCAATGTAAATTGATTATCCTACTACCTAATGACATTTGTGTCTCATTTCAAAACAAACTGATCAATTAGTTAGTAAAAATGAGGCTGTATGATATTTGTGTTATCACTCAATTTGTAATTTGCATTATTTGTACTGAAGGTGACTTAATGATCTGTTGTTACGCTTATTGCATTTCTTGTCTTTCTAACATCAAACATTTTCGATCCACATTTGTGCACAAAGATTTTTTGTTGTAGCCCAGGTTCATGACAGGAAAGTGAATCTTAATGGACACTGTTCTTCCAGGGCAGAAGCAATATGTGAGGCAGGTATGTGCTGTCATTTGTGAAGTGTCTCTTCTAGCGTTCCAATGCTTTGATTTATTACATCGGAGCTGACTAAAGGAAAGATACAGTCCTAAACAAATGGCCACTGTCACACAAGGGAGAAGAGGCTTTAATGAGCATCTGATCCCCAGAAGTGATGTTGGCATCTTTAAGCATTGGCAAAATTATCCCCAACCCAGGGATATTTGGGTTTTCATGCAACAGTTGTATCATTTTTGAGTTAGAGTAATTTGGATTAAAATTAATAAAATGCATAGTTTATCATAGATTTGCTCAGGCTTTGTTTCCAAACATAATGAATACAGTATGAGTTTCTATTGATCTTTATTTATTTCCCCATTTTCTTTAACATTTTCTCAGTCACAGGGGACCACTGCCTTTCCCAGATGTTATTAATGACGCAACAAAAGTCGATGTAATTTATTAGGCTTTTCTGTGATCCTGGAAATACTTTTCTTATGTTAAGTCAAGTTTATTTATATAGCACATTTCAGAAACAAGGCAGTTCAAAGTGCTTTACATCATAAAAACATCATGCAGTAACTAATTATGGAACGAGTAAGAATCATTGCAATTTGACAAATGCCATCATCAAGCAAATACACATCAAATATATTGATCAATTTTCCACTTATTAATCAAAGGCAGCTCTAAACAGGCGGGGTTTAACCTTAATTTAAAGGAACTTAGTGTTTTGGCTGTTTTGCAGATTTGTGGTGCATAGAAACTAAATTCTGCTTCTCCATGTTTGGTTCTGGGGATGCAGACTAAGCTTGGACCAGAAGACCTGAGTGGTCTGGAAAGTGGATATCACAACAGGTTGTTAATATATTGTGGTGCTAAGCCAGTCAGTGATTTATAAACTAACAGAAGTATTTTAAAGCCTATTTTCTGAGCTACAGGGAGCCAGTGTAAGGACTTTAGAACTGGGGTGATGTCCTCTATGTTCCTGGTTTTAGTGAGAACATGAGCAGCAGCATTCTTGATCAGTTGCAGCTGTCTGGGGTTTTTTTTTTTTTTTTTTTTAGGCAGATCTGTGAAAACACTGTCATAGTAATCAGTGCAACTACAGAAAAATGCATATGAGTTGCGCTTGATCTTGTTGAGACAGTCCTTTAATCCTGGAAATGTTCTTCAAATGATAGGAGGCTGACTTTGTAACAGTCTTTATGTGTTCTTGAAAGTTCAAGTCTGAGTCCATCACTACAAACCAGATTTCGGGTCTGATCACTAGTTTCTAGCTGTAATAACCAAAGCTGCAAGATGACTCTTGATCATTCCTCTTTAGGTCCAAAGATAATAACTTCAGTTTTGTTTCTGCTGAGATGAAGATCGTTATGGCACGTCCACGCATTGATTTGTTCTAAGCATCTGTTCAGTGTTCAGATGGGTTCAGAGTCACCTGGTGACATCATGAAGTAGAGTTGTGTATAATCTGCGTAATTAGGGCAACTAATCCTATTACTTCTTATCTGAGCAAGCAGGAGCATAAAACTTGAGATACTCCACGTTACTTCTGTCTGCTCATGAGAAGGCGCCTATTGACACAAAGAAGTCCCTATTCTTTAGGTAGGATTTGAACCAACCGAGTACTGTACCAGAGAGTCCAACCCAGCTCTCCAGTCACTTCAATAATATATCATGGTCAACAGTGTCAAATGCTGTACTGAGGTCCAGCAGAACCAACACTGTGGTTCTTCCATAGTATGCATTTATGTAGTTGTCATTGAACGCTTTTGATGAGGGAAGTCCCAGTGCTGTAGTGAGCACGGAAGCCGGACTGCAAGACGTCAAAGTGGTTTGTCATTGTTAAGAAGCTGTTTAACTGTTGAAACACAGCTTTTTCAATAATTTTGCTGATGAATGGAAGGTTAGATATTGGCCTGTAGTTCTGCAGTAATGATTTGTCCACAGTGGTTTGATAACTGCTGTTTTTAAAGCCTGGGGTAAAACACCTGATGAGAGGGATGAGTTGACTATTTGAATCAGGTCAGATGCAATGACAGGCAGAACTTTAAGGAAAGTTGTGGGTAGGATATCAAGACAGGAGTAGGTTGAGCTTAATTGTCTTATAATTTCTTCCAAGTTTTCATGGTTGAGTTGGTGTAATTTAACCATTTTTTCTGCATTTGTTATGTTTCCTTTATACCTCAGCAGAGCCACAAGGTTATTGTCTCCATGCTACACAGCATAAATGCAGGAATTCCAACAAAAGGAGCCCAAATTAGAGTGTGAATTCTGTTCAGTACTCGACATGCTTTTCAGCAGGCTGACATTTCTGTATTACAGTTTTATTCAGTCACTTTGGTGCATTTCTTCGAACAGAATTGAAATTCTCAAGCCTTCTTGTTCAGTCTTCAAATCATTGTCACTAGTGCACATCAAAAAAAAAAAAAAGCAGTTTCTCATTTCTGTGACGACTTGCAAATGCTCTTGCATATTCATGAAAATGATTATGTACAATTCTCTGCTTTTTCCTACATTTTCAATTGCTTATGTCATGTTGATCAAAATGTATTATATGGGTTTCTGTTGAATAGTCTCAACCTCCACAGCATTTAAGCATAAGTTCATCAAATAAGTCTTAACATGGAAAATGCTTCAAAAAGTTTTCATAACATGTCAGGCATATTTCTATACATTCCCATTAGACTTTTTTCTAAATCTGTCCTGAAGTGGTAAATTACTCCCAGGTGATCCTGCCTTTCTCCAACATAGGTAAATATGTTCAGCATGAGATCAATCACTGATCAACCAGTTTTCTGAAAAAGCTCAGAGGTACATCTCATGAACCACCAACTGGCAACTATATAGTGTATATAGCCAGGACACAACACAGTGTTACATTTTTGACAATGGAAGGACAAGAATTTGGACGGGGTCAACAGCCAGAGAGAAGAAGAAGAAGAGGAAGAGGAGTGAGGCTGTGGTGGAGGAATTAGGAGGCAAAACAGAGAAATATGCAGAGGAGCCTGAGGACAATGGCAGTTTCCATCGCTCCAACATCATCAGGCAATGGTTTGTGACCTACAACAGGATGCTGATGGATGCTCACCCTACTCCTCATTCCTTCACCCCACTGAGGAATATTTTCAGCATTTAGATGGAAAGTATATGACCGCCAGCCACATACACAGCGGACCTTTCTGGCTGCCATGGATGCAGCATGTGATGACATCACAACAGATGTCTGCAGAGGTTGGATCGGGAAATCTAAAAGATTGTTTCCACGCTGCATGGCCAGAGAGGAAATTTGTTGTGATATGGTTGAGAGTTTTTCACCATGAAGATGTATTATTTTTCCTAAGGAGATTGTCTGATGTTCCCATTTCTAGTTTTGTCTTTTTTTCTTTGTGCTCTGCAGTGCTGTCTTTTCCTTTCTGGATGACAATGACATGGTCTGTTAACAAATTACAGTAAAAGTTTAAATTGAATCTTGTCCAGTCTCTTGCCATTGATCTTCCCACAATTAAGATTTATACTTTTCAAAACTTTAGCCATAGTTTACAACAGAAAATCCCTCAAGAGTACACTGTTATTTTGACACGACTAAGCAATTTGACGGTTTTATCTGTACACCATGAAACATGGACTTGTCATACTGATAGCACTGACATGTTCATTGACACAGATATTTACTTTTGAGAGATAAACAAAGGATTTTGAGAAAGAGACTGACTTTTGAATGCAATTCATGGTGTTTTGCTGTTTGTGCGAATTGTTTTGAGAAATGCACTGTTTTGCAAAAGTCGAGGATGATTTGAGAAATGCACCAAAGTGACTGAGAAAAATTGTAAAAACATTTTAATTTTAGATGTAATTTTTACTTAAAAACATTTTTCATAAACTGTAGGTCATAATTATCCAAATAACTAGAAATAAACACTTTATTCATTTATTGAACTGTACCTAAAATCTCCCCAATTCTTTTAAAATTAGACCATTTATATGGCTCCATCAATTATCAACAAATAACAAAGGGTCCTTTGAACTGGTAACTAATTTGGTTTTCTTATCTTGAAGCCTTTCAGATTAAGATAAATGGGTCAGTTTGAAAAGTAATTAGCTAACCTTAAAGCCAATGTGTTCCTTGAATATCTGTTTCTTATCACACTGAGTGCTTAACCTGAAACTGGCTCTATTTTCCTTTGTTTTTCTTCAAGTGAATCTATTTGGTGGGGGGAACAGAAACATCATTGATTTACTGTACTGTCTTCCCTTTGTTCCTAGCACTGTTAAAATATCATCTCAGTGTAATAGCTGGGCAGCAGTGAAAGCACAAAACACTCTGCCATACAAGTCTCCAGTAAAGGTTTGAGAAACAATTAAAGACACAGAGTCAGTGACTCAGACAACACTTAGAGGAAAGTTTAAAGTATTGCACTGACAGAATATGTTCCACAGAGAATGTATTGTCTCTTTGAAGGCTGCAGACAGATTTATTGCAAAGGCGTATCAAAGCAGGCAACCCCTCAGAGATAAATACCTCCATCTATTTCTTTTTTTTCCCTCTTGCATAGATACGCACCCAAGTTTATGATCCAGCCGTGAAATTCAGATGGCTTATTTGCTGCCTCAAAACAGACTTTGATTATTCCTAGTGGCTATCTAGACCAGAGGCTTGTTTTCTCTCTCTGCCCTATTTAAATTATATAAATGATCATTTAGATTAGCTAAGTGGACTCTTATCTGAAGGTCTACTATTAATGTATCTGTATTAAATGGCAAAAGCTTTCTAGCCATCTGTATCTATCCAGATATTTTAAAATAGGCATTAGATAACTGCTTCACATGACATGTAAAATACGTCAGTCATGCTATAGATTGTAATTTACCAGCTATATGTAAAACAAAGTTCTCACTTTAAATATTTCTAATGAGGCCAGTGACAAAATTTACCCTCGATGTTAGCAAAAACCTGTCAAGTATCATGGTGGTTATTGAGGACCCAAATGCAGACAGGCAGCAAGTAGTTGAAGATTTAATGAAAATGATGACCAAAAAAAAAAAAACACAGAGAGCCAGAGTTAAACCAAAAACACAAAGCCAGGGAACAAAGAGGAGCCCAACAGGGCAAAAAAACCCAGGAAGATACAGAAGGCATAATGGGAAGAATGACATAAAGCAAACAGAAGGAACCAACAAGGAGTGGCTGAAGAAGAGGAGCTTAAATACTGAGGGAGTGACTGCTGGAACAATGACTTTAGCTGATTAACTAAACGTTTGCAGGTGTGGGCAATTAACTAGAGGGGAGCTGAGGAGGGAGAGAGAATGGCAACAGGGGGCAAGGAACAGAATTTAAAAGATAACTGAAAATAACTAGACATAAGGAAATAACTAGAATAACTAAGAAAAGATTGAAATAAACAAAACAGCAAGGAAACAAACATAATCTAATAATAAATGAATACTCAACTAAAGGCTAGACAAACAATAAATAAACTAGGATGTGGGAAAATAAGACATCAATACAAAAAATAAAAAAAATAAAAAAAGATCATGACAAAACCCAAATGATCTATACATAGAAACAAAAGCAAATCAATCAAAATAGAAGTTGGGATTCAAAAATTACAATGACAAAGGGAATAACTAATGAATGCATCTAAATAGATGTATGAAATGCTTTTGGAAAAAAGCCTTTCGATATAAGGGAAACTTCATGACATCTTCTGTATGGAGAAACTAGCTGAGTGCATTGCTCAGGTCTGAAGGTTCTGGGGATCCTTTCTATGCATTATGATCTTCAATTCTTTTGACAGATTTTCAACTGGATACAACTGAGGTCACTAACTGGCTCATTGTAGCAGTTTTACTTTCTTTTTCTGAAACAAATTGAGTTTCCTTGTGAATGTGTCTGGGACTGTTGTCTTGCTTGGAAACTAGCGCTTGTTTCATTTTTTTAATCAAGAATGTCCTGGTACATTTCTCCATTTATCCTTTCTTTAATTATACAATGTGCCATATGAGATATGTTACCACCTGAAATCTTCCCTTTTCATGTGGCGTTTTTGGAACAATGTTCTTATCTGATTAGACCATATTTCCCCAGTACTTCACTGGCTTGTCCAAATCTTCTACCTCAAACTTTAAACAAGCTTCAACATGCTTTTTTTAAGCCATGGAGTCTTGTAGAGTGAGTTTGTGGTTGAGTGCATTAGTCTACTTATTACCTTCATGAGAAACACTGTACCAGCCTTTTCTTGGTCTTTTCAAAGGGTCTCTAAAAGTGGTCCATGGCTCTTTGACAGCCTTTTTGGTTATTCTTTTGACTCCACTGTCAGAAGTCTTACTAAAGGCTCCTGTCCAATCCTGGTTTGTGCTGAAATATTGTTCATTTTGCCTCTGGATTATGGCACCAACAGCACTCACTGGAACATTTAGACACTTAGAAAAGCAGATGTAACCTTTGGCATCAGCGTGTTTTGTAACAATAAGACTTTAAACTAAGTCTCTTTCTTTTATCAATTGTATTGTATTGCAGCAATAGGTTGTCTAGTTTTGGATATGCTTAGGGAAATTATTATGTAGTAAATCTAAAAAAATACTACGTTGGGGCACCTCTTGATCATCAAGAAAATGATAGGCAAATAGTTCAGTCTCAGTTACTGTTTATGAATACTTGCCTGATAAGTCTTAGGTTTTATAATAATAGATGAAGGAATAAGTCTAGCTCTGGCGTTATTTGAACAGCAGAATACTATAAATGTGGAATAAAATACAGACAACTTCTCTCCAATATACAAGTGTTTTTAACAAAAAAATAGTTAAACCTTACAGTCAAATACTTTATTCAACAAACTCGTTATGCTAGTAATTCTTCTAATTAGCCTTTATACTATGTAAAACTGACAGATTTCTGAACAAACCAGAATCAAGGTTTATTCCTTCAGCCAGATTAGGTACTAGATGTGCCCACATCAACCTGTATTTTTAGATCCAAAGCTCCTAGAGTTACAGGAGCGGCCTTTCTCTACCAGCAAAGAAAGGAGGTTTGCACGCTGTCTCCCCGATGTTGCCCTCCACAGCTTTTATCTAAATGCTCTGATAATGAAAATTTTATCTCTTCCGTAAGGTGTTTCTTCTTGCTTCATGACATTCTGTATGATTTTGTGCATGTGTTTGTGTGTGTTTGATATCAGCATATATTCCACTTAATGTTTATAATTTCTGAAACTCCTGCCCCCATTTGGATTGTGCAGCTGCAATGACTCAGCTCAGCATAAACAGAAGGAAGGAAATTTCAAACAGTCAGTTCAATGCAGCGGGGATTGCTATTATGCTGATGTATGGAAATAAGGCTTGTGTTTTGTTTCACACCATTAAACTTTTCCAGGGAGAAGTCTTGTGTTAACAAGTTATTTGCATTTTAAAGTGCTTCATGTGAAATAAACTGAGAAATCTTAGTCTGTAAAGAGTGTCGGCCAAATGATGAGAATTTTGTTTTATTAAGGTTTACTGGGAAAATCACACAGCACAGGCAAAGGTGCACACACAAACACACACACACACACACGCACACACACACACACACACACACTCACACACACTTATACTATTATATGAATTGCATACATCATTCATCCGAAAAAAGGACTTTGAACCACTGAGCAATAGTCTGTTTCTTTTTCATCTTAGCCCAGGTAGTGTTGTCACTGATTCAGGAACAGCTTGACATAAGGAAAGTGAAATTTGCCCATGTGCAGGATTTGTCTGTGTATAGTGCCTCTTAATGCACTGACTCCAGTTTCAGTCCATCTCTTATAAGACCCAAATTCTTGAATAGATTTTGCCTGACAGTCCTCTCAAGGTTCCAGTTATCCCTGTGATATAACAGAAGGAAGGTGAACAACCTACTTCTTTAGCAATGACCTTTTGTGGCTTCCTCTCTTTGTGGAGAGAGGGTAACAATGACTGTCTTTTGGACATCTGCCAAGTTAGCAGTCATCCCCATGATTGTGTAGGCCATAATATGACCATCACATAGCAATTTTACAAATGAAAATGTTTTTTTTCACAGTTGTGTTACGTCGGGGTGACCAAAAGCTCTCTTTTCCCCAGACACGTCCACTTTTCATGCTCCGGGGGGCTTTTTTTGATTGATGAAAATGTCCGGGTTTTCCTTGGGGCCAATAGGCATACTCAAATCGCCTGGTGCGATGGATGGATTACAAAAGCCTTTCATTCATGTGACATCCTCCCCGTCCCGAGCTGCTGCCAAGTGGTTGGTTTTTATCCATTAATAGATGGAATTGACAATGCGGGCAGCACAATGGAAACAAATTACAGATGAATTGGAAAATACATTTCCTTTTTATTGTCTCGGTCACAACAAATGGGTGACAGAATGCACTGCACACATAGTTGGTATATGTGTTTTTGTGTATGACAAAGGTGTCAAAGATCCCGTAGGTCACATGGACAAAAAAAACTATAAAAAGATTGTGCAAAGTGAGCGCTCATCTAATTGACTAAAGATGATTACAGAAACTAAAGACTGTAGTATACATATTTTTTTAACTGTCTTTATGAGACTATTCTAATATTCTGAGACACTGAATTTGAATTTGTGGTTTTCATTATCTGTAAGCCAAAATTATAAAAATTAGAAGAAAAAGAGGCTTGAAATATTTCAGTCTGTATAATAAACCTATACAAACAAGTTTTACTTTCTGACATTTTTTAAGATATTTAAATTTTTGTGATGTACCTGTACAACCCTTTGAAGCAAGTGATAACTTCTTTGCACAACAAAGAGTAGAAGTCCTCAACTGGTTTTGATTGTTTCTAGTGTCACTTGTTATATGCAGTAAGACTAAGCAGATACTTTTAAGATATATGTGGTATGTATGGTTTAAATTATGAATTTACTCATTAAAAAACATTCATTCAGTTTATTTTTCACTGGAAGCCTGGTACAAAACAACATGAAACTGTAGCTCTGTAGTGAAGTTCAACAATTATTTTCAGACACATATTTTGCTGGTACATAAAAGCTTGCAAATAGATGAAAGGTTGCCCCTTCCTTCCACTATGCTTCAAAGTGAAAGGGAAAACAAGTCATTTCCCCTCATTTTGCTTCGTACTTTGTCTCATACATACTGAAAATTTCAAATGACAAGGATTATATAGTCATACATATCCTCACTTGCTTTTTTGTGTGTGTGGGTGGGGGGGTTCCTGAGTGGCTCTCAAGTTCTGCTTGTATCTGGTTCTGTCTGTTGGTGCAGTGCTGCGGATAATAGGCTCTGTGTTCACAACTGATGGCCAGGCTCTTAAAAATCAAGCAAAGACCAGAAGACACTTCAGAAGTGATTTAAAAAAGATGCCTGCTTGGTTGTTAATATGGAAAGAGAAAACAGCAGTGATGAAAAATTATGCTATATAGGTGCACATTCTCACACCAGCAATGTATATCTGTATCAATCGCAAGATCCTTTTTCATACTTCATTAAATAAAAGAGTAGGGATCGATTCATTAATCTTATGCTTTTTGATAAATTAAGTAGTCCTACTGAGGCACCAAATTTATCTCCCTCTATTTCATAGATAACAAATCTGTGCAGTCAAACTCATTTTTATTAATAGATTCCAAAGTTGTAGTGGAAAACTGGTCGTACATCAATGACTCACTCTTCTAATTAGCCTTTATATTATGTAAAACTGACAGACCTTAATTCCCCTGTTGATATACTGCATAGTAAAACTGATACAGTGTATTGTATGGTATACCTTGTAATAGTGTTTGTGCAGTGAAAACCCAATTACAGAGAGAAGAAAGGCATAATCATATTCAAATAAATGTTTCATCAGGAAAACAAAACTCAGTCCAGCCAGGAGCAGAAAATAAAACTCCATACTGGAGAGGTAAACAGGAACACAAAGGTAACATGCTGTCAGGAATGGCTAGACAACAGTAAGATTTGAATAAAGAGTGTTTGACTGCCAGTGCAGTCTGATTCCATCTTAGTATTTTCACTTCCCTTTTAGACATTACATGTGTATCATGAGCTTGATCTAACTTTTAGGGGGATGACTTTTTTGTAAGTAAACCAAGTGCAAATTTGCTTATAGATTTTGAGTCCTGTGGCAATACTATCAAAATAACATCTTGACTGCTTCATTACTGTGGTGCAGTTAAATCTTCATGAGTATAAGGTAGGTTCTTGTGGTGACAAAGGTGTTTGGAGGAACCTTGCTAGCGCATGCCTGTGCATATCAGAGTAACAGTGTTGGTCAGAACCAGAGCAGAAATTACACCTGTGTTAATACTGCCAGAATTTTAGTGTTAAGTGTTTTGTCACAAGCAATCATTTGCCAATGTGTTGAAATACAGGCAGAGAGCACTCACTCCAGAGCACTTTTCAATCATTTCATAGTGTCAGCTTTTCAGGTTTCTAAGCTACTGCTCTCTAAACACATTTCTTTTGACTTCCTCCTCTTCAGTGGTTAATCCACCATATAAATCTTTACTTTACAACTTTAAACTCCATGCAGAAAGACCCCAGGATGGAATTCCAGGATGGTAAGGCAACAGTGCTACCAACTGTGCCACCATGCAGTCTGTAATTGATATAATGGTATGAAAAAATACGAGTGACATTTCAATCTTTGTATAAAATCTGCTGCCCTCTGATTGGTTGTAACTGATAAGGATTTAATTAAATGTAAATCTTATTAATCTGCTGGTTAATATTCACAGTTAGGTAACAGATACTCAATCAGACCTTACCATGACTGTGTGTCATAAGGTTACCATAGACTGACATTATTTCCATGGTGATGACCTTAAATATTTCAGTGTCTTTGACTCAGTTTCAAATGCTTATTTTAACTTGCTACACACGAAATTTGTCAATATTTTAAAACAAACTAGTCTATACAATATAATGAACATGAAATTTCTTTAAGATGAAGTGCAGATGTGACAGAAATAAACTCTCAGCAGGACAAACACAATATGGACGTGAGGAGATGTACACCCAAAGCCCATGAAGTATTAATGGAGACTGTTTTTCTCTGTTAAATGTCTCACCAGAGACATGGTATCAGCCTTATTGCCTTCTCAGGACATCAATACACTGAAATTTATACCACTTAAAGTATCTTTAGGCCAATCTTTCTGGTTTAGAGGCAATGACATTACATGTATCTCTATTGACTTGATGTAATGCAGAATGTAAGTGATCTGGTTTAACAGGATTAAGGCATGTTGCACAGTTTGACTGAATGTGTGACCATCCGTGTCCACCTAGTTTCAGTTTCTGTAACTTTTATCACTGACTATCACTGCCTGCTCATCACTGGCTGAACTCTGAAATTCAGAATGGTACACAACACCTTGGCTGAATGCAGTATAAATTAATTCAAGTTCCTACAAATTATCAAGTAAAATCTACATTGCATTATGCTGCATTACTTACAGATTATTTAAATCACAGCTTGTGATCTCCAAAGGGAAAAAATGGTAAATGCTTCATTTGGTGTGCAAATCAGACCTAATTTTAAAATCACAAGTCCAATTTTTAACATTGATCTAAGTGGGTTTAGAGGCTCTGTGAAATAGCCCTTAGCTTCTGCATGTATCCATATTAAATTAACTTATATTTCTCCATGTAACACTGTGCTGTACTTGTAACCTGTCCACCAGGGATGGAGTCAAGACCGGACCTTCCAAGACCAAGACCGAGGCCAAACGTTTATAACCTCGACAAATATTTCAGGACATTGCTTTTTGTACACCACAAAATGCAAACATTAATGGAAAAGTGGTTAATTACTCAACTAAAACTACTTCTTGGTATTAAATTAATAATGGTCATAATAAATTAATACTTATGTTATTAAATGCAGCCATACATTGTTACATATTCCCGAAACTGAAATAATCATCTTACATTGCACAATAGTTGTATAATAACTTTAAAAAACAGTGTGAGATTAGGATGATCAAGATTTCTGGTACTTAAAATAAATCTCTCTTCTTATGATCATAAATTATTAGGCATTTTAATATTATTACTAGAGCATGCAGGCGCAAATTGCCACAAAGGGGAATTCCAAAACCATGAGAGCCAATAGAATCCGTGGGATTTGCAAAATCATGTAGTGAACAGGGATGACGTCGGGACAACAGATTACTGAAGCCAAGTGGGAATATTTTCTCTAACATGGATTATGACCATAGAACATTGAAGGTCAGACTGAATTTATGTTTTTGGCTTGATGAGCATTTTTTTATTTTTTTTTTTTTTTTATTTATTTATTTTTTTTTCATCAGCTACTGGTTAAGACTTAACATACAGCGGTGATGCAGGTTTAGTGTCTATTTACATTATTATTATTATTATTATTATTATTATTATTATTATTATTATTATTTAGCTGCTTAGTGTTGAAACTGGGTGTTGTGCATATTTTTCGTATTATTACTGACCTTTCCTTGTGTCTGCTGTAGATGTCTAGTCAAATTAGATGTTGCCCCACTCACTTCGCATATCGGTCATCCTGGCGGTGCACAAAATTTACATGTGGCCCGGCGTTTTTGCTTTCCGCTTCACCTTCTTGTCTTAAAATTATTCATGTTTTAAAAAGCAAATTTAAGAATTTTCTGCGGCCAGATGCGGGTGTTTATTCATCAAAAACTAGAAGCGCACCGCATATAAACACGCATCCGCGCTCTTTTAAATCAAAGGACCTAATGCCTTCTGGTTTTGGAAACAATCACGTGCAATGAGATTGCGCGGTCATTCGCAATAATAACGTTGTATTTTCTCTGAGATGGTGGGACGCATCTGCACTCTGATCACTGCTTTTAATTCACATTGTTGTGCGTATGTGGGTGAAGATAAAAGGGAGTTAAGTTTTTGTAATTTTGATAAAAACTATTGAGTCTCGAACCGGTCTTGGCCCAGTTTGTAGAAGGAGACCGAGCCCAAGACCGGGAAAAAAAAACAGGCCGAGACCGGTCTCGAGACCTCCATCCCTGCTATCCACAGTGTACCCCACCTCTCCTGTTAACTGCTAGAACTGGATCCGGCCTCCCATGACACTAAATGACACAGTAAATGGATTAATCACAGGATGTTTGTTTGGAAACCAGAATTTATTTTGTTTACTTTCGCAAACATTAGTCAAGTAAGAGAAAGCTTTCCTGCAGGACACAAAGAAGACAAATGACAAGTTCTTTAAGGGACAGTATTATGTATTTTCCAGGGAGTGGCATTTTATAGCACAATCAAGTAACTATGTTACCTTTAGTTTTTATAAATGCTGTATATACATATCAAACATAAATTCAAAGAAATCTGATTTTGCAATTTGACTCCTTGAAATTGGTCTCTGTCTCTTGGAGAAGTTCCTGCCTTTCCTGAAACTCTTTATTCAGCAAGTCATCACAACAGTGACCTTCCTTTATCCCATTTACAACCATTCGTAGGAGCATTGGACTGGGAAGTAATTTGTACGATAAACTCAGCAGATGAGCAGTTCCACCAGGTGTTTGCAAATTGCTGCTGCTGCTAGTCTGGAAAAGCTGTGTAGAAAAGGCGTGGGGGAGGGGTGCTCTGTGAGGCTGAAGTTCGGTTGGGGACTGCAGCTCCAAGGAGGAGCTTTGTGCAAATAAGCAGCAAGCATCAAGGCACCCCAAAATGGCAGCCAGGGGAGATTTCAGGATTTCTCAAACATGTATGAATGAATCAAGGCAATACTCTGGGTATGTTTTTGATGAGGGAATGACATTATAACATGATATAAAGCTCAAAAAAGTCAACTTTGCATGATAACCCCCTTTAACCATTTGAAGGCTTATTTGTCTAAATTTTGTCACTGAGAACTACACCTGACTCTTACAGTTTTAAACTTGATACTCAGCTTCAAATATGATTCTTGTGGTGAGTCAGACTCTTCTTCTGGGACCTCTCTCACTCACAAGAATAATTTTAACCTGTAAGGATATTTGACTATGTATTCACACAAATGTATTCACACACACACACACACACACACACAAAAAAAATACTGTTCATACAATAATACTCATTTCTCTAACTTGAATAGAGACATACCTCGTTTTCCAGTCAATCCATGAAGGAAAAACCAAACAATGGTGCACAGCGGCATTGTCGCCGCCCGAGCTGTTCCGAAAGCATGTACTGTTTGGTCATTTGCATATGCACTAAAAGAAATACCTCTAGATCATTCTTGAAAATGTAGCTCTACAAAGAATAACATATTTATTTATATTAATTAAAATACTACTTGCTATAAGATGACCTATTTTCATAGACAATGTTATAATTGTCTTAATGAATAATAACTGTCATAATTTAGTTTGAAGATTATAATTCAGTAGAAAATTGTGTATTGGAGTCACGGGACAGTAAGGTATTTACACTGTCAATGTGGTGGAATCATCATGGACAAAAAAAAAGAAAAAAAAAAGGAAACACTAATTTATTACTCCATCTTTCCTCATGGTTGATTATTGTGCACCGGCACATACGTTTACTTGAGGGTTTTTTTTTTTTTTTTTTTTTTTTTTTTTTTTTTTTTTTTTTCAGAAAATAGCAGTCAAAGCAGTCTAGCAAAATGCTGCTAAACCATTTTTATATTTATTTCTTGTTATTCTCTTAAAATCATATACTATTTATATGATTACAATGAAATACAAAGAGAAATTTTAAAAATTCCCTGCCGGAAGTATTTTGTTCAAATTCAAATTCAAATTCAAATTTTGATTCCCAACATGTCAATAAGTCTTTTATATTGTTATTGAAGTGTGAATGTCTTGTCTAAGGTTATGTCAAAGTATTTCAATCAGACTTAAGTTAGGTCTTTGTCTAACCCAAGTGCTTAAATTTAAGGTCACAAACTGTCAAATACTCTCCTTCAGGTTTTTTTTTTGGTAGATAGCAGAATTCATGGTTTCATCAATTTTGTAAGGTTGTCCAAGGTCCTAAAGCAGTGCCAAGCCATCTTAAAACTATATCACAAATAATGGAATGCACACCCTCCAATCTCACTCATTTTCCAAAATGTCTTGGTAACCAGCAAGATTTTTTTGGATTTGTTTGTCAGGCCATTGTGTCCTCAGCAGTAATTCTGGTGCCAGAACTCTCATGATTAAATACAATTATGTGCTGTTTAAATAACTTATCTAATAAGTGTTGTTAAAAGTTTTATTTTTAAAGCCGTATTTGTGTTTGTGAACCCATCTAATTTTTACCCAGTCTCTTCGTAACTGCTAAATCATGAACAAGGACCTAAACTGAGACAATTGAGGCCAGCAAGACTTTAGACTGTAAATTGTAAATGGCCTGTATTTGTATAATGTTTTGTGAAGTCCAAAAGACCCCGAAGAGCTTCAGACTATATTCAATCATTTACCCATTCACACAAACACACATTTACACACTGATGGTGGCAAGCTACTACATTGTAGCCACAACTGCCCTTGAGCAATCTGACAGAAGCGAGGCTGCCAAGCATCAGCGCCACCGGGCCCTCTGACCTCCACCAGCAGGCCCGGTGGGTTAAGTGTCTTGCCCAAGGACACAAAAACAGAGACAGACAGAGTCGGGGCTAAAACCAGTAATCCACCGATTACGGGATGAACTCCTTCTAAATCATCAAGGCGCTCTTGCAGTAGTTATGGCAGCCCAGCCGTAGATTTACCATTGTTCCATTCTTTCTCCATTTGTGGATAATGACACTCACTGTAGTTCACTGGAGTCCCCATAATTATTTGTTTGTCTTAAACATGACAATAAAAGCAAAGACATAATAAACCTGTCAGGGACCAATAGATTTTCATGGCACTATAGATAGTTGATATTTTTTTGGATTTATATTTATATCGATAAAGGAGAGTCCCTCAGTTTTTGTAGAACAAAACAAAAAACAAAACATTGATGCAGTGCCACATGGCTCAGTGGTAGAGAAGGTACATCATAAATAGAGGCTAAGGCCCTCAATCCAACGATTTCGTTTTCAAACCCCATGCTATTTGCTACATGTTTGTCTTCACCAGTGCCAATAGATAGATAGATAGATAGATTAGTTGCACTATAGCTGACATGGAGTGACATGAAATCGTGTTTGAAATTTACAGTGCATTGAGATGTTGCCACTCAGACACTATGTGATCCTTGTTGGTAAAAGCTGGTTTTGTGTCCTGTTTGAGCTGCAGGACAGTCTGACCAGTGGTCAAGTAGCTCAGTGTGGTGAATTAATTGAGGTCACAGGGTGGGAGCACAGACTACCCATCCTTTGTCTCATTAGCATTCCTCTTTATTCAATGTTCTGCAGTAAAGCAATTATTTACAGTTGATCAGCGTCATGGTCTTATTCTGCAAGATGTGTTTAAGAAGAGCTCTGATGAAATTTTATTTAACTAGATGTTTTGCTTCACTAAGCCAAAAGAGTTTCTATTGTTGCTTATTTGCCCCCAAACAACACTTGTAGCAGTTTCTTCAATCAGATAGTGAGTATTGAGCTGATGCACCATGCACCATTAGAGAAAGGTGATCGCTGACAATGTTGACTAATCTACCCTCTTGATCATTAAAGGCACTTCAGTGGCTTCACAAGCAAACAAGAAATATTAACCCTTTACTCTCAACCTAAAAGACAAAAGATATCAAATCATCTCATAACCTTAGGGTGTTGTAGATCTTTACAATATTTAGCATCTGCTTTCCTGACATCACACATCTGTCTCGCTGTATGAATTACAGCTTATTCATGCTGCTTTTACCTGTAAGGAGAGGAGTGTGCTGCAGGGATCGTTTACTGACACTGGCGTCTATGGTTTTGGAGATCAGAGGAAGAATCCCGCCGGGGTGTTGATGTAGACTTTGGTTTGGTTTGAGGAGCTGTATTCAGTTGCCCTAGTCCAGACCCACTTCCTTCAAATGAAGGGAAACGGAGCTCACTGCTACCCATAAGCCCAAGTGTCATTGAATATTTATCATGTATCTGATTTGACGGAGAGAGATTCCTGGGATGTGGCTGCCTCCTCTCCCCTTGAGGGATGCAATTCAACACCCAGTAATAGAAGCCTTAAAATGTGCCTGTCATTTTCTGCCTCTGGGACATGGTTAATTAATTACATGTTGGCAATAATGCTCTGAGCAAACCTCTGCAAATTATTTCACAAGTTTATTCCAACTAGATTTTTCTGTTGCAGTACAGTCACAGTGTTGCATGTATTTATCTGAGAGAAAATGAAATGCAGCCAGAACACAGAGAGCAGATTTATCTAACTGTCAGCCAAGAACAGCATGTTCCTCAGTGGTACTCTTAATATAAATTAGAGACCTGACAGAGCAAATATCTGTGAATATGTTCAGGGACACAAAACCTGATGGCAACAACTACTTGAAGTATTGAGGAAAAAAAGTCTTTCCCATTTTTGGAATATATTTTTTGTGGAGATGCACTGATCAAGCTTTTCCTAGCCGATAAGAATTCCAGAACTATAACACACAGAAAAAGAAAAAAACTTTAGCAGGTTTTTTGATCATGGTAGTATTTTTATATGCTCCTAAACTTGATCCATTTTTGTCATTAACTTTAGGGAATCACGGTACTTGTTGTTGGTTTATATGTCTCTAAACTGATGATAGTGGGAGTTCTCTCAGAAAGGCAATGTTACAGCTATTGTGGGCCATCAATGATTCATTTGTGTGGATCAGATTTGCATTTCAAAATATTTTAAATTTGGATAAAATTTATTTTTGAAAATAAAAGCTATGTTAACACAATGCCATTATTTTTAATTAACTGTCTGTAACAATATAGCATTTGGTAATTATTGGCAAATCAATATTTTAATATTTTAAAAGCTCTAGAAACTTAATATGGTAAGGTCAGATACCACAGATTAGAAATTGTAATATTTAAAATTTCATGTTATTTGTAGATAGACATATCATCAGTGGCAAAATTGGTCAGTCTTCATGAGGGTTTCTTCTTTGAGGACTGCAAATATTTAAAAATTATTCCATAGCAACAAGTTCAAGGGTTGTTGAGGTTAAGACTTTGAATAAGCTGTAAGGTGTGTAAATGATCTATGGATAGCTGAGGTCTTAAAATCATGCTTGTGTTTGTTTATTCTCAAAGATTTCTTAGAATTGATAATATATCAGAAGTTAATAGCTTTGTCTTTTTTGAAGCCTATCAATACACAAAGTTTTGCCCAACTATGATTAATGTTTTTAATAGGTGAAGATATGAAAACTCATTTTTAATTCTGCTGACTTAACCTTCATGTAACATTCTAGTTTGTTGGACAACTGTACATATAGTCAACTCATATTTTAATCAGAAAGACAGGATAGCTACATAGTCAAAAAACTGCACATGATTACAAATATCAGTTTCTAAGCATGATGAGAAAGTAGATTATTTACTCGGACTCAGAAAAGAGTTTTTGCCAAGACAGAAGTGTTGTTTTTAGTACCAGATTCAATTCTTTCTCTAGTAAGAAGAGAAACACCTGTTTTTACGCAAGCTCTCGTACCACTTTATCATTCTAAGCATTTGTTGGTTAAAAAAAAAAAAAAAAAAAAAAAAAAAGGTGGGGGGGGATTCAAGTTTAATACCATGCAGGTGGATTGGATAAATCTTCCTTGCAAGAAACCGTTATATTTTCCACACAGTTAAATTTAAAAAAAAAAAAATTGCCTCTAAGAAAACTGCAGTGATCTGTGTGTTGTTTTTGATATAGATGAAAGATAGAACAAAGATGATGGCTAACTATTATTTTAGCTGTTTATTTTTGCTGAGAACAGGGTTTCCAGATGCTTACCTCACGTGTAAATAATTAGACACATGATGAAAGTCCACATTTTCCAGGGCTGATATTTTGATAAGGGCCTAACAGGGTATTTTGTGCAGCTGGTGTGTATGATCTAAACCTCTTGGGGGGAGCTAAAGCAGAAATCACATCATTAAACAGATGTAACATGCATACAATGGAGCTGATCTTGAGATTGATAAAATTTTGAATATTATAACATTTGGAAATAAGGCATAAAAGTCTTCTTTTAGATAAAAAATAGAAGCATTATTGTTTGTGTAATATTCATAACCTGACAATACTGGCAGGTATTCATTATGTATTTAATGAAAATAAATTAAAATTTAAAAATACTTATGTTTTCAGAGCTTTGTGGCAAAAAATATACAAAGTAACAAATTTGTCACATGCTGATGTAATGCTATATGCACATCTGAAACAATGTGCCTTCACTTCTCATCATTTGCTGAATTTCAGTAAGATTCACTCTGGTGTGGAGGAGATCAATTTTCAGCAACAGGAACATTAGTGATTCTCAAGGCAAGGGTATTAAACTCAAATCATTGTGTTCTATTGTTTGCCGTGTCGTATTGATTATCTCCTGGGTTTCATCAGAGAGTGAAATATTGTAGCCTCAACAGCATTGCACATAAAGAGCTGGATTATTTTGCAAGCAAATACTTTTGCAAACCGATACAAACAATCTGTTTCGACTGAACCCATTATTTTGTGCTGTCTGGCATGAATAAATAACTAAGAGTTGCACTGCTATTAAATGCCAGGACAAGAAGCAGCAGATTTATAGATAGAGTGTTAATAAATTGCTTCACCATTTTATCCCCTATGTTTCTTGCCCAGCATCTTCCCCATGGTCAGGTTTGTATTGGTAGAATTAATACAACACAAACATTGCTCCAATATGTTAATACAGTAAAATTTTACAGTCCGACAAAGAGCACATAAGGAAAAAAATGTTACATCTTTAATCTGCAACCTCAAACTCTCAATATTTTATAGTAACTGTTGAAAAGCCATCCCTGAAGACGGCACGGCAGAGTCTGTATGGCAGAGCGCCTCTGCGTTCACAGAGATCTGTCGCTCATGGTAACGATGATGAAGTCCCTGTTCAGCTAAAATCAATATTCTGAGCCACGAGTCACTTCTGTTACTCTGTCTCTTGAATTAGACACAGCAGTCACTGAAAGAAAATGTCCTTTTTCTGAGATGCAGTCAGTCTGGCTGAGAACAAAGAGCTTTCTGAATAACGTCCTGTTGCATCAGAAAAGACAATCTGATGAAAGTGACCTTTCTCTAAAATGGAAATTTGAATAAATAGCACTTTAGCCCTTCAGCACGGTCACCTCAGCTGCATTATGTAACTTTCATAAAAATATGTTTTTTTTTACATATTTGTTAAAATTATCATTATTTCATGACAGTATAAGACAGATAATCTGTGAAAAAAAAAAATCAAGCTCCTCTGCCTTCTCCTAGTGCTCCCAGTACTAACTGCAGAAGTACAGCAATAAGTCAGAAACAACCAATCAGAACCAGGAGGAGGGTCTTAGCACTGTCAATCACCTTGGAGTATGTGCCTCTCACACACTCCCCCTTGCTCTCTGCTATGCTAGAGCTGGATCATAACAACATAGCTTGCCAGGAATGCTAAGGCTAGTTACCATGGCCACCGATGACGGGGGATAAACAGTTTTCTTGGAATGGTAAGCTGTTTCTCCACCATTAGCACATCTAGCAGCGTGTACATGAGGGTGATTGACAGCACTAAGACCTTCCTCCTGGCTCCTATTGGTTGTTTTTTGGTCAGGAGTGGTGCATTTCTTTAGATGGAAATAGTAAAAGTTACATACTGCAGCTTTAAAACGGATTGACAGATTAATAAATAGACCTATTTCACAAATTGATTATCTGCACACAGAACCGTTAATTTTTTGCAATAAATTTGTGCACAGGTGGTCCACAAAGATCTATATGATCTATAGATCAATATGCAGGTACATATGCAAGAGCCAATACACACAGAAACACCAGCACATTACAAACAGTAATGGCAGCTAGCTAGCTACCGTTATCTATAAAGGCTAATTTAATGACAGATAATGAATAACAAGACATATTCTTTCACAAAGTAGTTCTGAATGACTCACAGACACAGTATAAAAAGGATAATGTTAACTAGCTGTGAAATAGATGAAATATGAAATAACAGTTTTTTTTGTCAAAAAGATGTAGCAAGAAAACCACCTCACCAGGTCATTTTTGACCCACTTAGACATCTAAGGATTAAGACAAAAAACTGGCTACAACAACAAAAAACAAACAGACCCTTTAATTTATAAAACAGTAAGGATCTGTGTCACATACCAACTAACATTATTAGGCAGTCACATGGATGGATGTAATTTCTTACTGTGTACGACACAGTCAGGTGTTACAACTCACCACTCAGTGAAAAAAGCAATAGAAAACCATAACAGCCGCAACTAACAGAAAGCCATTTTCGGGGGTTCTCATACGACTGCTTGAAGAATTGGGGCCCTGGGTGGTAAACCATATCAAAAATCAACTGATAGTAAAAGGAAACTGTGTTTTTCTTCTCAGGAAAAGTTCTTTGGGTCAGTGTACAAAGGCTGCTCTGAACTCAAACTGCATCCTAATGATAATTAGAAAGCTTTAAGTCTTACAGATTATTTAAATCGAATTTAAAAAGATGGTTAAACACAAACCAGGTTTGTCAACACTAGTATCACATTTGGTATCAGCAACTTTTCATTGGGGTTATTTCCTTTTTTACCAATGCATTCTTTTAAAGTGCATTTATTAAGTATGGTGTTTTATTCTTCTAATGATATAAATGAAAGCTTGTTTTATTTAATCATTTGGATCATCGTTTGTATTCTATGTTCTGGCTGACTCTTTGACACCTGTCTAGGGACACCATTCGACTAAGTCTGGCCCATTTACAAAGCTGTTCATTCTCCCTAGTAACTGCACTAATAAACTAATATAAATGCTTTTTGACATTTAATGCATAGGCTCCATTGGACTTGTTCTTTTTTTGACTAATGGGTTTCCGCTAGAAATGGAGCATGAATCTATCACACTGATGTACTCATATATTTACTAAGAATGAATCATCATAGGAGGAAGTACATAAGCTGAGAATGGTGCAGAAAACATGGTTATTTGCCCCCTTTGTTGAAGGGCTTCAGTAAACCCTATCCGCTGAGCTTTTGCACTGTTGAGTGAAACCTGCTATTATCCTCAGTTCCTTGGTTGAGTTATTCATCTGAGTCTCCTGTTGTCCCTTCTAAATAAAAACCTGCAGCGCCTCGCCAGCTTCCCAATCAGTGAGCACTGCAGGGTCTCTCAAAAAGCTAATGGTCACTCCAGGGTCTGTCAGCCTGCTCTGAAGCTCATGCTTTGTCCACATTGTTCTTTGGCATCACCCCTGCTGCCCCTTGCTTCATGGGAAATGTCAGAGATGATTGATTTGACTGAAAGTGACAAAGTCTTCACCTTGATATTGTGATTTATACGCCACAAAGAAGGTTAAAAACTGTCTTCCATGCATGCTATGCCGAGATACTTTCAATATTTTCCTCTTTATTGTGAGATTTTAGCAAAATTTATTTTTTCCAATAAAAATAGGCAACTGAAACTTGCAGACAAGCTTTATAAATGCCTCTCCTCTGATGAACATGCTATTTGTTTCAAAAACAAGCACCAGAATTATTTCCATGAGCAATGTTTGAGGTAAGCTTTATGGATACAAATTGCATGAAAGGCAGAAGAAATCATGAACAATTCTGTTACACATTATAGAAGTTGGCATTTTGTGTAAAAAATTGTTTGAGAATAACCTGCAATGCAGCCATGTGAACACAAAAATCTTATTTACTTTTACAATAATGATTACTAAAGCTGAATAGGTCAGGGCAATGATAAACACTTTTTTATGTCACCAATATATTGTAATTGTGAACACAGATACATAGCTGAAATGAAGTAATAGACATCTGATCAGTTATTTATTTTGGTCATCCTAATGTCTACTTTTAGCAACAGCTCCATGCTTAAAGTCTTGCCTCTTATATTTGTTTGTTTTAAAAAGTAAGTTTGTCCATATGATCAGGTTCAGGACCAGCAGTAGCTGGTACAGTCATGCTAATATAGAAGGCTTATCCTTATTGTTTGTAGTTTTCACTATGTTTAAAAGATCTGGCCTTTCCAAATTCTAAATTATTTCTATTTAGCCTCTAGAGTATAAGAACATCCCAAATTTCACCATATCATTAGTTATTCAACAAAAAGAAAGCCAAAACGGCAAATTCTGTGAAAAATGAAGTACCCTCCACAAAAAAATCTAAAACATTAAAATTTAAAGGACTTCAAAATGCAGTCTTTGACATGACTACTTGTGTTGTGAAGTGTAATCTAAAGCTTACTTAAGGGTGTTGGAAAGCAGACTCCAATGGGGTCACGGGAGATTGGTGGGAGGGCTTACAAATGTGTCCTTCAAGGCATTTTGTGAATGATCAGCTCGAGAATGAGGTACCTTGATTTATAATGTATATCAAGTCCTTGTATACCCAAATCAAGAGCTGTGTCTGCATTTTTGCCACAGATCTGAGCTTGATGGACTCCCCCTAGGCTGTTCTTTGTCAGCGATCCTGTTTGCGTTGTTCATGGAAAGGTTCCTAAGAGGTAGTCATCGAAAATGACTGCTCGTTAAGAACCTAGATGAATAAAATCCAAGATATAAGTGTTTGAAATTAGCTAATTCCATAGACTGACTGGACTCACCATTAGCGATAAGGTTAAAAGTTTATTTATCTGGGCTGAGCTTGGAGTAGAGCTGCTGGTACTCTGCACCAGAAGAGGTCAGTTGAAGGAGTTCAGTTATCTGATCAGAATCCCCCCCTGTATGATTCTGTTTGGAGTTTTTCTCAGCACATCTTTGAAGGGGATCACAGGGCAGATTTAGAATCCACTGGAGGAACTATTTATCCTTTCTGGCCTGGAAAACTCTCCAAATCCTATACAGAATGAACTGTAGTGTGTCAATGGAGAAAGATATGTCTGGATTTCTCTCCCTGACCTATTTTCCCCATGACCTGATCTTGCTTAAGAGGAAGACGATGGCTATGCTGTTACACATTTTCTAATTTCTTTTTTATTTCTTTTTTTAAAAGTCCAATGAATCTATGTAGAGCAAGGGGAATAATTGCTGGCAGTAATGATGTAGCTAGTCAAGCTAAAAAAAAATCTTCTTTCTAATTCTTTTCTTTAAGTGATGGCAGAGAAAGACAGAATCAGTTCATTTTTTTCCTTTCTTTCTCTTTAAATAGACATTGTGTTGCAAAAACCACCCTAATATGATAATATGTGCATTGTTGCCACTTTGTGGTGGTGTTGTTAACAGCCTGTTAGTACCAGTTGCTTTTAAAATAAAGATAAATGATCAAATGATGGTCACCATACTCAAGGTTGTCAAATTTAACGAGTGCCCATAATCAGATTCAAAAGAAGCTTAGACAAATGTCATATGTGTCTAAAATAGTAAAAAGAACCACAAAACATGAGAACAAGTGGATTTTGGCATCTGGCAAAGATGTGATATTTCTGTATTAAATTAGTGAACAGATGTGTGGTCACATAAATGTCAGTCATTATTTGAGAATCCCCTTGTGCGTTTTGTCATGGGCAAAGAAATTGAGTATTTTTAACTGTCCTCTAGTTAATCAGCATGAAACAGAAGAAAAGACATCAAAAATGTACCAGCTACACTTCGTTGCACTGAATTAAATTTGCATGATGCCCAGTTCCTTACGTCTTGCATGGCTAGTATCTAATTGTTTCTGCTGAGAACTTATTAGGAGTCACTTGGCTGGAAATTCTCACAGGAGGATCACAGCAGTCATCTGATAACCTTCACGTTCCCTTTCAGGGGAGTTTATTCAAAATCCTTTTACAGAGACAGCAAGAACAAAAAGCCTCTGATTTCCCAGAGGTGAAAGGATTTTAGTTTACCTGATTATGAATGTAGCAATTTTTTTGTCTCTCCAGTGCCAAACAAAGATGCCAGGGATCAGTGACATGTACAGTTATTTTCCTTAAAATACAAGATTAAGAACTGCACTGATTATCTTACTGAGTGATTGTCTTAGTATGTATATAACCTCTTCAGATATATATTTTGACCTTTGGTGATTCTAACTTAAACATGCTTTGAATGAATGAGCCTGGAAGCCTAGAAGCATGATCATGGTTTTCCTGCAGTCATTACCTCACTGTTTGCCCTCTGACTACACTTCCACATGGTTGCTCAGGGGAGCACTTCTCTGTAATGCTATATGCATCCACTGCATCTTCATCCCTCATTACTTTACCCCTCAAAGACCTTTCCTGCAACCAGTAGATGCTGTAATCTGAGACGGACTTTTAACTCTTTGTTGTATCACACGTTGAGCTGTGAAGCATAAAATTCTGACATTTTAATTAACTTTCCAGATTTCTTTTTTTTTTATGATTGTAAATCTTTTTTATGATTGTAGATCTTAATGCAAATCAGTTACAATCTGCTGTAAGCTTGATTAGATGTAATTATTGTAATTACATAAACGGTTCCAATCAAGATCAATCAAATGTCCACTTTTGATAAAAATGGTCACATCATAAATGATCATAAATTGCAAGAAGCGTTTTCGTTTCTTACATCTGCTGTCTTTAAATAATTCTGATATAATTGTCCATGCTGGGACACACACACACACACATATAAGTGTGTGTGTATATATATATATATATATATATATATATATATATATATATATATATATATATATATATATATATATATATATATATACTCCTGAGCAATACATTACCATTTTAATTTTAAGTTTGTTGTAATCCAAAAAAATATAAATTTAAATACATCTTCTTGGTGTGAAAAGGATACAGAAAAACATTAGCAAGTACTTAAACTTCCATCTGATGGCAAATTAGATTTTTTTTTTCCTAGGTTCTTATTTTAATGTACAACAGATGTTACAGGTTGTCTTTTTAAGGAAGCTCATGAAAGTCATGAGTCTGACATTAATATTCATGTACACAAGTTAATCTGGTGACATTTTAATAATTGTAGCAATAAAAATTGAATGAAAATTCAAACACTAATCTATTAGGAGTAAAGAAATCACATTAAGATAAGGCTGATTGAGAAAAAGAACCATATAATATTTTAAAAAATTGTTCTTTAAATATTTGTATTTATTATTGTGAGGCTATAATTCACTTACAACATACAATTGAAGTCAGATATTTATATACACTTTATAAAATCATATAACACAACTTTTTTTTTCTCCCAGTCTGCACTGTCTGAAATTAAATCAGACTACTCTTTAACCATTTTAGGTTACCTAGGATTATCAATTTTATTTCTGTTTACTAGCTGCCAGAATAATGGGATTCAAAGACACCTTTTAGATCTTTTTTTTTCTTTTCTTCAGAGGTGGAAAGGTTTAGCCTGATTTAATGTCATACAGTGAGAAAAAGTGGTTATGTGTCTTAAATGGTGTATGTAAATATCTGGTTTCAACAGGAAATATATGATTTGTATGGTTATTATAAAGTGCTGGTTATTAAGGAGCAAAAATGACTTAGTTTAGCACATTTCATTCAAAGATTTAAAACTTTACCACAGCCCAAGAGTTTAAAATCGCAAAACTAAAATTCTCAAAAAATCAGTTGTTGGTCCTGTAAAAGGTCTTGGTTACATCTGATTAAATAGATAAAGTTTAATGGCCCCAGTGACAGCAGGACCTGTTCTTTTTTTTTAGAGCCTCTGTGCCTGGAGGCTTTCACCTGCTGCACGATGATTGATTGCCATTTCTATTTCATTTTGGAGTCAGGTTATAGAGCAGACAAATGAAATGTGGGTGGATACTTCCATTGTGTGAGCTGGATGTTGAATGTCGGGTACACAGCATCACAGTTTGAGTGACATTTAATACCCTGACATTATTTTAACTGACAGACAATTTGCTATTATTGTGCCACTTACAAAAACTGAATTTTGTCACATGAAATAATTAAATCAACAAGAACCCATAAATTAAAGCCTGAATTCTTGTAGAGTAAATGGATGTTTTCAGCTGTTATATTCTTGTTTTTTTCACTCTTTTAATAACTTATGTTTGACAGCCTACAATTATTTGATGAACTGGTTTTTCAGAGCCACACAAGGGGGGGATTCAAAGAACTCAGCAGATATAATGCTTAACTGCTGCATAATGATCAGTGTGATGATATTTATGAGGCACTCAGGAGTGATTTACCTGTGTGAGCTTGGGTTGTTTCATGTCTGTCCAGGTTGACTACCAAAGACATACATCAAGTGATTGTGCTGTGAAGTAAAATCAATGCTTTCCTAAATAAATTATGCTGTTGAGTCAAAGGTGAATTTAATAGAAGGTGTTAAGAGAGCTGATGGAATTAGCTCTAATCTGATTTGTCAAGGGTCTTTTTATTTTATTTTATTTTATTTTTTTTTTTTTTGCTCAAGCTGATCATAGACTTTCAGGAAAAACCTGGGAAATAAACAGATTTTTCTGCAGCCATTGAGTCAGCTACACAGTTTATTGTGGTCTTGTATGAATAATAGAATAAAGGTTTTACTGAGAAAATAATGATTTCCAACCAAGCTGCTGTTGATGGCTTTGATGCACTGAATGAAATTAAAGTTAAAGACAATTATACAGAAACATTGTTAGGCTACAATGTGAAAATTGCTCAGCTGATTGCTGGTGTATGGTTGGTTGTTCTGTAATGGAGTCAACCGTGCAATTTTTCAAATCAGCAGTAAGATTGACTTGCATTGGTTTGCCATTGGTACACGGAAAATAGTTTCTATCAACCCTGTGCATTTTAAATAATCATTCTGACTAACCAGAAATGTAGCTAAATTATCAATGATTTGTTATAATTAGAAAACACAGCTCTGACAATGTAATGTCATTATGATGCAAAACATCTTAGAGACAATTGTTTTTTGTGTGTTGTTTTTTCTGTAGTTTGTTCGTTGCTTTTTCCATTAAACCATGTAAAATCTCTAAGGTCTCTGCTTTGAAACTAGAAAGGTCACTGAGTGCGAGTAAATGGTTGTTCATTTATTAGACTTAAAATGATAAATGATTTTAAAGAATTTTATTACACATAAGTTCATAAGTTTAAGGACATAGTTATATTTTGATAGGTCGGCTCGGCATAATATTGAATCCCAGTGATCACTGGAATCTCTGCAATGTTATTGTGCACAATATCACTATCAAAAAGAGATACCTGGATGCAATGTTTAATGGACTACTTTATTTAAAGTATAGGGATAATAATGGAGTAATGGAGATGTTCAAATACTGTTTAACTGAGTATCATGCTGCTGCTAGAACTGCTCTGTCTGTGAACATTAGCAACCCTCAAATTCTCGTAGCTCTCTAGATCAAAAGGTGTTAGTTGTTCCCAGGACTCATCTTGTGACCAGGGGAGGAAGAGCTTTTTCAGTCGCAGGTACTAGGCTCTGAAATAATCTCCCTTTTTTTGTGAGGTCTCCTGGATCTCTAAGTGGTTTTAAGTCTCTTTTAAAAACTCATCTTTTTAAACAGGCGTATAATTCCAGAGAGCGCGATCATTCGACCAGCCTTTGTTTTCTGACTTCATTGCTTATTTTGTCAATCTTGTATTTTGCTTATTGTTTTGTATTATTGTCACTATTATTACTATTATTTTTTTCCTTTTCAGTTTAATGTACCTGTACAGCACTTTGGTTTTTAAAATCTTTTTATAAATAAACGGTGATAAATAATAAATGATGATGATAGCGGTACTCAATGTGGACCAGTCTCCTGTTATAATGTGCACACAAAATCCTCTGCATTTTGGGCCTGAGATTATGGCACAATGCTATGACAGTGTGGTGATGTTAACTTTGTGCCCACATTAAACCAGAACACTGGTCCAAAATAAGAGTTGTTCCTGGGATCGTATGATCAACCTTAAAACCATACCATCATCACGATGTTTTGAGTTTTACAGCTGTTCATGCTGATTATCTCTGTTATATTTTGGGTGTTTACGGTTTACTTGTCAGTTCAGCCATCAGCTAAGAATTCAGTTCAGCCATTTTACAATAGGTCAGTATTTTCACATAGGGCCAGGTTGGTTTAGATATCTTTTATTGTACTGTGTGTATGTGTGTACTCCTCCATGTTGTTAAATTTCAAAATTAATGGGGAAAATAAAGGATCGTTCTGTTCTATTCTATTTCACAAAAAACATTTTCAGCATTTTCCTTGATGCATTTTTATCCCGTTTTTCAAAAATATTTGAGTAATAGTAGCATTTCCAATATTAGGTGTTAAAATGGGTTTTGATTTTTATTTTTTATTATTATTTTTTTATTTTTTACATTTAGCTTTTTATTTTATTATTTTGTCAAAGGACAAAGACTCTTTCAATATGAGGTCAAACAACAGTCTGAAAATAATCTCTGTATTATTGAGCTTATATTCAACACAGTCATTTTCTTCTGTTTGGACTCTTGATTTCTCTTTATCCACAAAGGTCATTGCTAAGGGTAAAACAACAAGGTTTTAGGGTTAATCTTCTATAAGGAATGTTAACAACAGTAATAAGTCATTTTTAAATATGATGGAGAGGTTTGCAATTAGAGAGTGGCACAACAAGCATAGTAAGGTTCAACAGAGCTGAAACTCTGCACTCAATTACTCCATGTGAAAATGCTGCTGACTGTTGTTTTATCAAAACAAACTGGTTTTGTACTGAACAATCACTGGCTGGTTTGGTAAACCCAATCCTAAGGAATTAATTTCTGTATAAACTATTCAGCATAAAAATGCCCATAAAAAGAAATGAGTGTTTTCTGTCCATAAACAAGATAATTAAAACCCGTGATTCAACGGTGAAAAACCTGTTGAACCATCTTTGTAATAAACACACAATGCAGATCATAAATCATTTTAGATATTGCAAGACCATAGAAGCAGAAACTGTGATAAAAAAAAAAATAAATAAATAAAAGCATTTGGGTCCATAGTTCTGACTTAATGAGAGCACACTGCCCTGGATCGAACTATGGTTGATAGCTTGCTCTGGTTGCTTCCTGGGCTTAGTTCTGCTACGCGCATGGGTCAGTGTACCAGAGAGCTGTAATTACATTTGGCTCTTACTGCCACAACAGGATTAGGTTATTGTTGGCCAAGAGGCCCTTTATAATTGTCCCTGATTACCACTCACCATTTCAGAGCAAAGAAAGGTCAGTCAGTCTGCCATTCAGACACCCTTTTGGCCCATAATCCCTCTGTAGCCTGTGCAGGTTGTTATCCCCTCCCCCCATCTACACTTCTGACAGAGTGATGTGGAGGCATTATTCTTCTCTGTTGATGTCAGAATCCTAATTGTTCCTGTTTTCACTTAACTGATCAATAGAGGGAAAAAGTAGAAACAAAGCCACAGATGAAAAAAGCTTTAACTCCATGCTTTTCCCCTCAGACTGCAGATCTTTACATTCTTTATTTTGCGCCTGAAATATGTTACCTTGTTTGGCATCACAATCAAATAGCCTCAGAAAAGGGACATTGTCTGAAAACCATGGCTTCCTCCATCGTTTTTTTTCCATTTTAACCTCTCTAGCCTTTAAAGAGCTTTGACAAATTCCCGCAGGCTTACTCAGCTTCTCCTCTTTGATGCAGGTTTTCTCCCTTTAATCAGAACCCTCTCAGTCCAGAGGTGAAATTGTTTTCGTTACGTTAATCTTACTGCATTAAAGGCTAATACTGACAGCAGTATCTGCACACAGTCATGCTGCATTGGGTTTGTTGTTTTTGGTTTTGTGTCCTCATGTCCACAGTTTTGCTATTCATGGTTTCCACATTTGCTTTTGTAAAGTTATTTTTGCTCTTGCTTTTATGGCTTGCCTCGTTTTCTCAGTTTTTTTTTAATCTTTTGTTTTTTGAGTGTATTTTCAGAGGGCAATGTTTTAGTTATTATCAAATAATGTACACTTTAGTATGCTTTGCCGAAAATAGTTGGCAATGTCCCAAAGTCGATCTGGACAAAAACACAAAACATGTTTAACTACAGACAAGAGGCGGGGCGGATCAAATCCACTGTTGGTGTCAGACCAGTCACTCTTGGAACTGGAAAAATGTTTCTCATTTTAAGTAGATCTACATAGTAATCTCAGAAATTGTATTTGAGCAAATGTTTCTAGTATATTAAAAGATGTACTATTTTATATATGGCAGATTATTTACAGAATAAAGAAAAAAGCTGAGGTTGTAATAGGTTTGCTGTCAGTGGACAGTTTCCTGCTGTAGAGTTGGAAACTTTCCCCACAGCATCACCTTTTTTTAGAGATGAGCTTTCTTGGAACGAGGAAAATACAAGTTAAACGTTTTTATGTTTTTGCAAACATATAATGGAGAAAGGAGTAAGGCGAAAGATTAAAAAAATGTTACAGCTTAAACCATTATGTTAAAATGTCATGATAAACACTGTAACTTTAACTAGAATGTATTAAGTTTATGTATAATGTATTCATTTGTTTTGTGTAAATTTGACTGATTTATATGTTTACATTATCAATACAACTAAATGTGAAGAAAGCGGGATTGAGTAGAACTAATTTTATTGTCTGAAATGTTATTTTGTATTTAGTTGTAGTGTTTTTTTTTTTTTATTTTAGTCTTTAAAATGCCAGAATTTACACATAATTTTACATCTTGTCCATTTGATGACATCATTTTGAAATATTAAATCAGTTTTTGAGATCAGTTGCTCAGTACTTGAAGAGCCGTTTTTACCAAATACTTTTTTACTCTTCCTGGAGTAATTTCTTGGAAAGCTACTTTTTCCTTTTAATTGAGTAAACGTACTACTGTTACTTGAGTACAATTTTTGGCTTCTCTACCCACCTCTGCCTATGTTACATCCCATGCTGGTTATTTAATGCCAGGAATAAACCCAGTCCTGTTTCATTTCTGTGCAGAACTTGTGCTCACTATTGCTTTTCACGTATTTAAAAGAAATCTTTATTGTCAAAATAGAAAGAGCAAAGTCAGGGAGGGGACATTAGACCAGAGGCCAGCAGCAGGGACGATTATGCAGAGTCTTCTCAGGAAAGGAAAGATTATAGCTTGCAGAGAAAAAACATATCTGTTGTCAGGACAAACCAGCAGGTATCAGGACAGGGTTTTTATAGATATTTCAGACTTACCCTCTTTCACACTCTAAAATATTTTTGTCTGTATAGCTAGCATAGGCAGCACACTGTTTCCCTTGCAGGCAGTTTTATTCTCACAGACCATTGTCTGATTTTGCTTTCAAAGAAATACTTCAGATATTGGAAACATTAGTTTCTTAGATTTTTGCAACATATGAAGCTAAAGTTTATGCTAATCTGAGCATAATCATAATCATGCACACTTACAAGTCACTGTTTATAACTTGTTTATTTTGTATTAATAAACAAGCTGGTTATTTCATTTGAAGGGTTACATAAACGTTTACATATGTATGTATACTAAACAAAAAGTCTGTTTGTTAGGCCCTCCCAAAGCAAGTCATACCCTCCCCAGCTAAATGTCTCTGGAGCCAGGTCTCCACATAGCTTGTTGTTTTTTTCTGATTCATCAGCAACCCAGTATCAGGGTTTGCAGCTTCTCCTCTTCTTCTGCTGCTGCTGAGGTTCATAATGAAGCATTGCTGGTTTTCCTAGGAAGCTGCTTCACTTTTAACTGAAAATGATGCCAGTCACAGTTTAGGTTTTTTTTTCTTACAGATAAGGAATTTCACTTGTACAGAGAAGGCTGTTGATTCCAGGGAATCCAGCCACTTTAAAGTTCGTCCTGGATGCTTCATGAGTTACTGTATCGAGATTTCAGAGTGGAACCACCAGGTCCCTGAGAACCTCAGAAACCTAAACATGGAAAAATAAGTTTGAGATGAGAGAATTTATTTAAACTTCGTCTTCATCATATTTTTCTCAAGAACATGGCAATGATGAGAGCTGATGTGCCCTTTTATATTTTATCTTCACTGGGTTGATTGTTGCAGGTGCTGCTTGAGAGCTAACAGTAATTTAGGGGGGATTGTTGGAGGCATGGCAGTGTTTGCATCATGAAATATTTGATAGTCTAAAGGTATGGAAGTTCACTTTTGCAGCTCTGGTTGACATCTTTGCATGCCTTTTAAATTTCTTCTCCCCTCTATGTTTGTCTTAGTTTTTTTCATATTTAGTGGGAATGATTATAAATTACTTTCAGCTGAACTTAAATATCACATTTCCATTCCTTTACTAATTAATTCAATTTAGTTTCAGTACAGTTTGTTTATATAGCACCAATTCACAAGAAATGTTGCCTCGAGGCTCTTTACAAAAAAAATAAGTCATTTCAATTCAATCACACATACATTCCCGTTACCTAGTAATCAAATTACCTTCTGTAGTTTTTACACATGGTCCCATTTTGTTTTCTTATCAGTTCGTATTTAATGTTCACAGTATTTTTTACAACTCATTTTTTGACTGTGTACCTTTTTTATGCTTTTTATTTTTTCTTTTTTTAAAATTTAAGTCATCCTTCTGTCTCCAAAACTTTGCTAGTAAGAGGTTTAAAGCACCAAGGGGGAATTTATAGTGTTAAACACATCTTGTTTAAGGCTATTTTACATTCAAGCATATTATATCCTGTATACTATATTGATAGGTAGATAAAAATGTCACTAATCAGATCACTACTTTTGGTATTTAGTTAAGATATGTCAATCTGATCCCAACTTTTGGCTCTGGGCCCCCATTAAGACATTTTTTAAAATATTGTCAACTGAAATAAACATTTTCCTATCACACCCATGATATCTAGGTCAACCCTCTAATCATGCATTTCTGTAGGTTAGGAACCCACCTAAATTACCTCATGAACATTTGATAGTTATATTTCAAGTCTTAATAAATATTAAGACTGAAAGTTATCTGACGAAGCCACACACTTTAGAAGAAACTCCGAAGGGAGTGGATATGTTTCTAAATAAGATCTAACAAAAGGATTACATAGTGGGGGACTCTGTTTATAATTTTAGAATATCAAACCATGGCTGTGAAAGACAATATAGGTTTTATTGTCTTTTGGAGGTGCTTGAGCCATGGCAAATTTGCATTGATCTGCTAAGATGACAGTCATATACAAGGCATTGATTTTAGGAACTTTATTATACCTATGTAGTGTGAAGATCTGTGTTGTAAAAAATACAGATGTCAGACTTCGCATGCACAAATTCTTAATCTGAATTTACTTGGATTGGTTTTTGGGAGAGAAAAAAAAAATCTCAATTGGCTCCTAATCTTTTATATGTTTTTCAAAAATATTGTACAATGAAATGCAGAGCCTTTAATCAGAAAAATTCAAAAATGTACATATTTACCTTCTGTAAAAATAAGTATTTAGTCTTACATGGTTTCACATATTTTTAAAATTGTATTGAAAGAAACATTAACAAAGTAGGATTTAAATTAAATTGTTCAATAATATCTTCGGAGTAGTAGGTTTAGCCTTTCAACATATATGATCTATATGTATGCAACATGCCACTTATTTATAATTTACAAATATTCATTAAAATTATTCTTTTTTTTTTTTTTTTTTTTTTTTTTTTTTTTTTTTTTTTTTTTTTTTTTTTTTATCAAAAATCAGATATGTATTCAGCAGTCTTACAAAAATTATTTGGACCTATTTTTGGTGACTTGTTTTCCCCTCATATAAGCTGTTTTGCTTGTTTTAAATGGAGAGCGTAGATTAGGGGCTATAAAAGATGCAAGGCAAAAATTCTCTTTTTCAGATTCAACAGGGAGTGCTCTCTTGTAAGTTTAGCCAGGTCACCTGCTGAGCATAATGTGAATGACCCAGTGTGTCTATTTATTCCCCAATTTGTTCTGCAGTTTGTCTGGACCCCGTAAGGTGCCTTTGGTTTAAAGCCAAGCCGCCTCTGAAGCTGACTGAATTGCCTAACTGTGTGAGAAATTAAGATTTATCTGCACATATGTGAGGCGCAATGGGTCCTTAGTCACGCTGTGTATTTTATCCCCTCACATTGTCAAAACTATTCCAGACTATTGCAGAAAGTGTGCATTTTCACATTATGTCCATGCACAAACACTAGAATGTAATGACTTTTACTATTTGATCAGAATAGCCTTAGTTTCATATACGCCCAAAGTCACCTGATTTATTTAGGGCATTTTTGGACTGTTTTTGGTTTTTTCAGCCACCATCTACAAACTATAACCTAAACTGCCACTTCAACTTCATTTCCTGCCAGGGCCCAACACAGGCTCTCCCTCATCTGACCTTTCACACAGTAAACCTCATGAATGGACAATAGTGCCCTTGACTTGGGCCCCATGACCACAGCAAAGCCTGCAGCTGGAGCACACAGCAAGGCTTCCATGGCCGGAGGGCACTCTTAACAGCTGAGAAAGATCACTGAACTGCCAAGGGGATTTTTTTCTCTTTTGGGAAATTCTCTGGGAATCACAGATGTGAAGGACGAAATGTGGCCTTCACAAAATGTGAGGATCGAGAGTTGGGGTGGTTTGTGAAATGCAGAAGTGAGGTGGCCTTTAACAGGTGCTAAGGGGATGAGGGCTGGATCTGCTGGACATCAGGAGGATGAACTCTTGTTTAGCCCCAGGCTATTTTTTTTTTATCTTCAAAGGGAAGTAGAGTATTGAGGTGGCTAAAAACAGACTGGCTTTCTTGCTAGATGTTAAAAACTGTAACAGAGGGGTGAGGGATGATAGACTGGAAAATAAAACTGACAAACAAAAGTAATGGACTACTAAAGTAGATATTTGGGTTTAATTTGTTTGCTGTTTTATGGAAGATAATCCGCTGAATATTCGCAGTTTCTTAAAGAAATTAGCAAAAAGGTCAACGTTTGAGACTAAAGAAAGACAAAGCTTATAGCTGGTGTAATCGGTTCAGTCAAACTTTTTAAAAACTGTTTGCCAGATATTTTGCTTTTTACAGACCTGTACAAGCCAATTTCCTGTGTTGTTTTTAACTAAACAGAATTCTAGAGTACTCTCAGAGAAAACACTGTTGACTCAAGTGAAAATGCAATTTTTTAATTTTTATTATTTTTTTTTTTTTTAATCTTAGTTAACTCTTCATTTAATAAACCAGTAACTTCCAACCTGTTGTTAATTGACATAAAATAAAAACCAAATAAAATATTGTCATGCAATTATGTTAGCTGTTAGGAGGAGCCTAAGTTTGGGTGGATGGTCATCCTCCTAAACTTACAGGCCAGGCAAGAGCATTAATCAGAGACGTTTCCAAGAGGCAAATGGTAACTCTGGAGGAATTGCAGAGATCCATAGCTCAAGAGGGAGAACTTGTCAACAGGGCAAGTATTCATAGTGCTCCCCATAAATCTGGCCTTTATGGGAGGGTGGCAAGAAGAAAGCAATTACCTGTTTTCCACAAGCCATATAAGAGACACAGTTAACATATGGAAGAATCCCTGTTTGGTGATTAGGAAGTTGTTGTCCCCCCTAAAGGGTTTCTAATTAGATGAGAAAATCAATTACAATTAAATTACAAGCTACATCTCTTATCTTCACTAGCCAGTGAGATATTTGGTTGTTTGTGCCATAGGGCAAATGAAGGCTAAAAATGTAAATGCAAATGAAAAGCAGGGGCAGAGAAAAAGTCACTGTTAAATAAGCCCATGAGAGTTGGAAAGAACCACTTGATTAAAATTCTGTCATCATCCACATCATCATCATCATCATTATCACAAGGTTTCCTTTATATCTAGTACTGTAATGACATGCTGTCCAAGAAGCCATTTACTCCAGCCAGCCGGGCTGCACTGAAAAGTCGTCCAAATACTTGGCTGCGCCCCCTCTTTGCCTCGCCAAATGAGTTTTCATTAGCATAATGGTGTGTGCTGCTGCTTGGTGATTTCTTTTAATCAACCCCGGAGTCAGTGGTAATTAGTGACAGACGACTAATGGAAACTCTTGGCTTCCTTTGACTTATTGTCGGCTCACTTGATGCTAAAAGGAGTATCAGTGGCAGCTGAAAATAAGAAATGAATTAACATTGTGGGATTGTAGGTTGGTTAAAACACGAAGAATTTTGAGCAATTTTCTATTCATGCCTCAACAGCAGTCTTTGGCACATTTTTAGCTCTTTGGATTAGAATTTAACTAAAAAAACACCATCTTCTGAGGCAGTTGGAGGAAACTGACATTATTTATGCCGCTTCCATTTTTGACAGTGTCTCACAGCTTTGTATCTCCACAGAATGTGTGATGATTGGGGTTTTGAAAGGTAATAGGAGGAGTAATATCCAGCAGTGCAGGGACATGGCGTGAAAGACTCAGTGATCTGAGGAGAGCAAGAAAAAGCTGTTAACATTCATAGACCACAAAAAACGGAATCAACTTCAGAATACATTACAAAGCATCAGTGGTTGCAAGGACAGGAAAGGTCATGCAGCTCATCTGTGCATGCTGAATAAGAGAAGATGGGATTTATAGCTGCAGAATGTCAAACTCTAAATCCACATGTACTATGATCTGTTGTAGTGAATACCAGCAACTTTAAAGGACTCTAATGTCTGTAAACCAACTAGTCTTATTGTTGAACAAAAATCAAGAATCTGTTCAAGCAAAAAGAAGATTATTTTGATTGTCTCATTTTGTGTTTTATGAATCATTTTATTCCAAAAAGGGGGAAGATTAAAAAGAAACAAGAGAAATCTAAAGTTTCTGAGCCAAAATGAAAATCCATCAGCTGTCCACATCTGACTACTACCAAAAGAATTTTGAAGACTGATTGCTTTTGGTCTGAGCTTTTGCTTTTGTTCAGCTCTCTTTTAGGAACCTGGTCTGTTTTTTCAGATGTACGGTTTCACCAAAAAAGAGGTTTCACTGGAAAAGTTACTCAATGAAACAAAGAATAACTCTGAGATGGGTAAAACATACAAGAATGGCATCTCACTTAAAGATAGATTCATCACTAGGTGCAAACCAATGATCAGAAGTAAATTTAGTTGTAACTATTGGAGCAGGTTTCTGTAGGACTGGGTTGGTCAAGTTCAGTCCTTGAGCTACTATCCTGCAACTTTTAGATGTATCCCTTCTCTAACGAACTTAAATCAAATGAAAGGCTTGATAGCAGGTTTCTGTAGAGCTGAATGATGTGCTGTTGAGGGAATTCAGAAGTAGAACTTCAGGACTGGACTTGGCCAACCCCTGCTGTTGGAGAAAGTGTTACATTGCTAAAACTGGACTTCCCTTATAGTACCTGAGAGACAGTTTATGCGGAGCAGAATATTGACAATAATGTTAGTGAAATAATGTGATAAAATGATACAACAATTTCAGAGTCCACAAAGATTTGCTAAACTTTGCTTTCACTAAATCATAAAATCCATCTGACTTGCAGAAGTGGACTCGAGTAGTTAAGAGTATCTGGAGATGAAACCTAAGAATTGAAAGGTTGGTTCAAGCTACACTGTGATGCAATTTTTGTTTATTTGTTTTTGTGGGAATTAATCATTTAGACAGATTGTGGATGAATGTGTGGTCACCTAGGGTGTATTTACACTCGGAACAGCCTTTGGTCCGCTTATTTGGTCTGGACCAAAAGCAGATTTTATTTTTTTCG
The DNA here is from genome assembly GCA_014839685.1 of Anableps anableps. Lineage (NCBI taxonomy): Eukaryota > Metazoa > Chordata > Actinopteri > Cyprinodontiformes > Anablepidae > Anableps > Anableps anableps. The sequence goes on from CM026073.1 coordinate 27,170,364, forward strand.
TTTGGTGTGGTTTGCTTTCATATTGTGCTTTTTTGTAAGCAGACAATAATTTGTAAACAAAGCCACACAGGTGATGATCATTATTCCCATTGGACAAAAATGATGGGGGCAGGATAGAGCACAGACCCAGGAAGAAAACAAATTTTGGAAGTCCAGTGTGCTGCATTTCTGTTGTTCGCATTTGTTTGTTTTTACAACTCCAATACCATTTCGAATGTCAAAACCAGCTCATTCAATGCAGGTTTTGTGATGTGATATTTCTAATTTTGAAACAGTGTCAGCAAATACATTCTGCAAGCTGATTGAGACGAGATGCTCTGCCTGCCCTGACCCACAGCATGCTGGCAGCAGCATCGCTAAGGAGAAAATGGCAGATCAGGTAAGATTGCAGTTTAATCAGTACATGCAGTAGTGCCGTTAATAACATGGAAGGGCTCATTTTTACCATAATGTCCAGCAATGGTGGCTCATGAAGTCCAAAAAGTCTTCGTTCTTGTATTTGGTTCGGATTGAGGCCTGTCTATATTCACACCAGAAGCAAACCACACCAGAGCTTGTTTGGACCCACTTTTTGAGGTGGTCTCGGTCTGGTTGTTTGGTTCGCACCAGGGTTTGCTTAAGTGTATTCACGCCTGCACACAAGGTCCGGACCAATGGGGGAAACAAACTCTGGTCCGGTTGAAGCGGACCAAATGTGTCAGGTGTGACTACACCCCTAGATTCATAAACCCATCCACTGTAGTCACTGACTCACTTCCCTTTGAAAATTGTAAGCCATCCAGCTCCCACATTCTCCTCCTCAATTTGCTCCTTTGGCAGAGGAGGCTTAGAGATCATACAACCTGTGGAGAGAGAGAGAGAGCTAATTTGTCCTGACACTAAGGCTGATGTCCTGGACTTAGAAGTGCTTGATTCAGACTTCTCTTTTTAACAGATGTTCCACTGGGATGTGTTGCAACAGGATTGCAAATTACCAAAGTTGTTTAATCACGGATTGATAAGAACAATAGTTGCTGGAGAAACCAGACTAACACACATTTACCGCCTCGACAAGCAACCTCCGCAACGTCATTCTTTGTCATACTGTTTGCTTTGGGCCCATCTGTTTCTTAAACATACAGACATCACTCACCCTTAGACATAGAAACCCATGAAGAGAGCCTTCACTTGACTAAGAAGCGTAAAAAACTTTGATTTCACTTCTATGACTTCTGACCCTCATCTTCAAACAGACCCTCTCTTTACTTTCTCAGATCTGTTTAAAGCTATGGCAATGCAGGATTGAGTTTGCACAGAAACCCCACCCAGCCCGCTTCTCCTTCCTTTCCAGGGACTCAGTATTTCAGTACAACCCATATATATATATATATATATATATATATATATATATATATATATATATATATATATATATATATATATATATATAAAATGAGTGAGAGCCACACCCCGCAGCTTTGCACCTGGAACTGCTCCCATTCCAGCATGGCAGTGAACCCACACACCTGTTCACACCTGAGGCCTGCGCCTCTGGTCTGCCACCTCCCCACCTCCTTTTGTTACATTCATCAACTCCTGAGACTGACACGAGCTGAAAAGGCAGGGGGTTGGAAAAAAAAGAAGGGTGTCAGGACTCTTCATGCCTCATCAGAGTAATGCCAGGTATGTTGAAGTCAGAGTAATGTTAAACAAACAATATCTCAAGGTTTCCCTTTGTGGTATGATTGAATATTTGCTGTATTTTCACTTCACTGTGCAACCACACTCATCCAGTTAAACAAGCACCATGACCAGCATGGTGTCAGGGAAACAGTTGAGGGAAACAATTCTCTGGCTTCAAAAGCAGCAAAAAATGAATAATCTAGAAAAGAAAATCTTTCAAAGTACATCATGTTAATTTTTAAGCATATATTTTCTGCATTTAGATATGCAAGTCTCTGAGGCAGAGGTGTCCAAAATGTGGCCAAAGGAGACCTTTTTGGCCATTGCAATGATTTAGTGTAGCCCCTGACTGCAATTGAAAAATGGTACAGATTTGGCTCGCCAGCACGGCTGTTGATACAGGTTTACTTAAAAAAAAAAATTGGGCAAAATTTCAACTTTAAAATTATTATTATTTTTATTTAATCATTATTTAGTATTTGTCTTTTACTCCTCTTTTATTTTGGTTTTATTTTAATTTCACAGTAGAGCATAGTTCAACTCAAATGCAGATTTGAGTGCATTCATTTAACTAAATTTGATAAAATACAGCAACAGTTTTTAAAGAAAGAGTGATCCATTTCCCGTTCTTGTTGCTGAGAATGGACTAAAATAATTTTTATGTACTGTATGCCTTTCTTTTAATGAGGCAAACATGCAACATCCTCTTTCATGTTATGGATGTACCATTTTTAGAGATAACTTTCTACAAAAACTGGACTACTATGTTTGCTTCATAATATTCTGCTTAATTTGTTTTGAGCAGGTAAGATTAAAACATTTGATGGAATTTTGGCCGATTCTTCCTCACAGTACGGGTGTAACTCAGTCAATTTTGTCGGCCGCCTTCTGAATTTGAAGAAGCAATGAAAAAAAAATACTTGAAGCAGTAATATTTTAGGTCTTCCTCTGATTTGAACTATCTGGTTCAACTACTGCAATTTTCAGATCCTTTTTGTTCTCCATAAGCTAACAGCATTTGGCAGCACTGCATCTGTCACATGAAAATATGGATATAAAAGAATATTTCTGGCACTAATAAAACACCAGTACCAAAAAAACAATTGTTTTGAATTTTTAGGTAAAAGAGTTATGGTCAGAAAGATCTCTGTACTGACTTTCACAAACATTCCTTCAAAAAAGAAAGCAGAAATCTCTGAAGTTAAAAACAACAATGAAAATAATTATTAAAAAAAACAAAATAATACTGGTCAATTTTGTGTAGGGGTGGTTTAATAAATTTGATTTAGTTTATGATCCAGGTTCTCAAATAGTTGATACTCAATCTTCCCCATTCAACAACAAATAAATATCAAATAAATAGCAGTCATCATGAAAGTATTAAAACATTTTAAAAGATGTGAAATACTTGCCTGTTACTGTAACATAAACATATAAGGGAGGAGCCTCTGTGCAGGGTTCAGTGCTCTCCCTCATGGCCGCTGACAGGTTTTCTCTGAAACCATCTGTTGTTCTTCCTCTTTGGTGTGTTATCTTTACTGACTAGATGGATTTCAATGGGAGATCATTGGGACATATAAATACCACAAAGAAAACAAGAGATAAATCTAAAACAACTTGTAAAAAGCCTCATCAGGCCAAGATATTCAGCTTATGTTTCCTGTAGTCATTTGAATTAACTTCAACAGTTTGTTATATTTGAACCATGTCAGCTTATGGTTGAAATATTTAAGAACAAATTTTTGTTAAGGACATTTATTTGTTTTCCTTCTTTCTCAATTGACCTGTAGGTTTCCATCTTTGTGTTGTCACATAAGATGTTAAAAATGGCAAAGCATATACAATCTTTGACTGGTAGCCTAACAGCATTGTTGCTAGAAAAAATGTTTAATAACTTCTACATGGTTCAAAGTTCGTTACAGGGCATGCTTATTTGCTGTTATAAGGTCAAAGTTATCAGAAGGCAATTAAAAAAGCAATTAAACTGTAATATATCTGCAATTTTTGCTTTTTGTTAAAGGAAGAAAAAGAATCACAGCATTTATTTTTCAAAAAATGAAATGAAGCTTAGGCGTAAATTCAAACTGGAAGACTCTTCCCAGCTTCACCTGCATCATCCAGTCGCTGCGTAATGCGCCTCAGCTGCAGCTCATCAGCTTTGGACCACGCCTCGTCGTAGCCAATCATCGTGCAAGCTCTCCATCCATGGCTCCGTCTGCTCCCAGTTGAGCTACAACCTGCCTCTGCCACTTCTCCACCCTTGTTTTCTCTCAGCTCCATCAGGCTTCCTTCAGCCTCCTCTCCACCATCACCATTGTTTATTGCAATTTACAGCATATACATCTTCTGCCGGGGTCCGAGCACCAAAAAACCTTTTCATTTATGTCAATAAATCTTTTTAAATTGCTGCTCTGTTTTTGTTTGAGTCTCTCCAGGTTGAAATGTATGATGCAAAGATTTTTTTAAGAATATGTCTGAATAGTAAAGTATAATAGTAAGTATAACATACTTAACAAGTATGACAATAGTAAAATATGACACGTATTTTTCTCTCTTTTTTTGACAAAATTTAATATTTTTAATTGAGGGGAAAAAGGACAACAGGACAGGAAAAGCTATAAATATCTGCTATAAATTTGCAGGAATTACATTTACCTTTCTAGTTTAGTACACATTTATTCTTGTGAGTAGAATGAAAACATTTTTGTCCATGCTTGATTCATCTCTAATACTGTTGACACAAAAAAACATTAAAGTTCATCTCAAATTGTATTATAAATCAATCCTCTCAGACTATGAAGAATGGAAAATTATAAATGATAAAATAAGTTTCAGTAAGAGAAGACAGCTCAAGTGCTCTTTCTTCTGGTTCTCCTCCAGTTAGCGTCTGTGATGCAAGACCACACAGACAGCTGTTTTACTCTTGCAAAATCTGATTTTTTGTTCCAAAACTAAGAACCGTAATACATCATTTGGAGCAGCTGCTATCAAGATGTTTGCAACATAACAACACAATATAAGAACAAAAATTATCCATATGTCTCTTTAATGAATTTTTTATGCATCTTGATCTTGACTGTAATATATGAGTGCAAATTCAGTTCAGTTTAAGAATACTTTATTAATCCTAGAGAGAAATTAAATTAAATATATCAAATTAATTATTGAATAGTTTGAGTCCCGTCCTCGGTACCTTTACCGCATGTCTTTCCCCTTTCTCTCTGCCCCCTTCCTGTTGCCTTACTGTCAAATAAAGGCCACTAGAGCTGAAAGATCCACAAGATCAAGTTCATCCCATCTATTGAAATAATATCAAGCAACAAGGTCACATTATTTGGTTTTATTAATAACTAATTGAAATTGATATTTCCATTCCAATGTACTGTCTGAAGTGTTTCTTTTTTGAAAAGGGGCTTTAATACTGCCTTTGAATTTGAACAATAATTTGAGTTATTTCTTTGCTGCAGACAAATCTGAAAGTGTTTCTAATCATATCAAACTTCATTTTAGTTTGTAGGTGTCAAGTTGTATTTTCAGTTGTTTCCTAGATGCTAAAATATTTTATTTAACACAGGAATTTAAAACTGTAAAGGAAAATTGCCAAATTAAAAACAAAACTTCCTTAGTTTTTCTCCTTTTTTCCCACACAGTTTTTAATGACACTGGATTTACATTTGAAGAGATTGTAAATATTATTTTCTAAATAAGTTCTGATTTATCAGATACAGTCTTAATTTTATAGGAGTAATTATCTTTAAGGATGCAACATTGCCAATTCCTGCTTACATGAGTAAATAATTGCAACAAGCATTTGTGTGTTTATCAGAAGAAGTTGCAGAATTTAAAAGCTTTTTTGGCATATGGTGTTTTACTGGAATGTGTGACAACTGTAACATTTTATTAAAAGTGGGCATAAGAATTTTTTGAGACATATAAGGAAACTCTTAAACTCTTGAATGGCAAAGTAAATGTCACTTTAACTTTACAATGAGAAGGACATTTTAGGACCCATTCAGCCCACCTTATTTTTTACCTTTCGTAAAAAAAAAAGAAAAAAACCACAAAACCTGTAAATGTCACAAAAGCATAACAATCCTAAACTATTTATTTGGTTGATACTGTTCTGACATGATTTCTACATATAAGCTTCCTACATATAAACCTGATCTGCTCTTTCATCTAGTCTGTAGTCTTTTATCTTGTGTTATATATGCCTATTTTACTGCTTTTCCATTTAAGAAAGTAAACATCTGACCAGTAAAGCACTCTTTCTAGTTGTATTCCTCGTGGTTTTGGGTGTTGGAAGTTGACAGATCAAAGTTGTTTTTGAATCTTGAAGTCAGTCTCCTTTTCTTCTCTTATTTTTCCTCTCTCAGTCTCTTTTCTTAAGCTTTTAGAGACTGGTAAACTTAAAAAAATGTATTTTTAATTCATTCAGATAGTAGTTGAAACTTTTTATTCCCAAACCTTAACTTTCTACTTTTACTCAGTATCAAATAATTTAGAGCAAAGTTAAAAATTTGTGTTTCTGTTTTTTATGTTTTTTGTGTGTTCATTTTTAATTCGTTTATCAGTGAAGACATACATGTAATCAATAACAAAATTAAGTCTTGATTTCATTAATTACCAGTCACCATGAAGTGTAGGAATTGTGTTCTTCCTATTAATCTTAATTTTGAAAAATATGTGGAAATCTTTTTGCTTCTTTAAATTTGTGATAATGACGCAGCAGAACACTGCTACACCTGTGATACATACACACTAATAAGAACAGTGGTGCATCACATGCTTCAAGCACATGATATGACTTGATGTTCCACAAAATAGATTGCATTCCCTCACGTTTAGACTCAAGTAACATATTTTTCTAATACATCAGCATACTTGGCAATATAGAAAAATAGTGTGACAAAAACTTAAGTCTCAGTCAATACTGAAACCATAAATCACCAGTGTCAGGAGTAGAATTCAATTTGCTGTCTTTGTACTGTTTACATTTTGGATTACAGTTTAAGTCTGCAGATCTAATCAGCAGCAGTAAAATGGTGACATGTAAAATCAGAAAGTCATGATGGAGGTGATGACAGCAATGCTTGTTGCATTAATTATATTGGTAGACAAATTTCCAAGCAGCCTAAAGCAATGCTGTTTCAGCCTAAATTGTTGAATAATACAAAACGTTACAGTATAATAGATATCTAGAGTTACACAAAGTTATATATCAACCATTTGAGTGTTTATAACACAAGCAGTATGGAGATCTTGAAGTCGTGATGCAACATACAGCTTTAGCATCAAAACTTCACAATCTGTAAGAAAGGCGGCTGTGGCAAAAGCCCTGACCTTTGGCTCTCTACAAAGAAGTCCCCAGACTGTGGATCCATTGAACTGAGGCTCTTCAGAGGTTTTATATAAAGAGCATTGCTAATGTGAGTGACATGCACATCCCAACACAAAAACCAATATCACCCAGGAAACTAATTCTCTGTGGAGCTGCCAATATGCTGTCATTACTCTTCAGCCGGTCTGCACAGAGGAGTCCACTGCATTCGCAGGCTTATTGTTGAGCAGCTTTGTTCTCATGTAAAACATGCATCTTGTATTTCCCCTCTCTCTCTCACACACACACTCACACACACACACACACACACACACACACACACACGCACACACAGACTGATTGTCATGTGCCCATCAGAACAGTGTGTAAATCCACTTCTTGGATTCACTCCACAAAGAATATCTGTTTTTTGTTTATCATCTGTTTAACAGCGGTTCTTGGCTGGGACAGGGAATAATCTCTATCTTTTCCAAATGTGCCACCAGTTTTCATTCAAATATGGGATTGTACAAAATAAATACATGTCTGTATTAACATGCTTCCATTTGAAATGTACAGTCTTGTATGCTTCCAGTACTCTAAAATATAAACAACTGAGACTGCAGCCTTAGATGTAGAAATGTTTTGTGAAAGACACTCAACACATTAAAAAAGTTTCATCTGCTTATTGTGTTTGTCCAGCTTGTATGCACAGCTTTTATATGAGTGCTGTGTTATTGATGCTTATCAGGGATGACAGCTCTTTGTTATGACGATCTTCATGCTTCACATTTTCCTGAAAATAATCTACCGCAAAGTTTAAAAAAAAAACTGTAATCATGAGGAAGATATCTTCAAAAATAAGAGGGAATAATATGTCCGTCTCACCTCTCGTGAATGGCTCGATTATAATCTCTTAACAATGCGTTTCTGAACTTTCAGCCCAGACTGATGTTGTTATTTCTTTGCTCCACTGGGAAGGTAGATGAGGGCTCTGTGTAAACACCTTGAGAGGCCTTTCTCTCTCTTTCAGTGCAGGTGAGAAACAACTGTGGGCTCACTCTACAATGCATCTCTCCTCTCAGAGCACCCGCCTTCCCACCTCCCCTAAACTGCAGCTATCTTTTCACCAGGTTCGGGGGGTCACGCTTTTCCCACCACTAGAAACTCTTTTTCAGCTCATACACGTTGGATGGATTCTGGCCCTTTCAATGAGAACTGCTGCTTTCAGCATGCATTCCTCTGGGTTTCTGTTCTTGCAGATGAGCAGTGAATACAAAATCAGCATCTAAATAAAAGTCTCTCTTTTTTTAGCATACACTTACCCCCCTTTTTGGTCCTCTTCGCTCAAAATACCCCTGCCTCCCTTCCCCCTCCTGCCAGTCTGTGAACTTAAGAATCCATAGGAGGTTTATTTGAGATGGAAGCACAAGTGTGTGAACAGTGGACTGAGGGGGGTAGAAAAAAAAAAAGTCCTTTCCTTAGACATGAATGGAGGCATTTCAAAAACCGGACATTTTTTCAGGAACTCTAAGCAATAGTCTTCGTCCTCTGTTGGATGAACAAAACCCTGCAGGCTCTCAAGAGAAGCCAAAGTTCATTAGTAGGCAGTTTGACTAAACATCACCAGTGTAAAAAGATAGCCACCTTTAAAGCTTCCCCGCCTTCTGTTGCTTTTATCATGATAGATCAGAATAATAACTGTAACAAGCATATAATGCAACATTTAGCAGGCAAAGATCAGATGTTTCGTCCATCTATGTACAGTGTTCAAAAGTTAAAAACAGGAATGGGGCACACACTGATACCTAATTCATTGAACTCTAAATACTAAGAGTCAGTTGTGAATCACAGAGAAATACAATGAAAATAAAACAAACAAACACAAAGGCAAAATTTTCTTTGAATTTTGCAATAATTTAGTTTTCACAAGGGGGGGTGAAATGATCAAGGACAAACGTTGATTTACATCCATTGGGTTGTTGGTTTAATTGAATCCTAAGATATCATTTTCAAAATTTGTTCTATTCATTTGAGAACATTTTATAGCTCTCGGTTTTTGATCAACTGAAGGTGTGTTTTCAATGTAGAAACCTTTTTAATGAATTTTTGGGGGAGTACAAGTAACAGAGCCATATCTGGTTACCATGGTAGAGATCTATCCCAGAAAACAGGCTTGATAGGGAGCAAGTACTTCTTTGAATTAATCCTTAACCTGTACAATGCAGTGCTTCAGGTTGCCATTACAACCAGACATGAGGTTAGTGCAAAAGGGAAAACTCATATCCACAACTTTCTTACCAGAGTGATGTTGCTCCTGATGAACCATCTAGCTCTGGTTCTGGGAATTGTTCTCTGCCTCTTTATGAGGTTACTGGTACAAGGCTTTCTTATGCATGCACTAAATTGAACACTGTTTGCATTTCAAAAATAAGTATAAGCAACCTAAGTTGTTCAGATTTCTTTCATAAACTATTCCATCCCTATGTTCAACAACTTCATCATTTTCTTCTATCGTATGCATCTCAAAAACATACCTGGAGTATTGCTTTGATTTTTTCATGCATGTTTGAGTACTCTTTGAATCTTCCATGATTTGCACAAAGCTATTTGCACAAAGCTCTTCCTTGGAACTGCAGTCTCCAGCTAAGCTTCCGGCTCGTACCCCCGACCTTCCCCACACAGCTCCTCCAGACTATTGGCAGCAGCAATTAGCAAACACCTGGTGGAACAGCACATCTGCTGAGCTCATTACACAAACTACTTCTCTGTCCAATGTTCCCAAGAGTTGTAAATGGCATGGAGAAACATTGTTGTGATGAGGTACTGAAGGCGGAGTGTCGGAAAGAGCAGAAGCTCGTTAAAGAGACCAAGAGGCCAATTTCAAGGCGTCAAATTGCATTACAGAATACCCCCCCCCCTTTAAAATGACAGGAGAAAGAAGAGCATTTCTACTGACATCCCAGTTGTGTTTTAACAAAGAGTTTTGCACAACAAAACACATCAAAGGAGGATATTTTCACAGCCGCTCCTGAAACCGCATAATGAGATGGATCCAGTAACACTTTGGTGAAACCCATCCATAAGCTCAATTAATGCACAGACAGGAACACATGTGGCTGGTTTGATTTAAATGCAGACTCTGTTTTGGCTCAACAGACTTCTTGCTCTTTTGCTTACTGCTCTTGACCTTTTCTTCCTTTTTAAATTTAAACTCAACATTTACTATGTTCAGTCATTTATGCTGCAGACATAGTTTCAGTAAGCCTGTTGTACAATCTACTTTAGATATTGCATACATATTATTCTTAAATATAATGAAGTTACACATTTGCACTGCCTTTGCTTTGTTCTTAAAGGGCAGCCGTCCGTTCATTTCTTTCAAAGAAAACATCTAGCCCTGGATTGTGTCATGAGAACAAGTTATGTTCTGTGATGTTAAGTTATGTTTGGCACAAAAAAATAATACAGCATTATTACCAAGAGAACACCATGGACATAGTGAAATATAGTAATGGCAGAAACCTGCTCTGTAGTTACTTTTCTTTCAAGAAAAGTTGGGTTTTTGTCAACGTGGGTCAAATTATAATCAGGTCAAAATATCATTCAATTTTTATTCAACACATTCAGGTGACTGCTTGAAAGCTGTAAGTTAAGATGGATTTTATTTTTTTATTTTTTATTTTTTTTTGCCTCACAGTGAGGCCAAGCATAATTTAAAACCAAGCATCATCTGAAGAGAACATATTGATCAAAAAATTAAAACTCTGAAATGGTCTGGCCAGAGTCTGGAGCTAAGTTTGACTGATAATTTTGGGGTTCCACTTAAGAGGGGTGTGGAGTACAGATGTTCTCACAATTTGATAAATACTGAGAAAATATTTGAGGAAAATATAGCCAAGTTAAGATTTGGGATGCTGACAGAGTCCTATTAAAGAAGAATCAAAAGGGATTTTCACAAAGGAATAATTTATGGTGTGCACACTTCTACAACTGGGTTGTTGAACCTTTTTTATTTAAAATAACACTTTTTTGTATTTCAGTTGAATTGGGTTGGATACATATCACATTATATGTGAAAGGTTTAAGTTTTTAAATGTTTCATCATGGCCTCATTTTTTTCTGTCACAAAAACTGTAAGAGACACCGCATATCAACAGCTTTGCAGCTAAAATATGTTCACTGCCTGCTCAAAGCACAGAAACCCTCTCCACCAGCAGCTATTCCTAGAAGTTAGAAGATGAAGCTAAGCTTGCTCCAGCAAATCTCCTGACAAATGTGTTCAGATGTAATCTGTCACACTTTTAAATGCTCTCAGTATCTCTATTTTTCACCAGCCATTTTACCACTTTGCCAATTTGTACAACCATTTTTTACGTACTTGTTACCATTTTATCTTCAAGGTCTTCCATTTTGTATATACATACTAAAACATTGCTTTCAATTCTAATTTTAAAAAATGAAAAAAATGCAGTATTTTGTCTTTCAACAAGAATTAGGAGGAAATATTCATTATATAATCTGAAAATAATCTAATTTAACTTTGATTGGAACCAGCATATGATCAGATGTGCCATTTAACATAAAATTCTAACTTTAATCATTTATTAATCAAAAAAAATGCAGTCAACCTACATGATTTTGTTAGTACTTCACACATTCATTTTTATAGGCCCTCTCACTTGGCCATCTTGTTGTAATATATTTTGGCTGAAAGCTGCAAGTTGATGGAATAAACATTTTTTTGGGAGGTCTGTCACTTTAATTAACAGTGAGGGTGAGCCTGACAGCTGTGATGGCAACAGACAGGCCAATCACAGGTGCTGCATGTGGCACAGAGAGCAATGTCAGCGAGTATTTGACAGAGGAAGCCATGTGCAGAAATAAGTTGACAGGTGGCCTGATCCTACGTTCTGCTTGCCAAAATGAGTTTCCTTTCAGGAGGGTCATGGAAACAAGCCAGTCTTAATGAAAAAGGCAGCGTTTAAAAATGCTTCAGCCCACAGAAACATATCCAAATGTTAGAAAAAGTAAAACTGGAAATTTGTTGTCTGAAATGTAAGTTTCTAAATTCAATAAATAGAATCTTTTACCAAAGTATTCGACAAGCGTCACACCTAGGTATTTTAAGGAGTTTTACTTCTAAAAATAAATTTGTATTTTATCTTTGTTGAATAAAGCTGAACCTTGTCAAACCATCAAAAAAAGTCTCTGTGGACCAACAATGTAGCTCTCCAACTACTATCAGCCATGACATTCTCTTTGTGCTTTTGGGTTTCAGTGAGATCTGCTCTAAATACCTCACAACCTCCAGGAAAGAGAAGCACACCACCCCAGGTGCAACAACACAACTGTCTGACTCAGATGCAAGCATGGAAACATGCAAAGAATTTCTTTTTTAAGGATTGGCCTTTTTTAAGCTTTCTAAGAGTCAGTTGCCACTCTTTTTATGCCTTTTACAATTGCATGGGGTGTAGATGGAAAGACAAAGCTATACAATAAGAGCTCAATTCACAGAAGTACAGTGCTGAAGTATTTTAAGTAAAATCTCAAGTTTATTTTTAAGGGTACAAGGGTACAATTCAATGCTTTGAATTTGTGCTCAGGATTTGACCTAAAGTTGATTTTTCTGTTAAAGTATTGAAAAATGATAAACAGGTGGCCAACAAAGCACTAAAAGGAAATCTGTATTTAAACTGCAGAAGTTCACATATAATAATTACCTATTTATCTGAAAGCATTTCAAGGGATTCTATTACAGCAGACGTTAGGGACCAGAGCCCACGAATAGCTAAAATACACAAATTCTTAAGACACCCCTATAAAAGCGCTCATAACTGCCTATTTTGATAGTTCAAAACAGAAAACACCAAATATTAATATGCAATGAAATGCACTGTGGAAACTGTCTCAGCACTACCACAGAAGCTAAAATCTCTAGTCGTCCTTATTTCCGCTTTTGGGGGTTCAGTCAGTCAGCACCAAACAAAATAAATGGTGCTTTTGGATTGCCAGCTTTGCAAATGCCAGCCAGTAGTGAGTCAGGTAGCGTCACACCTAGGTATTTTAGCTGTCAAAGTTGCCTTTTCTTTCGAATATTTTAGAAAAAATCCACAAATAGGTGGATTTTTTTGCAAATAATTTTGAGTCATGTTCCACAGAAACAAAATCTTGCAAATAAGTGAATCCACAAATACTGAACCACAAATAGGCGGGGGTCCATTGTATTCTGTAATGAAAGGTCTGCTCAACATGAAATATGGTGTAATTGATTATGTCTTTTCTACTGTGTAATTATCTCACATGCTTGCAATAGCTCAATGTCAAATAATACCCAAACATTGTGATAATATCCTAACCTACTTCCATTTAATACTGTGAACAAAACATTGTGTTTTTTCAGATTGAGTTTTCATGAGTTCTGCAGACAAATTGTTATTAAAGTGGTTAAATCTCACCTGCAGTTGGGTTCAAAATGATTTATATCTTTGACAGACTCGGATTTAAAGTTATTTTCTTTCAACAAGAAATTTGCTTCTAGTTGAAAATGAGACAGGCAACTTCCAAAACATAATGAAACAATGTACAAGGGATATGGTATTTGGAAAGAAATAAAAATTGCTGTAAAGGCTGAACAGCTTTTTGCATGTTACCACTGGTATTTTTGATGAGCACCTAATCCTTGAATTTGGATTGCCTCATTGCCATCACCCTTATCATTATCTCCCTCCACAGATTCTGCTCACAACTCTGGCTGGGTGAATCCAAAATATTAGTTTCACCGTCAGTCAGAAGAAATATGCTGTTAAAATTAAAAGATTACTTTAAATGTAACTCTGCCAAGTGTGTGAATGATTCTGAGCCTAGCTGTGTAATTCATCCATCCATTGTCTATAGGAGGGCTGGTGCCTGTCTTCAGATGTCATTGGGCGAGAGGTGGGGTACACCCTGGACAGGTCACCTGTCCATCACAGGGCAACACAGAGACACACAACCATACCTCAGGAGAATTTAGAGAGACCCATTAACCTAACAGTCATGCTTTTGGTCTGTGGGAGGAACGTACGCATGCACAGGGAGAACATGCGACAAAAGGACCCAGGCCAGGATTCAAACCCAGGACCTTTTTTCTGCAAGTCAGTAGTGCGACCAATTGTGCCACTGTGCAGCCTTAATTCAATAATATTTTCTAAAACTTAATATTACATTGTATTTCTACTTATTTTGGTTTTGATTTCCATTTGGACCAATTGATTGACATGACAGATTGACAGATTAATTACACCAAAAGACTTATAAGGGACCTACTGTTGGCTGACATTAATTATTGGAGTCCTATAAACCACAGTTCCTTACTCTAAATTACGAGTGGACTAAAAAAAATTCCTGTCACAACCTTTGTGTGTTTTAGTCAGGGTTTTTCACAGCCTTCCCTTGTTTTTGAACATTAATCTAGAGCCAAATCCTCCGATTGCCTTTTTCAGAGTTACTGAACACACTTAAACTCTAATAAACAGCATTTATTTTTACATTATTTTACCTTCTTGTTTGTCAGCTAATTTGATTAAGTGGAAGGATCCTGCCAGCCCATGCATACACAATGTTTACTCACGATGATTAGCAGCAACAGTGTCTCTGGTTTTTTTATGTGTGTCTGAGCCAAATGAATGGGAAAACATTTCATTGCAAAGTATTTTAACTTCACATCCATCCACCATATTGCAATATGTGGTGGATGCATGGGTGGATAATGCTGTCAAAATTTTACTTTTGCAATGACATTGTTTGTCATTAGATTTTATTAATCATTTGTCTGGTTTACATGCAGACTAGACTTGCCACAGAGTGATATTAAATTTCTGTGTTGGGTGCCTGTCTCTTAAGTCTCCAAGCAACTGGTCTAAGGTAACATTTCTCCTGACATCCTCCTCCTCACTGGATAAATGACAACATGGATAGTCACTAAATGAACTCAAATTGAAGCTGGAGACTTTGTCATCATTACTTACCTCTTGGGAGACCATTGTTTTATGTACTGATGCCTAAGTTTGACTCTTTAAATGTAAGAGCATTACTCCTCTGCAACCTTTTGCTGCATTCTCAGGTGCTTTTTGCTTGCTTTTCTTCTTTCATGCTTTTTTACCGGTTTCTGACATGGAAATAAATATAACTATCATGAGGCAGGAGTTGAAACAAAATTGAAAAGAAAAAGTTGTGAAACATGTGATGAATGTGTTTCAGGTTTTAAAGAACTTTTTGCAGATTTGATTGATTGAGACAGAAAAAAAAATGTAATAACTCAGTTCTATCCTAACCCAAACAATGCCCTCATGATTTCATGCTGAATAAAAAGTATGCCCAGTCTGTTGCAGCTATAAATCAACCTTCACCTTTTTTTTTTTTTTCAAATTTAGTTTCCATGGATAGGTCAAATACAGGTTGAAAACATTTTGAAACATGCCTAAATATACAAATAAAAACCCTCTCTCATACAGCCATAGAAATAAAACACACAACTCGTGTTTGCCTTGTGGGTGTATTCTCATCCCTGCCAACATTATTCGTCCTTTTGGATCTTCTAAGTGTCAGCTAAGTTTTTTACAGTTTTGCAGCTCTGTGAGGAGCACAGCATGTCAGGGCCTGCTTCATAAGCCTGCTGTTCTGACACACATAAAGGTACTGCACATCCAGGCTTTGTGTCAAGGATTAGAGGAGCAGATACTCTGCAGCCACAAAGAGACACACATTGAAACTTGCCGCTTCCGTTTTTCCCACATACCCTCACTGTTAAAGCGAGCGGTGGATTCCTGACAGCGTGACACAGATATGCAGTGAAAGTATCAACAGCACCCAACAGGCTTGAAGAATCTAGCAACAGAGAGCGACATAAAAAATGGAGAGTGGTTTAAGAGATAATCTGCACTATCAGGAAATAATTTAACTAGCTTGGCAGGTTAGAGAGTTTTACCGTGCTGTACAGAACGCCTCAGCTTGTTTCTAACTGGTTTTCTGACCAAAGAACAGCACGAGCCATCAGGTCCAATTAGTGTTGCACACTTATGCTATGACCCTGCAGTTCAGAATGCCAAACTGAGAGCAGCAGGGAAGGATTAAGGGCCTCTGAAGGAAGGCAGTATGAAAAAAATACTGTACTGAGTTAAAAAGTTGGAATCAACAGTCTTTCTTCAGAATCCAACCATCTTTTGGAACTGATTAGTGTTTTAGTCCCACTCATTGTTTTCTCAGAGCTTTCATTTATTTGCTAAATAAACTGTTTTATGGAGGATGCTTTATACTCTGCTGGATCATATATCAATCTCTGATGTGTGTTTGCAAGAAAAGCTTCAGAAAGACGACCTTTGAAAGGACTTAAAACACAGCATGAAAGTACTGATTAGTCAAGAGTAAAGACTATTGTCACTGCCTGCATGACTGTCAATATAATGGATGATTTTTAATGTCTACACTAAATAAACCTTCCTCACTGAAATGTTTGCTTTGCTTTCTTTTGTTCTATTAAAAGCAAGACTCTAACTGCATGGATGTCAGCAGGGCTGTTGGGCCTGTCTGTGCTCATCTCTGGATCCTTCAGCTCCCCTCTTTTCATGCTCCCTTCATGCTTTCCATTTCTGTCTCTGTCTTCTGAGTCTGGTTTTATTTGAACCATTTGCCTCTGCAGATCCAGTTGGACGCCTGAGAATTTTTTTTTAAATTCAGGTCATTGTGTGTGTGGGGGGGAAGAATGTCTGACAGTTGCTTGTAAGAGACCAGGGCTTCAGTTCTTTGTCAGGCTGTTGCAATGTGACAGAAGACTCTCAAGTGTAAAAAGTAGAATTAAGTTAATGAATAGAAAATACTCTGTGGAAAGTTTTTAGAGAGCACGAACAGATTCTATGAGACAAATACAGTAGAAAGAAAAAATATCAAGCTATTTTTAAAATAAAATGAATAGCTCCTCCACAGTGCATTGTAAAAAATATGCATTCCCCTTTAACCTTGTCACATTAAAATCACCTCACTGTATTTTATTGGGATTTTGTATTATAGACCAACACACAGTAGAATCTCATTGTAAAGTGGACAGAAAAAAAGAAATGACTTTTCAAAACCTATAAAGTGTAGCATGTACACACATTTAGCCCTGAATTAATACTTTGTAGTATCAACAAACCGTTCCCTGAGATTAATGCTGCAAGTCTTTTGAGCCATGTCTCTTCCAGCTTTGCAGATCAAGAGAATGAGTTTTTTTCTCACCCATTTTAATTTGCAAAGTAGCTCTGGCTCATGCGGATTGAATGGGGATAAACTGTTAGCAGAAATTTTCAAGTACTGCTAGAGTGTGAATTAAAGTTAGGCCTAGGCCATTTTGACACAAATGTATACTTGGATCTAAACCATTTATTGTACCTATGGCTGTATGTTTAGGTTCATTTCCTGCTGGAAGGTGATCCTATGTCCCTAGTCTCAATACCAGCTTCCATCGCTGCTTAGGAAAAGCATCCCCTAAGCATGATGCTGCCATCACCATGTTTCACAGTATGAGTGATGCATTCATTGAAATTGTTTTTTGTCACATGTTGTGTTTTGCATACAGCTCAAAATGTTAAAGCTCTATCCTCTGACCAGAGCACCTTCTTCCACATTTTTTTTCTGTACCCTCTCCATTAAACTGCAAATAGGATTTATGGTTTTCCTAAAACAAAATCCCACAGCACTGTGCTGCAACCACAGTTTTTCAGCATGAAAGTGGTTTGTTCCAGGTCTTATTGTTCCACAACACAAAGCATTTGGCATCTGAACAAAATGTCTTCTCCCACATGGGCTTGGGGAATTCCTCAAAAGGAATTTGTAGGAGTTGGCCAAATGTTGGAAAGAGGGCTCAAGACTTCAGGCTTCAGCTGGGGGCTTGATTTTTCTTTTTCTTTCACCAGCAAATGCATTGTGCAGAGAATGATTGCAGGGAAAAATATTAAGAAAAACACAGATCTGTGGAAAAATCACTCCCAAAGTCTTCAAAGTATTAAAACTGAATTTATAACAATATTTATAAAGTGGCACAAGGCCCCTAGCTATGAAGCTCTAGCGTTCTGTGCCACCTGCACAAACCTCACACGTGAACTTCTGCTCCAAGCTTTATAGTTGAAGCTCCTCCTACAACAAAAACCACTATTAATTGGGATTCAATTATGATAGCAAGTTACAAATAAGCAGAAGATGCTCATACTATTTACCAGTACCCAAATCTATTAACACAACTGTTACATAATCAAATTGTCCGGTTACTTTTGTTCTCTTCTTAAAAATGGTGTGATTAACACAAACACCGCTAGACAGTGCATTAGAAATGAAACATCCATCAATCAGCCTTTCAGTTAATGACTTTGGAAGCCCTCTGCTCTGATTTGACAAAAACACATGGGAGTAAAATAGAAACAACACATAATATCTGGTCATCTTTCCTATTAAAATCAAATTACCAACGGGTGTTTAAAAAAATCATTACATTCACCGTAGAGTACAACACAAACCATGAAGCACAATTTTGTAAGCTGGCCAGATGTAATAAAATAAACAAAATTGTGCAATCATTAGTTGTTTGCTCACAAAGCATGTAAGTTACTCATCTGACGGCATCGTTCACCACATGACAGGATTCCTTATAATTTCCTTTCTATCATGGCTTTGATTTTCTTCTGCTGTTTTTGCATAAAGGCCATATTAGTGAAGTGGACAGATTTTCCCCCCTTCGCTGAGAATTCTCTGTAACTCCTCCAGAGTTACACTGGGGCTCTTGACTGTTTCTTTGATTAATTTTCTCCTTGACCAGCTCAACAATTTATATAGATGGATGTGCCTTGGGAGGTTTGTAGTGCCATATTCTTTCGCTTTACAGGTGATATTTGAACTCTATAAGATGTTTTTATTTAGTGATATTGGAGTAAAGGGGCTGAATAGAGATGCATGCCACACTTTTCAGATTTTATTTCTAAACAAATGTAGGCCATGTATCATTTTTCTTGTACTTTAGAATTATTAATTTCTTTGTGGTGGTCTGTGACATAAAATCATAATAAATGCATTTCATTTTGTGGTTGTTATGTGAAGGTTTAAGAGAAGTTAATACTTTTGCAAAGCAATGTATTTGTTTTAATTTCTAGGTGAAAAAGTTGAATGGTTTGCATTATTCAGAAAGCTCCTTCATGCACAGGCAAGTTTTGACAGATTTCTTGGCTCTGTGATCTGACAGAAATTGAGTTTCTTATCTGAAATGGCAGAGAGATGTCAGATTTTTTCTGCATAGGCTGTGCTTCCGTAAATTTGCTGTTTGATTTCATAAACACGCCATCAGGCAGACTATATTAAAAGATGTTTCAGGTTTGAAAACCAGCTTGGATTACATGTGCAGATCACCTTACCATGGGAAATAAAGAGAAATAGAAGCTGGGAGGTAGGCAAATATAATTCAGTCATTTGTAAAACTCTTACAGACTGCTATGCATTTTTAGCATTAATTCAAAGACACCTTTTCGCTTACCCTCAACAATTCTTCCCTTTAAATTTCTATAGTAGATTAAGCTAACTGTGTGACCCCTCTGGTCATTATGAAGCCTTCTGCTGACCATTAGCTCTTAAGTTCCTTAATTGTAACAACATCCAGGTCAAAACTTATTTGTTGAACGTGCATAGGTCACTATTTATGACTAAATAGTTTGTATTTGAGGCGTAACAATACATCCAACTAATGAGATGAGATGATACATATGATGCTGGGTTCATTAGAATGAGTGGAGATTGTAACAACTACATTTTTGTGAAACTGAACGCCTGTACATGCTCTGCATGACTTGTGCCAGAACTCTAAGAACAGTGACAAAAGGTATATATGGGCCTCATTTATTATAGCCTATTTCTCATAAAGCAACTGGCTGGTGCGTTACAAAACAGGCTACAATTTAATGAGAAATACTGGGTGTTTATTAAAGGTCTTGTTCCACAGGATCTTCTTACACCCCTAGTTTGTATGTGTGTTCTGTCGAACTTCTCTGTGGCAGGTCTGAGTTTACAATATTAAACCATCTACCAATTTCATTCCTAAGGGGGTGATGGCTGGGGTTTTGTTTTATATTTGAACAGTTTGCCAGTGGTCAATGGACAAGATGCATGGTATATTGGTCACAAACACACTAAGAATGTTGGAGAGTGGGAGGAAGCTGGAATTCCTGGAGTGAAACTATGCATCTTTGGAAGAACATGTAAACTTTACACAACAAAATCCCAGTGAGGACTCAAACCTAGGATCTTCATGCTGTGAAGCAACATCATTGAAAACTGTGGTGCTGTGTAGCACAGAACAAAACCTAAGAGAATTAATACACACTAAATTATTATAATTAAATTATTACTATAATTATAATTATTATTATTATTATTATTATTATTATTATTATTATTGTTGTTGTTGTTGTTGTTGTTGTTGTTGTTGTTATTGTTGTTATTATTATTATTATTATTATTATTGTTATTGTTATTGTTGTTGTTGTTGTTTAAAACGTTTATGTAATACACAACATTATTTTGTGGAATACATTTAAGCTGTCCCGTTGAGTTGGACCCAAAAGCAGGCAGGAGGTACACAATCATTTTAAAGTGGACATATATTTATTGAGGAATAAATGTTGCAACAGGAGGCACAAAGGGAAAAAAAACGACAAAAGGTAAACTGGTGAGACATGGATGATGGCAAAAGAGGAATCTGGTAATGACTCAGAGCAAATCAGGAAAATAAATCCTGAGGGAGATTAGTAGAACATTGAACAGGTGAGTCTGATTACACTGAAATGAAATACATGGAGAAATGGACTGATAACTAAATACAAGTAACCACAAAAGAAAAACTGAGATGAACAAGAAAACACAAGAATAACCCAAACCATGAGAACCAGAAACACAGTACTCAGACAAACCGAAGTTTAAAGTCACACAGATCAAGAAAAAATGTATTAAACTTTATTGACTTAAACTGAGGATTGTAGATAAAGAGGTAAAAATTAAGTGATAACGACTTTCTAACATCACTTTTGTCTACACTGCAGTCTACAATGGTACCTTCTAAATACATAATCATAAAGAATTGTACAGTAGAGTCATTGTATTGTACCTCACTATTGGTGATTATTCAGATTTTCTTTTTTCCTTTTTCAGCTCAAGTGCAATTTTCTAACAGTCTGGGGGATCTGCTCAGGGATGTTTTGCATGCATATTTTTTAAATTGTTTAGAATGTTTCACCTTGAAAGTCTGACACTACTTCTCTTTGTTGGGTCTGTTTTCAAGTCTTTTATCTAAAGATACTAGGAAAAATTCAAAATGGGCCTGCTATTCCATGCCTCTATGAGTTTGTGCATCTTTTAATCCATTAAGGCTTCTGTTTGCAATGCTAATGCCTGTCTTCAGTTTGCATCTGTCTGATTCTGTTGAGGGAACTGAATTAATGCTTCTTTTATTACCTCAGGCCTTTTTTACAGCTTCTATTGTCCCTCAGTTGGCTTTGGCTTGGCTTGGTTCTGAATAAATTTCATTAGTCTCTATAGTCCATGTTTGCCCTGCCAGCTTTAAACAATTGCATCTTTTGCTCATCACCCCAAAGCAAATATTATTCACACTCTGCACCCATCTCACCACCTTCTG
The DNA here is from genome assembly GCA_014839685.1 of Anableps anableps. Lineage (NCBI taxonomy): Eukaryota > Metazoa > Chordata > Actinopteri > Cyprinodontiformes > Anablepidae > Anableps > Anableps anableps. The sequence continues at coordinate 27,192,032 of CM026073.1, forward strand.
GCGTCATCTTTTCTCTACCCTATCATTGTTTTTCTCTCAGGTGGACGCTTGGCCACCCTGGGACTTGTGTTATCTTTTACTATTTGCCAATGTGCAATGTGAGAAATATTCCATGTGAATTTCCAGTCTCCTAGTCAACAGAGGGCTCTCTTCTTTGTATTTTTTTTCTAGATGTATTAATTGTGTCCTTATATTTAGCCTCTTGTCCTCTCTCTTCATTTCCCTAACTGGTTCTCTAGCTATAGTATGTTGCAAGTGTATTTTATGTGTCCATCTGGCAGAAGTGATTTGAAAATGCTTTAAAATATAAAAATATATTGAACTGAAAAATGCAAATGATTCATCAATAAGTACAGTTGCAGTTATTGCACAGTGTCTCTTCTTTCTGCCACCCTACACACGACCAAACACATACCTAGCAAAGCCCATTTGAAAACTTCAGGTATAGATAGATAGATAGATAGATAGATAGATAGATAGATAGATAGATAGATAGATAGATAGATAGATAGATAGATAGATAGATAGATAGATAGATAGATAGATACAGAATCATAAGCTGGGAATCAAACACCATCTTTACCCTCACCAGTCACCCATACTGCAGTATTTTTTTCTTTTCTTTTTTTTTTTTTTGGCACGCTTGCACTGTGGTCGACTCAGTAGTTGGTTGCAATCATATTGACTGGCATGCAAATAAGTAATCGAAAAGCTGTTTCCGGGACAATCAACAGATTTTTTTTTTTTTTTTTTTTTTTTTTTTTTTTTACATTTTATCTTATATTATTTGCATTGTAACAGCCATCCCCCCTGCAGTCCCTGAATGCTGTGCCACCCAGGGCAGAAAGCACAACACAGGTTTAAGTCTTGCTTCTCTGCCCAAGACAACACAAACGAAGCAGAAAAATTATTGCTGACTTTGGCTGTGGGCCACGAGTGCAAAACAAAATCTGAAATTATAAAGTTTATGGAATGCCAAAATGTTGCATAGAGGCTATTATTATACTACTCACCTTAATGGCAAAAACAATTAGCTGTGCAGCACTCTGCTTCTCATTTTGCACCTACATTTCTCCTTTTGGTGACCCACTTTGTACTGTGTTAGTGGTCTCATTAAAATAAATGAAGAAACTGGTGCGACTTGCCAAGAATAATACCACAGGAGAAAAAAACCCTGAAGCAGTGAAATTAAGCCACACTTGGTTTTCCTTTCACATGCATCCAAGTACAGGCTGATGTCACCGGAAACTGAAAGATCCTACTTTTGTCACTAGATTAAGAACCTCAGGTCTTTTCAGCCCATGGCTGTTGGTATATTAAATTATTGCAAAAGATCCCTGGTAAAACAGATATGTTTATTGCATTATTTCCCCTGACAAGCTGCTGACTCATAGTGGAAACGATTTTTCATTCAGTTCATGAATAAAAAGGTGGCTTTCATGTCCATACATGTATTTAGATTGGCTTCTAATGAGTGCAAAATTTAAAACTTAAAATGAAGGGAATTCAATCAGCTGTAAATAACTGGAATATTTATTTTTTAAAAATATTTGAAGAAACAAGAACAACAAAACAACTTTAACTGTGGTGAAACAAGCAAAAAAGATTCAAATATTGTCTCCTAGAAAGTTACTTTGTCCTTCTTCAATACTTGCATGAAGGATCTTTATAAGAGTGACTGTATTCTAATGCCTTAAAAATTTCTTGTGCCTGTCTGCTAGTAAAGCTCTGGTTAATCTTTATATTGTGATATTTATGTTGCAGGTACATTTTTTTACAATGTTAAATGAAATTCACCTTAGAATCCAAACACTGTTTTTTGTTGTTGTTTTTTTTTTTTTTTTTTTTTTTACTTATTATGGTTTTGATATGTTTGACTGAGATAAATGTTCCTGATCATGATGAAACTTCCATCATGCTTTACTGGAGTTCCTTTATTTATTTACTACATTTTTAAACATTTCTGGTTTACTTGCTTTTTGTGCTTTTCTTTCAGTTGTGATGCCCTTTTTTCCACTTGTACTAATATGGTCTTACATGTTTTAGTTTGCCAAGCACGAAGAGTATGAAACAACTTCCCCAGATTGTTCCACTTTAGCCTGTGTTTGGAGATTTTACTCCAATAACCTTAGCCAACCTACAAGCACACAAAATTTTACATTTTATTTTTTTTTACATGTTTTTATGGCATAAGTTAAAAACATTACATAAATTCCAAAATCTTTTATTAGCAAGTAAGTTAAAGCTATGTTCTCAGTAATTTTTTTACAGCATATTAACTTCCGGGTCATGTACAGACTGATTTTGACCCATTCTTGTAATATTAGAGCTTGAAGTTACTTGTGATTTGTTAGCATTTGTTAATACCAGGAGTCTGCAAATCCAGTCCTCAAATGCCACTGTCCAGCAAATTTTGGATGCCTCCCTGCTCCAACACACCTGAATCAAATGGATGGTTAATGACCAGGCCTTTGTAAAACTGACATGGATGTAATTCAGGTTTTTTTGTTCAGCTGTGTTGGAGCAAGAATGCATCCAGGACAGTGTCACTCGAGAACTGGAGTTGCAGATCCCTGGCTTACAAACTTATTTTTTTAGAAATTATCAACAGTTATTAATGAGGTTATTACACAAGTTTCCATCTGCACATCCAGAATTTCAGTGTTATGCTCTGTTCCAGCTTTTGCATTGTGACACTGCTCTCCATCATATTGGAGGTACACAGATCATCACCAAATTCTGCCTGGATTGTTGGTAGAAGTTGCTCTTGGAGGATGTTTCGATGCAATTTTGATTCACAACAACTTCCCTAAGCAGTGATGTGGGGAAGTCAACTCCTTGGATGAGAAGCGACTACACATTTGGAATATTTTAGGATGTCTCACAGATGGCACAGCATATATGGTACCATTCATCTTTTCTCTTCAAGAAACAATTATTTTTCAGATATCCCAGCAATCAAAAAGGGGGTACAATGGGAAAAGGTATCTTTGTACCATTCTTCTCCTGTCCAGTCTATGTGCTTTCTATAGATTTTTAGTTTGTTCCAGATGTTTTCCTTGGATAAAAGTTGTTTGTCACAAGGTCATTATCCAAAAGTATCTGCCTCAAAATATACTGTATGTTTAATGAGTAACATAAAGATGCTGCCAGTAAGCAAGCTATATGCCATGCAACATGGTTCTTTAGCCCTTTTATCAGGAGACTATTGTCCTGGCACTCACATAACATTCTTGGAAATCCTGAAGATTTCCTAAATGCAACTAAACCTCTCATGTCTGAATCACCTGAACCTCTTGATGATTCAGAAAACTCTTTGTTTCAGAGCAAAATTCTTAGCAGCAATTTCCTTACAGAGCAAATAAAGATTTGTTTGCGTTGCTAACAAAAGAAGACAATCAGTTTGAGAAAATCTGCTCCTCTTGTGTAGCAATCACCCTGCTAAATAGATTGACAAGAGTGATTTTAGCATAGCTCTTTTAAAATCTGTAAGTTTGCTTATAATTTTAAATCATGTCAGTGATAGTGATATTTTTATAATAATTAAAACTTTCTCAAGTAATGCTGGTGTTTACAGAGAATGATACATGTCCAATCACTCTGCAAAATAACATGTAAACTGTAGGAATTATCCCCCCCAAAAAATAAAACTAAAGTTTCCAAAACACAATGCTGTGTCATTTTCAAATGTGAACAACTGTACTTTTCTCTCTAGGTGCCATCACAAAAACATAATCACAGATTTGTGACTGCAAAACCTTTTGATAATCATTTTGAAGTGAAAACATTGAGATAGGAATCCTGAATATATTTGATGATAATACTGAAATTACTGTGCCATTTGCTGAAAGTATTTTTCAAGCTTTCAGCCTTTGTATATTCACCATTATTGTGAAGAGGAATTTGCAACATTTAGCCTCTTTTATGCCATTCGACTATCATCCTGTTGTAAAACAGCATTCAAATTATATAAAACTGGGGTGTTTTTGTTTATGTCCAATGCAGTATAACACAGAAAACAACATAAATGCTGGTCCAAATGTATAAGAAGTTATTTTAGACTCACCCCTGTTCCCCACACTCTCAGTAAAGCTGAAGTGGCGTCTCAGTGTCCTTTCAGGGTGTTGAGCATAATAGCAGTGTACCAAGTGAGTAGATGGCTACTTTCAGCTTACTAACAGGAAACAGCAGCAGCATGGGCTCTCCCACTGGCTAAAAGCTGCCAACTGCAGCTTCAGATTAGTTTTATTTGGTCAAACTTTAATATTAAGCAAGAAATCTTTAAAGAAGAACTTGTTTTTAAAAATGCTTTCCCCCTATATAGTTGGTGAGTAACTTTTACTTTTTTAAATTTCACACTTGGAGGTAACTGTGTAAGGTTTATGATCCCTAACAGTTGTAGTATGTTTGTTAGGACACCTGACAGGTATCTGTGTGCAACTTAGTTGAGCTAATAGATCTAACAGGTCATGTGTTTGACATTTTACTAACCAGCAGTATGTTTCCTCCTCAGTTTGGTTTTACTGACAAAAAATAAAGATACTGCAGACTATGTAAAGCATGGGGTAGATAGGGACAGCAATTTGTTCATGTTACTTATTACCACACAATATTTTTTACATTCACTGATTATGAATTTACTGAACACTAATGGCAACCATGGGGAAAATAATTTAAAAATCACTTTCAATTGCAGATGCTTACTCTTGCACTTCAAATTTTAAAAAAATTATTCTACTCAAGTAGTTATTCAGTGGTGAAAAAAAATCAATGCTAGGAAATAAATGTTTTTACAACATTTTTTGTGCAATTTATTGCCCCCCTATGATTCATGAACAATAAATATAACTAATGAATATTTTTTCTTAAAATACAGATTCATTTTTAAGTTAATCAACACATTTTTATGAGAAATTCATAGTTTCATGTTTCCCTTAGGGCCATTCCTGTTTGCCATTCTTCAGAATGGGTACATGTAATTCTTAAAATATCTTCATTGGCTTTATGTCTGTCATCACATTGACTTTAAAATTTTATTGCTCACTTTCAAAGTTTTAAATGGACTGTCCTATCTACGTGACTTCCTTAACATCCATATATCACAGTTAAAACATAGAGATGATCAAGCATTTGCTGTGGCTACCCCAAGACTGGGGCGCACCGCTCAGGGCATAAAATTATTTGAATGTCTTTTTAAAACTCTTTTCCCTGGCATTTGATTTATTGAGTATGAGATGCTAATAGTTCTCAGAAATCTTAACTCTTTGATATTTTATTTTATTTTATTTTTACAATTTTATTCTATTTGCTATTTTATAATTGTTGGTGTAGTTGTGAAACTCTTTGGTTCTTGTTTTTAAATGTGCTTCATAAATAAATTTGACATTGATGTTGACATTTGACGAGAGGAGAACATGCAACTGAAGCAAGGCAAATTTTTGTATATTTTTAGAAATTAGAATGAAAAATAGAATTTGTGAATTTCAAACTACCATTTAATTTAAAAAAAAAAAAAAAAGCACAGAAATATTTTATAAGATTTTAATTTTTTATATAAAACAGTAAAAAAGGTCTCAATAAAGAATTAAATGCTCACTATTCTTAGACATTTAGAAAAAATATTGCTTATTTGATGTGAATTCACCGTGAAACATCTTGTCTTCGAGCATCTGAATTTTATTGAATGCATATTGATTTAAATTTTAAGTTGGGAGAAATTAAATAGAGAAGCTAGATTTTCCATTACCATGATCTTGAAAGGTGTAAATTTACAGAACAACTCTACGCAGTTCACTGAATGGGATTTCTTCAAACCTTGGAGGCTCCACTACAAAGTTTGTGGGCTTTGTTTTTTTTCATTAGTAATGACTTTAAACTCACATATGCTATTAAGCATATTGACAATAGCCTAATGCTTCTCTTTAAATCTTTGTGTGTAATGCAGTCCATGACAAGAAGAACAGGAGAACAGTATATTCTTCCTTTTTACAACTTCTGAAACATCTGTTATAGTTGTAATAGGATGAGGTTAGATGTGAGGAGACGTCTGAGCTTGCATTAAAGTTACTGGTAGGAGAACTACCATGCAAGTTGAGACAGAAAAGATAAAGTAAATGTGGCCCAAAGGCATGAATGACTCACATCTACTTTTTTGGCAGTGGTATAGCGATTTTTTTTTTTGTTGTTTTTTTTTTTTAAACAAGTGAGCACCTACTTTTTCTCTATGTTGTTTAGGGCAGCTTCACTGTGTTAAAAAATGGCAGTAAAACATAAACATCTATTCCATCACAACGATTTTAAATTCTGTTAAATTATATTATGTTCATAAACCAACCAGTCTTGTATTTTATTAAAAATTAACCTGGAAGATGAATTGCACCTTTCTATTAAGTACCATGATCGAAACTGATTTCTTTAATGGCCTAATTCTGAGTTCTAATATCTATATTTATATAAGAAGGGAAAGTAAAATGGGTGGAAAAACCCAGATAAGGAACTTGATATGTGAGCTTTCAGCAACATCAGTGCCACAGTAAAACTGAGAGGAGGGCCTTACTGGATCAGATGTAGACTGGAAAACTCTTACAGAATCAGCTTGCATGTCAATATATGCAGTTCCCGCTTCCGACTCCTTCAGCTGGAGGAATAGTCAGCTTCTGTTCCAACAGCACTTTTGTTTGTCAATAGGCACTCGGAGAGTCTCAGGCGGTTCTGGCCTCTTCTGGTACTGGGCTTGGGATCAGTAGCGGTTTCTGATATGGGCGACATTCTCTTCCAGGGCGGCACGAGCTTCCCCACATCATTCGACTCCCACCCCCAAACACACACGCACGCGCACACACGTGACGCACCCCGCTCAGTGCTTCTCTTGCCGTGAGCGCTGCGTGCAAAGCACACACACACAGACTCAGAGGCGCTGGGTGCAGGATGTCAGCATATCATCTCTCCTCTCGTCTCCTCCACCATCAGATAGAGCTCTGCCCTGGTGACAGGACAGCTAACTATCCAGGTAACAAACGAAGCGAGTACATTGATGGAACTTCTCTTGCTTCAGTTTAGTCTAAACAGAGCAGCCAATCAATGCTATACCCTTCCCCGCTATGTCTTTTATGTGCGCTGCCAAGAAAATGTTTAAAATGCAGTTCTTAGATTCAATAAAATAAAAAAATACATAAATTCAATTGTATCTCATAGATATTACATTTGTTATGATTGTCCCTGATGACTTCTATTTGAGTCAAGTCCTTTTTATTGCAAATACAGTCGACATGTTCTGTCTATTAAAAAAAATATCTAGATACATAAATAAGGCCAAATGAGCTGGGTGACATGTTCATATGCTACTAAAAAATACCTATAATAAAGTTCTGTTTGGCTCAGCAAAAGTGGGGGATGCAGATTAAGTTGTATTTTCTATTTCTGTGTGTAAAAATAATGTGATGATCTAAGTATTTTTATATGTAAATATCAGCAGACATCTTGTCATCACTTCTCAGAGCTTTTCGGTTATCTCATTAATTTTAGCTCTTTAAGAATAATTTCTGTCATATATCACACTGGCTACATGCAGAAGAGTAGATGATTCTTCTTATGGTCATATTCTGGGCTGTAGCATTGTTCTGTTAGATATTTGGTTGTTAGAGAAACCAACCTGTAGAGAATTGAACATTATCAAACAGCATATGGCCATTGATTTTATACATATAAAATCAGCCTATATATGTGTGTGTGTGTGTGTGTGTGTGTGTGTATATATATATATATATATATATATATATATATATATATATATAGAGAGAGAGAGAGAGAGAGAGAGAGAGAGAGAGAGAGAAAGAAAGATGTGTATGTATATATAGTAGCCTTGCTATTAATTAGCAATGTAAGATGCTAACATTTGTTTAAGTTTAGCTGCTTGGGATGACATCTTGGTTTTTCAGGGGGTGGGGGGTTGCTCTGAATGTTGTTCGGCCAGGGCGCCGCCCCTGCTTGGGATGTCATGAGTTTACCACTTTGGATCACTTGCAGGATTTGCAGGTTGGACACAGAAAGTGACTAAATGAAGCTAAGCACGTGTAAAATGTCTATGGAGGAAAGATCTGAAATCTATCTCTTACTTATGTCCATATAAATGTGCCTATTGAGGTTGTTTCCACCTTGCTATTTTTCTAAAACATGTAGTAATCTCACTGAATAAAAATAAGTTCTGATTTGAGGATGGAGATATTGACAATAAATATTTTAAGAAATGGCCAGTCACTTATTCATTAAAAAGCTATCTGAATTTCTACAGATTACAGATTTCTATAAGATTATCTGTATGTATAAGTAAGACTTTGACATATATTGACAGGCATTCACGCACAACTTTTTTTGACCATAACCATTTATGGTTATGAGCATAGTGTCATATGCTCATATTTTGAAGATCCCACACCACCAATTGCAGGAATTAGATTGTTTTGACAAGATCTATGGTTCTACAAGGACCTTTGAAGGGACCTTGAGAAAAGCCGCTGTGTACACAGTCTTTAGCCAATGCCTGATCAAATCTTAATCACTGGTGAGCTACTCTCTGGAGTTTTTAAACCTCATTCCTAATCCAGCTCAATCTCAAGCATGCAACTCATAAATCCACATTTTGCTTTTAGCTCCTCCTCCAAAAAACACCCTCCTTTATGTAGATCCTTTTTAAGGGTCTGATTTAATTAACCTGCCTCAGCTATGGCTGTGGCAGACACCTACAGTGTTATATATTACGTAACATAGCCACAATCAATAACAATATCATTTAGCCTGGAGGTGAGGCCCACTGTCTCAGAGAGATCATATTAATAGCCGAATCTTTTTTCTTGTAATTGGACATCCACAAGCTCTTCAATTACTTAAAACCCAGGGCGCTGACATTTCCACTTCTCGTTAAAGAACCACAACACACTTTATTAAGGTGAAGTGGACAAGTCAACGCACAGATATGTAGTTGGAGTGATATAATCCTTCTATCTTCACTTTTCGGGTTGCTGAGGGGATAACATCCATCCTAATGAGCTTCAAATTAATCTGTTCCTTCAGTTACCACTGAATTCCAGTGTTTAACAGTTTTAGGGAAACTGTAAATGTTTCAGCATGAAAATGATCTATTTCTAGGCTTGGAACTGCAAATTCACTTTCCTCCACCAGTTAAGGATGAAATTATACTCTTGGCTAGATCATGGCAGAATTTTACTGACCTGTGATAATGTTTTGTTTTGTTTTTCTAACTCAAATGGGTTTGCAAATTTATGTCATAATCAATCTAATTTTATAGATGAAGAGACAGAAAGAATATCCATCTTAACATAAAGTTTAGCAGTGGGAATATCATGAAGATACTACACTTGATCATGGTCATATTTTCTTTAATAATAAAGAGGAACTGGAGCAATAAAATGTGAAATATAATAAGATGTGGGATTAGCGGGAGCTGCTATCTTGGCAGGAGAAATGTAAAGTCACTGTGTGTGGTCAGAGTAAAAACAAGAAGGAGCTACAGAGCTGCAGGGGCCAAAGGTGAGCTATGCTAAATCGTCTTGTAATAATGAACTTTTTTCCGTCTGAGCTGGGTTCAAATTAATTGCTGCAACTTTTTCTACTCCTATTGTTTTAATTTTAAAAAGAAATCCTGACAACTTACAGTGAAGCCAAATTCACTCCAGGCTGTCGACAACTGGTGTCCACCTGCACTGGCTTTACCACTGCAGCTTTTGTAACAGGACGTGACAAAAAGCGAGGTCCGAATGAAGCCCCTGCAGCTGTGCACACATGACAACACTGCAGGAAACTAGTAAAGTTCAACAGTCAAGCAGAAGCAGCCAAAACATAAAAGAGATGTAAGGAATTCAGGACCAGCCTGCTTATTTTCAGAAAAAAGAATCCTCCGACAGAGTTGGTAGCGTTTATTTATGACTCCCTGTTAGGTCCACGATGAAGTCTTCATTCTCACTGTGCATGTGTTTTGACATTATCTGTCTGCTTTTAAGGCCTTCAAGGGCGGCTCAGATGAGTTTAGTTGGGAGAAGTATTGGAAGTAGGCTTTTCAAAAACACATCCAATGCCATTTAAGTACTGACATACAGTCATCATGGGCTTGAATGTCACAGTGATTTGGAGCTTTCAGTTATTTAATTTAATTAATGTTTTTCCAGGTTGGAGAGACAACTTCCATTATTTTTTTAAAGCAGGAGTTGGTAGCTCAAGGTTAAATTTATTATAGATTTTATCTCATCCACGCAGGTTCATAATTATACATACAGACTCAAATTAGCAAATAGAATCCTCACTAATATGTGGATAAATATCTCTTAGCAAGTTGTTGGGAAGCCATACTTTTTATAACAATCAACAAGCTGCTGGTACAGTTCTGAATAAATATTGGACCACCCTTATCAAAAATGGTGGACTTGATTGAAATTGGATGGTTTCACAATTTAATCTCAAAATCTAAGCACTTAATGTTGGAGTTTTGGGGAGGCCATTCTGAAAACTGGTTTTGGTGTGTTTTGGGATCTCTATTTTGTCCGTGTTTCAATCATGTAACTGTTGGTTTGAGGTGAAGTTGTGAAATTTGGAGTGAGTCAGCCAATTTCTTCAGCTTACCCACTTTGGGCTTTGCACCAGCACCACTGGCAGCAAAACACACCCTGCTCATGATGCTTGCTTGAATGTTGATACAATGTTCTTAAATGCAAAAGTCTCATCATAACTTTTTCAGGCATACTTGTCATTGTGGACAAATAGCTCAATATTTCACTGATCTAAAAGATTTCCCCAGAAATGTTTTCCCCAGAAGGCAGCAAATTTCAGTCAAGCTTGAAGGTGACAGTTTTTTTAGCAGGCTTCTTTCGTGGTTTACCTTCATAGTCCACATTCATGTTAAATTTACTTCACTGTGGACCGTGACATTGGTGTTCCAGCAGCTTCCAGTTCAAAGCAGGTCGGCGCCTTGATTGTTCCTGGGTTGTTCTTGAACATCTTAACCAGTGGTTAGATGGTTGAAACCTGGATGTAAATTGGGTTTTCCTACAGGTGAATAATCCTAAATTCCATAAAAATACCAATAGGCTTCTGAAATTTTTCCTTTGCACTGTTGCTTCGATTTAACCAATTTGAGTAATAAACTGAACTCGACTGCAGTGCTTGATAACTGCTTGATCAATTCAAAAGTGTGTATAATAGGACTGACATTGCTTTTTTTCTGAAGTGCCTTGAGATGGCAAATATTGTGAATTGGTGCTACATAAATAAACAGAATCGAATTTGTGGACTGTGCTCAAAGGATGGTTCTGTGCCATTAAACCAAGCGATTATTTTATTCTTTAATTATTGTAATTGTATCTTGTATTATCAGTCTACCTTTGAAACAGAATGTTTAAAATCCATCATTAAAGTCAAAACTAAAACGACACTGATGTGAACGATGTTGACTTTGTATTTTTTGCCTGCCTTTATCCTTTTTTGTAGCAGTGCAGCAAAGATATGGTAAAAGGAAAGAAACAATAAAGACAATGCTGTAAAAATATCTGTGAGACCCAAAATGATAATAAAAAAAGTTTTAACAGCTAATTCATTTGGTCTGAATAGTTACTATGTGCCATACACTTTATCATTTTAATTTCAGCTAATCAACTGGTGCTGTATTTTGTAACTATTTTTTGTGTAAAATACAACACAAGGTAAGACAATAACTGTAATGTCTGCAGAGACAAATAAAGGCATAAAGCCAACATTTTCATTGTTTTCATGGTGAGGAGTTAAAGTTCATCTAATCTTACATTCATAGCATGAATATATAGATTGTCCTTCACTTTTTTCGCATAATCTTGGATGCAGGAAATTAAAAAGGCAGCTGTTTTGCTGAGATAAGCCTGTTTTTTGTTGGGTGTTTTTCCTCCTATTTACACCATGTCGCATGCAAATCAAGTTGTGGAAGCTCTACTATATGCTTTTCTCCCCCTTATATCCTGTCAGGTGGTAAATTGTGAGAATCAATCCCAAATCTGAGTCAATCTTAGGCTTTCTATGGTTTCTAAAATTAAGCTTGATCATGTGTGTATTCAATTAAGTCCTAGACAGCACATGCTAATTATTTGTCAGGAGGTCTGTGCAGACTGCAATGTGTGGACCATATGTAGCAGGAATTCTTTTTGGATTTTAATCTGGTTTCAGAAAGGGGAACAAGTGGGGAAAAAAAAAAAAAAAAAACACGCTCTCCCTGCTCAAAATGAGAAATACGATTTTTTAATGAGAGTTTACATATTCAGGTCTATTCCACAGCCTGCATGAGCAGACAATTTACAAGCTTCTCTGTGTTCTTTCTGTTGCCAACCGTGGCTGTAATTCTCCACAATCTGGGTTAATAGAATTTTGTGAATTCATATTCACACCACATTATTAAAGGAAGTGATGCAGCTGAACAAACATAGCTTTCAAATGCCAGTCATGTACAAGAAGCATAGATCTTAGCATTTTTCAGAGTGTTAAATGGACTCTCATTCACAGTGTTAATTTAATATCCTGAAAAGAAATAATTCACATTTATAAAGATTTTAATTTAATATTACAAAATCCTCCTTGGTCATTTCTGATGCTTACAAACGGTATCAAAATAGTCTTATAAGAGGATACAACCCATCAACAATATGTAGCTTAGCAGATGTCATTTATATGTCTTTCTAACATAAATTGATTTTATCCATTACTGATGTCCGCCGGAGAGCAGTAAAAGGTTTGTGTAATTTAACAAAAAAGACTGTAATTGGCAGTATTGTTGGAGTCATTTGCTACAGTGATTCAACTCAGCAAAAGAGAGCCACAAGCTTGTAAAAGCTCTGAAGCATCCCTTTAAAGATAATAACTGCATTTTGGTTTAGGTCATATTTCTAACCAGTGCCATGTAAGTCTGTGGATCCATTCATTTTCTGTGTAATCATTGGAGGTTTGGAGCTGCAATTGATTGTTATTTCCTCGATGGAAACCATTTGTTAATTGTCTAATCTATGACATCTTAAAGCGCAAGTTTGATCATGTGTGCAAGTTTTTTCAACATTTTTATTTTCAACTGTGACTGTATTTGTAGGTCATGATGATTTTATTCTTTTCTTTGTCCAAAATTTAAAGTGGTGTAAAAAGGAAAAAAGAGAGAAAAGGCAGACCAGCCTAATTTACAAGAGACATGAACATCATACTCACGAATCAATGGATAACATAATAACCAATGACAACAAAAGTAAAAACAGCAAAGCCCCTTGTTAGAATGTGAGTCCATAGGGCAAAATTTTTATATGGTGATTTGCTCAGTATGTCGAATGAGGAGATAAGGAGAAACATTGTTTAATGAGCAGTAGCTTGGAGACAAAGCAAACCAGCACCCTACCCATGGATTTAAAAGCACTCTTTTGGAAGCCCTGTACTTCACCACAGTGTTTAATAGCAGCTTATGACAAAAACTATAATTCCAACATTCTGACAGCATTCAGGTAAACAGAAGTTTTGGCTCTGACAAATTATTATTGAATTTCCCTTTGGGATAAATAAAGTATTTTTAAATTGAATTTTCAATTGAATTGAATTGAATTGAATTGAATTGAATTGAATTGAATTGAATTGAACTGAATTGAAGTGAAGTGAATTGACCAGCACTCATTATGCTCATTAGAAAGATATTTTATATATATATATATATATATATATATATATATATATATATATATATATATATATATATATATATATATATATATATATATATATATACTCATTATTATACTCATTATGCTCATTAGAAAGATAGTATATATATATATATATATATATATATATATATATATATATATATATATATATATATATATATATATATATATATATATATATATATATATAAAATCTGTGAAGAAAATAATTTATTTTCTGTTTATAACTATAGGCAGCTCCAAATGACATGTCAGAAAAGAGCAATTTAAAATTACTTCTCTGGTTTGACAAACAGAGGAAATGCTGATTGTGATTTATTTGTTTAAATGTTTTAAGATTTTTAGGTTTTCTGACTCTAATATATAATCTTTGCTATTTAAACAGGTAATTGAGCTGCTAAACCTACAGATGCTGAAAAGGATTATTTAACAAATCATTCAGCTCTAGATCATGAGATTTTAATCAGCTCCAAATAGGAGGAGCAATTAGAGGGGATTTCTTTAAGGCGATATAATGATCCCAGCCAGGGATAATTATGTCAAAGGTGTCTGAACACAATGCAGTGTGTGACACCTCTGACAAGAGAAGCACAACACACTATGATGGGCTAATTGTTATGCACCTGGAGCTCAAAAAGGCACAAAAAGGTCAGTCTGAGCATATGATGTTTACTGAAGCATGAATGACTCAGAAGCACTGCAGTAGAATACAAGTTTGCAACATCTTCACTTGATGTTCAGAATGCAGACATTTGCTTAGATTCAAGCATGTTTTAAAGAGGAATAAAGCAGATAATTCTGTTTAAATAAAGTCAGTGCTGATGTTTGTTCATCACACTTAATTTTTATGAAAGGCAAGTTTAAGATTTGTTCAAGTAATCTATCTTCCTTAAATTTATTGAACTGGTTTATGAATAATCAAGTTGCAGGAATATAGCTGAAAAATCCAAAAAAATCTGTGTAACCCTTGACAAAGTCAACAAGTTGGTCTTTGCGTTGGAATACAGCATATGATCGTCATATAAAAAGTTGCAAAATAAACCTTTTGGTAGGATCAAGTAGCTTGTAATCTCTGCCAAATGGTCTCATTGATATTTTCAGCTCTGCAAATTTTTATTCTGTTTCTAAAACAAGGCAAATCACAGCTATATAATCAAGAACACAGGAGCCCCAAGGGTATAGGCATAACTGAAAGCCTATTTTGTTGCTAGAATTGTTACAGCACATGGCTGATTGTCATTGATTTTCAGTTAAATTAACTATAAACCAGAACCTTAAGCAAGCATACAGAAGGATTTGAACATTTTATCAGTCAAATGTTATGTTAAGCACATCTGTTATGTTAACATGGCTGTAATACCTTTAGAAAGGCAGCATGTGCACCAGCTGTGTTTGAGATGGGAGTCAGAATCCTGCACCTTTAAAGCCATTCTTTTCACTCTGGGGTGTCGCTCTTTCATGTTCTACTCTTACATCCGTGTAAAATTCTGTGCCATTCAGTGGCCATATGGGGGGGAGGACATTTAGTGAAAAGTAGATTACAGAGGTCAGCTTTTGGCTTTAAGCACTAAAGGATGATGCAATGTGATGGCTGTATTCCATATACAACCCCTTGTGTTCATGTCCAATGAACATTTTTACATTTTGTCATGCTACAGTCACAAACATCAGTTTATTTGTTTTTTTAGAATAGGTCAAGAAAAAGTAGCTGTTATTATTCAGTAATACCCCTAAATGAAATCCAGTTGAAAACCTTTAGAAGTCAACTAATTATTAATTCAGTCATTTAATATCATTATAAACACAGATGTTCTGTGATGGCCTCAGACCCAAAAACGCCAAGAAGCTCAGGGTAACTGGAGGACCTCCAGAAAGCCACAGCTCAGGTGGGAGAACAGGTTGACAGGACAACTTTGTGCAAGAACTGCAAGATGAAAGCCATTTTTCAAAGGAAGTCATATCAGGTCCCATTTAAAGTTTGCCACAAGCCATGTAAAAGACAGAGGAAACATGTGGAAGAAGGTGGTCTCGACACAGAAGACCTAAATTAAACATAGTGGCTACATCCAAGATGCAATGTCTTGCAGAAAAACCAACACTGCACGTCACCTTAAACACATCACACCCACAGTCAAACACATGGTGCCAGCATCATGCTGAAGGAACACTTTTCTCTGCCAGAGTGGGGGGAAGCTTTTGTTAGTTGACAGAACGATGGGTAAAGCTAAATATAAGGCAATCCTGCTGGAAAACTGGTTTTGAAGCTGAAAATGACTTGAACCTGGTGGATAGCCTTACTATAATGATATATTGTATATTGCATATATCCAAATGATATATTGTGTAAGCATGGCCCAGTAAAAGTCCAAACCTACATCCAATTCACAGTCTGTGGCAAAGCTTGAAAATAGATGTTCACCGATCCTCTCCATCCAGTTGGAAAGGGTTTGAGCTGCTTTGCAAAGAAGAATGGTCGAAAATGTTAGTCTCTTGACAAGGGAAGCTAGTAGACTTGACTTGCAGCTGTGAATTCAGGGCGTGGGGGACGTTTTAGATATCTGTTTCTATGATGCACTATTTTGAGCTGTCCATCATATAAAATCCCAAGAAAATACATTTGGTTGTAACATGAGAAATTCTAAAAAAGAAAGAAAAAAAAATACAGGGTATGAATGCTTTGCAACACAGGTGCTTGCTTTTGGTACATAGTAGCAGCATCACCTCTAATGAGAGCGGAAGTCATGGGCTCATTTGACAAAGTCAGGTTTTGAACAGCTCCAAGTTGGTGTTGCATCAGAATCAGACATCAGCCAGGCAGGCTGCGAGAATCCTGACTGTTTCTGCTGCTTTGTTCAGCCACGGAGGGTTAGAGGGAAACTAGAGCATAGGGAGAATCGGTTGAGTTGTTGAAGCTGGGAAAGCTTTCAAAGCAGGGAGGGGGGAGGTTGTGGTTGCAGTCTGATCCTAAAACACAGGTGCAGCCTTTCCCCTGCTTTTGAGCACAGCCCACCCCCCCATCTTCCCCAGCTGCAAAGTGTTTGTCCACCTGATCCTCCATTAAATCCTGATTATTATGGATTTGTCTTTTCCCAAACCTGTGATTTGCAAAGATGAGCATGACAGAGGTCATCCCGTAAATAGATCTGACAGTTGGGGCTATTTGTTGGCAATCAAACTAAGGCATCAATTTCAACTCTTGTCAAAGGTGCAGAAAGTACAACGAAATAGGGTAGAGAACATCACGGACCAATCTTCATTGCCCGTCAGAAGACATGTAATTGAAGTGTCATCAGTGATAGGACTGTGTGGTTTTAGTTTCAGCTGGTTTTTACAGAAAAAAAAAAAAAAAAAAAAAATACTGCTAGAGTCATTTTTCAGCTTCTCTGCAACAGCTGCGACCTGATCTGTAGCCCACTTCTCTCCAGCGCAAAACTACAACAACAGGCGGGGGTTCTAGGATTTGGGGGGCTTCCATGCGGCGTCACGCAGAGCCCATCATTGTCTCTCTCACACTTTCTAACAAGCCATTTCACAACATCCAGACAGCGGATCGGGCTGTGCGCAGCGGCAGCAGCAGAGTCGGCAGCAGCTTTGCCCTCAGGGCTCTTTTCCCCCTCCTCCTCCTTCGTCTTCGACCATAACTAACAACCTGGATGAGGCCAATTACTTGGACTTAATCTCCCATAATGTCTCCTTTCCGATCGACTGATGTGGAGTGAGTTAAGCGATGGCTGGGGAGATCCGAGTCCGCCGGGTGCGAGAGGTGGCTGCTTGCGATTAAGAGACACTTTGATTTGGCTGCAGAGCGGACTCGGGAGAAATTGATCCGACGGACACCACCATGCAAGGAGCACAGGATTTTACACTCAGATAGCCGCTGAGTGTGTGTGATTTCGGATCAGTGTGACAGCCTGGTGTCTGGAGAAAGATTTTATTGTTATAATTATTATTTTGGTCAGGAGTCTGCTTCCTCTCTGTTCGCTGTCCTCCGGGTTCCTGCAGAACTCCTGACTCGCGGAGAGCCCATGCAGCCGCAAAGGTTGGTCATGTCCTGCGTTTGTTTTACATGTTAACCATTAAACTTCCTTTTGCATATTGATCTTTTACGATTGCCCCCCCTCCCTAATTTATAGCTGCTTTTTCAACCCGGAAAGGTGAATTTCTGCAACCTGATTCATCCGTTTGAGCCAAGACACAAACGTAACTTCTAGCAAAAACTGGTTTACTTCCATTAAATGGCTCCTACAGCTTTTTTTATTTATTTATTTTGGAATGACAATATTTATACCAATAACAGTCACTTTAATGTGACACGCATTAAAGGATGATCTTCTAGCCTGTAACAGGTAAAAAAAAAAATGCGCCCGCTGGATGCAGGTTTTCGCCTTTTTAATGTCTGACAGGTCCAATTAGCGCAATAACCGGGCTGTCCGTGCAGCTCACATTTAATGACAGGTTTGCTTGCCCTCGTAAAAGCCATGTGCGTTTGTGTCAAGATTTCAGCTCTCAGATGAAATCTAACAAGCGCCATCTGTTGGGGAAAAGAGGCTGTCGGGGTCGATCAGGCTTCAATTAACACAAAAGACAACAGCTCGCTAATGTTTCATTTTGATGTCAGGTCTATCATAATGCGAAAGGGTGGTTTTACATAGGCTATCTTTTATGTAACATGATGCATAAAAGCAACAGATTTATGGAGATGTTACATTTTGTTCCACATTTAAAATAAGAGCTGCTCCCATCATGCTTTACCTGACCAATGCTGACATTACTGGCTTCCTTAAGGTGTGACCTGCAAATTTCGATTTCAAACATCTAGTTTTTGTTTTGTTTTTTTCTTATTTTAATAACTGTAATGCTTAAAGGAGAGAGATAAAAACACACTGCAGGTTCATCGACAGTTAGTCATTTTGAATTCAACAGAAAGTGAAACAAGTGCAAGATCCTCTCCATTTATTAAAGCATGTTTCTTACAGTGTTTATCATTTTTAATTAATTTTTTTAAAGCATCAAAGTACATTTATGATGCATTCAAAGACCAGAAATGGTGACAGTTCTTAGTTTTGATGCATGTAATGAATTTTTGTGTGGCGTTACGAAATGTAATGCCACAGTCCAATAAAGGGAAAATTGAGTGATTCCAATCTCAGGCCAGTTGATTGGTGCATCTCTATCCATAACTGCAATGGAGGTCCACATTCCTGATTTGCAAATACAGTCATGCATTAAGGTGTGAAACTTCACTGACAATATCCAGTCAACTAATCAAACTATGATGATTACTATGTCACCTATTTTCATTCCTAAATGTGGCATGTAGCTTGATAAGAGAAGGCAGCTGGTGTGAAGGGTTTCTAACCTTCAGCTGACAGGTGACATGACAGGAATTAGGGCTGTGGATATTGATTTAGTTTAACTAAAATTGACTCATTGATTTTAAAATGTCTTTATATGACATTTAAGATTGCCTTTGTGAGTGTGGACTTAACATGTAGGAGTAAGATATTCAATTTACATAGACATTCAGCTGGGATTTCAAAGACTGGAAGCAGTGTTTAAATACATTTTGACTGGTGTTATTCAAGAGTTCCATTGCAAAGTTCTGCTTAGGTATGGTATAACATTTTAGAGGTATAATAACCCAAAGTAAAATACCATAGCTTTAATGTATTATGATATTGGCACAAACATAAAAATGTAATGATCTACTTTGTTATTTTTCAAAACAATAAAAGCTGTAATTAGTATTACAACTGCTAAATAATATAACATGTTGATTATTATAGTTTATTTAATGTTATCTGTGACAGTACTTATCTCTTATTTGGATTATTATGGCTAGACTTAGATTATACTTTAGACAATTGCTCATAAAACTATTAAAATATACGCAATAAAATTGGTGCAATGTTTTGTGTACATTTTGTAGATATTAGTCAGCATTTCTGAGTGGAAATAATTTACATTCAAGATATAATACATTTCAACATTTTTAGAATAATTTCACAATCAAGGTCATATTGGCACATAAATAAGTTCCCCAGTATCTCAACAGACACCTCTGCTGGGTCCTTCTTAGGAGCTGAATAATCACCAGCTAGCAAGGTCATTGTTTTTTTTATGAAGTCATTTGGGTTGCCTTACCCTTGTTAAGAAAAAAACCCAACAAAAACAATAATTTGCTTGCGTAAGGACTAAAACGGCTATTGAAATAGTAAACTTTTTAAATCTATTTTAACAAGGTGGCATATAAACTTTATCCCTGACAGCAACAGCTCAGATGTGCCAATTATTTGCAACAACTTCCTTTCCATTAAGAAGCTCAGCTTGCTTGAAAGTCTGACGTTAGCATTAGTGCACTGTTGCTGAACAGCAAGATGCAAACCTAGATTCTTAATTTTCCCATAAATCTACCCAACCACAAATCTTATGGCAGTTCTTTATTTTTCCTGAGTTGTTATTTTCATTCATGCTGGAACCAATATAACCACAGCAGCCATACTGTTCTCAGCTGGAAACCAGTAATGAGTGAAAACATTGACTGAGCCACCATCTTCAATTAAATTAGAATTTTAAATTTTTAGGTAGGATTTGTTGCCAAAATAAAGCAGTTAATGTTATCAAAATTCAATCATCACTGAACATTACATTTACAAAGTAGTTTGTGTGAATGAAATTAATATCATTTTGATGGCTAATTAACATGATGTAAACCCTCCCAAAAATATTTTATTTTATAGCCAAGTTTTAAATGATTATTGGCCAGAATTGTGCTTTCTACTCTTTACAAAGAAACACTGAGAATATAATAAGATGATATTACCCAGTTATTTAAGTTGGCTATCTGCTTTATTTGGTTACTTAACAGACATGCAGCTCGTAGCTAGTCCACTGTAGGTACCATGCATTCAAGATCTCTGTGGTAGTAATATTATTTACAGTATTTTATTATGTTTGGCTTTCAGTGCAGGAGAAGGTATTCTACTAAAGCCAAAACTATAGATGTATGTACCAGACCTGAGATCTATGTTTACATCAAATCCAAACCAGATTGACTTTACCACTGTTTAGTAAGATGCTTTTTCATTTATTGCAAATCATAAGCTTTCAACACACATATTGCTGGTTTTTATTTTCAAATAACATGTTGTCTTTCTTGTAAGTGAGGGAAAAGTGTAAGAGCCTTCTTTCAGCCAGATAATGGGCAGTGTGCAGCAAGTGGGTGGGGTAGGGGCCCCATTGTTATTTTACGCTCCATCTACAGTTGATAAAAACTAGTCACTCCAGCATATTCTCTGGAATCTCATTTAAAGGACGATACGATGGAAAATATCAGCAATTTTGAAAAAGAAAATTTGATACTGATTAACAGCTGATGCTCAGCTGTGATCCATCTTTAGATAAACAACAAATAATGCAAAAATGCTCAGTCTATGAAGACAAACTGCGATATAAAAGACTTGAAACAAAAGAATGTGTTTAATGTAACTTGGACTAATATCATTTAAGATTACCAGTAAGAAAATACGACATGTTGTTTAACTTTAACTTCTGAGTCTTCTCAACAGTTAGAATCCATTTTCACCTTTTTATAATCATTTACTGACATTTTTGTCATCAATAGCAGCTTTAACAACAATTATTTGTTAACTGTGCCAATGGCGTAAAAAATGGAACACACATGATCATGTTTGGTCTGCTCTGGGGCTTTTCCAGCCTGCAGTCGACTAGTAACACGTCATAAAAATGTTCACATCAAAGCCTTCAGCGTGTTAAAAGACATTTTAACTCCTAAGTTGTGCAGCAGCCACAGCCTGTCTGCCTCAGCCCCAAAAATCATTCCACGATTTACCAAAAACATTTTCAGCGAGCAGCAGCGTAGAGCTTTCAGCTGCACTCATTCATTTCAGATGTGAACGCTCTGCATATTAGTGTTGGATGTAAGCCCCTGCACAGGGCCACCCCTGTTGAAAAACATGTGTAGGCTCAGACCTCATTGTATGGGAACATATCCATCACCCGCAGGAGGGGACAGCAACCACACAGACGTTCACCACTCCTGTGGAAAAATACTGTACAGCTAGCCACAACCTGAGCGTATATGCAGTCATCCATCAGGCTGGGTTTCAGCTTAAACGGCAATGAAAGGCAGCACTAATGTAGCCATTTGTGAAAATGAAAACTAATCAAGAAGATGTCTTTAAGAGAAGTGGAGTTGTAAATGTTACTTTGGTTATCTGAGAAAAGTTTTCAAAGTTGCTCGACTGTTGTGAGACAGGCTAGTTTTTCCCATATTGATTGTGTTGTTACAATAGCAATTCATGCAAATGCTCTGCGATCGCAGGTGAAGCTTACATCAAAAAGAAGCAATTAATGAAAAACGAAATGCTGTTCTTGTTACTGATTTAGAAAGGTGATAACCCTACGTTAACACCATTTAATGTTTGAGATGCATCAATCAGGCTTTTTCTGGCCAATACAGATTTTCTGTTTCCTTTAAGGTCTTCTTTCTAAGGACTTTATTTAAAAAAATTCTGCAGGTCATTATAAAGAGGTTGTAGTTTTGAATACAGAAAAAAAGAAGGAATAACAATATTATATATATATATATATATATATATATATATATATATATATATATATATATATATATATATATATATATATATATATATAGAGAGAGAGAGAGAGAGAGAGAGAGATATTTTTATTTGACCTGCTAATCCCAAATCAGAGCCATTTAGAGGGAAATTGTCCAAGTTTGACCTCTGGTCAGCTGACTGGTGGATCTCGAAAGAAGAATCTTATTTGTTATCAAACTGTTAGAATGTATTTTATCTTTTTTTTTTTTTTTTTTTTTTTTTTGCTATACCTTGGTTAACTACCTGAGAATAACTATACTTCTGGAGGATAGTTGTATACTTTTAAATTGTTTCTTTAAAAGAACGCTTGAGGCGGTTTTGTCTGAGCTGCATTTTGTCTCCAGCTATTTTCTCCTTTAAACTGAAAGTGAGGTGTGCGCTCCAAACACCAGATGTCTGTTCTTCTAACTATTTAGGCCCTTGTCTTTGTATAGCACAAGTAAAGAGCCCATAGGTCCCATATTAATTTAGTCTCAACAGAGAAGCTGAAAATCCAGCTTGGTTATCTTTTATGATCAACCCCAAACATCCTCTAAACCATATTTAGATGTTAGTGGTACATATATTGTTGAAGAAGTCTTTTCACTTTTCAGCCACATTTTTACCTTGTTTAGACAGAAGGTAATGTTTTATGTGCTGGCGATCAGTTTTTATTGGATATTTTTAAGTAAGGACATAAAATTTTAAGTAATTTCAAACACTATAATACCTATAGCATTAATATAATATGACCCCGCTTAATGTATTACATTATGTTACCCAAGATCTTGGATTTCTTTTGTTTTTCATATTTGATGAAAACCAAAAACAGGATCTGGGGGATAGAGTTCATCTCAACCAAAGTGATTAATTTATAATACAGCCAGCAGATTGATCTAAAATCATATACTTAGTTGAATTCATTTGTATTGTGTTATCTTGTGCCAACACTTCATTGAAGAATACATTAAACACTTGGATATGAAGATGTTTATGAATGTTTTTAATTATCTGGAAATATCAACTTGCGCACACATGGTCCACAGGGCCGGTCTACTTGTGGGCCTTTGAGGGTAAAAAGATTTTAATTTGGCTTGTAAACACAAATTAAGATTGACTGACTGTATCTGTGGCACAGAGCCATTGTTCTCAACCTGTGGCACACAAAGTACTGATGGTACTTGGGATGTCTGTAGTGCAACACAAAGGAAATACTGATATTAATTATTTGCAAGGCAGTAAAGTAACTGTAATGTAGAGCTAATAACCACCACCAGCCAATAAATATGTCTATATTTGCTTCAAATGAAAACTACTTGAAAGAGAAGTGCAATGGAGAAAATGTTAAGAACTCACAGTACAAACTGAGGCAGATAACAGTGAACCAGAAACAAGTACTGGTGGTTGTTGTTCCATGCACCTCTGAAACTGAATCTGGGAATGACAACTGCCTCAGTTAGCCAAGTATGAAAAGCTGCAACTGATAGGCTCAGTGATAAGATTAGAAAGTACTAGCAATGCAAGTCATTAACAATGTGTTAATACATTTTGGATTTTCAGCTGCCATCACAACATGTGTAATAGGCTGCTTCTGAAAGATCAAATGACATACAAATGCCATTTTATTGGCTGCTGTTACTAAGTTTTACATGCAAGGCAGCCATATTGCATTTCAAGGTACGGGTTGCTGTGAAACCTCCAACATTCTCATTTGAAATTATGACCGCTAAGAACATTTGTGGTAACAACAAAGTTAAAAAAAAAAAAAAAAATGCAAGTCCTGCTGAAATAGTCTTTTGAAATTTCAGTAAGTACAGTGGTAGTTGGAAAAAAGTATTTACAAGGTTGGTACTTGTTATAAGAAGTTTAAAAACCAGCCTCAGTTAATGAGAGAAGCTTAAAGTCTATTTTTTTCCCCCCACAAATTGAGCTTATGTTTTACTTGTGTGGGTTTAACTGCTGAACAGTAATGTAAGTATCAAAAAGTTCTTCTTATGACACCATCTGTCCTACCACTTAAACTCTGTAAGTCCCTTGAACATTAGTTTTCTCACAGTAACATGTTTGATCTTAAAAAGCCTCTAAAACCTAATGCTATGCATGTGGTGGATGGGAGGAAAGTCATATTAGTGACATTGTTCAGACAATGAACAAACAAGTCACTGCTGCAGCTACCCTCACAGAGAGTGATTACGTATCCAATAAAGCAGAAATCAGCAGCTCTTGGCCAAAGTGCTCTTGGCTTTCTCAAAGCAAGGTAGTAATATGGGGATTTTAAGGTCAGGATTGGCAAGAACCATTCCCATTTGGAATTTTAATTTCTAGGGACTCATTTGTTCATTTTTCCAACAATAAACATTGAAGTTTCAACTTGTGAGTAAGATTGTAATGCATCCATGTTTTTTTTTTTTTCCTTTAGCCAACTAAACAGTACCCATTGATAAGATTTTCTAATGAAAATTTTTTAATGATAAACCACAACAAACAAGTCAAAATGTCAAAGTAAAGATGAAGGCATTTGAAAAACTTGGTGTTCACTGAGGCAGTAGCTACTTTGAAAGCCACTGGCATAGACCAATGGCTCTCAAATTTGGTGCACTTAGGGTACCTTTACTGGTTTTTTAGAACTCCCAGTACGAACTGAAGCAGATGACGGTGAAGCAGAAACAAATGCAGAGGAATACTTACGCTGTGTTTCATTTACTTCTAAAGTTGGAACTAATAACAACAAACCTAACTTAAGAGTCTTCCAGTTCCATAACTGAGAAGCAGTGGTATTTGCAAATTGATACACTTTAAGCAGGGCCAGCCTGAGGTTGTATAGGACCTTAAGGAGAATTTGATCTGGGGCCGTTCTTCCTGTTAAGAACATCACCACCACCAAAAACATTTCAATACAGATTTGATGGAATCTAGGGGAGTGTTTCAAGCTTGATTAGGTGAGTTCAAAAGCTTTTTTGTTCATTTATTTTCACTGCAGCAATCCCCAAGTTTCATATAAAAGACAGCCATATTGGGAAATGTGTTCAGGGGGCAGGGTCCAAATCCCCTGACCTTCCACTTGAAATTTCAACTTCTCCTGACCATTGTTAAGTTTTCCCCTTTAAGGTTTGAAATTTCCACTTCTGAGTTACAGTGTCACACATAATCAAACTGTGTCCTTCATCCAATCATACCGTGACAGTGGATACATTTTTTCCTTCTATAACTGCTTGGTTGTTTGTTTTTAATGACACAACACAATACACATGAAAAACTGCAGTTGTTGCACTGGTATTTCTCATAATAATGGTAACTAATATGTACTGATCCGGAACTTGTTATAAGAAGTTTGTGAACCACTGGCACAGAAGATTTGTGTGAAGTGACAAAAAACCGAAATAAATAAGATGTGTATGATAGCCAATACCTCCATGATGGACAGTGTTTTCTCTCTATTTCTACTGATATCCATCAGTGTTTCACACTGAAGTTTTTCATGTGGTTTTTGCCTTAAAACAAAGGGGTCTCGCATATGGCGTTGCGGGCTGCAGCTTCGTGGGTCGTTAAAAGTCAAACAAGTTTCCACATTGAGGTGTAACATGAGACCTTCATGCGAAGGAGGGTTGAGGGCCGAGCGGACGGACGTGATTGGCTGAGCGTGTCCGCTGGTCTCCGGAGGGAGGCTGTACCTTCTCCGCTCTCTGGAGTGGAGCTCTACAGCCCGCCGCGCTTGAGAGACTTTTGTACCGCGTAGTTGTTGGCTGAAGGAGCCAGATTAGCTCAGATGCAGAAAAACGGCAGCAAAAGCAGCTTCTGCTTAACCCGGCAGTGATGAGAGGAGGACGGCGCCCGGTTTCAGACCTGTTTTGTGGACTGTCTTCTCAGTGGGAACGCTGCAGCTCCACCGCTAACTTTTCTCCACTGTTTAATCCCATGTGACCAGGGAGAGGAGCGAAGCGCGACCCCGAGCTGGATGGATGGTTATGGGGGAAAGAGGGAGACCCTCGGCGCTTGACGTGTGCAGAGTCCTCGCTGTGTTTTTCGCTCTTTTCCCCTCCGGTAAGAAACACGGTGTTAGTTGTTAAGACTCGACATGCACACCTCACACCCATACAGATATGTGGCATTAAACATTATTATTAATTTTCATCGGGATATACAAACATTACCCGGTACTTTTTTGTCAAGATCAGTGTATTTACATTTTTTGCTTTTTCAAAATCTTATACCTTTCCAGACTAAGTTTGTAGTTTTTGTCTTTTTTGCTTGTTTGTTTTTATATTTTGGGTATTTTAGTACAAAATATTTACTTTAGTTACAACTATAGGTTACAACACAACCCTGGCACTGACATATGTTTTTTTGTTGTTGTTGTTTGGGTTTTTTTTTTTTTATTATTTTGCACCTGGACTTGCTTCAGATGTTCATTTCTATTTTCAAATCCGTTTCTTGAACTTGTCAAATAAGCAATGCAATGTAATCCTATACTGACTGCAGATTGTTTCAGTTATATAGTGATGTTTGGTACCTTTATGCTGTTTGTAAAAGTTCCCAACAGTTGCTATGCTTTGTTTGACATTTTAAGTCGACCCAGTTTATGAACTGCAGGTCCCATTCAGCTTAAATTGAAAGTTGTATAAAATCCACAAAACTAGTGTAATGGCCTTTTTTTTTTTTTTTTTTTTTTTTTTTTTTTTTTTTTTTTTAATTTTTGAACGTGTGCATTTAGTCAGTAGATTACACAGCTTAAATATGGAAAGGTAAAATTATAAAATCAAGTTGGAATGTGTCAAATCAAAGTTAAAGCATGCATTTAAATATAAACCCATGTAAAAAAAAAAAAATCAGAATATATTAAGCATTAATTGTGTCTTTAGAAAATCAAAGATCAAATAAAAGCCTGGAAAATCAAGCATTTTGTCCATGCTTAATTTCTTTTTTTTCCCCCCAATTTTAAAATTGGAAATTGTTTCATTAACCTAATCTCATTCAGAGTCACAGCTGTAATCATATATAATGACTCTTTAGGTAATGAGAGTTACTACAACCTCTAAGTGCAGTAGAGGTTTGTACTAGAGCTACTAGAGCCTGTGGCATTGAGAAAGATAATGAATTGAGATGAACTGAACTGGATAAACCAATCTGAACTATTCTGGTGGCAATACCTCTGTCAGTTTACTTTACACATTTCTCGGTGTTATCAGCTTCCCACCTAAATCACTTACCATTAAGCAACAAACTGATAAAGCAATGATAGCTGAGATCAAGATTGTTTCATGTCAGATGGTTTTTAAGTGCTAAGTGGGGAGTTGTGGCAACAGAAATGTTTAAGCTGTGCCTTAAAAGGTTTGCCGTGGCTTTTGCCTTGTAACATTTTGGTGAAACAGCCTTATGCATAAATGCTTTATTAGTCCAAGGTGATGCTTGTCAAACATTGTGTTGCAATAAGTCTTCCTGAGATATGTTTGAACAGTAAAGCAGTTCAGCAATCTCCAGGACAGGAGTGATAAATTATCAGTAAACTTGGTGATTAGAACCAAATGATGGGTTTTAACTTAAACCTTTAAAGCTAAGGAAATCCAGTCCTTTATAATACCAGGAGGCTTGGACCTATTTTTGCATTTGGTAGATGGCCTAAAATGTGAAAATGGAAAAATGATTTGAAAACATTGAAAACATTGAACATTTCAATCATTGAACATTGATTGAAAACATTTTCAAAATGAAAATGTTTTCAACTCTCAGTATGCAAGTATCGGCCAGACAAAGTCCATCTCTGCTAAGTGTGTTTCAGTCGTTGTCTGGGCATTGTGGATTAGTTTTAGAAAATAAAAAAATAACTACTCTTTATTTGCAGATTGGTGTGTGTTAGCATCATGTTTCTGGACAGCATGTGCACCTTTCTGATTCCCTTTATCTCCCCGACAGTGAGCCTGCAGTGCAAGGTAATCAAGTGTACCACTGAATATCTGGCCGTCACCTCAAACTCTGGACTCGGGGAAGAGGAGTACTGCACGGCTCTGCGGGCGTACAAAAGCTGCGTTGGCCGACTAGCGCGGAGCTGCAGGGGGGACCTGGCTTATCACTCCGTCCAGCATGGCATCGAGGACCTAATGAACCAAAAGAACTGCTCCAAGGAGGGGCCGACGTTCCAACCGCGCGCTAGGACCCCGCCTCCTCCTCCCCCACCTCCCCCTGTTCTAACCGACAGCCAGGAGCGCTCTGACGGCCCAGAGGTCTGCCACTATGAGCGCAGTCTCATACGTAACTCGGCGTTGCCTAACTACACCCACTGCGGCTTCTTCGGAGACCCCCACCTCAGGACCTTCGGCGATGACTTTCAGACGTGCAAGGTAGAAGGAGCCTGGCCCCTCATCCATAACAAATTCCTGTCGGTCCAGGTGACCAACTCACCTGTGCTTCCAGGATCTTTGGCAACCGCCACCAGCAAGGTGAGGAGGTCTTGTTCATCCTATACAACTTAAATATATGGTGTAAGCAAAAGACACTTAAACTGGGTTGGGTACACATTATGTAATACTAACTAACTAACTAACTAACTAACTTCTCTGCAGAAAGTATTTTACATAATGAACATAAGAACTCTATGGAGATTTCCTATCATAGTCAGTGATTAATTGTACAATTTTTGCAGCTATTTGACATGATTATAATGCTGTCCTCATAATTTCTTTTATATTTTTGCATGAAAACTACTAGGTCATCATGTTCTTGAATTTTGATTTTAACGTTGATTTGACTAATGATTTTCATTTAATCTATGCTCTTTTTCTTCTGACACCTATCTTCTTTTGCTCTTATGTGCAAGTTTTATTCAAAAATCATAAAAGACTAAGACGCATAATATGGTGTGTATTTTTTGCCAGTTAATGTCTGATGTTCTGTACAAAAGTTAACTAAGTTCAGGGTCTTGATTAAGCTTAGAATTGGATTTTAACCAATTTGAAACTCTTGATGGGCAAAAGAAATAAAAATACTGTCAAGAATAAACATTTACAGACTTTATTACTTATTCCATTTTTAAAAAATAAAAAGAAGAATATTGGAAAAGGGAACAGGTTATGGGCCTCTAGACCTTACATCAGGGCTTTAATTAGTCTTGTGGTTTTTAAACTGGATCAAGTTGAGCTGTCACACAAAGCAACACTTTTTTTACTAACAAAATTAATTCATCACATATTACAAGCTGTTCTTTAAAAAAAAAATCAGTATTTAGTTGACTCTTTAGTCTAGACATTTAGCCGATTAATCATCAGAATAATTTATAGAATAATCAACTGCTAAAATAATCATAAGTAGCAGCCCTACTAGATGCCAAAAAACAGTGAAGCAGCCCTTAATCATAATGCAAAATCGGAAGAACTTCAGCTTTGTGTTGTTTAGCGGTTTATGGAACATACAGATAATAAAACCCAACTAGGTAAACAATTTGCACTCCAAATGTTATAAAAACTGCTGGAAAATCTAGAAATTAAACATGTAATAGTATATAATTTGGAATAGGGATGGGCAATATGGACCTTGAAATATATCACAACATTTTGTGATATTTATTATGATACTGATTAAATTATTGCTAAATAGTTTGTAGAATTACATTGCAATGGTTTTTGGCAGTAGATTATATTCCTGTGACTGCAGGTCACTGCAGATAAGGCCCCACAAACACAAATATTATATTAGTAAAAAACAAACGGACAAAAAGCCCAACAAAAAACAATTTAAAGATTATTTTATAAGCTACTACAGAACACTAGTTACATTAAGTGGTGCTCTTTTCTTATTTAAATAGAACACTGAATAACTTCATTTAGTCATATTTTTAAAGGCCAAACTAAACCAAAGGTCTGGGAAGCCACTGGCATATTGATTTTTGCATGTGTCTCCTGTTTGATGTGGTCAGGCTCTGAGAGCTGCGGTGCAGCTTCTCTTCTGTCAGACTGTGGTGTCTGGTTAGTGTTTGGAATTAGCTCCATAGTAACAGATCGAGAAGTCCAAGCCTGGTCTGCAATCGTAGAGATCTTGATAAGCCTCCTAAACGACATGTTGCAGCAGAGCAGAATCAGATGTTAATACAAGGATTTATTTTCACTTCGCCTCAGCCTGATGTTTCTGCTGCTCGGGGTGGAGTCAGTTATTGTCTGCATACTTGGTTTTTCCCATATCTTTATTTGCAGAACAAATGATTATTAGTTTGTTTAAAGGCACAGTGGATAATTTGGATGGCTGCTGCTAAATTGTGTTCTAGTATCATGATGGAGTTGGCCCAGATTTCAGAGCCTTAGAGCAATTGTAATTGAGGTCCAAAACTGAAGTACTTAGATGGAGGAATAGAAGGACTCACATTTGTAGAAACTGTAATTTTCTGTAATCAGGGCTTCTTAATGACACTTATTAAGCATTTGTGGCTTATTTAGCTTTTAAATGAATTACATTTTTGTGCTGCTATTCTTGGAAGTAAATGGAGACAGCTTTTTAAGAGTGCTCGATTCTGGATAAAAGGGGAAACAAAACATCAGCAAGTGCCACCTGTGTAAACAAGGGCCTTCTGGTGAAAGATCTGCTTTAAATAGAAGAGCACCACGTTGGTAGTAACACTGTTCACAAAGCAGCAAATAAAACTGTCTTCATTCACAGGGAGCACGGATGGAGGCTTATGTCTTTTGATTGCCTCAGTGAAACGTTTAAGAAATGAGCCGTAGGAAGGTGGGTGCGGGGCGAGTGCAGCACATTAATTGTCAGGCTAATAGAGTGTTGTGTGGACCCCCTGTCAGAAACAGACAACAGAGCATTTGGCTGTCCTCATACCACTGCTCGGACAATGGCCCATTGGTGTCCCATGAAACGGAGCCTGGAGAGTTCTGACCGGCCTCGCTTAATTAGCTGCAGAGTATATCGTCGTGTCCTGGCCCGACGCCACTCCCCGGAGCATAGTTCTGGGGGTTCACAGGCAGGTTTTTCAGCACTATGAATAGATCGTCTTTGTGTCTGCAAACTGAGGCCTGATTTTTACATGGCCAGGAACTTGTGTTTTTGGAGGGCGTTTACCTTGGCCTCCCCCCTTGTTGAGCCAGCCCTGAAATGTGACACTTCGGTGGGGTAGAAGGGGGTAGATGTAGTACAAACTTGTCCTCAGTGCAAAAGTATAAACCTTTCCATTTTAAATTCTGATGTTCACAGTCTTGCTAAAGTGTTTATCCTTCTTGAACTTTTCTTCATGCTGTTACATTACAACCCCAAACCTCTATGT
The DNA here is from genome assembly GCA_014839685.1 of Anableps anableps. Taxonomy (NCBI): domain Eukaryota; kingdom Metazoa; phylum Chordata; class Actinopteri; order Cyprinodontiformes; family Anablepidae; genus Anableps; species Anableps anableps. Next base: position 27,223,633 of record CM026073.1, read on the forward strand.
TTTTATTAGGTTGGATTTTATGTGATATACCAGCACAAAGTAACACATAATTGTGAAGCAGAAAGAAAGTGACGCATCATGTCTCCAATATCTTACATATAAAAATTGATGGCATGCATTTGTATTCAGCCCCCTGTAAATTGACGTGGTGAGTTTGGATAGCTCATTGAGCACTGTTCAGGTCATCATATGAAAATGGAAAGGCTATGGCACAGCAGAAAAACTACCAAGAAATGACCATCCACCCATGCTGAAGGGTCAGGCTGGAGGGCATTGTACAGAGAAGCAGCCAAAGGGCTACTCTGGAGGAGCTGCAGAGATTTACAACTTATGTGGGAGAATCTGTTGACATGACTATCAGTCGTGGACTTCACAAATCTTTCCTTGATGGAAGTGTGGCAAAAAGATTACAGAAAGTCATTAGAAGTCCCCTTTCCAGTTTGCCACAAGCCTTGTGGAAGACACAGGAAAGATGTGAAAGAAGGTGCCGTGTCTGATGAGACCAAAATTAACGTTTTTGGCCTACATGCAAAATGTTATGCATGATGGAAAACTAATAATGTACCCTTTACACACCAACCACACTGCAAACATAGAGGTGGCCCATCATGCTGTGGAGATGCATTTCTTCAGCAGGGAAGGATTTTTAAAACTAATTATAGGGCAATCCTGGGAAAGAAACCTTTCTGAACCCGAAAAGGACTTGGAACTTGGTCGCAGCTTCACCTTCGAGCAAAACATGAATTCTGATCAAAGTGCCAGTACTACAAATGGAATAGTTTATATCAATGCATATTCATGCATTAAAATCCCCTGTTTATGGTCCACACAAATCTAACTCAGAATCTGTAGCAAGGCTTGAAAATTGATGTCCACAGATGTTTTTCATCAAAACTGAAAGACTTTGAGCTAGTTTGCAAAGAAAGTGGGTGAAATGTGAGTCTGTAGAACAGCAAACCTTGCAGTGACATAACCCAAAAGACTTACAGTAGTTATTGTAGTAAAAGGTGGCTCGACAAAGTATTGAGTCCGAGGGGCTAGATATATAACCATGCCACACTTTTCAGATTTAGATATCTTAAAAAAATTGGAAACCAGGTATTAGTGTTCTGTCACAATTACATACTGTTTTGTTTGTCTATCACTTAAAATCTCAATAAAAACATTGAACTTCGAGATTGTAATATGACATAATGTAAAAGCATAAGTGGTGTCAACACTTTTGCAGTGTACTAGACATTTATTACAGTTTGCTATGATAGATTATGCAAGCTGCTTCTAAAGGCAAACAGTTACTTCCACCAAGTTCAAACAGGATATTTCTTTTTGCTGACGATGTCTTTTTTTTTTCTTTTTTTTTTCTTGTAGCTGACAATCATCTTCAGGAATTTCCAGGAATGCGTGGAGCAGAAGATGTACCACGCAGAGACAGACGACCTGCCGGCAGCATTCGCTGACGGCTCTAAGAACGGAGGCGACCGCTACGGGGCCAACACTCTGCGAGTGGTGGAGAAGGTTCCTGGGCAGCACGTTGAGATCCAGGCCAAGTACATCGGAACAACCATCGTGGTCCGGCAGGTGGGCCGCTACCTGACCTTCGCCGTGCGCATGCCTGAGGAAGTTGCGCACTCGGTGGAGGAAGGCGACACCCAAGACTTGTATTTGTGTCTCCATGGTTGTCCCGCCAACCAACGCATTGACTTCCGGAACTTCAGAGCCCGAGCGGCGGAGGCGACTCAGGGTGCCAGTAGGACCAGGAGCGGCGTCGGGACACACGGCTTCAGCTACAAGTCGGCAAAGGCTAAGTGCAAAGAGCGGCTTCCGGTGGAAGATCTGTATTTTCAGTCCTGTGTGTTTGACCTCCTCTCCTCTGGAGACATTAACTTCACCATGGCGGCGTACTACGCTTTTGAGGATGTAAAAATGCTCCACTCAAACAGCAACAGATATCACATCTATGAAAATGATGCTCTAAGCAGCGCAACACAGGGGGGCAAAGATTTAGCTTTGGTTTCAGTCCTCAGCCTGCTGGCTGTCTTACTGTGGAGCGCAGTTCTTCTGTAGTTTGACATGGTCTCCTCATGTCGTGTCTGTCAGTGAATGTGGAAGTACCATCGCTGTGTCGTATGTATCTGCCTCTCCACCAGCTCATTTTGGTGGTTCTGACATCTGCCTGATGACAAGACGACACTCACCACTCACTCACCCTTCTGTCATCACATGCATTTAGCTGCTTTTAGTCTTTGAAGAGAGCCCAGAGCTCAGGATGTCCACCTGGGATTAAAACGTATGACTAACCCCCAAGATGATCTTCTGCAGAAAGAGGGGTCTACTGATCCTCACATTGGTGCCAGGGCCAGCCATGGCTCATGTGGCTGAGCAGGGGATTGGAGTGGGTGGGGATTGGGACCTGACAGGGGCTTTTGTTAACCTAAGGCCAGAGGCAGCTCTACGTTTGATTAGTTTCCAGCTTTGGGAAAGCCTGAGATTTTCGAAGGAAGCTCCCAGCCAAAAGGATGTCAGAGCAACGTCTCCAGTTGTCTGCTGTGGAGATTAATGAGTCATATTGTTAGGTTTTGTATATGTGTGTGTGTGTGTGCGTGTGTGTGCATTAGTACAATGTGTGTGAAGAATCCAGCATCTGTGGTTAATTTGGTGTGTTTGTGAGAGCAGGATTTTCCAGATATATATATAAATATAAAAGGAAAAAAATCTCCAGAGGGAGAAATCTTTCTCATGTCTTTGTGTTGCTCCCAGAATTTTTGGGAGAAATAAAAGACACAACAGTCTCCATCTGCCAAATCACCAACTGGAATTAATAGAGACGCGTCATTTGTCAGTGACACAGCCGGTCCTGCTATTGTTTAAGCTGACAGTGTTCGTTTTTCAATCCCGTTGTGTGAACGCAGCAAAGAGAACCAACTTTAATGGCGCTTTGGAGGAGGTAGATCAACCGATTGAACTGTGACAGCTCCGTTTTAATGACGATAAAGATGGTGGCAGACGTCACCTCTGGTCGGTTTTAAGCGTTTACAGATCGAGACCTTACTGAGTCACAGCAGCTAAACAATAAGCACGTCCTGTGAGGAAAATAAAAGGTGATCTCATGGCTAAAGTTATTGCCAAAGAACGCCCTCCTGTGCCAACGTTTGCCTCCGAACTGAACTTTCATCTATCAGCCTCAAACTCTACACTAAGGGAACCTTTGTTGTATATAACTCGTGTTTGCCATACAGTGAAAAAATACAGTTGCTTTTCCTGGTGTGTTCATGTTAATACATACATCTCGCTGGGGGACATCTTTCAGCTGCAGCATCTGCTCCATGCTGTTACTACCTTCTCAGCTTTACAGTCGTTTATCGTTTACGCCAAAGTGTGCGGCAGGCCTTTCTCACTGCTGTTCTGAATATATGTTCTAAATACACTCCAACAACAAAATAGTAGTGGTGTTAAACCTTGTGTTAATGGATGTAACTGTGTGTTTTACAATATCTGGTTCGACTTATATTCTGTGAGAATTGTACATATGCTTTGTGCATTGTTGTATATCACCAGTTGTGTTTTTTGAATTTATCGCTTCAGATTTGTACACAATGTTTTTTGGTGAATGTGAGCCTCTTATTCTTTAAAAAAAAAAAAAAAAAAAAAAAAGATTTTTTAATTATTTTTCAACAACACGAACGCCACAGAACAGTCTTCAAGACAGTACACATGTTGACAGAATGAGAATCTCACTTGTTTACCATAGACATTTTAACACAGCCCACCTTTCTGAAAAAGAGAATGTAGGAAATTGTTCTGTGGCATTTGTGTGTTTGAGTTTGATGCACTTTATGTTTGGTTTTTCTTTTCATTCTGATGGTTTAAATGAATTGTACAAAATAGCTGACAGGCATTGGCCAGAAAGATCAAACTGTGTTCTAATGTAAATCTTATGTGGTCCCACATGCCAGCTGTTGATAATGTAAGTTATTTATTGAATAAAAGACAAAGTCTTGTCAATGAGCTGACTTCCTTTGTCTCAGTTCTGTTCCAGTTGGACCATTTTTTTGAAAAACACTTTTCTCTTATAATTTGTGGTGTTTGACTGCCCCCTCCTGTTAAAAAGTGGAGATACTGGATGTACTAATCTTTTACCACTTAATTTTTTTCTTAGTAAAACATATGACGAGCTTTACAAGATAAATGACATATTTTAATTCTGTAGAGACACATAGATTAAATAACCATGTGTATTACTACCGTATTAGAAGGTGATGTTACTTTTTTAAAGGATTTTCTTGGCTCAAGTGGCCTTTATTTGATAGTGGAGTGACAGGAAAGTGGGAAGACATTTGGCAAAGGTCAACAGGCTGGGACTTGAACCTGTGACAGCCGGTATATGAGTTGTGTGCTCTACCTGCGCCACCGCAACGTGATGTCACTTTAAAGTTGTTTTTGATTAAATTTTTTTTTTTTAATTTTGTTTTTTCTGTGATGTGAACGCATCCAACTTGCAGGGCTCTGACACAGTCTGGATGGTATGGATTTGTTTTTAGTATTTTCCAGGTCTAGATAATATAGAAAAAGAAAATGGAGTATAGAAAAATACTTGTTTTTCCAGAGTTCCCCTATCCTATTGTCTAAATTTGATGTCCTTTCCATCTTTTCTTCCTTGTGTCGTCCCTTCCTCACTTGTATCCTTTTTTTTCTCCCTTCCCCCTTCACTTGTCCTTTCCTTCCTTCTTTTGAACATACCTTGTCTTTCCTTCTTTTCTTTTTTGTGCTCTACTTTGTCCTTTTTTTACTAGTTTTTCCTTTTTTCTTCCTTCCTCATTTCCTTTTGTTTTTCCTTTATTCTTCCTTTGTTTTCAGTTTCATATTTTTCCAGATTCTAGACTTAACACTATCTGCTAAGTTCACACCAGGCAAACTTTATTGTTTGATTATTTTGTATTTTAAAATCTACATTAAAGACTGAGAACTCTGGAAAGGTCTGACCTAGCTATCAGTTTTAAATTAGCTGTACTTAATGAAATTTGTTAGTGACAGAGTCCTCAACTGAGTCCAGGTTTAACCTCGATTAGGTTTGTTGGACAAGGTGTACAAGAAACTCATTTGAGACATTTATTTTCAGGGAAGACTAATCATTGACTGGTTCAAACATCTCTATAAAAACAATGTTTCAGATCTCTGGTTTGAAACATGATAGCATGAGTGAAACATGCAAAGCAGCAGATATCAATAATTTCCAGCAAAAAAAAAAGGCAAAACAGTTTTACCTCCTTTTTTTTTTTTTTGCCTTTTTGTAGGCAAACTGCTCAGCAAAACTACAAAACATGAAGACCACACAGGGCCTGAAGGAGCATGCTATGCACTAAAGATAATTTGAGGCAAGACAAACAAAGATTGATGACAAACTTAACAAGTACTGTTGGTCTTTAATTTTTTTCCCTTTGCTAATACTGAAATACTAAGCTATACACAATATTTCTGCTTTTTAAGAAACCAGCCAAATATTGATTTACTTTGCTCGCTAAAATGTGATGTTGAGTCAGCGCTTAACTAAAGCACCCTCCACATTTATTAGCATTGGTATAGATGTGGTAAAAGTCTTACGGTCATCTTTTACCTCAGAAGATTTGTGTACAATCAGTAACTGACTGCAGTAATTTTGTTTTACCTTCTTGTTCTGCCTGGATTGTCCCGGTTCCAGTTGTTTTCTATTAACTGACTGCTTTATTGTGACAGCATTTGCCGTTTGCGGATGTTGGAACACTGAGCTACTAGTTGTTTGGCAGTTAGTGTTGAATGGGGATGTCGACGTAACCATTCCTCCCGCATTGCCGTTTCCTGTCTTATCAAGACTGAAACACATCTGACAAATCTGAATAACATGTACTCCTGTCTTTCCCATTTAGAAGAAAGAGGCCAATTTGTCTTAGCCTGACATTTATACCTGAGGGAAAAAGTCATTTACTACTGATGAACATTTCCCTGTTACTATGATCAACTGAAGCAGGCGTTAAAAATCCTTGTTTGTTTTATTGGTATTTGCCAGTAAGTGTGAACCCAGTGATTCAGTTAAAACACAAAAAAAAAAAAGGATTTTCTCCCAGCGGAACATTTTGGAGATGAATTAGAAAAAGGCCTTTTCCAAAAGGTACTAATAAACATTATCCTGCAGATGTATGCATACATTCGAATAGAACTGCTTTTGCAAAATGGAGATAAGTTTCAGTCTTCTTGCAATGGAAATTGTTAAATAGGAAAAAAAAAAAAGACTTCGGCTGCTTTTAAACAGGTTTTTTGCTTTCATTTTAATTTTATGGTAAATAGGACCTTTACTTAAAAGTGGACCACTCATTAAACTTGGCTAAATACAGTATACCTGATGTTTTTAAAGAAAAATGTACCCTTTTCTAGTTCATGTTGCTAAGAATGGACCAAGATGTTTTTTAGACCCAAAAGTAGAAAAAGAAACTTATATGCCTTTCTTTTTACAAGGCAAAGGTACAAAACCCTTTTAGTTTATTGTTCAGGAGCTAAAAATAAAAGAAAAATATGAAAAAAATCATGAATTTTTACTGTTGTAAAAATTTAATAAAGGACTACATGTAGTTTGATTTTCTCAATTTTTGTTTTTAGAGCATGCCATGGACCAACTGTGTAGAACATGACTAAGAGAAGCTTCAGGAAAATGTGCTGAGTGTCTGAAACCTTCTTGTCCCAACTCTGATTTTAGGTTGACTCAGGAAGACTTTTTTTTGTGTAACAAAGTTTATTACATATGTCCAAACATATGTACAGCACATTTTTCATGAAGAGTGGTTTTGTCACAAATATAAATTATTTAGACTTTCTTACAGAACATATAATACAGGAACTGTAGTTTGCTTTGCATGGAAGAAAAACAAGAGCTGGTTGTTCACTGTAAGAAGTTGACTGTAAGTGTCCAAGAAAAACAAACAAAAACATTTTATATCCCGGTTTCTACACTTTCCCCCTAAAATCATCAGTTCTACTAGAAATCCACATGAATGACCAGAATATGCCATCCTTTTTTGAGCTTTTAATCCATTTATAATTTAGCTAGGTGCAGCACTTTTCTTATCCTGTCAGCGCTGTTCATGAACCAATCTGCAGTTTGATCCTACAAACAGAAACCGTTTTCAAAGAAGCTTAAAGAGACCAGAATGAAGGTGGGATGAAAGCAGATTTGGCACCGGAATAACAAATACAGCGGCAGTCCACGACAATCTGTGAGTAGAAACACAATGCCTTTTTAGGGAAGAAAGGGTTTCTTGTGTGAATTACTTAAAAGAAGCAAAGTACCATTTCTAAACCATTATAATACTGCAAGGCATCATAAAAAAGGATTGTTTGGATTTATAGTGTTATGAACGTCTGAAAAAGTCATAATAAATACTGCTTTGATAGCTTCAACATCGGCGAGGAAAGTAGTTAAAGTGAACAGAGCAGAGGGGTTGCAGTGACTTAGATACATAATTACAGAAATAGGACATAATCGTACACATGAGAAATGTGAATTTGATTTAAAAAAAACAAAAAAAACAAAACCATTTCAAATGTTCTCGAGTGATGCTGGCTTGTTTGATCAAATTTCCAGCAACCTCAGATGAAATCCTCTTCATCTGCACAGTGAAAACTCCGTGATTCTCTTCAGCTACATGGTCAACATGTTTCCAAGGTGCAAATGATTAACACATTCAATTTCTGGTGACATCTTCTTGCAATACTTAAAGCTAAGCACAGGGAAAACAAAAAAAAACAAACAAAAAAAAAAAACGAAACAAGTGTCCATGGTTGCTCCGGGAATATTCCCATACACTTACCCTTCAGAAGGCCAACACTTTCAGGCACTTTTAGGATTGAGATCATTCATCAGTTCATGGATCCAAATTTCCCTTGTAATAGTCCATGGGACTAAGCTTCTGTTGTCAATCCATTCAGCTGCATCATGATCAACTGAGGAGGCAGTTCATTTAAATAAAGATGCACAGTTTAGTTTGTTTCCTTCCATCTCACAATCACAAACACTGGGAGAAAGTTTGCTGGTAAAGACAGTACATGTTGATTCCCTTTTTTAACAGTCAGTTTATAAACGGAGACCCCGCACGAGCCTGGAACGCAGGTCCAGAGCAGTTCCTGAGGCTTTATGTTTTCCTGCTGTTCCAGTTTGGGTCCGCCATGATGCCGGGCTCCATGGGGCGCTCCAGCGGAGAGCGGGAGTCCTGGGGAGACTTCTGAGCCTGGGGGGACCGGGGGTCCAGCAGTGGAGGAGGTTTGTCGGGGTGGAAGGGCCGGTTGTAATGCTCCGGCCCCGGCGGACCTTGTGGTCTGTGATCCGGCATCCTCCTGAAGTCCTGAGGTGGGCCGTCCCTTCCCTGGTGGTAGCTGGGATGGAACTCATCAGGACGTCTTCGTTTGGGGTCCGGATGCCTGGAAGAGATTTTTAAGAAATCTTTTTTTTTTTTTTTTTTTTTTTTTTGACTGAAATGGATCACATGATTGTTGAATTAAAAAATAGCCAAAGCTCAGGGGCCCTGTCCACAAAGAATCCTAAGACGCAAAGTAGCTCCTAGTGACTTTATTTTAGGAGAATTCTGGAATACTTTAGATTTTTTTCCCTAGAATTTTACCTCTTTAAGAAAAAAAATTATTCACAGACTATCTTAGGCCTTAAGAGAGCTCCTAACGTGACAAAATGTTCGGCTCACTAAAGGTCCTCCTCTCTACTCCTGCAGTGCCAGCTGGATGCTCTAGGAGAGCGAGCCAGATGTCACGGTAGGACAACAGGGATGTGATGGGGGGTGTCACGTCAGCCTGTCAGCTCCTGCAACTACAATAAATAAATAAATCTCATAAAAGCGCATACGGGGTCAATCTTATCCCTGAAGGACGGCGCACAAAGCGGGCTGTCGCAGATAGTGGAAAAACCATCAGAAAGGAGAGGTTTTTTCCGTAAAATGGATAGAGCCGTCCCAACAGCGGGCTCTGCTCCTCCTGTCTGGTTTTCGCGTCTTTTTACTTCCCTATTCTATGTTGGTCGTTTCGTTGGATGAAAACAAGTTTATACAAGCAGGCAATCACAGTGAATTGCTGAGAGTTGAGCATCCACATTAATAATAACTTATTATTATTATGAAATAGATGACTTAGTGAAATGACAAGCATGGCGAAAAACCAAGAGTAGAAAAAAAAGAAAACAGCCATATATCGTACCTAATATCATCATTGCAATATTTACCAATATTATCACCAATGCAAGATTTTCTTATATCGTGCAGCCCTACATAAGACCAATAAAAATTAATCTTCAATTTTTTTCTACCACACTTTCTCCTTCCACTCAACTTTAACATGACTGGATACAGCACTCTGAACAGAAAGCTCCCTCAGTAATGGCCTTTTCCAGCTTACTTCTCCTTGTGAAGGGTGCTGATGACCACTGCAGGTTATACAGCTACTACAATCATTTAGGAATCCATCGAAAAAACTTGTCAGATGCTTCTTGAGAAAAATACAACCAATCAAAAAATAACCCTTGGTGTTGTTTAAACAAGTCTTCCCATGTTTTTTCTTATTTCACATTTCCTTATCCACCCTTTCCTCACACAGATGCAGTGGCAGACATTGAATAAATGATACCGTGAATGAGCCCCTCATTGTGGTTTTCATGTTTGTGTCAATCTTATGGGGGGGAAAAAGCAACTGAAAACGGGGGGGGTTTTTTGCACAAAAAGAAATTATGTTTCATAAATATATTTCATTTATATATTTTAAATGTTTCATATTTTGAAACCAAGATAAGTAAAAAGTTAAATCCATATTATTTAAAAAAAAAAAAAAAAAAAAAAAAAAAAAAAGCTACTTTCTCATGCCACTCCCTGATGAAATGCCACCCTGGGCTGGTGTCACAGTTTTTCTCTTTATTAGGATCCTGTAGTAAAACTGAGATGAAAGGATCTCATCTCACCTGTCATAATAGGACCGGTGTCCCCTGTGGTCCCTATCATTGCCGTACTGCTCGTATGGCCTTTTCCGAGGAGAGGTGTTGTTGCGGTAACCTCCTGAGCTTCGATACGTGTCTCCGTGGGGACGTCGCTCTCCATAGTGATCTTTGTAGCGATGAGGGTCATAGGGATGGTGGCGGTCTCCCTGCCAAGACTGATTGCTGTTTCCTTGGTAGCCGTATTTACGGTCCCTCGGCCAGTCTCCTCGATCTGTGTTAAAAACATAAAACAGTTCAATAGTGATGTCTTTGGTTGTTTCAGTTTAAAGTAAAGCAACAAGTCCACACGCACCACTGTTGCTAAAGTGTCGTTTGTTAGCAGCATTGTATGGCTCCCTGTGATGTCCGTGTGTTCCTGACTGGCTCGGCAGAGGTCCAGGTTTGGAGGACGGAGTACCTGTGGAGTCTCGACTGGATCCCGAAGGTTCTGGTCTGAAGGATTTTATCCTCCCAGAGGGATCATCCTTCTTCTTGTGCTCCTTCTGGAAACATCACGAAGTATTTAGTGGTGATAACACATGGCAGCTCATGTTCACTCTAATATACTTCACAACAACTTACCTCTTCATCATGGGATCGCTTCTTCTGAGCCATTTTGTAAAGTTTGTGGAGCTTTCTGGCACTAAACTCTGTAAACTTTGACACAAAAATCCAGAGGTTCCTGGAAAAAAATAAAATAAGACAGGAAATGAAGACCTGAGCAGAGAAACTTGATGTTTAATTCAACCAAGATATCAATTTTTGTTTTTTGTTTGTTTTTTTTTTTTTTACCTTCGCCATATCTTAACATGTTCAGGGTCGCTGTATGCTTTAAGGCACTCTGTGATTCGGTCTCCAATCTTCAGCAGGCATGTGCGTGTGTGCTGGAGCTGCTCCTGGTCAGACAGACCTTCATCGGGTTTGTCCAGCTGCTTAAGGGCCTTTTTCACCGGCCTCATGCGCTCTTTACACTGCACACAAGAACAACGTGTACTAATGTTAATGCCGAAAAGTAAACCAAGTCCATCTCCATGAATCGTTGCTCAACTCACAATACTAAAGGTCTCCTGATCGAGCTCATCATCCTCCTTTCCTTCGATGGGAACGGGCTCAGAACCGGCGGTGATGTGAACTGGACCTTGAGTCTTCTTTCCTTTGGCTCCTTTAGCCTGACGGACAAAAATACACGTTAGCAAGGGATCGCACTGACCTGCCACTTACACGTTTGTCGATCATTTATAAGTAAATTTATTAAAACAGTAACAATCCATAAAAATCATGGAAATGTATTAAATTACATTTTAGAGGTAAAGTTCTAGGATACCTTCTCCTTTCTGGGCTTGGCAGCCTTCTTTTCCTTGTCACCGTCTTTCTCTTTTTTAGGTGTTCCCTGTTTTTCTTTGTTTTCCTTGTTATCTTTTTTCTTTTGTCTCTTCTTCACGGGCGACTTCTCCGCTCCCTCTTCCTGCTCAAAACACACCAAAGCAGGGAGGAAAACAATGAGCGGAAGGTCAGAGAATGCAGCGGCGTTTTTAAGAAATGAAACTGAACGTTCCTCCTGAGTATGCAGATTCACACATCTAGTGAAAAGGTTTACAGAGTTTAAAATGCGTCACTAACTATCGCCGTTGTTGTAATCACTCAGCACTTTAGACATAAAGATGACTGTCTTTGCACAACTAAAAGAAATGACTAGAATTCTAAATATATTGTAATTTTAAAACAGTGTTACATGCTAAAATATAAATTAAAATTAAATCCTAAATAAATAAATCACATTTTAACCCAAAGGAAAATAAGTTTAAATACGAACTCCAAACGTGAGGAAGATAAAAATGAGTTCTTAGGTGAGCCTCTGAGGATCTGACTGACCTTAACCTCTCCTTCCTCTGATGGGTTATCGGACAGCCGGGGAGACGAGATCTCGTTGCCCTGCTCGTCTTTAAGAACCTTGGTTTCCTTCTTAGCTCGGGGCTTCCTCTTCCTCACTTTAACCTTGGCAGAAGAGACCAGAAAAGCAAAGTGATGTAAATTAAAATGCAAATCACACCCAGGACGAACTGCTATTGGATGAAGCTCTTTGATGATACCTCCTCTCCTGTTTTAGACAGAAATGCGTTGTCTTGCTCTTTTTTAAGCAGCTTGAGCAGATACTCTGCTCTCGCCTGTAACTGCTTGCCCTGAGGCTTCTTGTTTGGGTCGTCTGGAAGAATCTGTGGAGAAGTATAAAAGATGTTGAGATTTTACAATTCCTTTTCTCTAACAGCGTTTTAAAAGAGCCATTAACCAAAACGTTCACGTGTCACGGTTTTAAATTAGAGCAGGGAGGTTACGAGTGGCATGTCTGTTAAGCAGCTAAGTGCAGGTGTGGGAACGGATAACAACTATCGAACCAACTAATATCAGCTAATTATATTCTCAGTGTTCCTTTAGAAATAGCAGAACAGCAAAAGGGACCATATTCTGCACAATAAACACATTTGCTTGAAAACTAAGAAAATTTTGTGGTTCTTTGTTCTAAACTTTTGCTTAGGTCTAAAAATAAAAAAAAACATATATATGGATCAGGTGGGACTATTATGACTTAAATAATTAATGTTCTATTATTTTAGCCACAGTAGGAATAACTGTTGCTTTTGTTTTAACTAAAAGCAATTAGATCATGACATACATTATTTTAATGTTATTTTTACTCAAGGTTATGATACGGTGAGAATCTCGTACTGTTCCATGAAAGGTAGTCTTTTTATTTGGAAGCTCCTCAAATAACGGAAAAAAAACATCTGATTTTCAGTGTCGCGTTTGGTGCCTGGAAAATGATCAACCCAAACTTTTGAAGTATGCAAAGGAACACAGTTTTTTTTTTTTTTTTTTTTTTTTTTAGATATTAAGAAGCTAATTAATCCTTGAATAAAACTCTTTGTTCAGATGCAGTAACTTCAAATCAGTGGAAGACAGTTACACTTACCTTATCAGCCAGTTGGAGGTCAGGATCTGTCTTTATCAGATCCCAGTTGCCAAAGCCGTGCTCGTAGATGCCGAGTAGGAGCTGAGTGTCATCCTGCAGGTCCCACTCCACATCAAAGTGGGTGACTTTCACCCTGCAAGTAAGCTTGAACCTAAAGGAAGGGGATTGTTTTACTTTAAACTGAGCAGCAGAGATAAACTCTTCTGAACTTAAATGTGGGAGAAAAGATGTAGATTTTCATACTTATTTCTCTCAGCAGGGTTGGAGGGCACCGCTTTGTGAAGCGGCTCAAACTCCTCCTCGTGTTGGATGATTGACTTGGCATTGACCTGAACTCCTGAAATCTTAATGTTAATTCCTCTGCGTTTCCCAGGACCTTTGGCTGGAATAAAAACAAGCGCTTATTTTTTTTTTGGCAAGAAAACAGCAAAATCAAGTTTTATTCTCAAAAAGAAAAAAAAAAAAAAAAAAAAAAAAAAAAAAACATAAGCTACAAACCTTCAACTGGGTTCTCCTTGAGCTGTTCCTCATGCTCCTGCACGGCTGTCACACAGCTGGAGTGAATCAGTTCGCCCAGCCTCTTCAGGTCTGCGATGGATTTGTCGACCAGCTCCGAGTCTCGGGCAATTGCTTCCAACCTGGAACAGGAAGCATGCTTGTCAAACCTAAACCTGGCTAAGCTCAAGCTGACTGATTTGTTTCTCATTAAACATACCTCTCCAGTGGGGATCCGAACTTTTTGTATGCTTTAATGAACCTGATAAAAAGGACAAGGAACAGATTTTCATCATGCTCTTTAATGCTTCTGGATCTGTTTCATTTCATGTAAGACAGATAAAGAATTCACCTGCGGATTTCTGCGTCGGTGAAACCCTCCACGTTGTTTTTGCGAGCTCGAGGTCTGCCTCTTTTCTTTGGCTTCTTGTCGTCGTCGCTATCGTCCGTCTCGCTGTCTGAGCCAGATGAACGCTGCTTCAGCTTGGACCCCACATCGCTGTCGCTGTCATTGGCTTGAGCCTGAAAAACACAAAAAGGACCAGCAGGGTTTTAATGAGTCAAAGTGGCTTAGATCCAAAGCTCGCTGGCTGCAGGAGATGTTTATTATGCATAAATTTCCTAATTTCAGTGAAAAAAAGAATAAATTCTAAATTTTAAGAACAAAAGGACCCCAACTCAAAACCTAACTGCACCAAAATCATACCCTCTTGTTGGAGCTCCTGCTCCTGGGCAGCATGAAGATGTCTTCCATCTCCCGCTGTTTTTCCTCCTCCTCAATTTTACGCCGCTGCTCCTCAGGAATGATGTCGTCCCATTCCCGTATGGGCTTCTCCTCAAACTCTGGAGTGGTGTCTTCCATACTGGAGAAGTTGGCGACCTGAAAGGAAGAAGTAGAGTTTAAGAAATACATTTTTGTTTTATGTAACAGAAAAAGACAAAAACAGTCAGTGCAGCCACCTTAAACTGTGATAGAAGCTCATCTGTTGCACTGGAGCCTTGATCGGTTTCTCTTGTTTCTGCCAACCTCAAGATCTCATCAATATCCATCTCCTGCAGAAAATGAGAAAATCTGTTTAACAGTCTAGAACAGAACAATACAGTTCAGTCCAAATCCCAGAGTCCACTTATTGTCCTGCCTGTGGTTCGGACTCCTCTCCCTCTGCCTCTTTGAACAGATCTTCAGCACCAAATTTGAGAATAGCTGTCAGTTCTTCTTTATTGAAAGGGTTTGAACTGTTAAAAAAAACAAAGGGATGGAAATGTTAAAAAAAACAAACAAACAAAAAAAAAAAACATTTAAAACAAGAGCTGATTAGCTGCAAGTATTACATTTAAAATCTCACTTTGAGTTTCCTGAGCTGTTATCCAGAACCGTTCGACCGGTCGTGTCCATTCTCTGGATGACCAGATGGTCCAAAACCATCTTCTTCTTTGCCCTCTCGATGATGTCCTCCTCCACCGTTCCTTTCGTGACAAGCCGATATATATTCACCTGTGAAGAAACAAAACGTTACAGTAAATCAAGCTCAGCAGCTCCTCTTGATACATCAGCAATTAATGGAGGGTTTCAGTGAAACAAAGGATTCATACATTATTCATCATAAAGGTTACTGAAACAGGTCAGTCAGTCAGCGATTGAAATCTTTGCTTTTCAATACAAACTTTGTTAAATATAAATTCTCCTGATGAACCTAGTGGCGGATAAGGTAACGAAAATGATTTTAATTTGAAAAAAAGGCTGCTTTCTATTTCAAATTTAAGGGAAAGGCTGAGTATCTGGCACTAAATACCTTCTGACAGGCTGATTGCTGCCCTGCACTGTAACCACAGATGCACAGATAAGACTGTCAAAGGAATGGAATCATACCATTTTCCCTTGATTGCCTTTGAGCTGAATTTGGGAGGTGAAATACTGAAAAAAATGTGTATTTTACACCTCTTTTAATAATATGGATCAAAGCTAGAAACTTTCACCATTTCCAGTCTCAGATGCCTCAACCAAAAGCGTTTATCTTAATCCACATTTTGAGAGTTTATAAAATCAAGGAAAAGCTTGGGGGCATATTATTTAATGCATATATGGGGATAATCTTATAATTTCTCCTGTAAATTTTCCTGTAATCTGCATCGGCCAAGAAAAGTCTGACTGATGCAGCTCTAATCATGAGCCTTAGAGTTTTCTCACAGCATAAAAGCACCCTAATGCTCTAGCATCAACTGCAAGTCACAAAACAAATCACAGCTTTCAATGTATTGAAAAAAATATATAAAGAGATAGAGTAAAAAGGAAGAAAAATAGTCAATACAAGAAACAATGCATGTAAATATTTCTTCAGACATAATTAATTTAAGACCTATGATGGAAAGTCCGGATAAATTCATGACTTTAAATTACCTGCTTCTTCTGTCCGATCCTGTGGGCTCTGGCCTGGGCCTGCAGGTCGTTCTGAGGGTTCCAGTCGGAGTCGAATATGACAACAGTGTCCGCTGAGGCCAAATTAATACCTAAACCTCCAGCTCTGGTGGATAACAGGAAGCAGAAGTCCTGCAAAACAAAGGCAACACATCAAAAATACATCAGTGCTGTCAAATATTCATTCTGAACAAAGAGCAAAGACATTCAGGACCAGTTTCCACTCCAGGTAGTCGTGTTGTTTTTAAACTTTTTAAACATCATTATCGAGTATATTTTCCACTTGCAAGTCTTCAGTCAAGTAAGATGCCAAAGAACTTGACAGGATATTATGACAGAAATTGCAACTTTTATTAGAATCAGGAGTACATAATTCAAAGTAGGCATACCTCTGATCCTTCTGCATTGAAGTGGTCGAGTGCTTGCTTTCGGATTTCTCCCTTTATGGAACCGTCCAGCCGCTGCAAACAGTGAGATTTGCATTTTAAATATTTTCCGGTTATTTTCTGTAGACCGACCGCAACAGAGTAACGCAGGAACCAAGTCAGAGACAACAATCTAAGTCGGGTGACTTGTAGAACTCCTGCTGGTCTGCAGCAGCAAATAACTTGTTGATATAAATAAACTGAGCCTGTGTCCAACAACGCTGACATCTGAGCTTCATCTGAGACTAATCCGGCTGAGTGCAACCTCTAAAGGACCCTTCACTGTAAACATGAATGCAACCAAGAGTCAAAACTGAAATCTGTTTTTAGAAAAAAACTGGTTCCTTTTGTTTAGGGACACTAAACTTTAAATGGGACAGAATGACAGCAACATTTCAAATGAAATATATTCTGTTTTCACATCTCATTGCATTTCCTTGACAAAGCACACTGGTTTCAGGTGTACAAATCATGCAACAAAATGTCTCAGAGCGTTCTCTTGGAGAAAAACCACTGACAACAGTAACGCTGAAAAAAGGTTCCTACATCGTTTCAAAGCAGAATACGGATGAAAAGTGCAAATCTCACCTGAAAAGGGTATCGCTTCTTTGTGAGATATTCGGCCAATATGTCCAACATCCTGACCATCTGGGAGAAGATCAGGACTCTGTTGCCTCTTTCGCGGAGTCGGGTCAGCAGCTTGTCCAGCAGGACCAGCTTTCCACTGCCTCTCACTAAAGCCTGGAAGAAAGAAAGGAGGAGGAAAAAAAAAAAAAAACACACATGAAGAATATTTCTTCTACAGAGTTCTGAAGGAATGTATATGTCTAAATTTGATACTTTCCCATAATAATTCAATTTTTGAGGATAAATACAAAAACTCATTATCTGGTAATATTTCTACACAGGTTAAGCTTTAAATCTTACACAAGCTGCAAAAAATGGGACCGAGAGACTGAAGAAGGGATGGAAAGGACGAAAGAACAGATCAGAGGAAGTAAAAAATTGAAGGAAAGACTGACAGAAAAAAGGACTGAAGGATAGAGGAGTAGGGGAAAGGAACCAAAGAATGGAGGAAGGAAGGTTTGAAGGAAGATACAAAGGATTGAAGGAAAGAAAAACGTGGCTAGGAAGGAGCAAGTGAAGAAATGAATGATTAAAATGTGTTGAAAGAAGACAAGATAGGAGAAAGAAACACTGAAGGAAAAAAGGAAGGATTGTTTCAAGAAAGGGTAGATTTGATAAAAGAGGATTGAATGAAGGGAAGTTTGAAGAAAGTATTAAGAACAGGACAAACGGCTCTAACAATTCAATGCTGAGGCAGGTATTACAAATGAAAAACTATTATTTTTCAACGCTCATCCCAACCTGGAAAACACTTAAAATTCCAGACTTTTCCATAATTCTTTTTATCACAGCATGGAACCCTTTCGATAAAAGACAACACCTCGGATCTGATGCAGAGGTATCTGAAGAAAGCTCAGGAGAAGACAAACCTGCAGGTTTTCCAGTTGCGTTTCACCATCTCCCTCCTCAGGCTGCTTAATAAGGAAACTATGGTTGCAGCACTTTTTAAGCTCCATCACAATGTTTAGGAAGCCGCTGGAGCTGCCGCGAGTGCCTTTGGCAAGGGCTTTGTAATTTCTTGTTAAAATCCACCTGGAGAACAGGGAGGGCAAATTCAGCAAGTATTGTAAGATATGATTTATAGAAATTATTTATGTAATTAAGATAAAGTAAAAAAAAAAAACAAAAAACAAATCATACTTGTAGAACTGCTTCTGCTGTGCCGACATGTCAACACGAAGGATTTGCTCCACCTTGGCAGGGAGAGACTTCTCTACGTCTTTCTTGACCCTTCGGAGCAGGAAAGGCTCGAGGACTTTGTGAAGACTCTGATAACCATTGTCCCTTCCTTTTCCGTGTTCTTCCTCAAAATCCTCCCAGGAATCAAACCTGAAGTAATAATAGATATATTGAACAGATCTCACTCCCGTCGGATTCTGCTCAGTTTATTTAAAGACGTGTGAAGCAGGACGTACTTGTCGGGCATGAGGAAGTGTAACAGAGACCAGAGCTCCTTCAGGGAGTTCTGAAGCGGAGTGCCGGTAATGAGGAGTCTATGGTTAGATCTGAACTCCATTAAAGATTTGTAGAGTAGGGAGTCATCATTCTTCAGTCTGTGAGCTTCATCCACGCCCAAAAAGGCCCAGTTAATATTCCCGAGGACGCCCTGGAGTCAAAGATTGTCACGTTTTAAGAATCTCTTTAACTGTTACACAACCAGACAGGAAACCTAGAAACAAATGTCCCAACCTTGTCTTTAAGCAGAATCTCATAAGTGGTTAACAGAGCATTAAAACGGATTCTTTTGGTTTGATGGTTCACCCACTCGTAGTCACGGATCTAAACGCAAACACAAAACATGTGAGCCACAAGATCTTCAACAAGCAGCAGAGTCAGAGTCAAATTCCACGTACCGTTTTCCTGCTCATGACGTCACCTAAGTAGACCACCACGTTCATGTCCGGAGCCCAGGTGTCGAACTCCCTTTGCCAGGAGGTCAGCGTGGAGAGAGGCACCACCACTAAAAAGGGCCCGTAGAGCTGATGCTGGTGGAACAAGTACGAGAGGAAGGAGATGGTCTGGATGGTCTTCCCCAGCCCCATCTCATCAGCCAGGATAACACTGTTACACCTGTAAGTGGACAGTGGATTCTTTACTGGTATCAGAACTTGGTATTAAAATAAACCATCGTATCTGTTGCCAAATTACCTGCACCAGGAGTGAGCCAGCCAGTTCAACCCATCCAGCTGGTAATCTCTTAGCTCAAGGTTCTCATCACCAATATATGATGGCTGTTTCTTTAAGGCGACAAACCTCGGCCTTTGCTTTAACACCTGAGGTAAAAAAACAAACAAACAAAAAAAAAAAACAATCCTACTTCATATTTTAACTCCAAGACAAAGCCATGTTTTGTTAGTTTTGGTTGACCTCCTACCTTGCAGTCCTTAGAGGGGATGGTTTTACTGGAGTTTCGGCTCATGAAGCCGTCGATGCAGTGCTGAAACTTCTTCCTGACCAAGGCGCCGTCCTCCCAGCTGCACTCAGAGTACGGCAAACCCATCCACTTGCATAGGTACTCTGGCTCGTTCGAGGATGGAGTCTTATGACTGTGGGCTGTTTGAAAAGATGGGGAATAATCAAACAGAAGTAAGCAAGCTCACATCCTTTTTAAGCTAATTTTGTTAGAAGTCTACATCAGAGGAGGTACTTACAGGGAAAATCAGAGGACCCTGGTGTCTTTCCTGTTTTTGTTGCTGTTGGTAAAAAAAATAAATAAATAAATAAAAATCATTTTAAAAGATTTGCTACTTGTATATTAAAAAAACCTCCAAAACAATAAATACTGGTTCTGGTTCTGAACTGGAGAGCACAGCAGAAAAACACATTTCTTGAACAAAGTGTTTATATTAAAAGATTTTTGTTCTCTTCACAGGCAAACTTTGAGTTAGAGAGTAACACCACCAAATGTAATCTGAAAAACGTAACATCAGAGTGGGGCCGGGTAACAGTACCAAGTTTTCTAACCTCACCCATCATACTGTTCCTACAGCTCAGAGTCGTTTCTGGTAAATGCCAGCGCAAAGCGTTACAAAGCGCTGCCCCTCCCCCACATGTTGCTTTGCAATGTTAGCTAACAGGCTTTCCTCTTGTTTACACTGTTTAGTTGTTTTTTTAGATTTTAGCCTAAGTCTATAATCAAAATGAAAATAATAAATGTCACACAGAACATTATTAGAATTGTAATATGTTTTATTATTCAGCAGCGAAAGGAGTAATTGTATCGTTTCAGTTTAATATGAAAGCAATTTAAATGCTGTATACATTTTTTAAAAAAAAATATTGTGATATTGAATTTAAATCAGAAGGTCTGGTGCTGATCAGAGTACTGGTGTCAATAAAATCCTAGCTGTATCCATCCTTAGGAGCTACTTCTGACTTACCGATGACTCGCTCCACAACTTGAAACTGCTTCGTCAGGTCAGCTGTGAGCTCCTGCTGGCAGTTATGAAACTCCACATCCTCAGGAGATGCTTTACTTAACCTGAAAACAAATTAAATTAGACTTAAGTGATTGGTCTGGAAGAAGAATTTGCTCAAATATAACTAATGTAAAGACAAACACCCTCACCAAGCATTCAACTCGTCATTTTTCTTCTTAAAGTTGTCCAGTTTCTTCAGCCCCTTGACCTTCTGCTGCGTTAGAGAGTCGATGCTCTCCCACGTGTTGTGGATGTAGGACCAGCCCTTCCACTTGATCAGATACTGAGTCTCTCCTTCATCTTTCTCAGGATCGAAACCGTTACACGGGTCCCCGTTTTCCTCCACGGCGTACACAGTGGTGGAAGCTCCAGTGGCTGAAAAAGCCCAAACGGTGAGCTCAAAAACAGATCGGAAACTGATCTTTACTTCAACGTTCTTTTGTGAGACAATGAAAAGGGAATCACCTCCTTTGCTGCCAGTCCTGCAATCGAGAACCTTCTCGATGGTCTCGCTGTCGTCGTCCTGCTGCTCCTCACCAGCATCTCCGGTCATTTCAATCAGGTCATCCGAATCCGTTTCAAAGTCATGCTGATCTTCTTTATAGCTAAAACAACACATTAGGAGGGTGGATTTCAGTTTATCCTAAACTTTTTACAAGTAAAATCAATAAGTGTGAAAAAAATAAAAAATACAGATCATTTCTGACCTAAAAATAGTTTTTCTAATGCGAAAATGTTATTTCTGAAAAGCAGCTGTGCTGGTTGTGAAATGTCAAAATCTCTGACTGAGCTGAGCTGAAATCGGTCTTTAGAAAACTCACCTTTTAATTTTGGTGGCCCCTCTTCTTCGAGTCTGTCTCTTTGGAGTGTCTTCCTCATCATCATCGTCGTCATCTTCCTCGTCATCCTCATCATCTTCAGCTGATGATTCCTGTTTTCTCAACTTCCTTCCTTTTTGAGACTGCTGCTTTTTCGACGATTTGGTCTGAGGTCTGTGGAAAATAAAAATAAGCATAGAACCACAAGCCTTAGGAAACACACAACAAGGCAATGTTACCATTAAAGCACCTTTCAAAAGTATTCACACCCCTTTGACTTTCTTCTTCTTCTTTTTTTTGTTAAAACCACAAACCTTGATGTAATTGATTAGGATCTGATGTAACAACACAAAGAAGCAAATAATTGTGCAAGGAAGGAAAATATACATAGTTCACAATAGTTTTTACAATTAAAAAATATCTAAAAAGAGGGGTGTGAAAATCAATTCAGCGCCCCTCAGGCAATACATGTGGAAGTGTTTTGGGTTATGTCTCTACCAGCTTTGCACATCCAGAGACAGACTTTTTGCCCAAACTTTTCTTGAAAATACTTCAAAGTCAGTCAGATTGGATGACGAGTGTCTGCAAATAACAATTCTAAAGTCTTGCAACAAACGTTCAGTTGGATTTAGGTCTGAATGAATATGCTTTGATCTAAAACATGTCCTTGTAGCTCTGCTTGTTCACCAATGTTCTCCCAAGAACCTCTGAGGGCTTCACAGAACAGCTAAATTTATACTGAGATTAATTTTACTTAGAAGAATCAGAGCAACATGTGCTGAATACCAACGCATGCCACACCTTTCAACAAGTTAAAAAAAAAAAAAAAAAAAAAACAGTAAGAAAAGTTTTCCATCCCCTTTCCTTTCACAATTAGTGTTGATGTTTACCTTAAAAATACACTGTAATGAGTGGCTGGGGTGTGAACACTTTTTCAATGCACAATACATCAGGCTGCAGCAGTCTAGTTGTTATTAATTTTTTAAATCAAAGAATGGGTAGTAAATTATTAAGTGATAGAGAATGATTTGGAGATAACCAGTGGGTAGCTGTCTGATGGCCAGGCTTTGTTACACTCTTACCTTCTAGCAGGAAGTCGTCTGGATCTAACTTTTTTCTCTTCCTGCTCACTGTCTGAACTGTCGGATGTCTCTTCCTCCTCCTCCTCTTCATCAATTGAGTCATCATCTTTCCAGATATTTCTTATAACAAAGAAATGCCACAAGTTCACCCTCAAGGCCCGTCACAGCTATTTATGCTCGCAGACCAAATTATACTTAAATGGCGGCCACAAGGTGCTCAGCGTGACCAAATTCAATCAAGGATGAGCCATTGATTCGACCAATCAAATTTGACTTAAATGTAGAACATAACCTGGCTGATAGGCACAAACTGAGCCCATTCTGAGACAAACAGATACCCATTTACAAAGTAAGCATTTACGTGACAAGATTCACAATATGGACTCAAATTGGCTAGGGAATGACACAGATGTGAAAACAAAAGAGTACTGTATGGATGAAATGCTTAAAAAAAAACCTCTGGCAAAATACATGTTAAAATAATATGATTATGGCAGAATATTAAAGAAACAAAAAACATATTCCAGACCTTCCTACTTACTCCTTTTTCTTTGTTCGAGAAGATTTTCTTTTAGGGCTCTCGCTTTCAGAGTCACTGCTGCCCTGTAAAGGAAGGAGACATGTCAGGAAACAATGCGTTTAAAAGGAATTATTTCACAAAATGCCCACTAGATGGCACAAGTGACTTGAGCTGATGAGCAGACTAAACAAGTACCGCCCTTCAGGTTCCATTGTTCTTTTCCGCAGCCTCTTTCACATTCGCTTACCTCAGCTCCGATGTTGAGACGAGCTGGCTCCTGTCTGCTGCGATTCGACCTCCTGACGCCGTACACATCTGGGTGTTCTTCCCACATCTGTAAACACAAATCTGATGCTTGAAGGCAGCAATGACATTGAATGTAAAATGCCTTAATTCTACAATACTCATTTACTGCAGACTGGAGGTCTGTCTGACAAATACTTAAAGTTCATGGCAATTTAGGATATAACAAATCTGGCATTCATAAAAAGTGTAACTGTTTCCCAAAGACCAGCAATACTTTCTTAGGTACCCACACAAATAAGAGAAGAAAAAACACTTTATTTAGCACATTAAAAAAAGGTCAGGATGGTCCAAATCTACTGCAGCTTAATTTGTCTTTGAATGCATCAGTTCAAATGTGTAACGCACTAAACAGCAGTAAGTTATGAGGTATAAAAAACATGACCAAATTCTAGAAAGGAGGGAGCCGAGCTACGTGAATCTGAATCTACAGATAGACCAAACAGAAATTTGGATGCTTTTTTATTGTAACTTCAACAATATTAAAACTTGCTTATATCTACCGTTATCTGCAGTATAATTTTTTGCAGCTTATTATCACAGAGGTTATGATCAACTATATTTACAATTAATTTTTAAGTGTTTTCTAATTTAGTCTGTGCTTGAAAGCTGGTTGCCATAATAATTGTATTCCTAAATCTCTAATTGAAATATGAAGCAACATATAAATCTCTACTTGAAATATGAAGCAACAAACTTTAATCATTTTCTTTGCTGTAAACTGAAGTCTTGGCCAATAAACATTAAAAAATAACTATGAACATGCCTTTGGAACAAATGCATCATTTATTCTGTACTAAGGTAAGAACAACCTAAAAAGGGAGATGCTAATGTCTTATCCTGTTTGTGAGGGATGAACTTAGTGTCCTGTGGATCCCTACCGTTTTCCTTTAACTATTCAATCTTCCAACATATTCAAGACCAACCTGGGACAATCGATTTCAGACACAGCTCCAGCCCGAAACACACAAAAGTGTCTCAAAGTAAAGGAAACTGTTTCTGTGGAAGAGTTCAACCATAAGAGTCTTGAAACCATAACATTCTTGCAAGTCTCCTAACGCAATCAGTCTCTGATTGCGTTAGGAGCCCAACAACCTAACCCATGCGAGGTCAACCTTCATTTCCTGAAAGCTGCACCTGTAATCTGGCTCAGAAACACTAAAACCCCACCCCACTAGGAGTCCTAATCTAATGACCTTTACCTTCTTCACATCAGCCAGGCGCTCCTTCTTCCTGACTGGCTTGTCTTTGGCCTCTGAAGTGGCTTGCTGCGATTTGGACCCGGCAGACTCGCTCTCTGACTCGGAGCGACTCTCTGACTCAGAGGAGCTGTTCGACTCAGAGTTGTGCGATCTCCGCCTCATGCTGCCATGGTCGCTTTCTGATTGACTTCCAGACTCTGACGCGGAATGGTTGGACTCCTCTGAAGCCGAATTGCTATAGGAAAATAAAATACATTGATTCTTTTGACTGTGCGATGCAGAGGTCTTTTTGCTGCATGGCAACAAATCCAACAAGCCGGATCAGAGTGCGCTCAAACACATGCATTCTCACAAAGAGAAACAGAAACTTTATCCAAACTGATGAACTGAGTAACGAACGACTGTCTTACATTTCTTACAATTGCTAATATTGGTCTTTCTGTTTACACTACCGGTGTAAATATGACACACACTAATCATGGATGAGTCTGATTTTTGTCCCCCAGTGATCCATTTGAACCATTCTTGTTTCAGGGTGAAATAATCATACAAGAAACTTCGGTAAAACATGACTAGAGTGCAAAACTTTGAACTGATTGCTGACTTTCTCTAATATGCAAGGTCAAAATTGTCTGTGTAGAATCAGCTACATACATAAACCCATGCTAATACTTGGATAAAAGTCCATCAGCAAGAGCAGCAAAACCCACACATCTTTTGTGGCCTTCAGCTAGATATTGGCTTAAATCTGACTGGATGTTTGGCAAAACATCCCATCAAAAACTTAAAGAGTTTATTTAAAGTTGTGGGCTTCCTGGCACGGACAGGTTTTAAGTGCAGACCATAACTTTTCCAACGGCGCTTAGGCCGGGGCTATTACAAAAGTGAAATGTGAATCCATTACATCCATCCCAAAACTAGTTTCAATCCGTGTTAAAATCAGTCAGATGTTAAAAACACTGTTGGATCAAAAAGTATATGCCTCAAATGACAGGAAACTGATCAGGATGTTCACAAACAATCCAGAAACAGCCAGGACTCTAGCATATTATAAACTCCTGAAACACCAGTCTGTCCGCCTGCAAATGCATTTTCCATCTCT
This sequence comes from Anableps anableps, assembly GCA_014839685.1. Taxonomy (NCBI): domain Eukaryota; kingdom Metazoa; phylum Chordata; class Actinopteri; order Cyprinodontiformes; family Anablepidae; genus Anableps; species Anableps anableps. Next base: position 27,249,004 of record CM026073.1, read on the forward strand.
GTAACATCATCTCTGTAGGCTGAGAGGATATTGACCAAGAAAGAGGCCCCTACTTCAAATCTTACAACTTTAAGGTCGAAATGTTTGGCAGTGCATGTGGGAAAGCCAAATGTCTTTGGGAGAAATTTCAGAGAAAAGATTGAGCTATTTGACCAAAGTAAGAATAAGTATTTCAAGAATCAAGAGCATTGCAGACAATGGATTGGACAATGAATCAGATGGATAGCCTTTAAATTATTTTATTTTGATTTAACTAAACTCCTAGACTGTTGAAAAGTATAAACAATCTGATGTTTCCTGAGTGTTCCAACATGGCAATAACCACAAACACACTTCAAAACTAGTTTTGGAATTGATAAAGCAATCAAGCTTCTGCAATGGTCCTGCACTCGGTCCGATTAACAATGTATGGATTATTGTTAAAATGCAAGGTCTATAAGAGGAAACTGTTCAATTTAAATAAACCCCACTATTTCTGATAATAGTATTGGTCAAATATACAGTGAAAAGTTATTCCCGAAGTTTGCTAAAAAAATTTGTGTGATTTCTCTGTAATTTGTTGAGGGACACTGTAGCAAATATTTGCACAAATTTGAGCCTTTATGTAAAATTTTGACTGTTGAATTGAAAAATACCCATTAAATTCAAATTTGTTCACTCAATTATTGTGGAAAATAAATAAATAAATAAATAAAGATTAAGTGACTCAAAGTGTACGTGTCCTCCCTAAGCAGTTCAGCCTATGCTCTTAATAAGTCTGATGCTTATTCTGGAGGAGTCGACGCAGAAATGATCATGAAAAATTCTAAATCAAATAGAGCCATGAACCCGTCAGTCCTTCCTAACCTTATTCTTATTACCACTTCTTTAACTGAAACACTTATGTCCCTTCATCACATGACTTCAAGTTGTCCTTAACTGGGAGCAGTGTAACTTAAGTGTTTTTATTTAGGTTTAAAGATAGATCAAGACATCTTTGTATTCATTATCAATACAGTAAATCTTTTAGGAAATGGCAACAATCAGCTTCTTGGGGTTATTTTGGGTCTCCTTAAACATAAACCCCTTATCAGTAGACATAGGAGTAAGAGTTCTCTGCTTGCAGTACCTCTTTTATACACATGGAGTCACTATTGGCTACTGTGAATAAATCTGTCTTCAACAGTTTCTAAGCATAGATAAAACATAAGTTTCTGCCACTTAAAAAGTGGAAATTAGCATGTAAGCATACTTTGAATTTTACAATTTAAAAAAGCTCAAATTTTGAAAGAATACATGCTTTCTGTAGATGTTGCATTTTCATAACATTGTTATTTTTTCCTTTAACTTTAAAATAACTAGGAGGGGATCAATAAGAAAAAAAATAAACTATAAAATAATATGATATAAAATACAATAGTGTGGTGGTCATTTAAAACTCATGTCCCAATCCATTGCCTTGAACTGCTACTGCCCCTTTAAGAGTTATCCGAAGAGGGTGGGACATAGCTTTCTTCTTGAATTACTATTGGCTAGTGAGCTGTTGGGGTGACGTCAAACCAATAGGAGAGGTGCGCTCAGGCTCCTTTAAGGAATGAGCACTTCCTGTTGCTCCTGTGTAGTTCTGAGCCCAGTTTTAATACAGACAAGTGAGCAAACTAGTCACACAAAGCAAAGGCCATTTTGTGACTTAATAATATTTATAAACTGTGCTTTTAACGCTATATATTATACAAATTCACTCATTTTTCTGTTGCTACCTCAACTGATCTGATTGCACACTGTGGTGATCTATAATTGTAGAAAGATGCTGAGCTGTAATCACAGGACACCATTTTACTCTCATCTTAAAAATACTAAAATGGCTGCCTGAAGATCACGGAGAAGACTGCAAGGGTGATGTAACTTGCAGCAGTGTATAGTCCATGAAAGGCTAAGGAGGAAAATAGCTGCATTAGGCTTACAAATGTGTTGTGTCTTTATCTACAATAGAATAGTAATAAAAAAAAAAAAAAAAAAAAAAAAAAAAAAAAAAAAATCCTTTATTGTTCCTCAGTAGGGAAGGAAACAAAAATCAGTAGCTAAGTGACAGGCAAGCCAGAGAATGCAGATTCTAAAAGTATACTGACTCCAACTGTGTTATTTATTCTGACAAAGGGTCAGTAAGCCTTATAATGAAAGTTGTAAGTGGGGACACAGGGTCTGTGGGAAAATAAATAAATAAAAAAATCTTAAATGGCTGATCAGGTGTGACCTACTGTTACTGCATTGTCCTGACACCATAGAAATGATATAACAAAAGCTTTATTGATCAAAGTTTGTTTCCACTTCTTTTGAACCTTTAAGTCATAAGATATCCACACATTAAGACCTTTACAGTAACAAAAACAACGTCACCATATAAAGTTTACAAGTTGGTATGATGGTAAAATTTAATAGAGAACAAAACATTGTTTGGCAAGAGAGCTCAAAAACATTTGCAGGGAAAAAAAAATATTTAAAAAAAATGCTTAAATTAAAATATTACCCTCAAAATATCTAATACACAATATTACAGGAAAGGTTTCAAATAACCTTGTATGCAAGTTTCTATATTAAAAATATTTTCCTCATTCAATTTCTTGACAAGTCATTTAGGAACAATAATCATAAATTACCACTGCATGAAGGGAAAAAAATGCATTAAAAAAAAAAAAAAGAAAAGAAAAAGAAATTTACATTGAGGGTAAAAATTACATCTGACTGGACAGAAGCTAAAGCTTAATGTCAAATATTGCAAACAATGACAAAACTTTAAAACAGAGTAGAGGAATTAAGCTGCATAACTTTTACATAAGAATACAAAATGTATACTGTTCAGTAAAGCCTCTTTAATCAGAACAAAAATAAGTGTGCAAAATCAAATGTGAATATCCTAAGCCTTTAAATTTGCTGAAATACATTTAAGTTCACTCTAAAAAAAAAAAAAAAAAAAAAAAAAAAAAAGTACCTTGTAAAAATAACCAGTACAGCATCCAAAATACTGGATATAAATCTGTGTCCACATGTAACATAGCAATGTAAGGTTTGAGAAATAAATGGAATCTAAATATTTATAAAGTGGTGCATTGCAGTACCGACTTTTAAGACAAGGTCATATTACATAATTTCATTTACAATGTAGTACAGGACATGAGAGATTTCCTGTGGTCCAACATCTACATCTTGTGGGCAATGATGTCTGAACACAGGCCTAAAAACCTCCGTACTGAGAGTAAGAAATGGCAGGAAAAATCAGGGTGTGGCTATTAAACAATAGCAAGGTCATTCATGACACTAGTGAACTTCTTTAAAAAGCAATGTTGCGAATGCAACACAGGTGATCAACCATGCTTGAAAAGGTAAACAACACGATTTGGGAGAAAAAGGTAGTGTAAAGTATAATGGATCATACCTTGAAGCGTTACTCTGGGTCGATCCTTCGTCCTCTTGTTTTTTATTTTTATTCTTCATCATGATAGTATCCTGAAAACCCGATGAGGTGATGATTTGTCCTGGTATTTACTTTCAAAAAGTTGAAGGAAACATGAACTATCATACAAGTCCCATCAGACTGCCTTTTCTCAGGTGGCAGATAAAACCCAGACGGTGCGACACGAAAGGAGAAAATAATAAATCGACTGATTTGAAAATCATAACTTACATCGCTAATTTAATTTAACGCTAACAATACTGATAGCTACCGTTACAAGTCTTATGCGTATATTCTTCAAAATAGTCCACAGATACAGCCGCATGCCGTGAATTTTAACTGCGTCATCGCATGAAGCATTACAAAAAGATATTTACAGACAAGAAAATCGGTCAAATATTACTTACAAAATGTAAACAAATCAAATCAATGTATGAAAAGGTGCCAACCGACAAGACATCTATTAGTTTCTTTTTTTCGCCTCGTCGCAGTTTAAATATTTATCCGACTCGGATAAAAAATAAGCTGTAAAAATAATAACTTTATAAACAACAAAAACGAGTTTGTTTCGAAAAGGTTTCAGGCCTTTAAAGTCTGCAGTGCCTGACAGCGCGACAGAGGCGAAGAGCAGCAGCACACTAAAAATGGAGGCGCGCCATGGCTGCCGGAGCCCAGTATGGAAAACAACGACAAGCACACGGCCAGCACAGACGGCTTCACTAGCTCTCAAAAACAGTCAAAAACAGCCACAAAACGCACAAAATCCCCCTAAAAAGCGACCGCGTGAACACAGAGCACAAATTTACACGAAAACTATGCGGCATCGATCGAAGACGAGCAAGAGAATCGGTCTGACAAAACCTAGGGCTGCCTTCCCAAGGCTCAGCCGCCATCTAGAGCTCCTTCCCTGCTCTGAAAGCTTTGCACTTGATTGACGTTATTTCCATTTACCCCACTCAGGTGATGCCTAAGTCCCACCCCTTTTATTATGTTTAAATTTTACTTTATATAAACTAACAGATGATTTAAAACCTAGCAAACAAGCCCCAAAATGAAACCTTTTATTCACAATTACCAAAAGGTTATATTAGTTAGACTGTAAAAACTATATATTTTGCAGCAATTACATCACTTCCTGTTCAGGCAGGAAGAAGGACCAGCAGTAGCCATTTTATGAAGCCTTTCTCTATGTGCTTAGGAAACCATTTGAGTTCTGAACAAAGCATTTTGATTAACAATATTAATATTAATTAATTAATGATAAACCTTTGAAAATAAACAGAATCCTTCCATATTTACCAATTAAACATCAAAAACCTGGAAAGACAGTTATAATTAACCCATCATTATTAGACACAAAAGAAATGCGAACCTCCTTAATAGCATTTAAAACGCAACACCTAAATCTGCTTCCGAGTTTTATGCAAAGTCAGAATTAAAACGTGCCAGAGAAACTTTTGATTTTCTAAATGTGTAACTAATGAAACAAGGCCAGTGATGTATATACATACGAGTACACACTTTATTTAAAACAACATTTGAATGTTAAATGTACAAAGACTGATTTTCTTAACAATTCCGATTTGCTGCCAGTATCGGCGATCCATAGTGTCCATGTTGTGGTATAAAAAGAAGTATATAAAAATAAAAATCAATTCCACTGGCAAAGTCCATTAAGAAAAAGGGTTTCATCTTGACAATATTTGGCTAACTGCCAAATCGCTTGCCATCTTCGCGTTAAACAACGCTGTCTCCACTTCAGCAATATCCAGTTGATTGGGGTCTTGATAGGATAAAAAAACAACAACAGAAGAATTGTAAGCCCACAGTGCAACTAAAAAGAGATGTGATTGACTGACTGCTGTAACAGATAGAACAAACCTACACTAAAAACAGATTAATTACATACTTGGCTAGGCGTCAGTCGTGTTAGCAAGATTGTACGAGCACGACATTTTTAAAAATGTTAGTGTTTTGCAATAAAATATAATGGTATAAAGTAAAATTTCATCAGTAAAATTTGTCATAAACTGTAATTAACAGTCAGTATGACAATGTGCTGGATAAAAACAATTTGGTTTTGTAGAGTTTGTAGTAATTAGTAGATTCTGTCTTGCATAAATGTTAGCAGATGTTTAAATTCCAGTACAACACAAAATGTTCTAACAACTAATAAATTGAGTAAAGACTTGCACACGGGACTTGTTAGCATTAGGTTAAACTATAATGCAACAAGATGGTGTCTCACTGTTTATTTTGCTACATTTGGTGGGCCATGAAAAGTTTTGCATACTTCTCCTGAAGTAATTAGAATAAACGCCTCACCTAAACTTACAAAGTGCTGGAAAACGCAAAATATCAACAAAAAAAAAGTCATTAACTGGCCTCTAGGGGCAAATGCATCTAAGCACATTCCACCAAAAACATATTTATTTAGTGGGAAAAGTTGGCTAAACAACAGTTGTAACCAAATTACAATTACACCAAACAAAAATCAGCAGATTAGCAAACAACACACATTAAAAACAAACTAAAATCCATTGTTTTAACGGATCAGGTTAACTTATAAACAACCAAATTCCGACCACCAATACATTAGCACGCTCACAACTTGATAAAACTGTTATTCTGACTGTGGTAACCTAACATATGCCTCAACATCAGAAAGAGTGTGTTGTTGCTTTTGAAGAAAACATTTAAAGAAAATTAACAAATTTGTGTACTCAGGTTTTGTTCGTAATGTACCTAACTACTTGGCAATTCAGCAAAATAACAACTCAAGGAACAATTTAGCTTTTTCTTACAAGTGCCACCAGGAGGCAATACAATCAATATCTAAGAAAAAAGGCTGTAATTAACCTTTATCAAAAGTTAAGCCAGTTAAGATGATATCAAGTTAAGCATTATGCATGTGCCACCGATAAAATACATAAACACCAATGGTTTGAAAATGCCTCCACCTGCTTTGTACTTAGACAAGCCTTTAGAACTAAAACTCAATGTGAGCAAGAAACAGTTATAAAACCATGGGGTAGGATTTCCTCATTATATTATTTTTGGATGAAAAAGTATTTAAACTTTTTCACATTATTTGTGAGAAGTGAATAAATATTAACATTCAAAAAGGCAGACACTTACAGAGTTGTCTTCTTTCTATTCAGAGTCGGATCATCTTCTCTCAGGTCTCCCATGTCTGCGGTGGAACAGAAAAAGAAACAATTAAATATAATCACTTCACCTACACAAGGTCTACAACATTTCCCCTTTTAACTTCACAGTATAAAAATTCAACAAAAGGGTCAAAGTCAATGTGGTAAATACGCAGATAATGAATACATGTCAGATGTATTTTAAAACCAAAATCTGGACTTTAAATAACTAAATATTAGTTTTGAAAAATAGGCTAAGGCAGAAACAACTGTGGGGTATTCTGCTGGACTGTCTTGTGGATCCACTGTTTACCTTGAAAATGCATCGAGTTGACAAACATTTAAAACTGGTTCTATTTGGGTTTTTTTTCCTCTATACTCTGGATTACAAGGTCAACAAAATTTCTGTGAATAATTTAAAGAAATTGTTGCGTTTTGGGTCAAAGGGCACAATGACATCACTTCCTGTAAAATTACCACTTAAAGTTAAAAAAGAAAAAACAAACAAAAAAAAAAACTTCTTCAAACACGTTCTGATTTTTTACATTTTGACTCATTCAGTGCAAAAGGATTTAATCACAGAAAATATTTTTATGTATTTATTACATGTTAAGCTCTAGTTTTTCAAATTGCTCAAGAATTTCATAACTTCATGGCATAATCACTATTCCATTTTTGTTCCAAGTGGTAGCTGGACTGGGTCGGGTTACATAAGATATTGCAAATTTATTGTTATCACAATATTAGTGTGCAATATGCATATTGTGAGGAACTGCTTGAAGTTAATGTTAGCTAATTATTTAAGAACCACGGATTCAGGCTTTTCTATACTTGCAATCTATTGACACCAGTTATTTTCAAGGGTAAAAAGGTGGCAAGATGATAGTCATTAAGAAACTACAACTAAGTTGTTTATTGCCAAAATATCAGAAGTCGAGAAGAGCCAACTTCTTCAACAGAACTTTACTTTTATATGGAAATAATGATCCCCCCATAGCTTGATACAGTACTCGTTATCTGGAGATCATATACGACAGGGGTCTTCCACTCCAGGCCTCGAAGGCCGCTGTCCTGCAACTTTTGGATGCATCTCTGCTTCAACACACCTGAGTCAAATAATTACATCATTAGTAGGACTCTGGAGAACTTGACTACATACTGAGGAGGAAATTGAGTCATTTGATTCAGGTGTGTTTGACCAAGGAAACATCTAAAAGTTGCAACACACTAGTCCTTGAGGACTGAAGTTGAGGACCCCAGATGTGTGATTTGAGTTCAAAGTAGAAAGACATTAAAACTGTTTAGTTATTTTTTAAAATTAATCACAAGTGATGTTACGATAATGATATACATGCATTATCGCATACTGTATGTTTTCCTAACACCATGCAGCCCCATGTTTGGGCAATGTTGGATCTATTTTCAATGAGTTAGGTATTGCGGGTGTTTAATCAGCACAAATACCATTGTCCACGAATAGTGGGAGCGAGGTGGTAACTCTAAATAAAGCATTCTGAAATTCGGAAAAACACGAGAGTACGTTTAGGTAGCAGCATCAATAATGACACATTGGCTTTTAAAAAAGGGCAGCGTCATTTTGTTAGGGAAATCGTAACTACTGCTCTTAAAAGACTTTGACTTAAGGGCACTAACTTCAAATTTAACTCTACTCACTTCCAGAACAGAAGTAGCAGTAAATTGGTAATTGAATTAATTACAAACTACATTGTAGGAAAACACTTCTTTTTTAAACGTTAGTAAGACAACTTCCAAGGAATGTAGAATTTATATATTGGTGGCCATTTGATGTAACACATGTTTGACATGTGTTTAATATCTTCGCTTTCCAACATGGGTAGTTCTGTTTTTACAACAGGGTATGTAATTACAACACATAACATTTGGAGGTGGTATTAATTTAGCCCCAAAATTTATTGTTTACTAAATTGCAACTGACCAATATATGACCATTTCCAAAACTATTAGTACTATAAAAAATTACTTTATACATAAGTGAACTAAAGAGAACAATACCCGGAGGCAACCCCAGCATATCAATATCAGGTTCCTAGTAACACTCGTGCGTAGTGTTACTATGTATGAGTCGACACAAGATTTTCATTTTAGGATGGGAAGTCAGTATAACTGAAAAATGATCAACAACAACTCTGTTTGTATTGCATGTTAAATATGGCCATGAGTTGAGGTAAAGAACAAAATTTGGAGCATAGGTTATTGGGACTTTGAAGCAACCACTAGGGGCCAGTCACGGTCAAACGCTTTTTAAGCCAGAACTCAGCCACGTTTTTCCTACCTCAGAGTAACGTGCGAATTGACCGAAACCGATTTAGCTATTGCGAGTATTCCATCATTGCTATGCCTTTGAGTTGGTAAAGGAGGTAGTCAGAGCGGAGTTGGTAAGTAGGTGGGACCAGGGGTTGGGATCTTATAGCACTGTGTTCGAGTCAACAAAGCTACAGTAGCTGCATTGATTCAGTGATAATGACTTCATTTGTAGTCAGCAAAGGGGTTGGCTTTTTTAAGTCTGATTATCTTGATAAACAGATAGCTTAAAGAGGGGCATGTATTTGTAGCCATAATTGAATAATAGGTATGTGAAATGAACAAATGTGCCATAAAAGAGAACTCTTGTCACTGTGCAGGGTTTGTTAAGCTGACTTGCTAATTGAATGCATATTATGTCATTGCGTAAAAGCAACACTGTTTGGTGAATATAGACAGCCAAAGCAATCATCAGTAGCGTAGTGGAGGTCCAATTGTCGAGTGAAAATTGTGTGAAAGGGGTTTTGTGTTACACACCGGTTGATGTATGTTAAAGCGAGAGTTAGTAAAAAACAACAAAAAAATACCAGTTAAGTAAAGCCCTCACTCCTATTTTTGGCTCGTCAATAGTGAGCCTGAGTTATTATAGAATCAAACATCTTAAGTGTTACTATGTGTTGTGAAATGTGTTAAATGTAAAGTGTTGCACCAGTTTATTCGTTATGTACAATCTGAGCTTAACATTTAGGCTTGATTATAATAAACATGTGAATGACAGGCTAGCTATTTGAAAGACATATGGCCAACCAATTAAAATGTGAAAGTTTTTCATCAGATCAGATATTGATTTTTCGACATGGAATAGGGTACTGAAGTTGACCCTTCGTTGCTATACCTTGGTGCCACCAAGAGAGGTAGTCACATAGTTGTGTTTGCCAGGAGTTGTAAAGTGGGCGGCATCGCTACATAACAATCAATGGCACTTTGGACATTTGTTGGCTACGCAAAGCTAGCTGCAAATCGTTACAAGATATGCATCGTGGTGTACTACGACTTAACGAGAGTCGTAAAAGTTAGTTCTAGTTTGCACATTTATCGTGGAGCTGTATTTTGACAAAGGGCTACTGATAGGATGTTCCCATTTATTTGGCCGAAACCATGCAAAACGTATGATTTGCATTACAAATACCTATGCTAAAAAAAATAAATAAATAAATAAATAGTTGTAGTCAAGCAAACCGAGTTTCAAGCTAGCCAGTATATGAGCCTGCCAGAATCATGTCATCACATACATACATACATACATCATTTATAAGTACTCGTTTGCCGCTGTTTACATTTCTTTCTTAAGATAATACAAAGTAAAATCAGGAGATGTTATTCAACATATAACATAAATTTGATCATCTAACGACATTTTTCAATCCGTGTTAAGAATAATACTTACAGATTTCCATTGCAGAATCAATCCCTTAAAGTTCTTCAATTCATGGCGGCTAACCTTTAAAAATAGAAACATAATTCAGAAAAGACGAGACAACAGCACACCCTACTGGTTACACATATATATATGTACAGTCATAAACAGAAACTGCTGACTGCAAAGTACAGCTTGAACTACTTAAAATAAAACATACCATTCGACATCTTCGAAATGATCTTCTTTGTACGATGCACTCCGCGAAACATCTAAGCGAATCACTGCAAAAAACAAAGCATAATGATGATTACTCATGCAACACAAATTTACAAAATCCTAACTCCTTTTGCAAATAAAACCATTAATTAAAAAGTTGTTTTTCACAGTGCCTATCTTGCATAAATTTGAACTGGTAAATGGTTCATTAAATAGTAAGTATTTGTATATTTAGTCAATCAAATGTTTGATTTTTTTGAGTGCCTAATGGTTCAAAATCCCAAAATAAATCTGTCTGAAATCGTGGCATCCATTTCAGAACAGCCATCAGTCGACATTTTGTCTATGTGCAGGGTGGTACTAATCCTTTGGATTTAAAAGTATTGCCTGATTCAAATAGCTAATTTAAGACTTCATATCATCTATTTCACCGTTTGTCTTAAAAAGCAAATGTCTCAATATCCCTCTTCATAAGACATAGAAATTAAAAGAAATTTCTTTATTTTTTTATATAGCATTTAGATTTTCTTTATATTAACATAAGTTTGGTTAGGATTTCTAACTTAAAATTCTTTCCTAACATATATTAAAGAAGTAATGTACCTACAAAAGAAAGAGTAAATGTAAATATTCATATTACTTCTCTATTCAGTACCTCAAAGGGTTAAAAGCCAACACCCTATTTTGTATTTCGACATATATCTAAGCTTTTATAACATAAACAACCTTTAGTTAACAATCAGGTAAAATATAGTAATGTGTGGGGTCCAAAATTAAGGAATTATTGTTAAAAGTCATATTTAACATTTTAACAACTTCTCACAATCTGTTACTATTGTTTAAAATGTCTAAGTATTTTTGAAAAACCCTTTTCAAGAAAATCTGCAACAAATTGTATTTGAACCCTCTATGAAATAGTTATACAGAAAAAGGACAGATTTTATTTATTTTTTTTGTTATTTCTAATCCGATGAAAAAGCTCCAAAACGGAATAAACTGAAAATAAACAAAAATGTGCTTAAGGCTGTTGTGTTGTTGTCAACTGATCTCAATAAAACGTTTTAAAAACAAAAAATGAAGGGTATTGTCCTGTTTTTATCGAGTAAAACCAGAGAAGGGCATTTTGCCCTCTCAAGGACAAAGCAATTTTTAAATGCGTAGGTTAAAATAACTCCAGATACATCAAGAATAAATATACTTGTCCACACATGAACCGAGTTAGCTCAAACCACAGATAGCAAACATGCAAAATTTGTAAACTAAAACATAATTGTAAGCTTTTTACACTATGTAAAGGGTTTTCTCCATTCTTCGCAGACAACACACCATGGCCATTTTTACAACACTGCGCCTAACTGTCGTTCTTTCCACCATATTGCCATGCGCGCCTGATTCATATTTTACGGCTAATAATGCAGGATTTCTTGCAGGTTCTTACCCATTTCATCAGCCGTGTCTACCCCCCGTCGTCTGCCAATGCCACCGTCGCATTTAGGGGTGATTTTCGTCGTTTTGGTGGGTTTTTGAGTCGCGCCGTCGCCCTCTTCATCTTGCCTGTCCTTCGCGCCTCTCTCCTCTGCTGTGTCTGTCCTCCTCTCCGCCTCTGCCTACGATCATATCCTTCAACGGCTCTGCCCACTTTCCTCTCAACGTAAGCCAAACTTCACTTCCTCTATAGCCCCATCCAGATAGCTGGGGCAACGCAAGTAACTAAAGAGAGGCCATAAAATTTAGTGTTAAATGATCATAGACATGTTCACCTTCTTTAGAAACATTCTTATGAATATAAATACGACAAATATACTTTTTTTTTTTTAGTTAAAAAAATCTCTTCACGTAGCTACCAGAGCACCAGACAGAAAATTAACCAGTTTTTGTTTTTTGGTCATAAACAGAAACCCAGAAATTTAATTTTGGTGTAACTTTCTTTTCATATTTAAAGTTGTAAATATAAAATTACCTGCAGGGAGTTGGCAAAACTGTGGCCCATTTTCAGATATTCTAACACCTTCCACATCTCAACTTGTACCATCCAAAGTATATGCTTCATCCCCTGACATCACTTCCCATATATGGCTTGGTGGGTGTTTATTGATATCCTAATCACATGACTAGGAAAAAAAAGACACTACTTATCATAATTTTTTATATTTTTGTTTCCTCTGCTCTTGTTTATCTACATTTGTTTTGTTACGAAAAATATATTTGGGACAGCACATTTGAGCTGGTTTCAGCTCTTTTTGCAGACGATTTGTTTTTACTTTAAAAAAACTGTATTCAGTAAACTTGTGAACTCACTCATGTTCAGTGCATTCACGCAAGGTTGGCAACTCTCACTTTTTTGGTATCAGACTCAAAGTTTTCCTCTATTTCTCTGTCTCTCTTGCTCTGTCCAGGTAATTCTCATTACAAATCAGGAAATTGCTTGTACTCAAAGCAAAACAGTTTTGGTGTGAAGGTCATCCTGCCCCTTCAACATATCTGAACTTTGCAATTTTGGTCATTTCATACTTTCACACCTATATACAGTTATTCAGGTATAAAATGGTGTGGTCCTCTGTGGGATGTTTTGCACCCACAGTGCCTTAGTTTGTTCCCACCAAAGTAACAGTTTTTAACTGCTTTGACACATTAAGATTTATAATTGTAATTTCCCTTCAGGGATAAATAAAGTACTATTGAATTGAACTGAATTGATAAAAACTTCCTACATACTACGTATGGTCTATTGTAAGGAAATGTGGTTATATGACTTAGGTAAATGAAATGTCCCAACAGGAGGTCTACTAAACTTACTTTGGCTTGACTAGATCTCTCGTGTTTCATGTCAGTCAGTGGGCCCAAACAGGTACTAGAACTGAAATAAAGAGAGGAAAAGTTTAATTCAAGTTTTCACATAGTAATGTCCGATTGAATTATTACCATTTATCATCATAATTCATGAAAAATATCTTACTTCAATGAAAAATAAACTCATATATTGCTGTTTGCGTAGGTACATTGTTATAAAATATTTTTTGTTTAGAAGTACAAAATGGAAGTAGGGAGGGATAAAACTGTGGTGGATTGATACGATGTAAGATTTAGGAAAATGAGTAAATGACTCATTTTTTGCATTCTGTTATATGTGGTTTTGTAAACACAGTCTCCCTGTACAAATTTTCATTTAATGGCTATAAAAAGATGAAAGTGCCTTCCACATAAAAATTAAATTTTCTTCCAAAGTGAAAGGTTAGATTGCATATACCTGCATATGAATGCTAAATGTATACATTTGGTTGAAAACTGGTTGGGGTTGATCAAATGGGCTGATAAAGCTTGGCTTTCAGTAGCTTTGCTTGAACTGAATAAGCACAGGAACTAGGGGCTAAACTAATTTTCAGGGTGTTTTTTCTTGGCTAAATAAAAAAGAGGGCTGGATAACCTGAAATAGCTATGCAGTGGATATCTGGGATGGTCGAGGGTTTGGAGGAGTGGTACTTGGACAGTCCAGGCTACTCCCTGTGGATGCTTTCAGACTTTGGTGGTGAGCCTCCGTTCTACATAGTGATTCATTTAGTCAGGAATCTCTAGATGATGCAGTAGTAGAATGTTTTCAGATCCTTGGGAAGTTGCATGCTTTGATTCAGGCCAACCTCCCCGTCTCTCTTTTTAAAAATTTTGGTCCTCTCTGTTCCAGCCCTCTAGTTGTTAAGGTATTTTGTCCTACATGTCCTCTTGGCCATAACCATCTCCTTTGTTTTATTAGGGCTAATGGGAGAAATGCTGTTCTCACTAGATTTCTCACTTCTGAATGCTTCTAATCAGTGACTCACTTGAGTTATATGTAAATATTACAGGATGAGGTTTTCCATATGTGTGGAAACACAGTCATCTCTTAACAGAGTTCAGAGGACATCTTTTAGTACGTGGTGCTCCAGAAAGATTTTGATTGTTAAAAACAAATGAAGATATGCATCTTGACACTGATATTTGTCTTTTCAAGTAAACCATGTAATATGCAACATGTTCAACTGTTTTTATGACAAAGTATTGATGACCAAAGTGTATTATCTACTTGTATTCAGGCATCAACACTGATTTACTGAGCCACCATTTGCTTTGGGATTTTTTTTTTACTTCCTTATTCCAGTTTGCGGTTGTATTTTATTTCTCAGTCTCATGACTATATGACCTGTCCAAGCTGAAATGTTAACAAGCCTGAATAAGATGTTCCCTGGCCTTATTTTATGGACTCTATTTGAATAGTTTTGCCACTATACAGACTTCAAAACCAGTGTAATACCAGCATCAGACTGGTTCCTGTAAACTGACTGAGATTGCATCGTCGATGCCTTGTATTTGGAAGAAGATACAGCATCAACATTTTGTTTAGGGAAATAATAAAGCTGTTTTAAATTACATGTTGATATTTGCATGTATATGATCTGTGAAGGTAGAATTATAGCTGTGTACTTTAAAGAAAACCAATCAAACACATGAAAAGAAAATCCTCTCTTCTTGTGTCATGACTTCATCAATCTCAGCCTTTCAGGGAGAAACTCTGCACAGTCCTATGAAAAAGAAAAAAAGACCCGAAACTTGGTTAACTTTGGCTGATCAGTCAGTGCAGCCTTTGTTCAGCAGTCTATGAAGGCTCCAGGAATGTACTCCTCCCCCATCGCTGACCAATGAGAGTATGACGAAACAGAGCGCATGCTCCTCGCAGTGGAAGATTTCTTTAAAAAGATCCACAGCCTAGCAACAGCAGCGCCCTGCAAAATTAGTACAAACTGTGGCACAACCAGTAATATGAGTACAGCTACGTACTAACTGAGGGCTTGGATGTGTAAAGTGACTTCAGATGTCATCAACTTGTCTGCAAGAACCTCTAAAGTTGTAATTTTAGAGATTTAATCTTGAACTAGCTGATAGTAAAGCAATAGTCCGTCATAGAAACATGTTTTTGATTTTAATCAAGGCTTGTTTTGAGTTCTGAGGGCCATTTTGCTGCATTTTTGTGTAGTTGAATGTATCTGGATGGATACAGTTTTCTACTGTGCAGTTGAAACAACTCTTACAGTCATTTAAGGGTAATTTCTATATTAAGTTTTTTGAAGAAATATAAACTTAAACTGATTATTGCCACAAAAAGCTTTATGGTCTTAATATTTGCAGCTGTTTTGCAAACCTTAGTACTTACAAGCAGAATATGCTGCCACTTACAAGGAAGTATTTTTTTACTGAAAAGGATGTCGGAACTGCAATCATCTCAACTACAGTTCTAAACTGTGTTGCGAAAGGGCGTGCCTTGTGTAGCCTACTGCAAACACTAAAGACAACAGGAAGGTTTGCATTCTTGGGCACTGAGTTTGATTGTTTTACTCTGCAAACATTTCTGCCCTATCAAAAGAATAGGTGACATGTTTGACTCTTACCCTACATGACTAATATTTTTTCTGTAAGCCAGTGTAGTCACGAACATTGTTAGATGAAACTAGTTTTAAAACCATATCTTGATTAAAAACAAGAGTGTCAAAATTAACAAAATGAAAATGTCTGTGTTGTTTAATGTACTGAGTAAAGTTTAACTGAAGTTTTACATATCTTAAAATTAAAACAATGTAGCAGTGCTGTTACAACCAAGCTCAAGTCAACTAATCTGAATAGAATAGAATAGAAATATCCTTTATTGTCCCACGACGGTGAAATTTGTGTGCAACAGCAGCAAAGTGGCAGTGGCAGGCAATAACATAAAAACATACTCACACAAAGAGTATAAAAATATGTATAAAAAACAGAATCAAGAACAACAAAAAAAGTACTGTACAGTAAGGCAAAATTTCAACATGAATACTGTGTAGTTTTAAAAAAATACTCCAGTCCAGAGGAATGTGCAACTGAGTTGGTTAAATTAAAAACGTACAAGATGCACATGTCTCTCAGCATTAAAAATACAAGCTATTTACAGTTAGTGACAACAGAAAAACAGTGGAGTTGTACAGGTACTAGCATGGATATAAACACATTGATTTTGTTGGGAGCAATGATGGTTATAGAGTCTAACAGTTGCTGGGAGGAGGGATCTCCTATAGTGCTCCTTTATGCACCTAGGATGCAGCAGTTTGTTACGCATGGGGTGGGAGACATTGTCCATTAGTGATGTTATTTTAGCTAGAGTCTTTCTATCTCCCACCACCACCACTGGGTCGAGGGGGCATCCTAGCACAGAGCTGGCCTTCCTGATGAGCTTATCTAACTGCTTCCTCTCAGCTGTAGATAAGATGCTGCTCCAACATACAGTCCCATAGAAAATGGCTGATGCCATTACAGAGTCAAAGAAGATCTTCAGAAGTGCCCCCTGCACTCCAAAAGACCTTAGCCTCCTCAGCAGGTAGAGTCTGCTCTTACCCTTCCTGTAAAGCGCATCTGTGTTATGAGTCCAGTCTGCTTTATTGTTCAGGAGAACACCCCGGTACTTAGAGTCCATAATCTCAATGTCCAATCCCTGGATGTTCATTGGTGTCAGTGAGGTGGGTCTGTGCCTGTGGAAATCCACCACCAGCTCCTAGGTTTTAGCAGCATCGATCAGGAGGTGGATCTGCTGGCAACAGTCCACAAAGTTCTGAGTCCACTGTCTGTACTCTGAGTGTCCTCACCTGTGAAGAGGCCAACTATGGCAGAATCAGCAAAGAACTTTTGTAGATGGCAACGTGGGGAATTGATGGAGAAGTCTGCAGTGTAGAGGGTGCCAGCACAGTTCCTTGAGGGACCCCTGCACTACAGACCAGCCTGTCGGAGATACAGCCCTATGTCCTCACCTACTGTGGGCGGCCATTGAGGTAGTCCAATATCCACCGGGACATGTGGTGGTCCACTCCCAACAGCTCCAGCTAGTCCCTCAGAAGACATAGCAAGACACCATTAGTTACAACTATCCTGATCAGGCATAACATTGTGACTGCCTGCCTAATAGTGTAAACAGCTTTGACCCTTTGAAGCTTAGACTCTTCTGTGCCCTTAAAGATGTGCTGTAGGACCTGGCACCAACATGATTGTAGCTGATCTTTAAGGTTCTGTAAGTTGTGATGTAGGGCCTTCATGGATCAGACTAGTTTAATTAGATTGTGATCTGGGAACTTTGGAGGTAAAGTGAACAACTCAAATTTGTGGTTGTGACTCTTAAACAACTGCTAAGCTATTTTTTGGTATAAGGGGCACCCAACAGCCATTAGGGAATCCTGTTTGAATGAATGGGTGTGTATATTCTTGCCATGCATCTAGCTATTCATGTGGTATAAAAGAAAATGTGAATAATCAGATCAGCCTACCTTCTTCCTTTGCCCTGTGCTCTAGTTATGACGCTCATATGCCCATTGATGGTGCTTTCAGTGATGTACAGGGGTCAGCATTGCAAACTGAATGGTATTTAGCCCTGTATGCAACAAAGTGTGATCCACCGTGTAATCTGACTCCTTTCTGTCAGAACCAGCATTAACTTCCTGTCTGTTGGATTATGAGCCATTCCTCAATTCATAAAATACATAAGTGAACCTTGACCGTCCATGACCCTGTCACCTGTTCACCACTGGTCCTTTTATGAACCATTTATGATAGGATAAGTACTGACAAGAGGATACTGGTAACAAAAGAGCTGCTGTGACCCAGTCAAATCACTTAGATCCTCACACTTGTTCATCATTGCAGCTTCTAACACATCAGCTTTGAGGACAACATTTTCACTTGCTGTCTTACATAACCCACCCACTACCAAGTGATGTGATAAAGAGATAATCCTTATTATTCACTTCACCTGTTAGTGGTCATAATGTTAATCAGTGTACATAGGATAAAACTGAATCAAATATTACCCCAACTACAAAAATGGCTAATACACAGCACCTTAAGATAGCGGGTCTTTAACTGTGGTACAAGTATCTGCTTGTAGTAATTGGACTGCCTTTAGTAGGATCAGGAAAAATGTTGGTGTTATTTATTTAACAGGTTATTGCAAACAAATCAACAGTGATGTGGACCTAATATGTACGTATGGTCAAATAAGATTTTTTTTTTTCAAAGACATTATTCTTTGCTTCACACAGAAACCACTCAAAAGAGAAGCACTGTGAATGAAAATTGGATAACTCCCAGAATTAAAGAAGACAGTGAACCAGAATCAAGAGCTGGCAGACAATCTTCTATCTACCTCTGAAGACAGAACTTGGATCTGTAAACCAGCCTATCCATGCTCCAATCTCTGGTTCAAAAAGAAGTGGGCTTAGTGACCAGGCTATTTCGAGTGATGCAAGCTAGTACTAATGTATATATTTGCTTTTTGTACTTTTAAGCACATATCCGAAATAGCGTGTTTGTGGAAGAGCAAATCTTCTGAAGTGCAAAAAACAACAACAACAGCAACATTTTTGGCACTTCTCACTAAGTTTTACTTGCAAGGCAACCATATTGATTTTTAAGGTTGAGGTCATTAACCTTTCCATCTAGAAACTTTGAAATCTAGAAAATTTCAACTTCCAGGTAATGCATTGTAAAACTGTATCAGTCAACCCATGCCCCAAGCAAAGCTGACATATAAGAAAGTATTTGGGTCTGTCATTTTTGTTAGTATGATCAAACATAATAAACTGGAAACGTCAAAGTCAACATAGAACTGTTTGGAAATCTTAATATGAAGTCTGTAATTCTTATAAAAATTTAAGAACCATTGTCTAAGAGGATGAGCGTGTACACATGCAGGGGAGTTATTCTAAAATCTAAAGAAATGATAATATTAAAACCTTTCAGAAAACTTTAACTTTAGTCAATTTAATATTTTTTTTTCCATTATCTTTGTTTTCCATTATCTTTGTAGTTTTAGAAGGTCAACTTCAATATGAAGGTTCGAAGTCCATATATACAGGTTGACTTATTATTTTGTGCTGCCACCTGGTGGCCTTGGGTTGAAAATAAACAGTTCTTTTGGGCAAATATATTTTATTTGGATTTGAACAACTCAGATCTCCGACGAGCTTCTGTACATAAAGGTAATCCTAAGAAGCACAATACATAAATCTGAAAATATAGCTATTTGCCTTAAAGCAAAATATCGTATCCAGCAAGCAGAGACATAGGTTATTATTAACGGGAAATGAGACACAAATGGAAATTTATTGAACACAATACATGTCTCCTCTGACACTGTTTAACAGTAGACTCAGGTCATCTATGAATTCCTCTAATTTAATAAAAGGATGTCAACATCATGAACTGAAACTCTTCTCTGGGAAGCAATGTTGTCCTCTGCTCGCCCATGGTTAGACAGTTGGTGCTTTCAGATGCTGTCGGAAATTTGTAAAATAGCCTCTCGATCTTAGACTTAGAAATTTTAAGAGATGGTAAAAGTAGCTGTTATGCTGTTGTACTGGGGATGTCATAATTCACTTTCAGACTTCTTTTCAGTCATTTGATTATATCAATTAATTACATCAGCAAAGTTTTTGTTTTGTTTATTATTTGCCACTTTAGGGATTTTCAGAGGTGGATAGTAACTAGTTACATTTACTCAGTTACATTTACTTGAGTGACTTTTTGAAAAAAAAAAAACCTTTTAGGAATACTTACCGCACCGCTTACTTACTTCTACATCAGTAATATTATTTTGAAGCAATACTACTCTTACTTTAGTACAGTTGAGTGCACCAGACATAGAAACTTTATTTTCTATTTGCTGTGCCTCTTGTGCCATTTGGAGTTCAACCTAATACTGTATACAGTAAACAGTAGATATTGTCTTTAGGAGTACTTTGCACTGTTCTAACATGCACATATTACCAACTGTAGGTATTGGTTTCAAAAGTATTGTTGTGGAAAACCAAGATTTTGAAATGGGTGTTCCTTCCACCTGAATTTGTTATTTTGTAAGGATATGATTTCTTTTTACTCATTTTTATTTTATTGTTGCAAACACCAGAACCTGCACATAATTTTATATTTTTTCTATATGATTCCATCATTTTCACAAGTTAAATCAGATTAAACAGTACTACTCAAGTACTCAGTACTTAAGTAGCCTTTTAACAAAAATACATTTTAGTCTTGCTTGAGTAATTTCTGGGATGGCTGCCTTTTACCTCTACTTGAGCAATAAACTTTGGTAAAGATGTCTAAAAATCCTTAAAATAAATAAATTTTTATTGTGGTACCATAATGCCAGATATAAAACATTCAAAGGGGAAAAGACTGTTTACAAATAACATTTTTTAACAAAATACTGCTGGTGTGATTTCAGCTATCCCTCAGAATCCATTTGAAATGAATGTAACTTACTTCTTTTAGTTGATTAAAGTTTGTTGGCATTTATAATAGGTAATCCATGACTTTCTGTTTTCCTGAACTATAAATATGACAGAGGCCCATTTATTTTAGCAACCAGAAACTGTGGCTGGTTGAAGACCAATATTTTTATTGCCACCACACATGAAGCAAGATGAAAGAGAAAGCAAGGGAGGAAAAATCCAAAACTTAACAGCAGTAAAGAGCAATATCTTAGGTTCACTAAGTTTCCATAACAACCATTTAATAAAATCTACATGGCAAGTTGCTGTTAGAATGTCATGCCGGTAAATTGCCTTTTCTGCCCTGTTGTTAGGCAACAACTGCTACAAAGGATGAGTGTATGGTGTTGGATCTGTGACTCTGCGGGCCCTTCTGTTTCCCTTTTAAAGGCCTTATAGATTCTTATAGAGTACATGGCATCATGAACTGTTGATGAACAACAGCACCTCCCAAGATGGCTGCAGCCTCAGACACCTGTCTACCTGGACGAGTTGTACTGAAATGTAATTTCCCCCCGGGGGATTAATAAAGGTATTCTTCTTCTTCTTTTTCGGTTTGTATCAGTAGTTCCTACTGCTTTGAATGATATGACAACTGCTCTATTTCAGGTTCTCATCGGTAGCTGGTTAATACTTGTGGCAATAGTTTTAAGTTTTTGTTTTTAAAGAGTTTTGCTGTTGTTTAAGTATTTTAAGCTTGAAAGAAAATTTGAAGTGGGCAGAATTAAGACATAATGAATTGATCTTATTTCTGCCTTTGTCCAAAAAAAAAAAAAAAAAAAAAAAAAAAAAAAAAAAAAAAAAAACAATGATAGCATTTCCAAAATATCATTTTGTAGAATATAAATTATAATCACACCTGTCACAACAACCAATAGCAATGATATTAGATTATCTGTACTGTAGGTATTACACTGTATTTTGTCTTACATGCAACATTTTAAAGTTAATTTGCCAAGAAAAAAACACATTCTGCAAATTTGAACAATTTTAAATGAAATGCACCAGATTTGATTCACATCTTTTTGAGAACGCTACGGTTAGCAAAGTTATTACATTCCAAACCTTTTCACTGGATCCTATGCTCGTCTTTTTCCCTCTGCTCGAAGATCTAAGTCAAAGACGGCTAGACGAGCCTTTTAAGAAGCAGTTTTCATCTACTGTATGACATCCATAATAAAATACTTTTGTTTTCCATTAAACAGCCCTAACAAGTGCCATGTGGTCAGCAGTCTGCACTTCAAGACCTGGGATTCTTTGCATACCTGCTACTGAGAACTATCCACGGGTGAGTTCCAGCAAGCTGTTCCCAATGTGCGTTCATCTTCAGTTTTAAAACAACAATTTGCCAACATACCTTTCTTATTTTTTAAAGTTCTTTTATTAAGACCCCAGAGTACTAGAGTGATTGACATTTTCTTAGGCTGTAAGGATCATACACAGTGCTGCCCCTCTACCACTTGTTGCTGTGCACATCAATCAGCTGGCTAGCAGTAGAAGACTACTAAGTTTTTCCTCATACTTGCACACAAGACTATTTTGACCAGAAATACAAACAGTAAAGGTGTGAAAACTGAAGGAATGCTACCCACCACTCCTATTAGAATGGTATTGTTGGTTTAAAACTGCAGTGTGAAAGCTACTAGTAGGTTGGTAAGCTGTTTTAAAGAAAATAAATTAGATAATTGTATACATTTTTGTCCACAAACTCAAACTGCCCCTGCCTATCAGGTAGTACATTTTCGGAGTCAGTGCATTAAGTTGTGTTTTGAGAGGATTGCTACCATTTTTAAGGCATATCAACCAATCCTTTTATTATACCCAGAACCGCTTAGTGTATCAAGTTAGATCCAAAATGGAGAAATCCACGTAAAATAAATGTTTGTTAAAACCGTTCAATAAAGACTTTTTGTAAATATAGAAATTTCTCAATATTATTTCTTGTCTTAGGCTTTAAATATGCCAAAACTCTGCTTCGAGTGGCAACAGCTCAGCGGCATTTAGGATGTACGTGATCGACCTGAAGGCAGCACCAGAACACATAACTCTCCTCTTCAGCACCGGGAGCAGAGGGCCAGCCCGCAGAGCTCTTCCGGAGGCGGATAATCCCCTCATCTCTACACACAGTTCGGGAAGGGATTTGCAATAACTCACCTACAGAAAGACACCTTCCGGAAGCTCATGCAAGTTGCGACTTTAAGAGAAGCCTGGACCTGCGCACAAATGGATTTTTGCGTCTCACCTTTCGCGTGTAGGTGTAAATAGACATATCTGATTTGTACAATGTGGCAGCTGCTGTTTAGGAGAAACTATTAAAGTCTCTGACATATATATAGATAATATTAATCATTTCGGCAGCATGTCGGTGACGCACAGTTTGGCTTTAACTTTAATTGCGGCTTCTCTCTGGCGGATCAATTGCGAACCGCTGACTCCTTCATCTGCGACGCAGTTAAATTCAACATCCACGTCCATCATCCTCGGTCACGATGAGCTGACGAGTGAAAACGCCACGGACGGAGCCGTGGGATCCCGGATCTCACCTCTGATGACTTACCTGCCAACTCTGAAAAACGTCGTTATTTTCATTTGTGTGTTGACAGCTGTCCTCATCACATGCCTGGTCATCAAAGTGATCAGGTAGGCTGCTCCCAGACCCTGTCTGAGGCTCAGAGTGAACAGCTTCACTGTGTTACATGGTGTTAATGTGGCTATTTTAAATCCAAGTGATCTGTGAAATAATCTAGAAGAAGAATGGAGGATTTTTAATTTTCATGTGAAGGCTGAAACCAAGACAAAGCAAAACGTAAAGAGGACTGTTTGTCATGTAATTATAACAAAACTGTTGCCTAACATGCAGCTCTCGCAAAAATATGTGTACTTTGGCCATTAGGATATTTGCACTGTATTATTAAAACAGAAAAGGAAAAACCATTCTAAAACGATTACAAAAAAAAAAAAAAACAAGATAAAGTTGGTAATTCAAGTTAGAGTATAATAATGTTACCTATACATAGTTTTATTTTTGTTTTTTGTTTTTTTACATAGAAATAAGCAAAAAATGTGTAATAAATGACTAAAACTAGTATTACTTTTCAATTGCTTATTGCAGGTAACAAAGCTTTTTGTGGTTCTGCTCTTAATCAAATAACACAAGAATAACAGGCTGACATTATTCTCATTAGAACCTGCAGTAAGTTGCTTAACCCATGTGCTATAGTTTGCTTCAATCAGTCAATCAACCAACCAAGCTTCATTTGGACTTTTCATGAAAATGAGCGTAACACAAAGTGCTGTGCAGAGGATAAAAACAGATAGACTCCAAAAAAAACCACACACACAATAACGGTGATGAAACTAAGTAAACCAAACAAATACAACATAAATTAGGCAATTAGAGAAAATGAGGAACTGGGGAAACACCAGAAATAAATACTAAAACTTAAAGACAGTTCTAAAAATCTAAGCCTGTTAACAGAAGTGTAAACATATCTGTGATAAAATATAAAATACAAAACAATCAAACTGATAAGAATATAAAACATCTTAAAATGGTCAAATAATTAAAAATAAAAATGAAATATAAATATTTTTTGTGCTTGTGAAAACATCAGTACTTGTAAATCATAGTTTTAAAACAAACCTTAATACGAGTTATGGCATGGTTCTACTTTAGTTTCCACCTCTTGACTTGTGAGTGTCCTTCATTCCTGGAAATTTTTCCAAACAGCCAAATACGTCTTTATTTATAAAGGAGGAAAAAGTATCATAGCCTTCCTTCAGTCGGCTAAGCAACAGGTTTGGGAGATGCTGGAGAAACTGGAGAAAAGTCATACCACTCCAACTCCAACTGTTTATTTAATTTCTTTTTCAAATCACTTTAAGTTGCTGGAACTAGATAAAGAAAAAATATAACCAGTTTTACGACAGTAACTATTTAATACCTTGCCACACCTTGATATGCTAAAATTCCTTAAATAGGTTAATAGATTTATTGGTCATTAATTGCTACTACAATTTCCTAAAGCCTTACTATAAAGTAGGGATATATTCAATAAGCTTGAATTATTCAAAAATTGGGAATATGATTGGTAAGGGAGTGATTATTTGTCTTTGCTGGTTATCTGGTTTTATGTCAACAGCTGCTCTGAGTGACCTTAGTGGCTAAGTTCCTGTCATACGTTTTCTGTCCCACAGGTCTGGGCGAAAAATCAGGAAAACGCGAAAATATGACATCATTACCACACCGGCGGAGCGGGTGGAGATGGCCCCTCTGAACGGGGAGAACGACGATGAGGACGACTCAACCCTCTTTGATGTCAAATACAGGTCAGTTCCTTTCAGATGACAAGGACCATGCAGCACATTGGTTGCCTCAACATTTAAAAACTAAACAGAAATATATAGCTTTTAAATGCACAGTCCAAGCTTCAGTACGTGGAAACTTGTAATTTTCTAAATACATACAAAGTCAAGTCAGTTATTTGGATAATTTATACAAAGAAGTGTTGTGAATAAATGAATAAATGTACAGCCAGGGAAGAAAAGCAGGTGACAGCTGCAGGGTTGTAAAAGCCATGATCCTTTTTCCCAACAGAAATGTCACAATATCCTTAAAAAATACATTCTTAGGCTCCTCCTACAAAGTAAACCAAAATACAACCCCAGAATAAACTGAAGCTCGATTACTTTTTGCACCTACTTATTTTTTTTTCTAATTTCTTTCTTCTTCTTGTGTTATCAGTGTAGCCATAAAGTGGAGTTTGCTTACATGGAAAGCAACTTGTACTTCTGCTTTGACTGTGAAACTTTCTAGATAAGATTCCTGGCATACTGAAGCAGCACCACCTCCTCCTGTTGTTACTCTGCATCATTTTAAGTACGCAAAGGAGGTTTGGAAAAGTAATAAAATCACCAAGAATCATTAAAGTTAATACTTTTTTAACACACAATCAAATGAACATTCTTCTTTTTAAGGTTTAGTCCAGCTCTGATGTTGACTTTAGGTTTCACCCTTCCGTGCTTTCAATTGTTCCTCAACTCACACACACAAATGCACTTCCTTAAAGGAAGCTATGACGTCCTGTTTACCTGACATTCCTGACTTTTAAATCAGGCGGGAGGCTACTTCCTCCTTGTAATGTATTCATGTATCACAATGAAGCAAACCTCTCAGACTTACGAAGCTTTCTCCTCTCATTGCAGGTGAATCCCATCTGTGACAACTGTTGTTTTGGTAGCTCCTTTTATTCTCCCACCTCAAATCAACTTCAGTGATTTTGCTATCCAAGTGTCATCATGCCAGCGACTTCTGCTGCTTGTGTTTTACCTGCTTTGAAAATGAACAGATGTCATTGTCTGCCTTTATGCAAGAATTTCTATCGTACTATCTGGATAACTTGCTCAGTGTTTGTAAAATAAGACATTTGTCACTTATCCGCCAAACTTTAAATGGTCTGGCGTTATTCTTTTTAAAAACAGAACTCTTAATTTTGACTTTAATATTTAGATGTACTTTTTACATCTGAACTGCAGTATGTTGAACTAAGTTGGAGGTACAAGGAACCAATGTTTTTCAGCATGGCATAACTGGAGGGAAAGTTTATTAATTGTCAGTGAAGGCTTTGGAAAAATCAGAAGCACTAATATTATTCAGAATAGTTGCTTTGTCTATAAACCTCACAAGAATCTTGTGAGCTCCAGTATCACATTTATTTATACCCACTAACCACTTTATTGTGCATATGTACTGTTAAAGGCTTTCTAACTCTTATTTCTGCAGTGTTTGTGTTGTTTTAGATTCAGTTTTATTTTGCTGCTATCAAGCTGATATCAGTCAGTGTTGTCAAGTTTGACCTAAGAATACTCTCAGGATGTCTCTTTAAATGTGTTTGCTATGAATGTGAATGCAGTATGTTGTCATAAGGCAAGATGAATATGCAGCAGATTCAGTGATTAATCTCCATGACAACATGTTGCCAGTGTTACGGAGCCAAAACAAGAAGAAGTGTTCTTAGTTAAGGTCCTGAAATCTGGTATCTTCAGTATAAGATTGTAATAAAGGTTCTCCCCATGCGTATTGGTGGTGATTGTAAAGATGCATTAAAAGTCTGAAAGGATTTCATCTAGGACTGCAGCAGCATAATCTCACTTTAGAAAATACACCCTTTAGTTTGAGTATACTTTAATCATTTAGGAGAATGTTTTTTAAATGTACTGAGAATAAAAACGGTTGTGATGGATCTCCCCTGCAGAATTTCACAAACTACAAAGCTGCTGGTAATTCTTCTTTGTATGCATTTGCATCAGTGACATCATGAGAAGCACAAGAATAAAGTCAATCAGCTGGCTTAAATTTCCAGTTATCCACATTGTTTTAGAAACAGAAATATATGTTTAAACAGTAAACACCCCTAGCTAACATCCTTGTATAAGTCTAATCCATATGTGCAAAATCTACCAAAAGCCATTAAATGGAGGGAAAAGTCTTTGGATCATTTTAAACTAGTTATAGAAGTTAGCATCACAACTGGTTTCCACTGGTTCTTTCAACTTAAAGCACTGAGTTTTAGTTTGACAAATCTAAGCGAACATTCTAAGTGAATGGATGAAGCATTGGTTTCAAAGAATTTTTTTAAAAAATGGCAAAACTTCAAACTTGCATTTCTTCAGCATTAAAGTAATTACACATAGAAAAGTATTAGTTTGGTGATTATGTTAGCAGTCAAAGTTTGTTGTTGCTGTTCTACAGTCTTGACAACCAGATCATAACCGTCCCTTTCTCTACAATTTATTTAATGCTCTCTAGTTATTAAATGATGTGAACTGGAATTGGGGGATTAAATCAAATTCTGCCTAGTCTTAGACTGGTTCTAGAGATTGTTGGGGGGTTTTTTTTGTTTGTTTGTTTTCCTTCAAGAAAATTGTTGATTTATTCAGAGGTCTTAATCTGTTTTAATCTGTATAGGACCAAAAATGTATGCAGAACTGTGTTGAATGTCTTCTTTTGTCTACCTTTTGCAAACTGCATATTATCATTTCTTGTGTAAGATGACCGCTTCTCATGTTGGTATTTTTCATTTTTGAATCATATTCTTTTGCTCTGACCACAAATCTGGTGACCATCTAAATTTCTCTCAGGCTTGTACCATTGGTATTGTCACATAATCTTCTTTTATTATCGTGTGTGTAAAATTGTGGAAAAATCCTCCTTATGCAGAGAAGCTAATTATAGACGTTTATTAGTTTCGAGTCATCTGCTACACAGAGTCACTCTTGTTAAAACAAATCAGTTGTGGTTGTGAAGACATTAAAAAAGCAGTTTAAACAGTTTAAAAGTTTCTGGAAAACAAGTTTGTCACAGATGTTGCGTGTAAACCGGTCTTTTTCCTCAGTTTCCATGTCTTTACAACACTACTGGAATAAAACTTTTTTTGAAGTGTTGAATCTTTAAAGGGAGAGGTTTGAAATATTTCCTAGTCTGGATCTTTTGTTACATTCACACTGTCACAACTGAGCAGTTCAAGTGTCCATGAATCATACTAAATAGGTTACAAAGATTAAAATGCACACAAGTCAAGACAACCATGCAAAAGTTAATATTTGCTGGGATTTAGACAGTAATACAAAATGACAGACACTGTACATGATGGAAAAGGTAAGAAAACAGAACAACAGAATCTCCTCATCATTTAAGGAGGACCAACATGTTAGAAAGTGTTCCAAACTGTGGCAAGCTCCAGATTCTGGGTTTATTAACCCTAATAACATTGGTCACAGAATGTTTCTATATTTGCCGGGCTCAGACAGCCTCTCACAAATAAACCTTTCATTGCTCCTGTCTGCTGACGTCTCTGGTGCAACTTTCATGTCTATTCTTAACTTAATTGGCAGGGTAATAAGGCAAACATGCGAGCAAGCAGTCACATCTCGTCAAAAACCCTCCGAAAAACAGCTTTTTTACCGCCGAAAATCACATGGCTGCGAGCGCATGAGAGGCATCTTGTTGGGCTGCAGAGAAGGTCCTGGAATACTTCAGATGTTTCTGCTAATTCTTGTTAACAGGGGCATTTTTGTTGCAGCAAAATACACAAACTGATTATCAGGAATACAAAAACAGCTCCTAGAAACCTTTTGCTGAAGTGGAACATCAGGGGAAGTACAAAAATATTAATCAAGCCACAAAAGGTTTTTGGCTTTAAAGTCATTACAGTAAATACTTAGTAATGCAAAGAACATGTCAGCCCTCGAGTCAAAAATTTTTTGCACATATTTTTTGTGTATTTGTGTGTATACAGTCTATACACTTCTTTTCAGAAATCTTAAGACAATTATAGATCCGATAGGACGTGTACATCCACTGACATGGACTTGATTTCCATTAATTCTGAGCTTTTAATAATTTATTTGAAAAGCTCTTTTTGCGGAGTGAAACATTCATTCAACATAACTTCGATAAAGCCTAAAAAGAGGAATTTGTGAACAGGACTTTATTGTGGTTTCCCCTTTAATCAAAATAAGGGACATTTAACCAAATGTATACTGGAGACTGCATGTATAATTTTCACTGTGGCACAGTTTTCACTGCCAAAATGCCCCCTGTCAAGTTGGAAATTCAAGCTTCTGGCTGGATATTTGACTAATTTTCTTGTCAGGATTTGCTTACATTGAATTGGCTGGTATTCTTGCACAGACCAGGCTTCTTAAGGATAGTGGACACATTTTTTTTATAGGGTTGAGGTCAGGGTAATCCAATAAGTGTACTCAAACCAATTTTGATGTGTGTTGTGGATCATTGGCTTGTTTGGACACCCAGATTTTGTCCAAGTTTCAACTATCGGACCCAAACTGTCACCTTCAGATGGAAAAAAAAATGCTTAAAACAAACCATCAGGGCTAAAGCCAATCACAAACTGGGAATTACAGAAACACCAATGTCACTGTCCACAGCAAAGACAGTTTTATTTCACCATGGATTTAGAGGGTATTGGCCAAATATGAAGCACCTGCCCCAGAATGGATGCCTTCGAGCTCAAATTTGAAACTACTTTCAGGAAAAAGTTTCACTATCAGTGGAAAGAAAGATTTGAACCACAACGACAAGGAGTAAAGTATGCTAAGAAAAGTCAAGGTGAGGTTTTTCATGTAAAAACATTGTACCAACTCTCAGGCATGGCGGTGGTAGCATCATGCGGAGGGTCTGTTTAAGTGTTAACAGTATTGGTGCACTACATAAAGGGGATGGAAAAAAGGACATTTTTTTCAACTTCAAATCAAATCACCAACTAAGTGGTTAAAACTTAGACATGACTGGGTGTTCCAACAGGACACTGTTCTCAAACACATCAAAACTGGTTTTGGAATAGAGAAAACCAGTTAACATTAAGGTTGTTTAACATTAAGGAATGACTTTAACCTTAGCCCTATTACAGATTGAAGAACTATGCTTCAGATTTAATCTAAATTTAATCAATTCTAAATTAAATTTATATTAAGTCTAATATATTTGATAAGATATTGCAGAAACTTCCTGATAGCTATACAAGGAGCTTGGTCATTCAATACCTTGCTGGGATTTCATATTGGTGGGCTATTATCCATAGAACAGTTGGGGGTACATGTGTATATTTGAACCATTATGTATAATTATGACCCTTTGTGAATTAGAGCAAATCCATTCTCAGTATAATTCATGCACCCAATTATTGTTTTTTTATCATTGCAGTTGGATGATGTATAATCACTCCACCCTAAAAAGAAACTGTTTAAATAAATCACAATAAACCCCTAAAATAATCATCTGAAATTCATGCAAATTATGATTCTCTGTTATCTTCTGGCTAAAACTGCATGTAAGACCTTTTCTGTCATGAATCCTGAAACTTTGAATTTACAAACATGTAGGTGGTCCTTTTAAATCATTGGCATTTTTTGATTATAGGCACGAAACAGCGTGAGCTACAATTAAATATACTAATAACTCTATCAACCTCTATAAATACTGGTTTAATATTAATCAAAAGTCCCTATACAAGGAAAAAGTCACATCCATTAAAAAAAAACAAAAAACATTACCTAAAGACCACAAGGTTTTACCTTGTTTCAGAGTTATTGCACTGAACATCTTCAGTTACAAGTGAATTTAAAGCACATTCTTGCGGCTCATTTACTGTAAGAAAGTCACAGATACATTCATTTTGAAAATGCAAAGCTCTCCTTGTGAACAGCAAGTCACATTTCTCACATTTCCAGTGTAGAAACTTTGAGGAAACGCTGCAAAATAAGTTTGCTGTTGGCTGAGCAAACATTGATATGTGAACAGCTGGCACACTGCTCCTTTATTCTCACAGGAGGTACATACAACACGGCATGCTTCCATTCACTCATTTGGTTCTCAAGGCAACCTCATCAAATGTTGGCTCCTGTTCAGGGGGCATTCATGGAATTTAAGGTGCTTTATATGAAGCTAGAAAAGCACAAAAAGAGGAAAGGGATCACCTCATTTCAGCTCTTTCAGAATGAAAGAAATAAAGCTGTTGCTCAGCTCTGAACTTTGTACATCATTGTCCCTGATTATTCAGTGCTTCCATCTTGTGGCCCACCGAGACATCACAAGAGTCCCTAAGCAGTTGCTCAGCATGCAGCGGACATGCGTGGATTACATCTTTATTTGAGCCCTATCAGATTATAAACTGCTAATTGGAATTAAAAAGGTCTCTTAGCCATTCTATCTTGTCTCTGTTTTCATTTCTACCTGTTCTTTAAATTGCTTACTTCACAAACAGCATTGTATAAATTCAACACTCCAGGGTACAAGTGACAGATTTGTCCCATGTGTACAGATTCCTGCTGTGTTAAAACACAAACAGTAGTCTTTAAACTGGAATCAGAGTTATTTTCCTTTGAAACAGCAGGAAAATAGCCCATGCTCGATTCTTCTTCAAACCTGTAGCCCCAGGTATAAAACACAAACCATCTGCTGCCTTTGCGGAAGTTCACAAATAAACCCCTAAGAGATATTGGTTGCCATAGAAATCTCATTAAAGGTAAAACACGTTTCATGAGCCAATACAAAAGGCTGTAATTGACAGTGTTTCCATTCAACTCCTTCTTCAAGTTTTATCAGAAAAAGCAGGAACAAGAATAACATTTTGTACTGACTCTGCCCAGTCAGGATCATGGCTTCAGCTGCGATCTTTCTCTGCTCCTCGGTCCAGATCACAGCTTCCCGTGTGGAGCCGGAGCGCCCCCTGTCTGTGCAAAGTGCTCAAGGTCCTGAACTCCAGCGGCATGGTGTGAGGACTTGAGCTGGATGTGTACTCATACTTTAGAGTGTCGTAGTAGTGGTATTTAACTGGCCGGCCCTGCGGGCCGAGAGGAAATGGCCAGAAGCCGTAGAGGTGGATCTCCTCACAGAAGCGAGTAGCCATGGTGTACATGAGGAGGCCAGTGGTGGGACGCTTGATGTGGACGTTGTTAGTGAGCCAGTACCTGTTAACATAAGCATGCGGCTACTGTTAGCTGCAGCAAGCAAAGCAAAAAGTGAGCATTCATTCAAGCTTTGTGCAGCAGCACTTATCTGCTTCTGCGCTCCAAATGTTACAACACAAGTAAAGACTTCAAAGTTAGCACAAAGGTCTCTAAACTCATATTTTGTTATTTTAATCATTGCTTCATAAACATTATGATCAATTTTAAAACCCAAAGTTAAGCTGCTAAAACTTACAGACATTTTTCTTTTAACTAGAAATGTCCTGTTGAAATAAATGATCCAAGATCATGGTCCCAATAAAGGTATAAAATGATTCGAATTCTTGATGAAACCCAACACCTAACGCTTGCTGTTGTAACATCTGTGATTTCATGACTGCAGACAAATTAAAATCCTCTTAAAATACAAAACGCTGTTAGGTACATCACAACGTTTTCAACTGTCTCATTAACCATGTTTTTTGCTTTTACTTTGACTGCATAGTAAAGATAAATAAATAATACAGTATGTGGCCGATCCATGATTATATTAAACTTGAAGATGCTGGTCCAAGTGGGAAAAGGTTTGTAGATCACTCATTTAAAGAGTTTGGGTTTTCCCTCAACAATTTAACCTTAATAACGGCATTAACAGTGAAGCTGGGGGACTATCTTGGCTGCTGCATCTTTCTGTCTGTCTATGTAAAAGGGACTTTGTTTCAAAAAAGTGACTCCAGAAAAGTCTTTTCTGGTGTTATTGCAAACCTTTGGAGAGTGACATGAGAGCAGGTTTTGTTTTCAACTGTCTCACAAATTTTCCTCAAATATTGCTAAGTGAATTTCACTGGTGCAGAAGCTGAGCTTTTGAAGGATAATTCTGAGATAATTTCACTTAATAATTTTCAATTCACCTGTTGGGGTTTTTTTTGTTTACTGTAATTTTCTTATCCCTATGAAACAACTGACACTCGAAGTGTTTCACACAACTGCTGATTCTTTAGCTGAGTTTCACTTTGACAGCTTCAATGACAGAGAACTTGGCCTTTACACTCATTCCCCGTTTTTTAAAAGCAAAAATCCTATTTGTCCAGTCTGGACGCTGTCATTGCCTCAATCTCCCCCAGCAGTCTCTCCACACAATTTTAAAATGGTAATATTCAGAACAGTACATGGGTTCTGTATCATCATAACTCTAGAATAAAACTAATAATAAACAATGCACTATTAGTGAAGAATTTGATTAAGTTAATAGCAGCTCATTTTAATATT
The DNA here is from genome assembly GCA_014839685.1 of Anableps anableps. Classification (NCBI taxonomy): domain Eukaryota; kingdom Metazoa; phylum Chordata; class Actinopteri; order Cyprinodontiformes; family Anablepidae; genus Anableps; species Anableps anableps. The sequence goes on from CM026073.1 coordinate 27,282,550, forward strand.
GAACTGTGAGGAAACTAAATGTTGCAGTAAAAATTGAATTTCACTGTCAGAGCATGGAGCAGAAAGCCTGGCTTGTGTTTTTTTTTTTTTTTTTTAATCCTTTTTCAATACAGAGAGTTAGTTGGAGCAGACAAAATGGCATCATTTGGTCACTGACCAGCAGAGGAGGTTAGGCATTTAACAAGGCTGGCATGATTTGGAGCAGAACTGCTGAATAAAAGAGCCAAGAGCAGCACAAAAAAATTGCTGAGAGGGATTTTGGTTCAAGCCTGAAAAGACTGAAGGATGCATTTTACAAATTTGCAGGAAACAAGTCTATAAAAAAGGATCTGGACTCAAATCGCAGTTAGGAATTAAATGATTAAGGAGTTGGGCTAATATAAAAGTTTAATTGGATTTCCAATTTTCATCCTAATCCCTCCAAAAGCTACTGCTAATAGAAAAACACCAGTTTATTATAGTATAGTTAAAACTAATCCTTTTTTAGGCAAAACATAAATGCACACAGCAGTACAGTTGAAAACCAGATTTCAGCTGCAGCTCAATGAAATAGGAAACGACTGTGTGTTACTTGCTTCCTTGGTGTGAACTGGACAGACAACATGAGGTCTATCTGTCAAAAGCTTTCATCCCGCATCTCTTGCCAGTTGCCTGGCAATCTCCCAGTGACGACAGGACCCACTGCATCCTGCTGTTTTTTTCCACCAAGATAAAGTCAGAGCATCTGAGTGCTTTGCCTCTGCAGAAATCACTGGTGCTCTGCCTCGGCCCAAATTTGATTAGACTTACCCCAACATTTACATGCCGAGGTGGATATTTGTGCTTTGATTTGGACTGCCTAGATTGAATCTTTCAAGACTAAGCTTTGATGTGAGATTATGAGTGAAAATGTGTAAAATATAAAAGTATTTCCTTTAGATGGGACTTTCATTATATGTTGCACAAACTCCTCCATCTTATGGAGGTTTGCAATTGTGCCGTCTGCCAAAATGTCTGTTTGTATGACAAACCAAGTTCTGGCTCTTGAGGAGGTTTGGAGGATATTATAGAATGAAAAGCTTGACAGATTTGATGGACATTCACGCAGCTGCTATCTGTAATTTCACCACTGGGTGTCATTAAAGCTCATTATTGCTTCAAGTGGATGAGATACAGTTAGTTTTTTTCTGTCATTTCCCATGTGTCTTGTCTTAGCATTTGAGGCATACCATATAAAGAAACTGGTTGCCTACATGTGCCAGGGCAATTTTGCGCTACAAAAAGGATATCTCAAAACGAAATCCTAATTGCATGATTGACTTTATTAAATCAAGGCTGCATCCAACATCAAAGTAGGCAGGCCACATTGCGGTAATAGTAACCTGTGTCTGTTAGACTTTCAACCATTTGGATTATGTGTGTGTCAGTGCATTGATGTGTGCATGTGTGTGTGTATCAGGTGGGTGAGGGCATGTTTAGAAATAAGTATGTTGTGCTAAGTGGGTGTATGTGAGCCAGTTTGTCACCTGGAAGTGTACAATTGTTAGAGTGGTATGCATGGTAGAGAGTCTGCAACACAGAGTACCCAAGAGCAGCAAAGGTCAGGTGGTCTCGGTTCTGGAAGGCTGCAGCAAGTGTAAGCAGACTGACCAAAGGTACCACTCCAGGACAGCCATATTCCTAGCACTGGTAGGTCATCAGTAAAACACTAGCAGCAGCCTCCAGGCCAAAGAGGCACAATGTGAGACGTAGGGCATCCGACCCAGCCACACCGCCAACCACTGCTCCGCAGGTCAAGCCCATGACCCTTTGGCCCGCACCAACCACTGGCAAAAAGACAGCTCAGCACCAAGCAGGAAAGACCCCCCTGGAACTCTCAACATGCCAGATGCTTCCCCCCATGCCTGCAAGGTCCATCATCCCACAACTCAAGACCCTACTGATGTGTGGTGTTGCATCTGTTAGGGAGAAGGAGATGAATTTACCCTGGGGGCAAGCTCCCTAAATGGCCCCTGTTTGTTCCATCAATGGCCACAACAATACAATGCTGACCAAGGCCAGGGACTTCCCAGAGATCCCCAAAGACGTCAGGGAGGAGTCCCCACAGGACGGCTGCGCCGCAGGGTTGGAGCACTCTGGAAGAACCTGAGCCAGCCAATGAAAGTGAACCCACCACCATCAGCAGAGAACCCAGAGACCAGATGGACCAGCAGACACAATTTGGTATATGCATAAAAACCTTAGCCTCAGCTAGGCCAGCAGTGCATAACTGTAAAGTGAAAGGAAATTGATGCATGCATAAACCTAAAAAATGTGACTTGTATTTGTATGCATTGCAATTATAGCTGCCAGTGTTCTGGGCTACCAGTTTTCACATCTAGAGACAAGCAGAAAAAAAGGAGCCAATTCTTCTTTGCAAAATATCTCAAGCTCAGTCTGATTGGATTAAGACAACTGTGGACAGCAGTTTTCAAGTCTTGACACAGTTCTTTTAATGGGATTTAGGTCTGAACTTTAATTGGGCCGTTCTAACAAATGAACATGCTTTGATCTAAGCCAAAGGTTCTTAATCGTGGCTTTTGCAGCATTTAATGGCATGCTAAGTCATTTGAATCAGGTGTCCTGGAGCAGAGGCACCACTAAAACTGAAGGGCCGTGAGTCCTGAGGACCCACTGATCTAAACCATTCTGCCGTAGCTCAAGCTGTATGTTTAGAGCTATTGTTGTGCTGAAAATTGAACCTCTGCCACAGTTTAAACTCTTTTTGCAGTCTATGATAAGATTTTCTTCTTGGATTTTGTTGTATTTACCGCCATCCATCTTACCAGAAACTCTAACCAGCTTCCCTGTCTCTGCTGAAGAAATCAGAGAACAGTATAATACTGCTCACACTATGTTTCGCAGTGGCAGATTGTATGTTTAGTGTGATGTGCTATTTTTGTTTTATACCATATGTGGCATTTTGATCTTCCCAGACCACCTTCTTCCACACCTTTGCTGTGTTTCCTACACTAGTTGTGACAAACTGCAACTGTCTAGGATTTCTTTCAACAATGGCTTTCCTCTTTTCCTCTTTCACACAGACCAGATTTCTGAAGTCACAGTTTATTCTCTAATGTTTACTAACAGGTAAAAGGCGCTGAACACATATACATGCTACACTTTTCAGATATTCATTTGTAAAACAGATTTATACCGAATAATAATTTACTTCACATTTCACAATTATGCACCATTGTGTTGATCTATCACATAAAATCCCATTAAAATATTTGGAAGTTTGTTGTTGTAATAAGAGAAAATAAGAAAAAGTTGAATGACTATTTTTGTAAGTTAGGTGATGGTACAAAAACATGTAAAAAGAAAATTTTTCCTGCTGAGTGCCTGTGGGTTCCTGACTGCCACGAACCATAAGCGGAAAAATCAATTTGTTCAACGGTACGGGAAATAAGCATATTGCACGAAATGTCAAATGTCTTTGAGCAACAGGGACATTAACAAGTGCAAACAAAAGACTGATTTTATAGGAAACAAATCTAAAAAGAGGTGGTGCCATACATGATAAAGAAAAGAGACAGCTTCCACGCTGAGTGTCTCTGATGATGAGCTGTAAGGCTCTGGTTAAAAATAGCCACCTGGGCCTGCAGATTAGAGTCTGCCAGCACCCCTGATTATGCTGCTCACAGGTGCTCCTGTGAGATGCACCAGCTGCGCCTGCATCTCATCTTACCCTCGGACAGCGTGCAGAAGGCGCAGCGATGGGAAGGCGGTGCGCACATCCACAGTGTGCACCAGAATGAGGCGGAGGGCCCACTCCACGCGCTCCTCCCCGCCCTTCGCCATGAAGGCCGGGATCCACAGCACGCTGCCTCTGAGGTTCCGAAGGCGCTGCAGGAAGCGCTCCCTCCACTCGTCACTGACCAGGTCCTGAAAGGCCCGCTGCACCACAGAGGGGTTCATGGTCACCAGGTTGGTCCGCCGACCCACGTCCTGAGAATACTCCTCCACTGGGGCCAGGTTACACCTTAGAACAAGCAACACAAAACTGATTTTATATGACTACAAATGGAACCAGTCTCAAAATCCTTTTCAAGGAGAAAGTGAACTCTTTTTTTGCACATGATAAGATATATTTCCCCCCAATTTGTGCATCAGAAGAGCAACCAACCTAGCCTCTTCTTTCAGGAAAATGCCAGAACTCGAAGCTGGTTATTATCTCAGTGGGTAAATGATGTAATTAGTCCTAGTTGCCAGCCACAACTCTGAGGCTGGTGTTTTTCTCACCTTTTGATTTTCATGGTGTGCAATCATAGCAAATTGTGCTCCAGGTGACACCTACTGTGGAAAAACTGACACAAGGTAGTCATTTGAGCATAAATGTTTCTGTGTGTCTGCCAGTGTGCAGCTGATTCTGATAGCGGGAACGCGTTCCCTTTAGGAGACAGTGATTAAACTGCATAAATGACCAAATTAAATCAAAAGCAAAACAAAGTAAACAGCTACAGATCCACATCATTTTTTGTTAGGTTCCTGTGAGACTGTTTCACATCTTGGTCTAAGTAACATTTGTCATGATAGGCTTGTTTTGAGGAGTCAGTTGCTTTTGCAGATGCATGTTTTCTATATAAGATGAAGGTTTTGGAAATAATTGCCATCACAACTATGCAAGATGAATACATTGAAGTCGTTAGGTATGAAACTGAGTTTTTGACCCATTTGGGGCCCAATGTCTCATCTGACAACACGAATATGGTGGGCTGAGGGGGGTTTGCATAGGAAATCATGTCACAGTCCAAAAATGGTGATTTTGAAAGTCTTACAGCAGTTCAAATACTTTAATCTTAATTTAATCAATCTATGATTTATTTTCATCTTCTTAGGCTACAATTTAGCAAATATAAACATATCAACATGTGGGAAAAATATTGAGATTTATCCATAAATGTTGAAAATCCAGAGACTTTAAATAAATAAAATGATTTTTAATCTAAAACTTTTGGATAGTCTTGCACTGTTTAAAGCCTAGTTTGAGTGTTCCTGCTTAACATTCAACCAAGCATCTTGTTGAATGAGCAATTGGTATGCAAACACTGTTGCTGCTCTGTACCTGGTACCTCAAACACCATCAACCTACTTTGCAGAAACCAAGCAAAGGCAGAGGACTATATTTAGATGAGACATTATCTTCTCATCTCATGTGTGAGTGCCAAAGCAAATTCCTCAGCTCTTCAAAATGACACATTTCCTGTCCGCTGCCTTCAGCCAATGATTACCACAGAGATTTGATATTATTATCATGCAGCTGGAGAGTAACCATGACCCCTCCACATCAGTACACACACACACTCACAGACAGCAGGACCACTTTCTGTATCCAGAAAACGTGCACTCAGAATCTAAAGCTGTCAGTCTGCTTACGTCTCTATTTATGCACCAACATTAAAGTGGGTGATTTATGAGAAGGAGTTTTTCACTACCTCTGCATGTTCTGTTAGATCCCATCTAGCTCTGCCCAGAATCAGAAACACATTTCTTTTTATATCTGTTATCGCAGCAAGGCCAAAAACAGGTGTATTTTTCTTCTAGAGGCAGGTGGAAATGGTGATACATAAATCACACAAACAGAGAGAACAGGCTGATGGCTTCACAAACAGTGTCCTGTTTAGAAATCAGAACAAGAAGCAGGAGAGAGCCACAGACTTTCTCTGAGAAGTACATCATGCTGCAGGAGGATTTAAAACCATTTAAAAGTTGATTTTATCCATAATTAAGAATTTGGGTAAACAAATTTCAGTTGCTGCCATTTCAGTTTAGGAAAAAAGTCAATCCACCCACCTGATAACAAAGTCATGAGAGTCGATTTCTGGTCCGCAGCTGCTGTTCAGCAGGATCCCAGAGTTCCCCACGATGGCACAGCGGCTGTGATACTGGTTTTTCATCGGCGATGCAGTTGGCAACAGACGATAAAGATTCTCTGAGATGTTTGTGGTGCTTTGGCGATCAAACACATAGTGGATGATGTCTCCTGGCTTCAGTGTGCCCTTTAGAATAGAGATGTCTCTCTCTGGGTCAAGAAATCTGAGAATATTCTTTCTGTGAATAAGAGAAAACACGGTCTTGTTTAAAAGACTCGCCTCCGCAGACCCGGAGGAGGCAGCCATGACGAGGGATCAAAACGTACCTGATGAGGTTGGAGAGGGTCTTGTTAAAGGTCCAACTGCTTGACGAGAGTTTGGTGGTGCCGTTACAGCTTGGAGGATGAGGATATTTGGTGATTGTTGCTGCAGCAGTCGGCTCTGTCTGTGCTGCAGCCTTTCTAAATTAAAATCAAAAAGGAAAATGTTGACCTTTAAAAGTCTGATAACTGAGCCTGGTTATTCTGTCCAAATTATGGTGCTGTTTTTTTTCCTGACAGGCCCAAAACAGGTCTTCTTGCTGAACAAAACATGAAATATTTATAAAATATACTTTCTGCTAAAAACTGTATTTTCTTTTAATCTCTTTCTTGTCTTGCTTGAGTGCAGAAACATTAACCCAGAATCTGAGGCTGTTCCTTTTTTATTGGGTCATGGCTAGCCTTAATCATAGTTCAGTTTGAAATATCCCTTACTATGAATGAAGCACAATCACATTCAGAGAAGCTGCCACCACAGGATGTCTAATGTGCAGTATATATCTTTTCTTTAAATGAACAAATATTTTGGGTTTTTTTCAGCTCCTTTGATGACATTAATAAAGTTCAAACAGATTTGTTAAATTTTTCTTGGATATTCTACAACTTATCATCTTTATATGTCTCGATTTAGTTTACGTGGCCCTAACTCATTCATGGAGATAGTATTGATTTGAATTCAGCAGTATAATTAAAACTGAAGTATTGCTGTATGAAATACTGCAGTGTTTATTTAGTATTAGTTTTCCGAGATATATCTCACTAACAACGCTGCGTGACACATAGCTGGGTATTTATATCAGCTGCCTTAAAAAGTTATGACACACCCACTGTTAGTGACTCACTGTGTTATCAAGGCCGCAAAGGACTCTGAAATATCACACACACAGACCATTTGCCTCCCAGTTGGAGGTCCACACATATGTGGGCATCTGCAGCTCAATAAACTAGAATATTTCAAGCTTTTATTTCCGTTTATTTTGGGGGCATGGTTCATTAGCTAAAATTCTGTTTCTCAGGAAATTAAAATATATTAAACTAGACAAATTAAAAAAGACGTGTTTGTCAGCTGAAAGGTACGTGTGTGAAAACTTCACACTGGCCCACAAGCAGCTTGGATTATCGGCCTCCTTGCTCTTCCTCCAGACTCTTGATTTCCAAGTGAATTGAAAAACGTAATTTCATTTGATAAGAAGACTTTGGACCACTCAGCAACAGTAATTTAACCCAAGTAAGATGTTTCATTGTCTCTGAAGCTCTGACTCAAACCACAGCCCTTACCTTGTGAATCTCCCTCGAGCACATGAGTTAACTTTGCTTGACTTTGCTTAACTTTGCCTCTCAAGGCTGCAGTTATCTCTGTTGTTTGAGCACCTTTTCTACCACACTTTTCCCCTTCATTAAACTTTTATTGGTTTACTGGAACGTTGTTAGTTTCTTTGGCAATGACTTGTTGTGGCTTACCCTCTTTGTGGTGGATGCCAGTCAGTTTTCACCCAGACTTTCTGTAAGTAATAACATGTCTGTACAAAAAGCAATATTAATGCTCTTATGTAGAAAACAAATTTCCAAAGAAACAAAATTTTGGGTTTTCACTGGTTGTAAGCCATAATAATGAAAATAAAGAGCAATAGGTGTTTGAAATATGACACTTGTGTGAAATTAACCAATATGGGTTTGACTTTCTGAGATTAATTGCTGAAACAGATACACAGGAGATTCTCCTGTATATGAACTATAACTTGCTGTATAAAGATAAGATTTCTGACCTGTGAGGTTTTGGGACAAGCTGGTGCACGTTGGTCTTCTTTGTGAGTCCAATATTTCTGTGGAAAAAAGATTCAAATTGAATAACTATCCACTCCAGGCAGCTTATATTCACAGCTTTTACATCAAGGTTCAGGCTGGATTCAGAATTTGCCGCTTCTGAAGTGAGAGTGAAGGTGAAAAGAACTCTTCAGGGTTTTATTTCACTTTGAGAAACCCACTGTGAGCCCATTTGCTGATGTAATAAGGAGAAATCTGGCCTTAATGGAGCCTTATTAGGGCTGAGGGGAGGTTTTCTTTTCATAGGGAAGTGAGCTGGCTTTCTCCAGAGGCGCTGAATACATCCTCCATCATGCATTTACAGCAAATATGCAGCATGTGCATTTAGGTTTTCCAGCATCAGGCACTTTTAAACAAAACCATGACCTTGATCATGTCTGACAAGTTTACATCAAGCTGACAGAATCAGTCTAAATGAAGGAGTGATGAACTCCCTGATCATTTTTCCAGTCCTGGTGGCCTATAAACGTTTTACTATTAGGCTGCGTTTATGCAGAATTGGTTCTGGTTCCTCTCCCTCAGCGAGTCACAGACCAATGTGACCTCATTACAAAATGAACCACAGCCGGATAATTGCATTCTAAACAAGAAATGCTCTTGCTGAAGGGAGAAAACGTGAGAAGCAAAAAGTGTCACCCAAAAAAAGTAAAATTGATAAATAATTTTTGGTCAAGTGTGGCACAAGGTTTTCTTTTTTTTTTAAATTTATTTATTTATTTATGATCAAATGAAAAATAGATGATCTTGCAGGTGGAATGCAAGTGGGAGAAAATCATAGATAACCTGGAGTGATTCTGCTGCGCTGCTCAGCATTTCAAAGTCTGACAATTAAAAGAAAATAAGAAAACCGTTTTATATGTTCGCAATGTTTTCCCTCACTGCTCTCTCTCTCTCTCTCTCTCACTCACACACACACACACACACACACACACACACACACACACACACACACACACACACACACACACACACACAAATGCAGTTTCTCAATTTCAAAGCCTCTCTGCACACTCTTATAGTGGAAATGTATCCCATATCCCGCATGCTGCAAGACAAATAGCCAAATCCTTGGAGACCCGGGCAGACAGGCAGGCGGGCGGGCTGCTGTAGGAGCAGATGCACACTGTAACGAATCTGGAAAAAAAAAAAGCTTAACATTTAACTTCAAACTTCAATCAGTCCAAAGTAACTCGTTTTTATTTTGTTTTCTTTTCACATCTAAAACCACTCTCTACTCATTGATTCTTCCTCCATGCACCCCAGATAGATTAGATCTAACCTGCCGGACTGCAAACAATAGGCACAATGAGAGATGGAGGGTGTGGGGGTGTGGGGTACACTCATTGGATGAATTACGCGGGTTACTTACGCGCTTTCTTTTTCCACTTCTGCAATATCGTCAATTATCAAAAGCACAACCAGCAGCGTTAGAAAGCCAAACAACAGAGAGCGGAATACAGGCGGCATGGCTGAGGGGAGGTGGGCTGCAGCCGCCGGCCCGGGAGTCCCTCTTCCTTTCCTCCTTCTTTCCTTGCTTTCAGCGAGCTCCGCGTTACATCCACCTCCTTTTAATTCCCATCTGTAAACCCAGGACACGCACTGTCATCTTTTTTTTTTTTTCTCTCTCTCTCTCCCTCTTTCTCTCTTTCTTCTTATCGGACACTCCCCTGAGTAAGCTGTGGTCCTTCTCTCTCCTCCGAGCCTCCTCTTCCTCCTCGGATGTTGTGCGCTTCTGTCTCCCGACGGGGCGATGTGCCGCTGCAGTCTCCTGTCGTCTCAATTCCCCCAGTGAAACTTTGAAAGCGTGCATCCACACAGCTCTCCGCCGGAGCTGTGAGACCACATGCAGCCTTAAAGGCGCAGAGGACGGGCAAAAAAAAAAAAAAAAAAAAAAAAAAAAAAAAAAAAATACAAGTAAATAAATTAAGCTCTCCATCCACACCCCAGCGTTTGCATAAGTGGTCGAAATTGTGTTAGTTTTCCCAATCTGGACGCGCGCCTTGACTGTTGCATTTAAAGTTAAATGACAAAACAATTGAATGATGACGGAAAACTGCAAATTGCAGTATCATACCGTTAAGTATTTTCTTAGTAAATCTGAATATAAAGCCCCAGAAGTTGAGCTGTCTTCCAATGTATAGAGACACCCCCTAACCTCACCGCCAAATTTCATCAGCTAACAACCATAAACCTAATGTATTACACTGGAATTTTATGTGACAGACCAACACCAAGTGGTGTATAATGGGGAAGTAAAAGGAAAATAATCCATATTATTTGAAACGTTTTATAAATAAAAATAAAAAAGTGAGGTGTGCCTTTATCAATACTTCTACCTCTTTTGCTGCTGTCATAGGTTGTTTTTTTTTTTTTTATGGTATGCCTCCACCAGCTACAGTGGTTATGCTCATTTCTCAAAAGTAACTCAACATCATTCAGATTGAGTTAAAAGCTTCTGTGAGCATCAACTAAAAGTGACAAAAATCACACAAAAGTGCTTTGCTTTAAAGTCCATCTACCTCAAGCTGTATGTTTTTTGGTCATTTTTTCTTTTTCAGCATCTGATGGATTTTCTCAAAGCATTGTCCTGTATTTAACTCCATCCATCTTCCAATCAACTCTAAACCAGCATCCTTCTCCCTGCTCATTAGATCATGAGGCTACCATCTCCATATCATCATTTTACTTCACAAATATGGACTATACTTTGTTGTTTATCTACATCATGTAAACTCCCACTAAAAGACATTGAGGTTTGTGGATTTTAATGTGATAAACTTAAAGAACTCAAAGGGGTATGAATACTTTAAAAACCACAAAAAACTGGTCAAAAATGATTTATTAACTTCTTAGGGGGATGTTTCATATTATTTTGATAGAAATGAATACAATCAGTCTTCATGTCTATCATTGGGAAATGTTTATCTGACATGTACATGGAAAATTCATCAGCTCATTGTGCAAACAGCTGAATACTAATTTGTCCATGCCCCTCACTAGTTTATATTTAACTAAAAACATTGTTGTGGAAATTCTTATAAAGTGTTATGGGTTTTGGTTACCCACTGGTGTTCTTTACATCAAACTGGTTCTAGTGCTAGTTCAAAGTAAGTGCCCCTCAGCCTGTAGAAAATCTTTGTTTCAATAAAATGTAATCTTACTTGTTGAACTTATTTTTCTCCACTTTTGTTAATTAAAAGCTTGAATTAATCTTTTGCTATTTTCATCTATCCATGCATCCGCTTTCTTTTGGATAGACACATGACAGACATTTGTTCATGTTTATTCAAGGAAAAATGAATAAATTTTTGGGTCAAAACAAATCTACAGTGACAGTGTTCCCTGCTTTCACAAACCATGCATACATTATCTGACGAGTTCAATTAAGCAGACGGAGGGGGGGGGGTAAAAGTCTTATTTACACAAACTGAAAAGTGCAGCTGGTGCTTTGAGTGCATGAAAAATGACAAGACACGTATTGAAATTTATCCTGGAAAGAAAATCTGAAGCTGTCATCCCTCTCATGAATTATATGTAAATTTGTGTGATCTGGCTTTTGGAATTTTGCCTAAATTTACATCTTATATTTGTATCCTGTTTAAAGGTTTCTGATTTGTGCGAAGGAAATTAAATTCTCATTTGTCAGCTGCTATTTTTGGTTAACAGTTGCTGAAACATGGAGACAAACAAACAGCACAGACGAGACAGCAGTCGATGTACCCCAGAGTCGATTTACTGCTTCGTATTCTCCGCTCTGCTTGTGTCACAATTTATCTTAATAAAGCACTCTTTAGGCTAATTGACAGCTTTCGAGTCATGCCTGCAGCTGTCTCTGTGTCGACTGGTGGATTTATTTTGTGCATTTTTGACTTTCAACAAGGACATCTCAAAGCTGCGTTTTGTGTATGTGTGTTTGCGTCGCAGAGTATTGTCTTTTGTCTTCATGAAGAGTGTCATTGGTCTATAATTAGACTTTACAAGCTCCGGAGGACAAAACAGACACAGAGAGACAAACAGAATCACACCACACTTTAGTATTTTAAAGCATCTTCTATTTACATTCACAAAGGCCCTGAAATTATAATTACTGCATGATGTTGTTTCAATGAGAGTCTTCTACTTTGTCTGATTCATATACTAAACTTCTCATTAATAATTGCCATACACTGATTAACTATGGCCAAGATGGATCTGTGTTTGCTGATGTGATATTTTTACTTGATTCCATTGCATTTTTTTAATTTCATTCTTTCACCATAATCATATTGTCATAGACATCTGTGAGGACAACCAAAAAACAAGATTAGTTTAGATCCTACTGTTTGATATTTGGGGACATCTTCAGAGCTGTCATTCCTTTAAAGGGGCAGTATTATGTGTTTTCCAGGCACATATAATTATTTTATAGCACAATCAAATAACTATGTTACCTTCAATTGTTACAAACATGCTGTATATATCAAATATGACTTTAAAGAAATTTGACTTTGTAATTTAACTCCTTGACATTGGGCCTATGCTTCTTTAAGAAAGTCCTGCTGTTTCTGAAACTCTGCCTTCAGGAAGTCATCACATCACAACAGCCCTCCTCTATTAACCCTTTAACAATGTTTTTACCAGGGTTGCACTGAGAAGTAGCTCATACAGTGAGCTCAGCAGATGTGTGCAATGGTGAGCTATGGCTCCACCATTGTTTGCTAATTGCTGCTGGCTCGTCTGGAGGAGCTGAGTGAGGAAGTTTCGGGGGAGGGGTGCTCTGTGAGGCAAAAGCCTGGAATCTTGGAAACTGCAGCTCCAAAGAGGAGCTGCACCTCGAAGGCGGCTCTGGGTCCATCCAGGCGTTTTGCACAGCTGAATGGCTGCCAGGGAGATTAAAGGATTCCTCAAACATGCATGAAAGAATCAAGACAACACTCCAAATGCGTTTTTGATGAGAGAATAACATTATAACATGTAAAGCTAAAAAAAAGTCAATTTTACACAATAATGTCCCTTTAAAAACTTCAGGCAAAACAATCTCTGACTAATTTTTAGATTCAATGCATGTAAAAAAGGTACAAACACAGTGTAGAGAGTCACCATGCTAACAAACCAAAATGTCCTTTGACTCTGCTCACCATAGTGACCGAATAGCTGCAGGCAGCTGGCTTTCTCCACTGCTGCTCACCTCCTGAGCAGCAGGAGCAATATATTTCCACCTCTGGAAATATGTTGAGAATATGATTACCCAGAAAACATATCCAACTTCTATGTCTTGTTTGCCTGCATTTCTCTCAAACATCCATCCGTCCATCCATCTGCGTTAAAAATAATAGCAAATGTCATTAACCAGATTGAAATGGAGTTGTTCAAAATAACAGCATTGTGAAGTTTAATCAGTGAGATCATTCATTCTGTGAAAAAAAACAAGTATCACACAGGTGGCCCTTATTTCAGGATGTAGCCAGCCAATGTTGTACATGCTGGTTATAGAGCATTCCTAAACTAGGGAATTTCAGACACGGTCCAGATGAACAGCATATTTGGACTAAAATGTTGATTGTAGAAGGGAAAACCTAAAGAAGTCTGCTGAGTTAAAATGATCTCAAATGCTTTAAAATAGAAACAAATACCAGAAATATATGGAAGAAAACAGAAAACTACCATACCACTGGGTCAAAGTGTGACTAAAAAAGCAAAGACTCGGTCAATGATCAGTTCTGGGGTGATCAGAAAAGCTCTAGTTACCTGTGAGTACTGTAACAATTAGAAGAGGCCATTCTGATACCAAGCTGATGGAAAAAGATCCCCAAAATATCCCACTGCTGACAAAATGACAGGTGCTAAAGAGATTCCAATTTGCCAAAGTTGAAAGACACACTGACTGGCTTAAGAATAGGTGCAGTACTTTGTGGACTGATTAAAGGAACGTTCTTTTTGGGTCTTGGGGCTACAAGTAGTTTTCAAAGCCCCTAAACTCTGAATTTAAGCCACAGCAGCATGATATGGGGATGTTTCTCATAATATGGCATCAGGCCTATTTATCATATAGGCAACATATAGGTAATATACTAGGGATCTTGGATCAGCTTGAGTATATAGTCATGTTGCCTTAAAAAAAATATCTACATATTCCTTTAGAATTTGCATGGGAATATTCACTTTTGCTGCAGTTTTAATAATTTAAATCAAGCTACTATAATCTGGAGGACACGAGAATGTTTAGTTGTAGTCACTGCTTCACCCCAACAGCCAAACGGTAATGCTGCAGATGCCCAAAGTCTTCCACTCCACAGGTTGCCAGCCGAATCTCTTTGATGATAGAAAGTCAGTAGAATGTGACTCTCCTGTGTGACGCTTTGTGGAATCTTCCAAAACTCAGCTGTTTGTAATTTACTACTAGATTGTAAACCGATCCCCTATTTAGGAAAGGGAGGGCCAACTTTAATAAAACAGTCAAGTACTGTAAGGCAGCTAATTTGGGATTAGGACTCTGGTTTTGGGACCAGAAGTTATAATCGAGCTTGGGGCCGAAATAGTCTGGACTTGGACCAGCCCTTTTTAGTTATTTTTAATATTACAAATCAATATTTAGTTCTATTGTAACATTTCCATTTTCATTAAAATCTTTAACATAAATTTCTTTAACCAAACTCTATAAAAACTGAAGACCTTATTTATCACTCGTTTTTTTAAACCCTCATTTCATACCCATTCAGATTTTTTTAAAAAGCTTCCATTACTGTATTATAGTAGCTTACCTTCCCTCAGTAGTGTTTGTAGATTATATCAACACTGTAGCTCAATGTGTGACATAAATAATCACATTTACTGTTTGTAATGGATCTATATATTGTATGGTTCCCAATTTTTTTATTAGCACTGGGGTTCTTAAAAGATTTCTGCAAATGTTATTTTTCCTTATCCAAAATTTTTTTTTTTTTGATTCAGTAAAACACAACACATCAAAACTGACTACTTTCTATAAACGACAAACAAAGCATTCAAGTTTTAAGAGAATTTTCTGAAAAATAATTTATTTCCAGAGTAAAATAAATGATATGTTGCCATACAAAAAGTATAAGAAAAGGGACAAAACTGTAACTGCAACTGCAGAGAGACTATCGGAGTGAACTGAAGTGCAGTGTTAGGTTCAAATAAAGGAATAAACTCACTGTTTACTTAGTGAGCCAGTTCCTCAGGATAGTTTCTGCATCCTTTATGCTAAACACTAGGCTGAGTGTGAACACACAGATTAATTTTTTGTTCACAATAGTGAACTATACTTCAATCCTCAATATAAATATTCATAAATCATTTGTGACATAAAACAGACACATATCCCAAACAATTAATTATACTGGTCTTAGCTCAGATACAGTGGAATAAAACATCCTGGGCCTAATGAACCAATCATATAACTCCTAAACTTATTAACACGAATGTTGAAACACATAAAATAATTACTATAGATCTTCTCTGCATCTCCACTTGGTGCAGAGAACTGTATTATATATATATATATATATATATATATATATATATATATATATATATATATATATATATATATATATACAATTTTTTTATTTTTTTTGTTTGTGTATTCCTATATGTTGAATCCCTTTTAAGACAAATTAGGCTGAATACACTGCAAATTGATATGAAACAAACTGCTACAGTTAAAAAACAACTGCAGTCCTAAAAAAGGCTAATGCTAGAAACATGGACAAATCGGATCTGAATTGCACCTATGTGGCAAGACTTTACAGTCTAGTCCAAGCAAGTATTAAAAACAGTTTTTACAATCCAGCAAGAAAAATGAAAATGAAACTTGTTCCAGGCCACTATAATACCCTGGTCCAATCTGGTTCCGGGCGCCTTTGGTCTCTTCTTATAAGAAACCTGCTCTGAAGTGAAGTACAGTGACTCATCAGCTATTAATTTGTAAACACTTGGCAACTTTTAAACATCTGAAGAAAACATTTTTTTACTGTAAAATCCTATGTTTTAGAGTAAGAGACAGAACACAGTGCTGACTGAAAGGAGGTTGTCATTTTCCCACACAGGTCAGCAGGGTCATGACAGACCTAAACAGTATGGCAACTATAGCCGTAGTAGCATCTTGTTCATGCACTAGTAAACAACCAGAACAGACCCAACTGGAGCTGTGGAGTCGTCTTCTACCACTGAGTCACCGCAGGAATTACCTGACAACACCTCGCGGTTACAAAGAACTAGAATGGACCCTTTTGAAAAGCTCATGGGGTGAACCTCAGACCTGAACGGCCTTTTATCCTTTCAAAAATAAGATATTCTTATAAAACAGACTCCATATTTTCACAATACTCGTGGTCCTCCAGGTTGTATATAAACTTTGTCCTGTCCACGAGTTTGGGCCCGTCGCTGAGGGACGGGTAAAACTCAGTCGCCGTCAGGTTGCCCTCGTTTCCTTTGATGTATTTCTTGTAGTTCCTCCGCAGGCAGTACCATGTGGTAGTGTAGAGCAGGAAAGCCACAGCCTTGAGGATGATGGCAAGGCTCACATAGAGGAGTCTGTACTGCACGTTGTCGTAAAGGAGGCAGGCGCCCTTGTCGCCACAGTCAGAGCTCCAGAAGAGGCAGGTGGAATCGATCCCGGCGCCAAAGATCAGAGGAGGCGGGATGAATCCTGGAGACAGAAATACCGAACACCTTATTGAAATCTGGTGACATTAAAAATATCAGCAATTACCAACTAGATTATGCAACTACATTATTCCACCAGTTTTATTTTTTTTATACTTTTCCTTCTTACAAATTTGTTTGGTTTTCAGTTGAATTGAACAGGATAAATTTCAATTTATATTTTGGAAAAAGTTTTAAAACGATTTCTTTTTGCCTAATTTGATTATATATCAAAACCTGGCCTTTTAACAAGGGTGTGTACACCTGAGAGCCACTGTATGCCAATGAGCCGATGGGAAAACTGCATCAGAGGTTGCCAATTAACAAAGGACATGCATCAGGCATTAAATAAAAAAAAAAAAAAAAAAAAAAAAAAAAAAAAAAAAAGACTGTAACAATGTTTTTTAACCCAAAAACCAGAAACTTGGGACTGTTGTGATGTTTTATTAAACCACACAAAATATTAAAAATAGTGATTATTATAAATACATGGGTCTTACTGATCTAGCTCTAAATTTTAAAACACGTCTCTGCACTGATAAACAGAAAGAAATGTGTTCCTCTAAGAAATTTTAAGTAATGCTTACAAAAGAATGACTGATTCAGAATACAGTATTTAATAAGATATGGATCTAAGTGCTGATTTAAAGAAGTCACAAAAGTAAGTACGATGTTGAGCTCAATTTGTGGAAAACAGAGTCCTCCCTATTCTTAGGAAGAACAACTTGAATTTTTGATAATTACTTGTTTTAAAGGATAATTGTCTTTGTTAAATAAACAAGACATTTTTGATATAGTGTGGTCACTAAATTATTTAGATGCAATGTTTATTAATACAAGAATAGGATAAGAATTGAACTTATAGCTTACAATCAAATATATAGTTGGAAAACTGCATTCAGTCAATGAACTGGCCCTCAACCAGTTGCTGATGTGGCCCTTTGGGAAAACTAACAGACCACCCCTCCCTTAGATACTCTCGCTTAATACAAAAACAGAAAAGAAAGAAAGCCAGGGCAAAATTGTCCGATTAATTTTTCTTCGATCAATTCTTACCGAGGAGTCGTAACAAAAGGAACAACACTCCTAGAGCGTATGATTTCAGTTCAGGGCTCACGGTCCTTGAAGGGAAGCAGACAAAAAAAAAAAAAAGATAACATGTTACTTTCTTAAAGGAGTTGTATGATTCATCCAACACATCAAAGTGAACAGAAGGTTTTACCTGATCAGCACGATGACAGAGGGAGTCTGGGCCATGGCTCCCACGAGGCTGCAGACACATATGACACAGAGGAAAATGAGGAAAACCTCCTGGCAACCTGGCATTGGACATTTCCCGGGAGTAGCAGTGCCAGGACCCTTTTCGGAAGATATACAGGAGCAGCCAGTCAGGTTCTGTAAATATGAAAGAAAAGAAAAAAACATTAATTTGGAAAACGTCGATCTCCATTCATATTTGGAAACAGAAATTAAAAACATACTCATAACTAAAGAAATCAGGAGATTATGAGCTGCTATTTTCTTTAATCGAAGAAGGTCAACGACAGCCAAAACTTTAAACAAGTACATAAAACTCGACTGTCTCATATAAGCATGCTGATGACACAACTATGTAACACACATAGCACAGCATGTCAAACTGGTAGAAACACAGAAATTGCATCATTTAATCAACTCTGAAGCAATGCTCACAATTCTCAAGTCTCCTGTGGCACATCAATTTACCATAACTGGAGTTTTTTCGATAACTTTAAAATTAACAATGCTGTTTGTTTACATGACAAACTTAAACTGACACCATTTCAATAAACACTACTGTATTTAGGAGTGCACAGAAGATGTGAACTGCAGTTTTTGGGAGCAAATCTTAGCCACTACATGTTGGGGGGAAAAAAAAGCTCCATTTAACCTCCAAGGTAAGAGCCTGCTAACTGCTGGGTGTGTGCGTTAAGATGAGGTTCAGGGCGTTACACCCAACCACCCACTCACACGCCTGTTTTTGTGAGGCCTGACTATCGATAATACACAGTATCTGCCTTGCTGCTTGCTTTGAACATGACAACAATGCCTTCCTCTTTTATTTAAACTTAATATAAACTCGTCTCATGCCCTCGCCATCAACACTGATAGAATATAGGGAGGTGGTTTCTCAGCACCCTGGTTTACTTTGCAGGAGCCAGATGTTGGTAGGGAGTCTGCGTTTAATTTGCGTTACAAATTTGGTAATAACATGCTTTAACTCAGTCAAGATGAACTTGTAATGGTTCGAAATATATCATTTCTTCACAAGAAGAGAACAGGCTGCCACAGATTTTCACTTCAAGTATTCATGATGCCTGAAACTAAAAAAAAAAATGAAACTCACAGCTTGACCCCGTTTCTGATTAACTTGGCTTACAGTTATCCAGTACACATGCCATATTCAGAACAGGAGCGACAAAAATGACACGCGTACTTCAAACACATGATAGGATTTGATGTTCCACAAAATCCTCTTCATTAGTACGAAAAGCACATAGAAAGATGCTGAACTTGTATAACACTGGCAAATACCTGCGAAATGTTCGATGCGGTCTGGGAGGCGTCTGTCCGGGCGCAGCCGGCGAAGCAGGCAGAAAGGTAGGTGACCTCGTTGGAGCCGCACACCGGGCTTATGGACGAGGTGAAGCAGTTGCAGTGGCTGATGCACTGAGCCTCTGGTTTCTCACCCACATTTAGTGTCCTGAACAGAAACACAGGCGGCGATCTAAACTTCTTTTACCTCAGTGTCTAATAGATACGTCTGTACAAACCAAAGGCAACCCTTTTATGAGCAAATTATTTGTTTATTTTTAACACCTTGAGTTCGGGTTGTTAAATCAAAAGGACAAGATAGAGTTCCAAATATGCCTAAAGCAAGTTGGCTGCAAGTAGGAAAGAGTAACAGTTGAACCTGAATACATAAATGTTTCCATCCGAAAACATACCAGCGTTTTCATTGTTAGTGTTCTTTTGTCTGTTTGTTGTCTTTGCTGATGCTGTTGTAATACAACAATTTCCTTTTAGGGAATCATATCTGCCTACATTCAAAAACCAATAATTAGAACTATTTAGAAGCAATTATCTATTCTGAAGCTGCTGTACAGAAAAAGATGTGTAGTAAGATGTATCACAAATAAAGTGGATCACAAACAAAATTTTGATGCCGTCCTTGTCATTATCAAACACATTCTGGGTCAAAAGCAGAAATTACAACTGGTTCACAAAGCTCAGTTTGATTTGTTGAAGCAAGTAAGACATTTGACCACTTTTGAAATAATTTTTGGTGGCAATCCTCTGTATTTCTCATCTTACATTCACATGGACGTCCACATTCTTGATCTCCATTAATGGAATACTACCGTAAAGGACACTGTTGGTGTGCATGACTGTAAGAGTTATCTTCGTGTTGAATTAATCTCCTGATTATTATCTGGATTAACAGATTAACTCACTTTTCATTGGTTTCATTTCAGGAGCTCAGAGTAATAAATTATACATTTAAGATAACATGAATGATTAATGAATTAATTAATTGCAGATTACCTTTTTCCTAAATCGACAAATTGAGTCGTTGATATGTTGATATATTTTCAGTTTGAATTGTGATAGTAAAAAAGGCTCGATCATTAAACAAATTTTTGTATAATGATTCATGTTATGTTTACTATTTTTTTGAATACAGTACAGATCAAATTTATTGGCACTCCCTGGAACAGATGTGTAACCTTTCCATTTGTTTACTGATGACTGGGGGGGAAAAATCCCATATTAAGAAATTATTTTTTGGAAATTCCCCAATTATTGGCAAGCTGGCAAGCAGTTAATCCTAGGCTTAACCACCTTTTTGCCAATAAGAGAGCACATATTCTTCTACTAATAATTATCACAAAGTTGCTTTCAGAGTGAGAGAATTTTGACCAGTTCTCTTTGTATAATCTCTCTAGATGAACCAGAATTCTCGGTCCTCTTTCATACCCTTATCTTCTCAGCTCAACCCACAAGTTTTCCAGATAATTTAGCTCTGGCGACTATTATCACTTTGTTTCTGATTAACTATTTCCATGTTGATCTGGCCAAATGTTTTTGATTATTATCCCATTGAAAAATTATAATAACCTATTTTTAGTTTTTTTTTTAGCAGTGGCCAGTTTTTGATACAAACTGTCCTGATAATTTAAAGAGATTTTTTTTTTTTTTTTTTTTTTTTTTTATTATTATGCAAAGCAATCTCACAAATTCCCCAAAATAAAAAACAAGCCCACAATATCACGGATCTTCTGCTATACTTAACGTGAGCATCAGGAGCTTTTCCACATATTCATCCTCATTTCATGTCAAACCCATCAGCAATACTTGTTTTTTCTAACCAAAGCACATGGTTCCATTTAAAGACCCAGAGTTTAGTAAACGCTACGTTTACTTTTGTGATGGTAGGACAGAAAAGGCTTTTTTCCTGGCATGTTTCCCAAACAACCAGCTGGCAGATGGACAGCATCTAATGGTTGTAATAAGGAACTGGTGACCCCATGCTACCACTCTTAGCTGCTGTTCACAGTGAGCTTTAGAGCTTTTTATTGACCTCCTTTACCATCATCTTCACTCTACATGGTGGTAAGATATACTCAAGACCTCACCCGGCTTTGTTCGCCAGAGCTCTCATTGTTTCAGATTTCTTAATGAATACTCTAACTGTAGCTATGGCTATGTTTAGGTGAGCAGCTATTTTCTGACTAATGAGTATGACCGTATCTGCCTAACCTTTGTCACATGTTCTCTTCTCTTTCCTGTTTTTAAGTGACTAAGAAACAAGAGCCATAAATATGATGTGGCACACATCATATTTATACCCCAGGAAAACTGGACATCACGGATTACTAAACATAAATTTGTAAACATTGATCAATTTAAGCAAGGATACGGTTTGGTTACAGTTACATTTATTCTACAGAAACTGTGGCAGTAAGTTTGGCAGTACTGATTAAAAACAATTATTTTTGAGCATAATGTTTTGTTGTATGTTTCTAAAATGTTCAGGGGGACAATATCCTACTGCAGTAACTAAATGATTTATTCTGAGACTTTTAAAGCATCTTTACCAGGGTTGCATTAGAGGGCAATGTATTTGCTGATTTAAAAAGCTGACATTTTAGTATATATGAATATTTTACTACACTAGGAGGTCTCTGTTACTTGTTCTTATGTACAAGTAAAGCCACTATTAAAGCAAAGCAGAAAAAGCAACGGAAGGGCTGAGGATTGAGGCTCTCAGAAGGGTTGATTTAAAACTAGTATGAAACACAGTGTATCTAGAAGACCCTGACAACGACAGAATCAGAGACATCTATGCAAGTTTCTCTTTTTCGTGGGATTACTGTCCGTCTCAGTAACGCCTTTGCATTCAGCTCATGCAGCCCTCTGGAGTGCAAAGCCAAGCTGAATAGAAATCCTGTTTATAGATGAAATGAGGTGATGCAGATTTGTTTGTATAAATGGAAAACCCACTGCACCCTAACAAACGGAGGTGAGCTGCATTTTTATTGAGCAGGTCACCTTTAATAAAGCCGTCTAGCTATCTAAGCTAGAAGACTTTATGCTGTTAACTGCTTTTACTGTCAACAGTTATTTGAATAAATGGGCTCAAACGACTCAAAACAAAACTAATCACGATTATATTGAGTATTAATAAAATTCGCTTACAAAATATTCATTGTTCATCTGTGGCTTCCAGTCTATATTATCGTACATATTCTGTTCTCCTGTCATGCGGAGGCTCCATGTGGCGGATTAGAGAATGACATAGCTAAGTTTGTTAAGAGTTGTCAAACCAGAAAAATCAAGCATATGTCAAGAGATAAGTTTTCCAGTAAGTTAAAAGAGATAAAGTCAAGTAAGCTACATAGTGTCACTTACAGATGAACAATCCCAAAGTTTCCGACTAGTTTGACATGTAATCTTTTTATATCTAATACCCCTAAATATATTGCAGTGGAATCAATTAGTAAATAGAGTCCACCTGTGTGTAATGCAATCGTAGTATCATACACAACATTATAGCACATATTTAGCTGGTCGCTAAATACCCCAAAAGACTTATAAATGTGTTTCTATCCAGTATTATCACTATCACTGTTAGTTTCTCTGGAGATGATAAGGTGTCTGTAGCTTTGGTCAAGAGAAATAAAGAAATAGTTACTGGTTGAAAAGGAATAATTGTAGCAGATATTCCACAAAGTCGTGGAATATTTGCCATTGTGAGAGAACAATTAAAGAACCAAGTGCAGCCAGAGGTAAACTTTTACAGGATGTGTTATTTTTAGTGCCTACATGCCTCATAGGTTCCATCCTGCAATCATCAATAAACACAGGCGCTGAGTGTTTTCCTTACTCGTTGCCGTACGATACAGTGACTCCAGCGACCGGCCCTGTGTCGCAGCCCAGAAACAGGAAGGAGACATAGCAGGCAGTGGAGATCAGGTTGACCAGCATGGCCATGCGGATGGCTCCCAGCGCTGACAGGTTCAGCTTCTTCACCAGCAGGCCACCCATGAAGATTCCCAGACACGCACAGGGAATGGCCGTCATGCCTTAACCACAACAGGGAGATCCCCAAATAATAATTACTTCACAGGTTTTAATGCATGCTTGTGTTATCTGTTGCATTTTAATCTTAGTGAACAGACCTAACAGTTGGTTTGCAGAGGTGGTGGTGAGATTGAACTGCTGCTCGAGGTATTTTCCCAGAAAGGCTGCGAAGCCAGCCACGACTGCAATCTCCATGCAGGCAGCCAGGATGATGCAGGTGAAGACGGGGTTTGACAGCAGGTGCTTCGTCACCTTAGGGATCACTGATGGTAAAACACAAAAGGGAGAATGAGCATTAATGTCCTGACAAACCGGTTTGTCAGGACTTAATTTTTTGAGTTTAACAAGCAACTCACAGGAATAATCACCCAAAAATACCTTGGAAAAGTATATTTTGCTATGTTACAGTTACACGTCAATGTCTTCAACACAGATTTTTTGTGACCAGCACAGATGAAAGAACCCCCCCCTCCCGCCACCACCCAACATCTTCCACACGTGGAAGAGGTTGTTTTGGTGAGATAAGACAGAAATTGAATTATCTGGCCAAGATCCAAAATGCTATGTGTGGCCAAAAACTAAAGCCGCACATCATTCTGAATACACCATCCCAATGGTGAAACATGGCGGTAGAGGCATCATGCTGTGGGAATGCTTTCTTCAATAGGGATAGGGAAGCTGGTCAGACTTGATGGGAGGATAATGGATGGCGGTAAATAGAAGGTAAACCTGGAAGAAAGTCTGCTGAAAAGACTTGAATGGGGGTGGAGATTCTCCTTCCTGCAGAACAATGATCCTAAACATACAGCCAAAGTTACAATGTAATGGTTTAGAATGTCCATATACATGTGTTAGAATGACCCAGTCAAAGTTCAGACCTAAATCCATGTAAGAATCTGTGGCAAGATTTAAAAACTGTTCTTAATTCCTCAGATTTTGACTGAGCTTAATAAGAACAATTTGACTAAATTCTGACCTCTGCTGGTGAAAAACTGCTTGAGATATATTCCAAAAAGCTTGCAGCTGTAAGAGCAGCAAAAGGTGATCTTAGAAAGTCTCAACTCGGGTTCTGAATAGAATGCAGGAAAAGATTTTTCGATTTTTATTTGGAAAAAATTTGCAAAGCATGCATCCTTTTCCTTCTACTTTATAATTATGCACAATCTTATGTTGTTGTCACACAAAATTCCTCTGAAGTACAACAAAAAACCAAACTCCAGTGCAACACCACAGAATAAGAGACCTTTACAAGCCCCATTTTAAAGACCTAATTGCACTGCATGTATTTTACATGGTCTATATGTGAATCAATGTTTTCCTTCTTGCAGAACTGCATGCTCACCTCTCAGCTGCTGACAGCAGGTGGGGCTGTTGGCAGCCTCATGGCTGAGCACAACTCCATTGCTGGGCTTTGGAGTCTCATATTCTTGGCTGTGAGAAGGAGGCAGCATAACCTGCTCGCTCTCTGTTCCCTCATCCCTGTCCCTCGTCGGCAGTGAGTGAGGAAAACCGAACATCAGGAGGGCCGAGAAGAAGAGTAAGGCACCACACAGCAGGAAGCCCCCCCACCAGGCCCCGATCCACCGTGGGTCGTCTGGAGTGATGCTCAGTTTACCTGTGATGAGAAACAAATCAATGAGCTGTATCTGAGAGAAACAGAAAAACCCCCACATTTTATTGATGGGACAACTGAGCTCACTGGTGTCAATGAAGATGAAGTCCACATAGAATTTAGTGCAGACGGAGCCGAGGATGAAGCCACAGGCAGGGCCGAACACCAGCGTAGAGAAGAGGATTCCTGCAAAGGGGCAAGCACAGGTTTTGATTACTTAAAAAACAACCTTTCAAATAACTACAGTAATCAGATATCTGTTGTTGTGTATATGGCTTTAAGATGTTGCTTCCCTCTCATAGCAAACCAGCTTCTTTAACAAGTCATTGCTAAAGAAGCTGGCTGATAACAGAGTACTGGCTTAAAGAATATCAGTGGAAAGTTAAATGGAAGGAAGAAAAGCAACATGGATAAGCACAGTCAAAGCACAGTGACACAAAGCCCATTCAGGAGTTCAGGGAGATTCAGAAACTGTGGCATTCCTGGTGTTAAGCCACTTCTGAGCCAGAGATTAAACCAGAAACATCTAACCTGGGCAAAGAGGACTGGACTGCTGCTCAATAACCCAAAACATATTTTGATGATGGAAGGAAACTTCACATTTCATTTGGAACTCAAGGTCCCAGAATATAAAGGGAGAGTGGAGAGGCCTGCGATCCAGGGTGAAGTTTCCACAATAGAGCCATGTCAGTTTTAAGAAGTCCAAAGTCATAACAGCTTTCTATCAAAACATTTTAAAGCGCTTCATGCGTCCCTCTGCTGACAAGCTTTATGGAGATGTTGATTTCATTGTCCAGCAAGACTATTTTATCTGCCCCCACTGCCAGAAGTACCATCACCTGATTTAATGACCATAGCATCACTGTGCTTGACAGAGCAGCAAACTTGCCTGACCTAAACCCCCATACAGAGTCTATGAAGTATTGTCAACAGCAAGACGAGAGACACCAGACTCAACAATGCAGATGAGCTGAAGACTGCTTTTAAAACAATCTGTACTTCCTGAATAAATCAGCAGTGCAACAGGCTGATCGCCGCCATGTCATGCCCCACTGGTCCGGTAATCCATGCAAATGCAGCCCAGACCAAGTATCGATTGAATACATAATGCGCACTCCATAGACACTTCTTAGTAGGCAAACATTTCTGTAATATTTTTTTCACTGGTTTTATATAACATTCTAATGTTCTACATTTAGGTTTTCAAAAGCTGTAAGCCATTATCATCAGAATTAAGAGAAGTGCATTACTGAAGTAAAATGAACTTTTCAATGATATTCTCATTAATTCATATACACCTGTACATGTACAGAATAGGGCATCATCATGGCAATATCAATGCATGAAATTTTCATATCTCAAAGGACTGTTTAAAGTGCAAACACTGTTGGCTAAAATATTCCAAGTGTTATGAACTTGCATTTTTCATGCTAATGTAATATTTATCCAGTTGGACCGAGTTTCACTTGTGCTTGCAATGGACACAAATGGCATTGCCCAAAATGCCAACTGTCACAGAGTGTCGGAAGCACAGGTGACAAGGAGGGAAAGAAAAAAAAATAGGCAAATATTGCAACTGATATTGCCATCGCAATATTTTTGAATATCGTGCAGCCCTAGTACAGAACTCCACAATATCACAAAATCTGCCAAGGAACAACTAGAGTTTGATGTCAGAGCTTAGGGTGTTGTGCTGAACCAGCCTTAAAACTCATGCAGGCATAACTCTGCATCATTTGAATACATAAACATAAGTCCAATGCATGCAGGTCAAACAGATTGAACTCATAACATGTCACATATTCAAACCAGAATTATGAATTTTCTGATTGTTACCTTTAACTTTAATGTGTCCTTTTTTAAAAATAGTAAAGTGAGTAGCAAGACTGCAAACAGTTAAGAATTTCGACTGAGAGATTAAATCAGTTGGTTTAGAAACCATAAGGCAAACGTATCAGAAGAGGCAGTGTCAGTGATGCTTGCATTCTTTTATGCCCCTCAAACTTGCACTGAAGAAGATTAAACCACATGCAGGAAGAGAAACACACGCCTGACGGCAGACAGGATCTCACATCTCCTCCAGCGGGCAGTTGAAGATGAAATTTCTGAGCTTGATCCGAAATTCTAATTAGAGCGGGCCGCGAGCATGAACCTGTGACTCAGACTGCAGGAAGATAATGAAGAGTCAAAGCTCAATTTGGGAGGCAAATTTTCCTCCCAGGCTTTATCTCCTCTGATGTGTGGCAATATAAGACTTTTCTTTAGAGGGCTAGAAGATGTATAGCAAACAGAAACAATCGATCGCTGCACAGGAGCAAAAGCAACATTTCACTGGCCTCAAGTTGGCTTTTGATCGCAGTTCTCAGCATCTGATTCCAGGAGCAGCCACTTAATGAAGTACGGAAACTGTGACTAAGCTTTGTGTTGCTCTCCTGGTGCCAAGAGTAAACTCGATGGTCTGCTTCCTGCTTTGACCACCCACTTAGGAAGGGAGGCGACGCAGTCACATAAACGTAGCCTCGATCACATCACAGTTTATTTTTCACATAAAGGAAATGACTCACAGATTCATTAAGTGGAGCTCAGTAGCTACACACCGTGCTACAAACAGCTTCTCTGAGTGGAAAAAGAACTGGGATGGTAACACTTGGTTTTTTTTCTTGTGAAACCACAACTGAGACACGTTTGTTGTCGACGACAAAAGCAGCACGGAAATGATCACACACAGATGCATCTACGAGGCACCAGAGCCAGTACAGGTCTCTACCTCCTTCCTCCTCCTGGTAGCTTCTGAGATTCTGCTACATGGACAAGATGTACGCATCCCAGTTACAAAAACAATCTCCCATGAAGCTCTGAAGCCCAAAAGCAAACTGATGTACAGGAAGGTATTGCTGCGGCACACAAAAGGGAGGGGTGTTTACCAAAAAAGATAGAAACTACAGATTAGCAGCACCTTCAGAAAAAAATAACCCCAGAAGAGCGCGGCAGCCACAATGTAACGACCACATTTACCCATGGTGTTGCAAATGAGGTTGGTGTGCTCCGTTTCCTTAGAAACCGAGTGTTGTCTTCTTGTGATGACAACATCACAATTGCTTGCACCACGGGAAATCTCAGGGAGGAAATTCAGTTAGAAAAAAAAAAAAAAAAAAGAAAAAGTCACTTTCAGGGAGGTGATGGCCCAGCGAAACCGCAATTCGGCGACCACGGGGAGGAGGAATGTTTCCACTAACATCCGTTCTAACACATGGTTGCTTTAAGGTACGTTGGCTGATAAAATTGTCCCACATGGTGAGCAGTTTTGCATATGAAAATGATCCCCGAAACCTGAACAAGCATGGCCCCCACAATATCAGTTTGAGGCTTCTTGGCAGAATACAACAGGATCCTGTGATTTTAAAGTTGATGCCAATCTTCATATGAATTAAATCAACTTTTAGGACTAGGCTTTCCTTTTTGATAAACTTACAGTTTGAGCGGCTTAGATTGTCCTGAGCTGTCTCAGTAGTTCTGCTGCTATAGTCTTCAGCTGATGTAGGTAATTCAGACTCTTCATTTATTGCTGCCATTAACTTTGTATGCTCTCTGTCTGTTTTTTTTCCATACATACTATGCTTGGTCTGGTGTTTCTGTCTGTGACCCATTGGTGGATTGGGGTTACTATTACTTTCGTGTACTCTCTTTGTCTTTCTTTCCCAGAGAATGTACTCTTGGTCTGGTTTCTTTGCTTAGCTGTGTCTCTTTTCTGGATGGAGCCATTGACCGAACTATTGTGGCCATGTATTTTGTATAATATCGCTTTGTTTTCTTTCCATAAAGTGCACCCATGGCCCAGTGGAATGGAGCAAAACCAGGTAAACTTCTTTATTCATTTTTAGTAGAACCTCAGTAAAAATGTGGGAACTAACATCCCTAACTGAACAATCCCATCTGACTGTTTATAGTTTTCAGATAACCTATAAACTAATTTTCCAAAAGGTTCTACCCTGTGATCTTTGCGCCTCAGTTTACTTTTTGTTTTTCCCGAAAAAGCCGCCATTGTTGTTGTTGTCCACACTTTACCAATAAGATGACAACCTGCATCTGTACATGTTGTAAAGGGACACATTTTACCTATTTGAAAGCAGGATTAAGCAGGAAGTAAGAAAACCTAAATTAAGCCCATTAACTCCCCATGAGGGACAACATAGAGCTGGCTGTAATCTTCGCAATACGCTGCTTTCCAAACAACCTCTAAATCCCCCTTTTTTCCTTCCAGCGGTCCCACTACAAGATAAGAACAAAACAAACTTATTTGTTCATGCTGTACTTTGCTTAAGCCTTTTAGTACGCTGTGAATTATGGTCTCAGGGGAGGATGTCAGAAGTAATTCAATAACAAAGCTTGGATCTAGAGTTTTTGTCTCACACTAATTTACTTAGAAACCACTGGAAAGGGCTGCAGAGCCACTGTGCATGAGGCCTGTCCTTTCCAAGATATTAATTAACCAGAAGATGAATCACAGAGCCCCTGCACTGCAGCTGAAAAGGGAGTTTAGAGTCAACATTAAACATTCACATTCAAGTAACTCCATCAGGCTTTCATATTCATTCATCCAGAACATTAAAGCATAGATTGAGATATAAGAAAAGATAACAACTGTGTCAAATGAAACCCAGAGAGGATTCATTCCACGCATCTTTTTTTAGGGCTGAAATGATAAGCTGATACAGTCAAAAGGTTAACAAGAAATGCAACATAACTCTCGGTTAACTTTCTGCTCTCAGGGCACAAACAGAATTCCTCCTTCTCCTCTTTTAATCCTGCTCAAGTTGGCTCAGTAATCCTCTGAGCTAAATAGGAGCCGAGGGATGGAGTAATGTGGATGGCCATGCAGCAGCTCGTGTCACTTTCACAACTGGGACGAGTTTGAGAAACTGAGAGTGATCTAAATGATTACTGAAGATAAGCCAGGAGCCAGTGTCTCAGCATCTCATCATCTCCAGAGTTTGAACACAAGTTTTGTCACATAATCAATAATAGGCAGCAGGAGGAAGGTCTCTTGGGTAAGAATGACAGAATACAGCTGATTTAAGATCATTCTGATTATTTTTAACATTAAATACTACAAGATTTAAGGAGGCCCTCTCATGTTTTTCTGCCTAACAGTAGTTCATGAAAACTATTGTACCTAGGAATTAAGTTTTAAAACTGAAAAGCCACAATTTGTGGTAAGATGAGGGGAAACCATTACTTTTGTTTCCAGTATGATAATCTAACATTGTCTAAAAACTCAAGCAGCAACAATCGTCTTCCACTTCTGCTGCTTAATAAACAATATTTTTACTGTAATGACTGTTCCTCAGTTTGTCACACAAATTTGTATACATTTGTGTGACAAATTTCATGACATAAAAAACATTTATATCATGAATTTAAAGCAAATTTAAATAACTTATTTACAAAATTGACTGGTTTTAAAGGAAACTATTTGTGCTCATTTCAATTTATTTTTAACCTTGAAGACATTTTACTTCTACTAGTATGTGCGACTTTAAATCTTTCTGACTTTTCTAAGGCCTCTCCCTTTGAGCATCAACTCACCCTCCTGATAGGAAGGTTCACTGAGTGTAGATTCCAAACTCAAACATGTTCAAGCCTGAACCTGACTCAAAATGTCAGTTTTTAGTGTCTGCGGCATTTTTACAGCAAGTAAAGATCAGCATCAGATTATTGTCAACACATAGCAGGAATAAAGTCATTTATTGTGTGTGACAAAATAGGTGACGGACTGAGAGCAGCTTTGTTATTGTCTTTCATTGTGATAGCCATGCTTAATATGTTCATCCATGTTGCACAGTTTGCAAGTAAATATAAAATAAAAATATATCCTTGTAATAACACAAGTATCTTCTAAAATTTTGACATATCTAACTACAAGTTGTACTTTTCATATCTTAAAAATATTTTGGTGTACACATAAATTTAATGACTTTCAATCCCTGCAAACTCAACTTTCAACATCTCTTTGTGCATCTTTGATTGCTTTTTCATGTTTTCTGGTGATGTTACAGAAAACAGCTTGTTTATTAATTCTCAATCAAACTATCTAAGGTAGACATTCCTAAAGCTGCTTCTTGCTGCAGGAGTGCTATCTTAACTTTCAGCGAGCCACATTAGCTGTTTCTGTATAACTATGACTTGCTTTGAACGGTTACAATAAATGTGAGAAACTGGTGACACATTTCACTCTGAGTATTTAGTAGCTTTTCCTCAACCTTTACATGGTTTCTCACAAAAAGGATCCCCATACATATTTAAGGAAGGTAGACCTTAAATATGTAGCTACTTCTGGTCTACACAAAATACATACAACCGCCTATGAGTAAATAATGTGTGGACTATTTAAAGTCAACTAGACTGGCCTAAAGAGGAAGAAGTGTGAAGCAGCCGATTGTATCAAACAATCTGTTGATGTCATTTCCTCAGTCAGTTAAATTGTGAAAGAAGCTATCATAAATGGAGGGAAGACTGACTTTCTAAAGACTAAATGTTATATGGAGAGAGTGAACTCAGTTAAATAGTCAGCAGCAGAAAGCCATTTCTCTTTAAAAGGTATTATTTCTTCAACTTGAAGAGGGGCAGAAATGTAAAGACTGCATGAAAATTGTAATTTGTCAACTGCCTCTAAGTTCACGTCCCATTCGTCAGAATGTATGCGAAAAAATGCATGTGGACTTTATGTTTTGATACATGAAAACTAGTCCACCATTTCCCAATCTTCCCTCCATCCATGTTATTGTGTCTCAAACATAATAACAAAAATGGCTACTCTATAAAAATTATATAAATAGCTGTTATCACAGTCTTGAAATACAAGTACCATATTTTGCAAAAGATAAAGAGTGGTTTTGATCAACCTCAGGAAAACATCCCAGATAAGTGTTATACAGTCTTATGTTTTTTTCATCTTACTGTTTAGACTTAAAGATATTGGCCTCTTATTCACCCCAACAGAAATGACAACATTCTTATCTTACATTTCTCTAGAAACATTTATGAGCTGTAAACAGTTTTAAACAACACCGCCTACAGGTGATGCTATTATTTAAAACCAACAGTATCGACAGGAAATAACAGGAAACATTAAAACTACTTGACAGGATATGCTATTATTATGATTATTAGGATTATGTCTCATAAATCTGACAAGTTTGCAAATTTGCATCAGTTAGGTAAAGTACTAATTTGCTGAGAGTTACAAAGAATCCAAACAGACTTGTTTTCTTTTTATGTCTAGAAAACGGAGTTGGGGTTCCCAACAAAACCCTCTATGCCCAGATAAACTCTAAAACCTTGTGGAAGAAAGTGTCACAATCTGAAGAAAACAAACTTGAAATTTGGGACAGTTTGTAAGTTTGACACAATAAGAAAACAGAGCATTACCTAAGAATAGCATAAACCATGGTGAAACATGAAGAGAAGTGAAATTTCTTCAGTTACAGAAAGCTCAAGATGAAGACAGATCCTATTTTGAAGCATCACATTGAGTCTAAGCAGCCATCCAAATTGAATAAAGAAAGATTGAATTTAAACAAACCAGAATGTGACATCCAGATTGCTATGTAAACTTAACTGCTCTCATGGTGTCGGGACACGAGCACGTAAAAGTCATACCTTGTCCTCTCTAAAGCAAGGGCTATTTTGATGAAGTACAGAACAGATTAATAGCCTCCCAAATTTCAGAGCTAACAGCATTAGACGGCAGCTTTCACCAAAGAAAACAAAGCCTTGACCCGCCCGAGAAGCTTCAAGAATCAATGTTAAAAACTCTCATCAAAAAAACACATTCTTCACCACGCTGCAACAAATGATTCTGTGATCAAGAGGATTTTAACTAATAGGTTAAGTAAAATGTATGTAATTACTTAACTTAATGTTAACTTTTCTTGTTTTGTAGTGTTTTATTAATACATACTAGTTATATAAATATACTCTGCAAAATATTTTTATCACACAACAGAGAACTTGTATTAAATGTAATTTAGCATTGTAAAAGTGAAGGGAAAAAAGCTGTTCCTTTTAGCTGGGAAAATACTTTACTGTTTAATCAGCTGGAAAAAGTGAAATGATTGTGTGATTTTATGTGGTTTGAAAAGTTACTTCAGTAAATCTGAAAACAAAATGCATGAATACTTGTGAGTATGCTGTAAAACATTTGAGCCGCATTTACTTGCGTCTAACTTCTACGCTATAAGTCAAAGAAATCTTGCAAGTTTTAGATTTTGAACTTAGATGTGTGAGTTTGTGAAAGATAAACTTACTGTAGTAAGCTGAGCTGACTTTTTATTAATTTTGTCATATCTCTAAGAGTTGAGTAAACAAGGGTTTTTAAGTTAGCACTTAAAAAAACTGGGTTGGTAATGGAAACTATTTCCCAGGGTGCTTAGTGGCATGTTTTTGTATCCTGTGTTGAACCGTGAGTGAGATGGAAGTGTGTTAAAATTGACGTGCCACTTGTGTGTTTTTAAGGTAAACAAGTCTCTGTTATGCCTCGTGCCCAGTGGAGAAAGCCCCCCCACCCAAAGAAAAAAAAAAAAAAACATAGTAAAATCGAATTAATAATATTGGTTGTAATGTGTTGTGTTTATTTTATTGAGTAGATTTAGGGTATTCTTTTTTACATTGTATATGGATATGTCAAAAGAACATTTAGAAACTTCTTTGTCCTCTGAAAATGTTGAAAGAGGGGGTATTATGTATTTTTCAGGCTCATAGTGCCAATTTATATGACAATCAAGTAACTATGTTACATTCAGTTGTTATGAAAATGCTGTATATATAAAATAAATTTGATGCCTTGAAATTGGCCTCTGTCTCTTTAAGAAGCTCCTATTCTTTCCGACACTCCCCCTTCAGCACGTCATCACAACGTTTCTCCATTATCATGTTCATAACTGTTCTTAGGAACGTTGGACTGAGAAGTAGTGTGTATAATGAGCTCAGCAATAGCGCAGTACCACCAGGTGTTTACTAATTGCTACTGCCACTAGTCTGGTGGAGCTGTGTGGGAGAGGGGTGCTCTGTGAGGCAGAAGCTTGGATGGGGACTGCAGCTACAGACAGGAATTTTTCTGTAAATAGACGGCGCATTATATGAGCATGTTTTTAGGGACCCCCAAATGACTGCCACGGGAGATTCAAAGACTTCTCAAACATGCAAAAAAGAATCAAAGCAATGCTCCAGGTATGGGTTTGATGAGGGAATAACATTATAACATGATATATAGTTTTAAAAAAAAAGTCGACTTTACATAACATTTCCCCCTTAAGCTCCAACATGACAGTGAACGTATTTAAATTGGTAAAAAAACAAAACAAACCAAAAAAAACCCAAATCCCCCTCCCCCCCAAAAAAAACGGATTGTCAGCTTTGCAGTGAATTTTTATTAAAATATGTTTTTCTCATGAGTCTTTAAGTGATAATAGAATAGGAATATCCAAAATAATAAAAATAAAAAGGACGTACACAGGTTATTTTGTATCCTGTGATAACCCTGTTGAGTGCACACAGTCATGACCTAAATAACATGCCAAAGCTTATCGCAGGCTCTCAACTCACATTCAAATGCCATTACATCAGAATCATCCGACATTAACTTCCGCTTACGTCAGATCATCTAAAATTTCAAACTGGCCCTTTGCACACAGAAAGCCACAGAATCAGACACTAAAATAACCTCCTCTTCCACATTCCCATCGGAACCAGAGCATAAATGGGTTGAAACAGTTTCAGTGATGCCATATGGTTGCTGAATAAAAACTGCAGCCTGAGGACATGTTTAATGCTATTAGCCTTTTGACCCCCTGACGATGAGCAGTGAGGTTACTACAGCACAAAGTCCATCATGCGCTTGGCTCACATGCAGGCTTTTAGCAAGGCGTTTTTCCTAAACAAACTGATGATAAACTGAGCTTTGTCTCGATTTAAGCCCAAGACAGGTTGGAGCTAGATATCGGAGGTTGAAGCAGGGCATTAAGGATGATTTCATTAGTGCATTTTAGCAACACACTGCATCCGGCTCCTGTTGGGAGGATGTTAAGATGTGTCTGATTTTCTGTGTGCAACTGAGAAGTCGTACTTCAGCATTCAATATTCTTCTGTTTTTACAACCTCTCTCCAATTTTAAGGACCCAAAGCACAGCCCAGAAGTCCCAGAATTCATTCTTTGCAGATATGGGCAGATTTCAGAGTCTCAAGCTATTTATTTATTATATATATTTATATATATTTATTATTTATTTATAGCACATTGTGAAACACCCATTTATAAACTATTAGTTTGACATGCTGATATTAGCTGGCTGGTTAATTAGCCAACCTACTAGCTCAGATATCAGAGAAAATGAATTATTTTAATTAAGTAAAAATAGTAGCTGTTGACTTGTGTGCAGAGCATTATAAACAAACTAAATTGTAGAAAAAAAAACAAAGAACAGCTCTCACTAATTGAGACTCCAGTTGTACGTACAAAAAAAGGCTGTTCAAAGGGATCGAAACGCTTGTGAACAACACATCACTACTCTCAACAGGTATGACTTGGCTTATCTAGTTATAAATATATATTTTTAGAAATTGTCCGTTTTTGTTCCATTTTGCAATAAGGCTGTGAGCTTCTGTCTTGTTAGCCTTTGTTATGGAGTCTATGAACCCTGAGCTCTTGTGGAATTAAACCATTCCGAAATACACGTTGCAGGGTTTCCTAGTTGGGAGGGAGCGGCTTGGGATTCCCTCAAATGAGCGGAAGAAACAATAAATGTAACATGTTACACGATGTTTTTTTTTCAGCTCGAAGAAAGCCCGACGGAAATAAATGTTTTATTCTAGGTGTTACACCTGCTAGATGCAGCTAGTCAGCGCGGCGCGCAGCGCTGCTCACCGCCTCATCACACTCATTACAGCCGCAGCAGTGAAGCCCCAGACCGGGCAGACCTAGATCTGCGTGTCGGCTGGTGGCATGCTACGTTTTGTAATAATATTCTAAAACAATAAAAGTTCTGAAACTCACTGAAAAATATTCCAGCAAACATGAATTCCTCCGATACAAGTAGTGCTTGCCTGTTTTCTTTTCACTGGTATTTTTTTTTTTATAGTGGATGTTGTCATCTCCGAAGTAGCTTTTTTTCTAACTCACATTACCGGCGTGGGTTGAGTGATGTGTTGGAGATGTTAATGAGCCATGTGTTACTTCAAACTTGCAACTTATTGGCCGAAAACGAAACATAAGCATGTGACTCGCCAATAAAGCCTGGTATGTTATTCAGCTCTGGGTTTTCCCCCCACCCACCTCTGTTGGTCACCAGACCGGCCAGGCCAGACCGACAGGAGCCGGAGTTATGCCTGGAAACCGGTGGTGTTGGTTTTTCAAAATAAAGCACATTTTGACATTTTATGATATTTAAATTCATTTCAAACCCTGATTGTGGTCAGTTTAAGTTTGCAAATAATTGCTATATATATGTATATACATCTCATATGCTTTACATTGTTTTAACATTTATATATTTAAAAAAAAAAAGCCTAATTCTGTAGGTGTGATAGCTTTTATTTTGACATGGCAGTGACAATTACATGTAGAGGAAACCCTGGAAGAGGATGGGTGATAAACAAAGGAATGAATGAATGAATGAATGGTCAGGTGAACACATTATAAACACAAGAATATAGGTATGGATCGATGTTCAGATGGATGAATGGATGGATGTTTAGATAATGAATGAATGATCAGATGGATGGATGATTAACACATGGATGGATACATGGATGGGCTATGGATGAATGGGTGGAAGAAAATATGGAAAGATGTATAGATACATAGATGGGCAGATTGATGTTTTAAACAAATTTTCTGCAGTTTTTGCCTCAAAATACACTGCTTAGTTATTGAAAAAAATAAAAATAAAAACCAGAGTTATTTTGTTCAGCATTGAAATCATGATTATTTACTATGACTATACAATGGATTTGAAAACACAATACACTTGCTTACCCTAAGAAAAATAAGGGACAGTACTACAATATATAAGCTAAAAATATCAATTTCAGAAAATATACAGCATTCCCAACCTTAGAATTAAGGCTGGGAACTCTTATATTGCTGATAATGTTTAACTTTGTACACTTTTGTTCAGAAATTACAGTCATAAGTAGTCCTCACATTCAGTTTGCTTAAACAATCCCTGAGGACTACAGATGATGATATTTATGTCACAAAACACTTGTAGTCTAGCTGAGGATACCATGAAGTAGCTTTAAGAAATAAAAAAAATGATCCTCTGTGCCAAACAGATCTTTGTCCTAGTTTATAATTCATTGGTTGCGACAACTGAGCTGCCTAAATCCTTTAGATGACAATGCAGAGAAAAATGATTTTGGTAAAACACCCTGTGGTGGGATGGAAAAAGAAAAACTAGGGGTCTGTCACAGATATTAATAATCTAACTGTATATAATAATAACTGTAACTAACTGTATATAATAATAATCTAACTGTATAATCTAAAAATCAACATCTGGCCCCAAAACATTTGATGAAGACTATAGCTACAGTACATACACACAGGGAGAGAAAATCTGGTTTGGGCACCTTTTTCTTTCATTGTCTGTATATATCCTAATTGTTCATCCTAAAAATAATTTAATTCCTTAGATCTAAAAAGGAATGTGAGAAAAAAAACAACTATTTGCAAAAAGAATTTTCATTTTAACATCTGTCCTATTTCTAAAACTGCCAAATACTTTCAACATCTTTATGCATCTGTTTTGTGACTTAAAATCATTTCTAAAAAAATCATGTAATCTACAAAACTGAGGCAATTCTCTGTAGGTAAAAGTTTACCTACAGATTAAAAAAAAAAAAAAAAAAAAAAAAGAAGACTAAAGTGTGTCCTGGGGTTTTCATTCTATAAGTTAAACACCTGTTTGCACCTCAAAATGAATTGATTGTGTTGAGTGTCATGTCTGTAATCACCTTCTCCTTTCACCTTTAAGGTCAATGCCAATCAGAAACTTTAATCTGATATGAAGTAACCTAAATCTCTAATTCCAATTAGCCTTGTGACATAAAATTAGTCCAGGAACCGCTCAGAGTGCTCAATAACCTAAATGGATCTAGCATTAAATTCCACTGACCAAAGTCAATTAGTTTCTGTTGCCTGAATTTAAACCCAAGCTCCTAATTAATATAACTGTCATTATTAACCAGACATTACTTGCAGGTATCAGTATAACTTCTTTCTGCTCATTGCCGTCCTTATACTTGGAAAGTGAGAGATTTTCAACTGATACGGTAGCACAAGTATCAACTGCAGTCACAACAGAAACGATGACTTTTGTGAGTCATAAGATTACACGTTGAGGCTGGGCATGTTTCCAAACCGAGCAGTGGTGAGACTGGAAGCTCCGAGGCCAGACAGCCAACTGTGCGAACGCTGGGTCAAATGAAAAGGAGAGACATAAAGTGACAGAAGGGGACGATGACGGACGGTCGGTACGAGGGAGTTAATGCAGCAGAGCAAAGCGCGGCCACACAGTGAACTGTTTGTAACCATCTTCAGATGTTGGAAGAGATATGGAGCCCCACACAGTCTCCATTGTTGTGGGGCTGTGTTGGTGGGATGAAGGCAGAGGGGAAAGCGTTAGAAGAAAATACTGGTGGAGAGCTGCAGCTGCTCTATTGAAGACGAAGAGCAGGAAGAGGTTTGAGACTATTTGACAGCAGCTGGAAACAGCTTCCTCTGCAGGTGGTTTGGCCTAATTATCAGGATAGACATGCCAGCATTCTGTTTTTTCCCCTCTTTTCCCAGGAAAACGAGAGAAGTGGGCTCATAAAATGCAACTGATTGTACACCATCATGTCTGGCTCAAATAAAATGGTGCAAAAACTGTGCAACATCCTGAGGAAATGGATTTTAAGTGGAATCAGTGCTGAAGAGCAGAAAGTAGTTTTTTTTCTGAGGGAAATAAAAAAAAACCCCTATAGCTCGTGGGTTTAATGAATACCATACATACAGTGCCTTGCACAAGTACGCTTTAGACTTGAACTTTTTCACATTTTCTTATGTCACACCTGCAAACTTCAATATATTTTATTGAGATTTTATATCAAAAGTGATGCATGGTTTCACTTTTTATTTTTGCCAATGAAAATCTGAAATGTGTGGCTTGTATTTTTATTTCATCCTCATTGAGTTAATACTTTATGGAACCACCTTCTCTGCAGCTCTTTTGGGATATATCTTCAACAGCTGTTGCAGTTGCAAAATAGCTTAAGCTTAGATTGGATCTGTGGAAAGAGGTTTGATGTATGCTGGGACCATCATTTGGCCAGTCATGAATATGACAAATAATAACAGTAAATTATTCATATTAACATGAATATGACAAAGTCAACATACAATATTGTCCTGCTTCACGTTTGTTGAGCGCTCCACAACAGACTTATAGAAGATATGCAAACATTGTATACTGACATTCCACTAAAAAAGAGGAAGGAGTTCTTCCCCAGTTCAACTGAATTTTCTTAAATTATTGCAATTTATTAATAATCCATCATCAACAAGCTATGGTTGCAGGGTCATCAAAATACAACTCCAGTATAGATCAATAAATATTTTTAAATATTACCCAGCCCCACAACGCCAGTTCAATTCAAATTCAAAATCTAAATTAAACTGACGTGAGTGTAAGCAGATGCTCAACAAATGGTGCATACTTAACAATATATCGGAAAACAAAAAAATAAGCTTCTTATTTTCCAAAGGAGAAAATGAAATAAGACTCAGTCATTTTTATCTGCTATCATCTATTGATCAGAGTCCATTTAATTAGGTACTGCTATGTTTAACACAAAACTATTACCAACATGGGGCTTAAGTACTGAACATGCTGTCAGTAATCCAAGAGGTCCACAGAGCTCTTAAAAACCATCCAATCAATTAGGCCCGGGGTTTGCATTGGATACATAAATACTGCTTACATGTTCACTTTCTAAGATCAAGGGCCTTTTTAATGAGCAGTTGTGTCCATGGAAGGTCATGAGAACATTAGATAAGTTCTTCTTGTTTGTTTTAAATTGTGAAGATCTGAAAAGCAGAGTGATGGACGTATCCTTGACAGTAACAACAGCAAGACAACAATCTGTTTCTGTGGCTACAGCTTCCTGATGCAACTGGGTTTATGATTTGTTTTTCCCCCCCTCCCTTATCTCTGGGCTCCTCCTTCAATAGATGGCATAAAAAAAAAAAATCCCCTTTTTAATCAGCAGTGACAGAGCCTGACCCAGATTGCCTCAAGAAGACTGTCTGGCATCACAGTAAGGTTTACATAGGCTACATGAATTCAGGAGAAAACTAAAATGTGTCGAAGGAAAGCTTGGACAAATAAAAAGAAGCTATACAAAGCACCTTTCAGGGTTTTGAGCCTGTACTGATTGTTGCAGACGGAAAGCCGATTATTAACAGACTTGGCAAAGGCCAGAAGCTTTCAGATCCAGTTTAATAGGCTGTGATGACATGACCAGAGGGTGTCATAATTGTCATCTGCGATGATCCAGATCATACAGAGGTCTGACCTATTTAGTGCTCACACACTTTTTCAGTGTCCTGATGATCCAACAAAGGATCAAAGAGTCGTCTTACTAGAAAAGCAGGGTCTGTGTAAAAGGCGTCTATTTAGGCTAAAACACAGTACGAGGGTCTGAATCATCAATGAAAGCCTGCTGCTTAATTACAGTGCTGTGACATATTTTATCTCACATGACCACATGTCGCACGCCTAGTGACAACACTTGGTCACAAAAGCACTTAAGAAGTAGCACCAATGCTAATTTGTTTGGGTGGTAGCATTTTGGGTGAGCAGCAGACAAAATAAATTGTGACAGGGTGACATGTTGCCATCGGCTTTAAAACAAAGGACTATTTCACAGGTTTTTTTGTAGGTCTTGAGTGCATTTGATTATCTCTCGCTTAAAATGTAAAATACTAAGACTAATTAAATCTGAACTGGATAATTCTACAACAATCAGAGACTCTTTAAAACACAGTTTCAAAGGAATGAAACCTTTGTTTATATTTGTGCAGACACAAAAAGCAGCATTTTCCATCTCAGACTTAGACAAGCTTAAAAACCACAATATATGGATGGGCAAAACTTGAGTATCCACATCGGCAAAATTTCCTTTACCTGAAACAAATCACTATAAAGTGTAAGAACACAGGAGGGTTATCTTAGCTTTATTGAGGACTGAATACTTCCAATCACTGTTCCTCTGGTCTTAGGAGCAAAACACTGCTGGAAGCTAATTATTTTGCTCACATTAGCACAGGGGTCAGCAACCTTTACAACCCTTAGAGCCACTTTTGCCTTAGGTCTAGCTAAACAAAATCTGTTCAGAGCCACAAAAACTAAACGAGACAAATTAGCATATTAATAACTATGTAAAATACCGACTACTAGTAAATATCCGGCACATCCTCAGCTCAAAAAAAAAAAAAAAAAAAAAAAAAAGAAAAAGTGAATATAATTTTCTGTTCAGACAGTGCTCTCAGCATTCCACTCCTTCTGTTTAAATTTAATGAGCCTTTCACTTAGGACAAGTTGTGAATGAATCACTGACGTTCTTCACCACATGAGCAGGCTCTGAAGTGTGCAGACTCCCTTAGCTTTACATTATGCCAGCCTTGTTTCCCCCCTCTCTGAGTTTTCTGCATAATGAGTTATGAAATTTGGGGATAATTAATGATTAGCTCTCTGGCAGCATTTTCTCTGATAATCTGACATTCACTGTCTTCTCACACCTCTAAGACTCTTATAGAAAATGTATGCGCGCGAGGCCAGCCCCTCAATCCCGGCCTGCAGCTCCCTGCGAGCACCTTTGGGTCGGTCGGCTCACAGAACAGCAAACTGGTAGAAACGCAAAGCCCACACTATACTGCGCATTACAGTGATGCACAGGAGCCACGGGTGTTTGATGAGTATTTGCTGCATTCCCATTCATCATCTTGAGATAAAACATAGTAGCGTTGCTAGGCAAACTCAGCATGCAGCTTATGGCGGGGATGGAAAAACCCATTTAGGATCTAATCCTTCAAGATGACATTAACATGCTCTGAGTTTAAGTAGCTTATATAAAGGACCTTCTGCAGCAATTGCTTGGAGTCAGAGTGCTTCAGCAGGAATGTTGACAAGACTCTCGAGGATGAGATCGGTTTGCAACCTGAGGCTGCAGGGCTAAAGGCAACAAGAAATGAAGAGATGTTGTATCAGAGAACTTGCTCAGGATGTGAGCTTCGGAAGTAGACAATGCCTTCGGTGAAAGGCTATGCTAAGGCCTAAAAATGGTGAAGCCTGCCACTAATGTTCAGTTCCCCAGTGTTTGAGCAAATTTGTTCACTGCAGCTGTCTTGTTACATATTGTGAGTGTTGTCTTTTTCTGGCAAGGGTACTATAATCATAATTACTCACTCATTATTTTTGTCAAAAATTACAAAGGCAGTTTGTGTTTTTATATAAACCATGTCATTCTGTGCTTGTTAAATAAAGTAGATGGTTTGGCACTGAAAACACTCCTGCAGCTTAGCAGCCTATAAGTGGGCGAAGAGCCTTAGTCATTTGACTGACAGCTGAATTGGAGAGAAAATGTGTTTAGGCGTTAATAAAGACATGTTAGCAGAAGTTTGTAAGAAAAAAGCTAACTTTTAAAATTTAAACAGAACATCAGTTAAGGACCATAACTTGTTGGTGGCTCAGTGCCTTAATAGATGGAGGCTGATGTATCTAAAACAACATTGCAGTATGTTAAGCACCCTTCAGGGTTAAGGTGAAAAAAGTTTGGGTGAGTTTGTGACACATGCATTACATAATGTGGATGGGGACTGAATACAAACTTTGCGTTTTCAAATAATTTATTGCAAATTTAGATAATTTTCATCAGTTATTATAGGTTGAATTGTAATTCATATTTGGCCTGAAAGTAACACAGTATATGCTTGAACCAACTTTTCCTCTAAGGGATAATTTATAACAGGGGTCTTCAAATCCAGGCCTCAAGGCCTGGTGTCCTACAACTTTTTATGTGTTGATGGTCCAACACACCTGAATCAAATGGCTGAATTACCTCCTCAGTAAGAAGTGAAATTCTCCAGAGTCCTGGTAATGACTTCATTATTTGAATCAGGTATGTTGAAGCAAAGACATCTAAAAGTAGAAGAACACTGGCCCTCGAGGCCTGGATTTACAGGGCCCTGGTTTATACCAAGAAAGGCAGGATTTGGATTGTTCTTGGGGAAATAAATTACATTTTTACAACTTTTCTCTCTGAAGACAGTAAATAGCATAAATGTTTGTTTGCTTTAATCTTCTTTAAGTTTACATTTTTTTCAAGTTACAACCTCAGACTACAATATATTTCATTGGGATTTTATGTGATATATCAACCCAAAGAACATTATTGGGGAATGGAAGAGAAATGATTTTGAGTTTTCCACAAAAAAATAAAGCCATAATCTGAAAGATGTGATGAGTATTTGTATTCAGCTCCATTGAGTCAATACTTTGTAGAAAGCTGGCTGCAGTTAGAGCTGCAAGTATTTTTTTTAGGGAGGTCTCTGTAAGCTTTGCACATCTAGAGACTAAAGTCGTTTTGCCATTCTTCGTTGCAAAACAGCTCAAGCTCAGTAAGACTGGACGGAGAGAATTGCTTCCGATTCTCACACGGATTTAGGTCTGGACTTTGACTGGGTCATTCTAAAGCATGAAACTGTTTTGATCTAAACCATTTCAGCGAACCTCTGACTGTAAAGTATGTTTAGGATGTTCACGTTTTCTTCCATTTATCTTCGTATCAATTCAGATCAGCTTTCCAGTCCCTGCTGATGAAAAGCAGTCC
The DNA here is from genome assembly GCA_014839685.1 of Anableps anableps. Taxonomy (NCBI): domain Eukaryota; kingdom Metazoa; phylum Chordata; class Actinopteri; order Cyprinodontiformes; family Anablepidae; genus Anableps; species Anableps anableps. Next base: position 27,326,316 of record CM026073.1, read on the forward strand.
CACAGCATAATTTACCACCACTTTGTTTAATGGTGGGGATGGTGTGTTCAGGATGATCTGCAGTGTTGGTTTTCCTTCACACATAGCATTTTGTAAATAGGCAAATAAGTTCCAGTGCTTTAGGGTCCTCTGGACTTGTTGAAGCGCTATACAACAGGCCATTAACCATTCCATTTTAATCTCTGACTGGAGCACCTGTTTGCTTTGTCTAGTACAAGGCGTATACAGGACTTCTTATGATTTTTACAGCTCCACAGTTTGTTTTTAACACTCCTTCATACACATTAGATTTGTGGAGTACATAACTAACAGTTCCCCTGCCTACAGATTCTTTCACCTGAGCCGTGGATCTCTGCAGTTCCTCCAGAATCCCCATGGGATCACTCTGCTGCTCTTATGATTAATGCTCTCCTTGCCACGCCTGTTCAGATGGACAGGTGTGTTTCAGTAGGATTGCAAGTGCGTCACACTCTTTCCACTTCTGGATGATGGGCTGAATGAAACTGCTGAAGGTGTCTAAAAGGTAGAAAATTATTTTATAACTTCACCAATGACACTACCACCTGCAAGTTTCACTCTTGGAATGGTTTGTGATTGTAACAGGAAAATGCAAAACAAGTCTAAGGGGTTTGACCAAACCATAAGGTTGCTGAAGCTTTTCGTACGTTCGGTAACATGATTCCAACGATAAAGCTTTTTTCTATGCAAGCAATGTCCAGGTGATATCAGCTACCAGATATCCTATAACACACATGCCTTAGAAATTAAGACTAAGCTGTTTTTTTCCTTACAACTCTCAGTATGGCTTAATAACTTTGAATACTTGGCAGCATGCTATAAGCCAGTATTTCCTTATTGTATCTGACAGCAGAGGGAGAAAAATATGCAAATCATAGGAGCTTTTTGGGGTGTCTTACTGAATTCATGAGAGCACTGTGTGTAGGAGAGAAGTAAACAGAGACCACGCAGAATGAAGATGCTCAAAATCACATTATATAATAACATTATGGCTATTTTCATGCTGAATATTTAAAATTTGCACTGAATAATATTTGTCAGCATATGTAAGGTAGTTTGAGAATGGGTTGCCAACCATTCTTGTATTTTTTTTCTCCATAGGGGAAACAAATTTTAAAAACTGAAGCATATGCCCTCTAACCACTTCTGTATGCTACATCAATTATGAAAAAAAAAAAAAAAAAAAATGCTTTCACGTGTAAAAAAATGTGTGCAATTTACATAAGAGGTCCTCAACTTCTGTTAACAGATTTATGTCATACACGTCTGATGCTGCAGGCACTACATACTTTACATTACAGTTTGATGAGGGAATCCCAAGCTGTTTAAAAGCTTTTAAAAACCAAGAGAGGCAGCTGGGTGAGGTTTGTGCTCTGCAATACAGAATGTGCAGCTCTAAAACCTGGGATGTGCGTCCTGGCTTGTGTATTTATGTAGTCAGGGGGTCTGGTGGGAAGAGCCAGAATTAGCTGTGGGTAGTAAAAGGTCATTTAACAGGGCCAGTGGAGAAGGACCCTGTTGACGCAATGTGTCCAATGATATCCATTTCCTTTATCCTGTGATTTAGTGCCAGCATCTAAAAGTGGGAGACAAACCCAAACAATACTGAAGCTTGGCTCCTGCTTTTAAAGTGAAACAGGGCAGAAGTTTGTTTTAAGAATAAAATGTATCACGTCTAGAAAAGAAGGTCCAAAAACTACTTAAGCAATGACAGTAAGCATAATCAGGTTGCTTTAAGGAATCACAGAAGACCTCGTTGGAGTGTGTGAGACAGGCTTGCTAAAGAACACGCAGTAAACACAGGCAGCCAAGTCCTCGGGAGGAGTTGTTTTTCACAGGCCTGTGTGGTATGCATGTGCGCCTCGATCCACTCCGGCCCACCTCATGGCTGGCTGGTTGGCATTCCTGGCCTGCTCTGTAATTATGGCTCTTCTCCAGACTGCTTTGCTCTTCTCTGATCTTCTCTCTCTCCAACCACCGCCAATGCACACTTACAGAAATTAGCTCCCCGCTATTCACCTGGATATTCAGTTCGGAATACAACTTACAAAATAGGTTGTTGCCGGGTGGATTTAGATTTGATAAGTAGGGCCAGCAGATAAAAAAAAAAAAAAATAAAATAAAATAATATCCCTCAGTCACACTTGGTGTCATGTGTCACTAACACGAGATAATGGTGATGTTTTTAACTTCATTTTTAAAAGTTAACATGATGTGAAACCATGTCTAACCAGATCAGGGCTCGAGAGTGCGACCAATTTGATTTTAAATGCGACCGGATTTCTCAATAGTGCACCTGGAAAAAATTTCAGGTCGCACTGGTGCAACCAGTTTTGGGAGGTAAAAAAAATAATAAAAAATCTCCGCAACCATAACATACAACAACACTGAAAGTCCCTCTAAGGTTGACAGCAGACACACATTAGGTACATATCGCAGTCTAAGCCAATCAGTGAAAGTAAAGTGCGGGACCCCCACGCTGATTGGCCATAATGCAGCTATCCTTCTATGTGTCTACGTGTGTATCCTCCAGTCAGAGGTGAGTGGCTAGGCTAGGCGAGTCAGGTAAACTGAGCGGTGGTACCGCAGCTGAGGAGAGAAATTATAGAAAAGTTAAGGTCTGACCCATCCAAAAAATCATTACCATTACTCTGAGATGGAGCTATCAACATCACAGGTTATGTCAAGCTGTCGTTCAGAAACGGTATCAGACAATGAGCCTATATGATCGACTCTGAGCCAGAGAGACTGGAAATTAAATTACATGGGGGAAGTGTTTACATTTTGAAGACAGCAGCTCGACCAGGAAAGTTAAGCCAATGTCTTACTGCGATAACTTGGTAAGACAATGGCTCAAGCAGGGAGTCAAATAACCAGATCATAAAGGCAATCCCAGGTGTTGTTTGAAAGGATAATGCTTCTTGTTGAAGAAAAATATTTGTTTTGCTGTGGTTTTTACTATTCATGTGGTCTCGGTACATAGAAACGGCCAGCTGACATGACCCAATCGTGTTATTAAATAAGACAAAAGTCAGTGATCAGATAATGAGCCCAATACGTGTTTGACTACGGCTACGTTTACACAAGACTGCTGTCTGGAAACTGCCGGTATTTTGATTGGTTGGATGTTGATTGGAGAAAAGTTCCACGTTTAGATGACACTGCCAAGACACCTTGAACCTGCTATAGTTGTCACACCAAGGCACTATGTGGTGCAGTGACTGTAGCATGTCACTGAAACGTGCATGTGCTTTTGAACCTTAGCTTCCACCTCACTAGCTTCCACCTCATTTAGAAAAAAAACTGTAACCCGTCTGAGTCTCCGATGAACCAAGTGGTCACATAACACATACATAGTCCTTATCAGAAGTTGTAGTGCAGTTAGACCATGACAAGTAAGACAGAGTATTTATGTGTCTAAAAGTAAATTCTACATAATCACTGTACAGCCACAAGCAACTATTCTCCTTTGTGGTGAATTACAGACAGACTGAGCAGTGTTTTTATTTCTCTGCGTATAGTGCTAGTTTGTTAGATCTCTAACCTATGGCTTTAAGAAAACTTTTCTTCAACCTTGAACAATGGTGTTCAAAATATTTGCTCTTAAGCAACTTGAGGCTGCATTGTACTCACTTCTTTCTTTTGTATAGTTTTACATTTTGGACATATAGCTATCATAAGCTAGAGGTATGAACTTCACTGAAAAGGAAATGCGGAAAAACTGATGCATGCTGTTTTAAGAAATCCCTTTAATTTTTTTCTTGGATTTTTCTTGGATTGTACCTGGTGAAGTGGAGAACTCTATGTGTCTCAAAGCATGTTGATGCAAACCTTCAATGGTAACAGAGGAAGTTACTCATGCTGTCTTCAACTTTTGAAAGAGATGTGGGATTAGGATAATGTGTTCAGACATAAAAAGTTTGACGTTGTTTGCAGACCACTAGCCATTTCTTTACCACATTTCCTATGAAACCTATTAGAGGTGAAGGCTGGAATGACTTTGTGCTGACTGGCTGTGTTTCGCATGGAATATGAACCCAAAGCAAAAGAAAATTTTGCAAGAAATATGTAAATATTTAGCAATACCAAAAGTTCAACAATCAGAACACATCAACTGTATATGAAAGAGAATCTCTCAGAACTTCAGACAATCTGCACCATTCATGCAGTCAAAGGCACATGACAGGCCTGCAGCAGAAGGATTAGGACGATCAGCTGAGCGACTCAATACCACATTGTTCCTCACAGTTCACCGCTTGTTTTTTCCCCTCCAACTCTCCCTGCAGCTTATCAGAGGAGCCAGAACCAAATTTCTCCCCACTTATGCCAGCCAAACTTCAATCACCTACAGCCCACATCCAAACATAAAACTGTTAAGCCACAAAACCATGGTGCAAAAAAAGTCAAAGCCTTCCGCTGTGCTTTTTTAACGATCGGTATGGTTTCGAATGTAGACTTACTGCTCTCGAAAAACACCTCATATTTTGGACAAAGATGGGCAATTAGGTAAATCTGCTTTAGGCTTTAGATTACAGAGTACAGTTCAGCCTTTGTTCACAGGTGACATCTGCATCTGGGCGACAAAAGGCAGCTGTAGAATGGATCAGGAAGGGTGTGTGCCAGGCTGACCTCATTGTTTCTGCTCCACAGTGATAACAAACATCACGCACTGTTAACACACATCTACTCCATCACAGGTGGATGTGACAGTCTGGACAGCAAATTATTGGCAAAAATCAGAACACGAACATTCTAGGGTCTTCTGGTTTAAAGATCAAATTTACAGGAATTATGATGGATATAGTAACCTTAATACAGTGCCTTGAAAAAGTACAAACTATTTTAGAGGGATTGATGTGACAGAACAACACAAAAGTATTTAATATTTGTGAAGTGGAAGGTAAAGGAAACTACAACACAGTTATCCCTAATTGATTGGAGAACATCTTTAAACAGCAGTTTTCAAGTTTTGTCAAATGTTTTAATTGGATTAAAGTCTGGACTTTGACTAGGCCATTCGAGCACATGAATATGCTTTGATCTAAACCATCCCATTGAAGGTCTGGGAGTATGTGCCGAGGAACAGACTGCTGGAAGGTGAACCTCCATCCCAGTTTAAATTCTTTTGCAGGGTTCAGAAAGACTTTTTTTCATGACTGGCCTGCCACCTGGGGTATGGATGTCTGTAGTTCCTCTGGAGTTACTATGGGTTCCTTAGCAGCTTCTCTAATTGTCTATCAGCACAGGATGATGGCCACGTCTTGGTAGGTATGCATTTGTGCTAGTTTTGGATGATGGACTGACCAGTGCTCTCTGAGATGCTCAAAGCTTTCAAATCTTTTCTGGACTTGTGTTCCTTTATCTATATAACACTGTGTTGTCCTTAGCAAACCTCTGAGACCTTCCCAAAATACCTACATTTGCAATGGTTTACACACAGAAAGAATCTGAAAATTAGGACTTATGAGCTATAAAGGCAATTGGTTGTATTGGATTTCATTTAGGGGTTTAAGAGTTAAATGATCTAAATACATCGTGATGTAACCACTTTCAGATTTTTATTAGTAAAAAACATATCTAAACCCATTATCCTTCCACTTCAAAAGTATCCCAACAAAATACTTTGGGATTTGTGGTTCTAACGAGACAAAATGTGAAAAATCTCCAATACCAATACAACCCCTTGTACACCAGGCAAAGTAGTCAGTGCCTTGAAGATACCAATTTTAAAAAATATCTATATAACTACAAAAGTATAAAAAAAAGTCAGCATTGTGTAACTTGAATGTTGCACAGGAAGCACTTTGAAAAGCACCTTGAGAATTGACATAAGCAGAATTTTTCCTTAGAGAGGGGATCGGGCAAAGCAGGCCCCCCTTTCTTCCATCCTCGCCTCTTAAATGGCTATAATGGAGATTAAAAGCTCCGAGATGTGCACACCTGGCACTAGCGTCAACAGGCCCAGAATCCCCACAAAGAAAGAGCATGCAGGCGTTCCAGGTTGACTTGAACTATGCAAACATTGCACCTGATAGTGGTGACCAAACACAGCCATGTCTGATGTGTTTGGGAAATCACAGATGTTGATTTTTAACTTTTACAGTGATAATTATGCTTTAGCTCCACATTAGTTTACCTGAACCACGTCATATATTTTGAAAAGGCATAATGACTTTGTACCTACTTTGTTTTTTAATAAAATAAAACAGTTGCTCACCTATATACAGTGAGGAGTCTTTCTTCTTCACGTGATCATCAATGTAGGAAACTCCAAGGGGCTGCACCGGTGTAGCCCCAATCCCCAGCAGGACCTGGGCCCCGATGAGCAGCAGGTACATCATGTTGGTGTTGGCCTTATTGGCGCACAGAGTATCATCCTGAAACTCACCAAAGCTGGTATTGGAACAAACATCCCGACCCAAGTCAGTCCTCTGAATCTTCTCTATCTCATACTGCTTTGTCAAGAACTCGGGGAGAGCCGAGAGGAGAGCTCCCAAGGCCATGACGATGCCCCCACAGCCAATCAGACGAGGCCGGTGTGCTTTGGCCCCGAAATAGCTTACAAACAGAATCAGCGCCAAATTGCCGATCTCGAAGCTGCTGGCTATCACGCCAACGTCGGCGCTTTGCAGGTTGAACCGCCGCTCCAAGGTGGTCAGCACACTCACCTAAAAAACAAAATGACAAATCTGAGGATAGAGAATCAAATTTACTTCAGCAAAGAGGTAAGCTGTGGGCTAAAAGAGTAGAAATAGGCCCTGTACATGAATCTTCAACAAATCTCTTATTCAGATGTTCCATACTGGGACTCCTCTCTGCCAACAGACTTCTGTTTCTACTTTACTTTCATCACCAGCTTCTATCTTTCACCAGCTGTCATCCACACCACAGTTTAGAGCAAAGCAGAAACTTATGGCAGAAACAAAACAAACAAAAAAAAAACAACAAAAAAACAAAACCCAGCAGAGTCATTGTTTGCAACTCTGTGTCTGCAAAGTCATCCCAGTACCTGTTATTAAATGTTGAAAATGTAGGGGAATTCCACTTTTACTTCTTCACCATTTAACAAAACAACAGTATGTTGCATCTCAACAGATGCCACAGACTTCATTAACATTTTAATTGATCATTCTTACTGATGCATGCTAATGTAAAAAAAAAAAACAGCATGGCGTCTGTCATAGCAGCGGTGATACCTAAGGCGCACTCCTAAAATCTGTTATTTATGATTACAAATCTTACAGGACTGGGCTGAGAATGATTATTGTCCTTTATTTGTTATTATATAATTAGACTGAATGAAGCGATTCTAAACAAAGTTACTGGATAACATGGGTTCAACCCAGCCAGTTTTTTTCCCCACTAATGGGGCTCAACGTCAAACCCCCCCCTCACCCCTCCCTTTGTCTTTCCCGACTTAATGCTGGTTCCAAGGATGACAGGAAAGATTATTTATGTCGGCTCGCAGCACGTTCATTTGAGTGACAACTATTTCGGTACAACTATTTCTATTATTCTATTATTATATATTTCTATTATTTACTATTTCTGGTACAACTATGATATAAACTGCAATCGACACTGGAAGCAGAAGGGTGCTACTTCGACAATAGGAGATGTAACAGATACCGACTGGTTTGTGTGTGTTCACTCTATTCTTTTGCGTTCCCAGAAAACTCAGCAGCAAAACATTGCGGAATGTTTCTGTATATATGTTCAGTGTCTTATTGTACTTCATATTAAGTCTAATTAGAAACAGATCACTAAATCAAACACTACATCTCAAAACAGCACAAGCTAAATACCAACTTCTCTGGAGAAGATGACGTGAATTAAACTCTCACATTAGTAGTTCTGTGTTCGGCTGAGCTTTTTAACCTCTTGAATAGGCAACAGATAGCATCTAAAAATGACAGTAAAAGTTTTAAACTGAACCATTTGGAATGTGAAGGCTATTTGTTATGTTACGTAATGATACAGATTAAGGGCCTTAGATAAATAAAGCAAAGAGTTAAAACTGCAGAAACATGTCGGCTGACCAACTACTGATGACAGAGAACATTATCAGGTGATGCGGCTGCCACAATTAACACAGTAAAACTTGTTTCTTCTTTTATATGAGTTTAATATGTGCTTTCTTCTTTGATGTCCAGATGTCACAAGTGATACATGCAGGTCAGTCTTGCAGCTGTCCCTCCCTGTAGTTCAAAGCAAAAGGAGAAAGACTGTTGGGAGCGCCCAGAGTCTTCCACTGAATTTAGGGAATGGAAAAATTCAGCCCCTTGGGTGGCTATTTCTCATAAATTAAAATAAACGGAACAGGCAGGACTGGCTCCTCCCGTCATCTCCCATCCTGCTTTTAGACAGAGAAAAATCCAATCAGATCTGTCGCTCTTATGGAAGATCTGAGTAAACGTGAGTCTGACTGTGCAGGAAAAAACCCTTCCGAGCACGATAGGTTCAATATGTTCATCTCTTCAGCTCTGACCTCAACAGGCAGCTTTCCAGGAGGAATTAAACCACCATGAATTATACAGGAAAAAGTAAGTCAATGGAAACCATTCTGTCACAGCCACATTTTACCCAGATTACAGTGGAAATGTTTAATCTGCTGCACAGCAACAAGCAAACTCTGTAACGCTGAGTGGTAGGAAGTCTACACACGAGAACAGTCAGTCTCATCCGAAAACAAGACACCTTCACCTTTTGAGACATTTTTTTCAGAATTAACTGAAAGGGGTTTAATCTACCTACATTAAAAAAAAAGCCTCTTGCAGCTGACATTGCCTGTACGATATTATGGTTTAGCTCTAAGGCAGAGATGCTAAAATGATGCTATTTGCAATGGTTGAGCAGCTGTGTTTAACTGGAGCTAAAACTGTTTAGAATAATTTCCACTCTGGTTTATGAGGTGGAACTTACTGACTGTTGGCTTACGGTACTCCAACGGCAAAGAACAATCAGGTTAAAGATTAGTTATGGCCATTAAGTATAAATAATATATTTAATTAGCATGAGCACACTTGGATTAAAAAAAAACAATAATCCTGTGCATAGTTTGCAAAACTGAAAACACAAACAGCATTGTTTATATATAATAAGATAATTCTGACTGAACTCATAAACAACCAGTTGTCCATTTAGTTTTTTTTTTTGTTTGTTTTGTTTTGTTTTTAACATTTACTGATTTGTTAATGTTGCCTGATGTCAGGTACTCTGTTAACAGCTGCACCTCTGCGCAAAAAGTCCCGAGGCAAGTCGCAGTAATAGATCACCAAGGTGTCACATTTCTTTCATTCAAGTCTCCATTATCTCAAACCTAAATATTTACTCCTTAGGGAACTAATCAAAATATTATCCAACATATCCAATACAAACTCTAATAACAAATACACTGACGATGTCAGAGCAGTGGCTAACTGGAAATGATCCAAAGGTTTGGCAGGGAATGGCTTCCCCAACTCCTTCCAACACTCAGCCGGTTGGAGGCAGTCGAAGTGTGACAGGTCGCTGCAGACATAACAGTTGAGGTCAACGTGTTAGTGTGACTTCCAAGCTTGAGCTTTGAAGTGTCAAAATTGGCTGTCATCACAGAGGTGCAGCTACGCCCAGAGCATCATGGAATCTCAGGAGCTATGTCTGGACATGAGTCACAGAGGGAATTAAGCACTGCATTATACTTTATATGCTGTACTTTTAGGTATTATAATGAAACTGAGTTGTAGTAAACTGTAAGTAAAGGAACTTAACTGAAAAGAGATTAGGAATTTTAGTCTTCCAAACATGTTAGGCATAAACACTATGGGTGTAATAAGATCTTCATGTTATAAAAAAACCCCACAATATTTCTCATGACAGCAAAAGGCTTCCTTGTAGTTGCTGCTTTAGTTTAGTTTTTCAAAATGCAAACTGGATTTTTAGAAATGTTAAAAATCTGATCTCGTCTTGACTTGAATGTATGTAAAATGTTGGATACATAAATGTTGTTACACCCTTATTAAACTGTATTGACCCTTTGCACGTGATGTCACGCTCTTCAGCAAGTGGCCCACTCCACCATGACGGACGTCAAAACAACCTATGTGCGCGTTAACTCCTGTAAATTTTGTATATAAACAGACATGTGGTAGCCTTTTATTTAGTTGATCTTATTGTAAAAATGATCATAGACAAGGATGCAAATCAAATTTGTCACTTTGTCGTAAACCTTTTGGTGAGGGAAGAAGATGGCCATGGATAGCAGCTGTCAATCGTAAAGACTGGCAGCCCTCGGTGTATTCGCGGATTTGCAGCGAACGTAATTTACAAGGTAAGAAGATTCATGTTCATATATTTCATAAGTAAGTAACCTTAGTAAGGTGTAATCAAATATTGCATCATAGAGAAGATACGCATCTAATAATTAGTAACCATGGAGAAAATGCCCCACCATCATGTATATGTACGAAAAAAATTTTGATAAGCATCTAGGCTTTTTTACGCTTTTAAGTCTGCTCTGTAAGGAGAAACACTGTTTATGACATAGTGATATAAATCATGTGGCATGTATTCAGGCAAAGTCTGTGATTTGATCAACTCAAACAACACATCAAGAGGGAGAAGGTATAGGTCAGTTTCTAAGCTAGCTATTTCCAAGTTTTGTAAATACAGCTGTCTATGAGCCCCAGTTAATGGTCGCTCCGCTCAGTTCTCCCGTCCCTCACTTCCAACATCCGTCATGGCATCTCAACGCGATTAGGTGACGTAGTTGTAAAGGGTCAATAGATGAGCTCAACCTCCCCGCTCTGTCTGCAGATCACTGAGCATACTGTTTATTGCAACTTTGATAAACGGTGTCTTCATAGCATGTGGCAACCAGGTCTGTGGAATGCAATACCAGAAAGGTAAAAAACAAGGACCTTGTCATTTACTCATTTAAATATCAATCTACCTCTACTTGTACGGATAAATAAAATAAATGTCAAGATATATGAATCTTAATGTTCTATTCAACAAAGCTTGGTATTGTCATTGACAACGAATTCCAGTATTGGCCTGAATTTCCAGCACTGGTATGGGATAACAATTTATTTGATTAGTGCTGGTTAATATCCATTGTTTAGATCAGCTCAAAACTTTCTCAATTTTAATTATACTTAAGTAAACTATATAAATGTATGCCTGTAACGGCTTGATGAAAAGATGTTGTCTTAATATTGCAAACAGTTTTAAGGCACATGAGATTTTCTCACAGTTAAATTAATTTCAATTGCAATAATGCAAGAAATCAAAATGACTTACCTAGAGATGCACTGATCAAGTTGATTTTACTGACTTGACTTACTGACTTAATTTCAGTTTTCTATAAGATCTGATGTGCCAATTCTGATTGCTTTCTAGGGACTATAATAAATACAAAGGCAGACTGCATTAGTTAAAGAGTTAGAGAATTGTGATGTCAACATATTGATAGAAAACTATAGTCTTCTAAACATCAGGTGTCACTGTAGGAAAAAAATAGTACCACTTCCTGAAAGAAGTAGCGCTGGAAGGATTTTTTTTTGTATACAAACTACAGTTTTGCAAGGGGGCTAAGGTTTTCCCAGTCATCACTTCAAACTTGTAGTTTTTTGTTTGTTTGTTTTGTACTCAACTTCTTCAGGTGCGAAATGGAGCCGTCAGCCATTAGACATTTCGTACCAACCGTGCATCAATTCATACATACCTTGGAGAAATTACATACCTGCTTTGACAACTTAGAGTAATTTTATATCATTTACTTAATCTAATGCAAAAACCATCGGTTGTTTTAATGATATAACTGCTATCTGCCAGCAAGAGTTATTCTGGTTTGATTTACTTCGACATATTTCGTAACAGTCGATTGGCCCAACCAAGGATCAGAACCAAAATAAAGGGAAATAGAGTTAAATGCAAAGGGTTATTTTTGGAAATAGTATGCAATTAAACTAAAGTATGCATGCAAATTTGGGTACTTATACACCATTTACTTCAATAGCTCAAGAAAATACTTACCTTCAAAGAAAAATAGACTTAAAAGCAATTATGAAGCTCATGACTGCCAACTGCTTTGTGGACTTGGATGAAATGGAAATAGGAAGGGATGAAGTATGAAATGGGTGTATGCTTTGGTGGAGTGGTGATTAAGGATGAAATGGTATTAAAAATAAGACTGATGATATATTTAAGACACCTATGATATGTTATTGTATTACCCAACACAATTTGTTTACTAACTCAGTGAGATTCATCACCTAAAATCTAAAGTCTAAATCATCAGGTACTGATTGCTAGCTTACTTTCAAAACATACAGCTAATGAATTTATATCTAAAAAAGCTTGAAAACAGTGGTGGAGGTCTTAGCTTCTTTTTGTTTTGTTTCACTGCTGCATGTGAGCTTCTATATCGAGAAACTTAGCATGTTGCTGATTGTCTTGTACTGTAAAGCTCACAGAAAGGCAGGGGGGCATAAATGTTAAACTTTCACTCTGCTGCCAGCAAACTCTTTTACTGTAAGCACAATGATCCAATCAGAGATGCCATAGTTGAACATTTAAGTCGACACCAGCTTTTCAGCTTGATGCCATGCCAGGTACCCAGTGTCCTGTACATGGAAAGAAAACTTCATGCAAATTAGAAAGCCCTTGTGTTCATGTCCTGAAGTGACTGCAAACCTCACCATATGTTCTAGTTTTACAGTCTATTCTCTGTTTGAACAGGTGTCCAGAACTAATATACCATAAAAAAAAAAATTAAAAAAAACAGACACCAGACCTGCTCTATCTGAAAAGCAAAGTACAAAAGAGGATTCTCTCTTTTTCTTGCTATCACAGCGTGACACCACCATGCTCTGAGCTGCAGGATGCTCAGCAGGTCCACTTACAGAGAAGATAAGATGTTCCAGTCCAAATAAGGCTGAGGCATTTAGAGTTTGGGTGTATTAATTGGGAGCAAGCAGAGGCATCACTGCCTTTCCTCAGAGAATAAACACCGCTAAAGTTGAGCCTAAATGTTCACAGCGGCTGCCTGAGGCTGCGAATCTCATCCGAGACACTTTGATAAATAACGCCCTTTAGGGAGTTTTCATCCATCGATTCCAAAAAATACGAACTATCCGCATGCCTTTCTGTGTTTCTTTCTTTTGACATTTTAATTCAACTGGCATCCTGAAGAGAGAGGGAAAAAATGTTGATCTGTAATCCATGTGGGTAAATGTGAAAATGAAAGAGTTCCACAGTTGAAAGACTCGAAAAAAGAAGGGGAAAAAAAAAAAAGGAAAATTGGGGTCTTGACCTTGAATGACATATTTGGTGAAATTAGCTATTGGAGTTTTTTTTTTTCTGGATTAATTAGACTGTCATCAGTGTTGTAAATGATTTAGAAACTATTTAAGTTTTGTTTTTTTTTCTTTATCCACGTGACGAGAAACAGAAGCCAAACATCTATTCTGCTGCCGGGTTCTGGGTTCTGTCATTGCAGCCCTGCAGAAAACTCCAGAGTGTGGCAGAAAATGTGCTGCAGCAGCCTCTCACTGGACTGTACAGTAACAGTGCGGACGCCGGGCGGCATTAAGCCCCAGTTGCGTTGTACTCACCAGGTACGCTCCCACTGTGCCCTGAGCCAACATGAGGGCGCATTCCGATATCAGGAAAATCTTGATGTTTGAGAAGCATGACGAGTTTTTGCGGAGAGCGTCGCTTTCCAGCATGTCGTCGCCGCTGCTCCGCTCCGGGTCCCGGTGCTTCTTCACCTGCATCCCCGCCGCCGAGGACTCTCCGGAACACTCACCGGGGGGAGAGGGAAGAGGATGATCGCCGGAGGAAGACACCGGCCGGGCAGGTTCGGGGTTTAGTTCTTCTCTTCCGTCCGTGAAGGCTACATCCAAAGGGTTTCTACTAAGCGTTGTGTCTCATCAAGTAAACAATTTGTAAGGCTTTCATCTGACAAGCTAGAGAGCGCAGATCCAAACTCCGCGGGGTTCTGTCGTTGCTCCGCGGCTAAACATTGCTCCCTCGTCGACACCGCGGAGACACAAGTGAGCTTTCCGAAGGGCTCAGGGAAGGCACAAGTGAACCGCCGGCATAAAACCCTCCGTCAGATCGCATGTTTGGGCCGCAGAGTTTTGTGAGCTTTGGCGGCTGGTGAAGCTTCTCCCAACTCCGGGAGCGGAGGACTGGCATGGACCTTCAGCCACGGCGGCTGCTGAGTGTCTGCGCCCCAACCTCCTGGCGCTGCTCTCCTCCTCCTTGGTGTCTGTTGCACCAACACTGCGCTAGAGGCGCTGTGCAGCATCTCAGCTCTACTTGGAAAAATACTGAACTGTCCAAAAATCCTCCAGGGCACCGTGTGTGTTTTCGACTGCTGTTAAAATGCTGTTTTACTGTTGGCATGAGGCGTGACAACAATGGACTGAATGTTATGAAAGTACCAGGGGCATACATTAAGCCACATTGGGGCACAGAACCTACAGTAAGTGAGGCTTTGGATATGGGCCATATGGACACTTACCCAGGGCAGCATTATAACGGGGTTATATAAAAAAAAAAAAAAAATAAATAAAAATAAAAAAAAAAAAAAAAAATACAACCCATAGGTCAATTGCTCATTTAACTACTTTTCTATTGCTTTTTGCAGTTGCAGGAATTGGGGAGTTGGTGCTGAGAAGCTAAACAACATTTTCTGTGCTTTGCATCGGACTGCAATGAATTTTATCCCACCCCAGAATTTTGATGATTTCCTGTATTTCAATTGGTTTAGGGAGACACCAAAAGAAGCATTCAAAAACCACCACTGTCTAAGTTTTCTATTTTAATGAATTTGTACATATTTCTAAGCAACGTTTAAATACAAACTTTTAGTTCAGTAGTAATAAATAATAAATAAATAAAATTTAAAAATGACCCACTTTCTTAATTAATTTATTGTCAATATCAAAGTCCTTAAAGTCCTTCTTAGCTGGTCCAGACTTTGGGAAGAGCTTGAAGGGCCAGTAGCTCGGTCTCCCAAATCTTATTTAATTTTTTAAAAAAATTATTGAATGGATATATATAAAAACAAATTATTTTATATTTCTAAAGAAAACCTCATCAGGTAAATATTTTCATGTAAATAAGCAATGCAACACTTTGTGAAACAAAAAACATCTTTAAAACATGGTTAAGTCCTTAAGATTTCTGGGTTAATTTTATGTTTGTAGTCATGACTATTTCATCCTATACCAGTGTTAGGGCTGGGTGATATGGCTGAAAATTGTATCATGACACAAGTGTTTCATATCAGTCGATATCGATAATCATCAATTTGTTTTTGTTTTGTTATAAATATCTGAAATTCTGCCAAACTGCTGACATGACCTTTCCTGTTTTATCCACAGTTTCCTCTCAAACTGTCGTACTCATTTTCTCCTTTCACTCCATGCTGTTATTTATTTTTAAGCAGTTATGAGGCACATAATTTGCAGAAGTTATTAAACAGGTTGTTTCTAGCTTACCAATGAGTGACTGAGTTAGTTGATGCCACCCACCTTGCTTAGCTTGGTGTGGGAGGTTGAGTGGTTGAAGCCTTTCCTCTGCCTACATCCCCCATGCCGTTTGGTTCTGGATCGGAGTTCAGTGAAATTATTGAACATTCTATTGGACATATTTTCTATTGATATTGATCACATGTCCATCGCAATATACATTGTTGTTGATATATTGCCCAGCCCTAACCAGTATGTTTTAGTTATTTTAGGTAGGAAGGCCTTTGCTGTCTGGTGTCATTAGTTGATTCTCAAAAGTTTAGTTTTGATGGAATTTATCCTGTTTGTTCAGAGTTAAACTTTTGGGCAATCATACATTAGCTTGGCATTTTTCACATTTTTGATTCTGATTCAGAATTAGGTGTTGACACAGATTTAATGATTTATTACTGTATATTTTAATGAATAGACCTTTCACTGTTAGCTAATTTAGCCCTTCATGTTATTTTGCTGTATGAAGAATGTTATATTATTGTGAAATTGTAGTTATTTTCTGACCATTTATTTGAATGCTTATATTGGACTAGGATGCAAAATATATTGGCATATCAACCCCACTAAGAATGTTTTCCACCAGTGGTTCAGTTCTGTTTTTATCAGCGATAGTCTGTAATTGCTGTGGAAAAGCCTGTCTGAGATGAACTTGTGGCAGAACCGCTGTCAGAGTAGAAAGTTCATCTACACCTTCACACCGAGTGGCACCAAATAATCTTGTAATAAATCAATCTTTAATTCCAACAGCATAATCTTACATTGGAAATTTTTGAAAAATAGGATCTTTATTTGTGTGCATTTATTACATTAAAAAAACTTTAAGAATCTAAAGCTTTAAGTTTTTGAGAAAAATGGTTGAAATGAACAAATGTTCCTCACAAACATGTGGAAAGAAACTAAAGTACGCAGCACAAACGTGTAAAAAACTTCCAAAAATCCAGATAGGAAGAGCTACACAACATAAAAACCTTGTTGCTTTAAGGCTGCAGTACAATATCACTGTTTCTTATCCCCAAACTATTCACCGCTGTTGTAGATATGGAGAAACCAATTGTTTCCATTGTGTTCAACAGAAGTAAAGAAGCAGAAGTTCTGTTGTTTGCTTCTCATGTTTCCACCATTTATTATTGGATCATCATTTCAGTGTGTCCAGGATGAGATACTGCAATGGATATGATGTAATGCAACCACATAATGCGATAATTATGGTCTCTAACTGACTGAATGAAAAACAAATGTGTTATGGCTACAAACATTTTATTAACTAGTTTGTATTAGTAATAGAGCCAGCAGCCTATGTAAAGGACAAGGATATGAGTAATATGTGAGGCGTGGAATAGGTGAGGTGTGGAATACGTTTAATAGGAAGAAAACTGGCAAAAAACTGGTTTACTGGATTAGTTTATAGGTGTTTCCCTGCTGATGGAATGTGTCTGTCCTATTATTTGACTGAAATGATGAATGTTGTTTTAAATATTTCCTTCAGTTGGACATTTTGAAATAAAAGCTGCAGATGGGAAGTCGACTTTGTCTCACTTCCCAACAACAACAGGAGCTGGAGCAAAATGAAAACTGAAAATGAGATTTGAAAGCTTTAGAAGTCAACTGTGGTTCATCTCAGCCTTCTCATTCTCAGATCATTTTTCTGGCAGGTGTCCAAAGTAAAGTAATCGAGAATTGTGAACTCTTCCTCAGTTTAAACCAACTACAATCCCACAAAAAAATCCTGGTAACAGAATTATTTGTTGCCTCTTCTGTTCGGCCTGCAAGGAGAATAGAGCGATGGACAAACAAAGTGACAGTTTTAACACTGGATGTGTTAATTAAACAAATTGTGACAAAGTCTTCACTTCCAGCTGAGCAGAGATGTGAAAAACCACGAAGCTTAACAGAACAGTGTTATGAAAAATGTAAATCTATTGCGTTCCGGTGTGTTTTAAAGCAAAGTGTAAGATGTGAAACCCTGTGACTGAGCTGAAAAAACCACCTGGACATGCCTTTCTGTGTGTGTGAAAAGCTTGTATAGGTATTGCTATGCAGAGGCTTTCGATTACTGTTACCAGCTTCCAGTCAGGCAAGGATTGACTAAAATACACTTCAAAGGCAAAACTAATCAGTTTAGTTTTGTTTGCTTATCATGTTGCTTTATGTTTGTCTGTTTTTCTGTAAACATATACATGGTTTAAAATTTCCTCTCTCTACAGTGGATGTGTGCTTAGCTTTACTTAGTAACGTCCTTCAAGAGCCAAAACTCAGGGCCAGTAGAGACCAATATCACCTGCTCTCTCAGGATGACTTGTGGCAGACAGAACCTCTGTTGGAGTAGAAAGTTAGCCAACTATACCTCAAATCAATGGATATGGAAGTGGAAAAATGCCTCAGCTGAAAATACCAGATGGTTTTGAGAAAGTTAAACAGTCCTTCTGACACAGTAAGCCACTCTTTTGCTGTTTTACCATAGTGGAGCTGGTACTGAAAGCTAATGGGTCCAGGCTTAGAATCGTTCTACCCTTTTATTTCCCCATCTCAGAATAAAATAAATATTAAACTCATAGCTAGGCCATAACACCTCATTCCCTAAGGCCAATATATGTTCTTCAAGAAAAGAGAAATTTGTTGTAGTGTCGTTTAAACTTCGATGAGAGACTTATTATCCCTCATCATAAAACATTTCCCTTTTACTCGAGTAGTTTGTAGAGTAGAATGCATTTGTGTCTTTGTTTTTTTGTTTTTTTTTTTAGATTTGTTTGTGTCTTTCTTTGGCTCAGTTAAAACTGTGAATTGTAGATTTTAGTTTGGTTATTAGTAAATTCAATTCTTTATTTTATTGATCACTGGCTCCTGTTGATTTCTCATGAGATCTTAATGGTGAGTGTAAAATCTTTGGTTTATCCTAAATAAATCTCAAACCTAGGAATAATACTGAAATCTCATTGCTTCTTTTATTTATGATAAAGATTACTCAATGGAAAGCAAAATAATTCATCTTGAATTTTGAAATTACTGATTAATTTAGGAAATTAACATAATTCAAAATAAGTTATAAACTCACATTTTATTAATTTATGAATTAATAATTTAAAATAAACTGTTAATTTAATTAAGGGTGTTATTTGCATATGCTGAAGATAAGATAAAAAGCAAAAAAAAAAATAAATAAATAAATAAATAAAACTAAAGTGAGTCTTGCTGTTTCATTGAGTTCACACTGATGTTTGGGGTTAAAAGACGTTAAACACTACAGCCTTATATAACAGGTTTTGTTAGTCACAAGAACTTTGTGAGACTCAGATTAGTTTTAACAGCAACAGTCTGATTGGAATGCAGAAATACATGATTGTGTGTGTGTGTGTGTGTGTGTGTGTGTGTGTGTGTGTGTGTGTGTGTGTGTGTGTGTGTGTGTGTTTACATACAGTAAACGTGCAGGGATATGAGTCAGGTGGAGGGTGGAGATGGCTCGGGCCAGTGCCAAGAATGTATGAATGGCGAGGCCTGTGCAGCATTGTTCTGCCCTCTGGAACAGCTGTTATTTATAGGATTTGGGAAAGGGTGGATGGTGAAATAGAGGGCCAACCCATCTGCTGGGAGACACTGGGAAAATTTAAGGCGTTTAAGGAATGAGTGGGAATACAAACAACACTGAACTTTGACGTTTCCTGTTTAAACTTTTGAATAAAGAATTACAAAGACTACCTGTTATTCAGCTTGGTTTCCTAAAGGAGCTTTAAACTGAAAAAAAAAAAAAAAAAAAAAAAAAAAAAAAAAAAAAAAAAAAAAAAATGTATAGCTTTCTGTATAATGAACACTTTTTCTGGCAGATTTAATTTTAGACAATGAAGAGAAAGCTTAATCTAAAGATAAATATGTATTGTACCACAGGATTTGGGGTTTTTCTTCTATTTGTACAAATGTATTTCTGTATCTTTTTTCAGAACACCATTGTTTTTGTGCATATTGCAAGAAACCACAGGCAACTTAAAGACGAGGAGAACACTTACATTTGAGCACAAAGGACCTTCAAATAAAACATATTTCAAAATGATTTCCATAGATGGGTAAAACAGAGGAGATAATATAACCTAACTGTCTGGAAGATGGGTCCACAGCGGACCCCCGCCTATTCACGGTTCAGTACTCGTGGATTTACCTATTCGCAGATTTTTTTTTTGTGGAATCTAACTCCAAATTATTGGTGGAAAATCTGCCTATAAGCATATTTTGTGGAGCATATCTAAAATATTAAAAAGAAAATGCTCTTTGGGAAGCTGAAATACCCAGGGGCTACTTGACACACTGGCTTGCATTGGCAAAGCAGCCAATCCAGGACCACCGTTAATTTTCCTTGACACTGATTGGGTGTACCCCCAAGAGATAAGAAAGACTTCAGATGTTAGCTTCTGCGGTAGTAGTGCTAGGATGGTTTCTACATATTAAGGCATATTTGGCACTTGAACTATTAAAATAGGCAGTTATCTGCATTTTTAGAGGTGTTGTCAAGTTTGTTCTTGCATGATGCATACAGAAATAGAGATCTCCCCCTCCCCCTACCTGTTGCTGTGAACTATAGGTCAGCTGTCTGAAAGAAGGCCATGGCACTTACAGTTGCTGACAAGAACAACAAAATTATTTCAAGAATAATACTTTCAAGAGAAAAGTAGATGGCATAGAAACTAAAGGAGTGGCACCCATCAGTCTTACTGAGGTAATGCTGTTTTGAGATTGCAATAGACAGACTGCCATCTATGTTAAGTAGCTGACAGCTCTGTCTTAGCTGATGGCCTGACTTGTTAAAGGGGTGGTGACATCACTGTATAAACTATTTGATATCGCTGCATATGTCAATTCTCCAAAGAATGTCATTTAAAATATAACGTCACCTTTTTGTAGGGGGTTGTTTTGGGAGGCCAGATTTCCCTCCTCAGTAACAGGGTTGGGTATGGGAATGATATGTGGCTCTACTTAATTGACTTCTCTCTGATTGGTTACAACCATATTTGGGAAACTCTTCAGTAAAATGCGCTGAACATCATCTCAAATTGGGGTTATAACTGTGTGGCACTTCCTCACAAATGAACTTCAGCCACTGTTCTCTGATTCTCCCATCCTTTGGGAGTAAGTGGGAACGTCCATCAATTTTTGAGCACCCTTGGACATAACAGCTCTCCTTTTTAGCAGCCATTCTCTTCTCAAGTGGACAGTCAGACATGCTAGCGCAACTTAGCCCTTAAATTAGTCAGTGTATCAGCTGGGGGGAGGAGGGAAAAGGAGGGAGGGCTGTTTGCTTGATGGTGTGCTCTAATTGGAGAACATGAATTAAGTAGAAAGATAACCTACGTACAACAATAAATTTCTCTCTGATTTGTCTGTTTTTGAGTGAAGAAACAAAGCTGACTGCCTAGGAGCAGGGCTTTCGATACTAACTCTTGACATTCACATGGCCTCATCAGTGCATAACAGATCATATTTTACCCCCAAAACCACAGAAAAATTAAATGTGGTGTCATGACCCCTTTAAACAACAAACATCTGCATGTTATATCTGTGTGCAGGGGTACAACTATGTACTTTATGAGGTGTATGCAGACATATTATAGCCCTCCCCAAATCAAAAACAAAAATAAAAATTGGTTAATACCACATATAGCTATACACTGATCATACCATTTACACACAAACAAAAAGCTGTTAAAAATGCCGACCCATCATTTTGGCACCCCCACTAGTGCAGCGCCTCTATGCGTACCATATGGTGCATACCCACTTTTTGTGCTGCTGTCTGTGTTATTCTTAAGGAGAAAAACAGCAGAAAGTACAATGCTGTGAAAAAGAGTCATTTGCCCCATTACAGATTTCTTTTGTATTTAGTTTTTTTTTTTTTTGGTCACTTAAGTGTTTCTGATCAAATTTGAACATCAGAAAAAACCCCTGTATAAATACAAAATGCAGTTTTAAAATTTGGATTTCATTTATAATGTGTAGAATTGTAATCGGTGAGTTGCCGGTTTGAGACCCGCTCTGTCTGTATCCGTCGTTGTGTTCTTGGGCAAGACCCTTCACCTGCTTTACCTGCTGGTGGTGGTCAGAGGGTTTGATGGCGCTGGTGCATGGCAGCCTTGCTTCCGTCAGACTGCCCCAGGGCAGCTTTGGTTATAATCCAGTAGCTTGTCACCATCAGCATGTGAATGACTGAGAGTAAAGAGCTTATGGTCCTCTGGACTTGATAAAGTGCAATATAAGTACAGGCCATTTACCATTCAAGAAAGTTCTCCAACACAACCTTGTGTTATGTGACAAGTAATGGCCACCCTAGTTGAAATAACTGAATTAACTGAGATTAAATGCTTGTTTGTGGTTTAATATTTACTAGCCACACAATACTCCAACCAGAATTGTAGGATCAAAGAAGACATAAATATAACCTATTTGAGAACTTGTATTTGGCTAAAACACTTCAAAAAACAACGCATCACGTCAAATTCAAAAACAGATGAGAAAAGTATCTTGTATATTAGTCTGGAAAGCTGCAAGAATGCTTACAAGTACCAGAAAGGGAGCTCACATCACAAAAGTCTCTGCATTGACTACCTGTTCATTTTGGGGTTCATGTTAAGGTGCTCTTAAAGGTACCTAAAACTTCTAATGGTCTTAGCCCACCCTATTTACCAGATTTGCTTCAGCCATACATCCCCTCCAGGCTCCTCAGGTCTTCCGGAGAGGTGTTTCTGTTAATACCTAGAATAATAATTTAAACATAATGATCCAGAGTCAGCATGCAGCTTCAGTTATCACAGCTAGGAACTAGTGATAAGGCCCGAAATCTGGATGTAGTGATGGACTCAGACATGAACCTTCAGAGACACATAAAGAAAATTACAAAGTCAGCCTTCTATCACCTGAAGAGCATTTCCAGGATTAAAGGACTAATGTCCCACCAAGATCTAGAGAAACTCATACATGCGTTTATCTTTAGTCGCATTGATTACTGCAACAGTGTCTTCACAGGTCTACCCCCCCAAAAAAAAAAAAAAAAAAAAAAAAAAAAAAAAAAAATCAAACAGACAGCTGCAGCTGCTTACATTCTCACTAAAACCAGGAAGATAGAGCACATCACCCCAGTTCTAAAGTCCTTACACTGGCTCCCTGTGGCTTAGAGAATAGACTTTAAAATACTTCTGTTAGTTTATAAATCCCTGAACAGCTTACCACCACAATACATTAAAGATCTGTTGTTGTATCAACCTTCCAGACCACACAGGTCTTCTGGTTCCAGTCTACTTTGCATCCCCAGAACCAAACATGGAGAAGCAGCTTTCAGTTTTTATGCACCACAAATTTGGAACAAACTCCCAAAAAACTGCAAAGCAGCTGAAACACTGAGTTCCTTTAACTCAAGGCTAAAAGCCACCTGTTTAGAGCTGCCTTTGATTAATAGTAAGTGGAATGTTGATCAATATTTTTGACATATATTTGACTGATGATTTTGATCCATATTTGATGATTTTGATGTATATTTGATGATTTTGATGTATATTTGCTTGATGTTTTTATGATGTAAAGCACTTTGAACTGCCTTGCTGCTGAAATGTGCTATACAAATAAACTTAACTTAACTCAACACATGGTGAGGTGTTTTATTGTTATTACAGCCCTCATCTGTGGAACAGCATTCCTGAAGACCTGAGGTCAGCATTGAATTTTACGTTAAACAGGCAGTTATTGCTCAACAAACCTGCTTTGTGACTGAAATAAAACAATTCTGCAAAGGAGAGTAAGTCAAAACTCCTCCACAGTAATGGAAAAGCATCATTGCCATTTGATCTTGCCAAGGGTGGCACAAGCAGCTAGGCTCAGTTGGTTTGGGTAGCTTTTTGTCCTAAATTAAATTATCATTTGAAAACTGCATTTTGTACTTATGCAGGCTTTCTTTGTTTGATATTAAATCAGTTTGATGATTAGAAACATTTAAATATAACAAATAACCAAAAACTGAAACATTTGTCATTTGATGGGGGGGGCATCTTTAAAGCACTGTATTCTATAGTAGGAATAATACATGTGTTCTCTTTAAATAAAATAAATTTGACATTGGTATTGATTTCAGAAAACAATGGTTTCAGGATATACCGTAATACCTTAAACCATTACGTTTTTATTACTCAAGGATATCATACTGTGAGAATCAGACATACCTAACACAGACTAATAGAAAGATAAAAGATTTTTTTTCACAATTATTTAAGAAAATAACTAGTAGTAAAATAAAATAAAAGTTTAGTTTCTAAGTTGTCTGATAATCTTTTGGACTGGATATGTTTTTCGCTGATGAAGTTGGGATTGACATTTTACAAATTAGGACATAACCCACAATCTAGACACCTGAGTCATGGCCACTTTGTTAGCTTCCACTTTGTTGTTTCCATCCTGCATTTTAGCTTGTGATCTTGCTGGCTAGAGTTAATCATCAAACCTGGGGCTAATGATGTGATCTGCTTTTGATTGAAAACTACAGTAATTGATGTGTAATTACTACAGACGGGGCCCCAGTCCATTAATCTATTTCATATTTCATCTTTACATCTATAATCAACACTAAAAATCCTCTGTTTGAGAGAGAGACCAAATATTTGTAAAATAGCTGGAAACCTTTTCCGATTCAGAATCCTGAATCGGACCAACAGGAGCTGATTCTCATTCTGGTCTCACTCTTGGCAGCCAAAAGTAATTTTTTGGATCTACATTGAACTGATAATGGCATATGCCTTAATGATTTATCACATATTACCAACATAACTTTATTCTTAATACCAACATTTATATTCAAAACAATATTTAGACAATAATACTAAATAATTTATTGTTCATGTATTTTTTTGTGTGAAATCAAGTGTCAGTATGGTCTTAATTAGGATTTGAGGTGAATGTTATTCAGCTACTGCTGAAGAAATAATTTCTGATTAAACATAGGTTATAGGTATGTACCTTAATGCCATTGCTAATTCCTTCATTCTTCACTAGTCTTGTGGATCATCCTGCAGGGCTGTGGATGTGTTTTGGCTGTTAAGATGTAGCTCATGTGGCCGAGTTCCAAATTTCTAAAATCTTGACAGAGGGAAAATGCAGAAGTTTTTTTGGAAGGTGTTATGTTGAATTAAATATCAATGATGAGAAAAATATAAAAACGTCTTATGGTGGTTGCCCACATTATGGAAACGTTGTTAGCAGCACATTGCAATACACAAGTCAAATATATACACTTTTCTTAAGTCAATTCCTTCTAAGTGTGCATTCACTTCAGCAAACCATACACAGAGATTTTTAAAAGGATATCATTCTTTTAGAGAACAAACATCTGATCATCCTTTTGGTTGAGTGAAACTGGACAAATTCTTGCACTTATAATCTATATTTTCAAATCAAACCATAAAACCCAAAACATTGCCCATCC
Source organism: Anableps anableps (assembly GCA_014839685.1). Classification (NCBI taxonomy): domain Eukaryota; kingdom Metazoa; phylum Chordata; class Actinopteri; order Cyprinodontiformes; family Anablepidae; genus Anableps; species Anableps anableps. Next base: position 27,351,294 of record CM026073.1, read on the forward strand.
GTTTTACAACAATATAGAAAATTTGTCTGCCCGTCATTATCCATTTTTGAAACCCACTTGTCCTTTTTGTGGGGGAACTGGTGCTTATCTCCAGTTGTCATGGAGTGAAAAGGCAGGGTACATGCTGGACCGGTCACCAGTCCATGACAGGATGACACACAGATACACAAACCACCATGCAAACACACTCAGAACTAAGATCAATTTAGGAGTGACCAATTAACACAACATGCATTTTTCAGAACCTGGAGAGAACCCATTCATGTGCGAGGAGAACATGCAAACACAGTGCAGATATAACCCAGTCGGGACTTGAATCCAGAACCTTCTTGCTGCAAGAAATCTATGCCAACAACTGCTCCACTCTGCAGCCTAAAAACTGACACAGAACAGCTAGTTATGATTAAAATGTCTTTTAAAAAGTCTTGTTTCAAAGCTTATCAGTTCTTACTAAGCAGTGACAAAGTAAAAGAAGACTCAAAATGTTAAAAATATGAAAACTTACATGCTTCTGAGGTAACAGTTTAAATTACATTAGCAGGTGACATAAATGCTAACGGATCAGATGTCCTCTGTTACAGTACATTACAGTCATGATCATTGATGTCATTGAATATAATGTTACATGTCTCTAAAACCTGCTTTTGTGTCTGCCGTTTTGTTGACTTTTTGGAGCTTTGCACTAAAAAACTGTTTAACACGACTCCTGCTATTGAAAGAGACCACTACTATGGCAAGTCTGTGCAAATGGTTTATCAAACTGAAGGAAAAAAATGTAAAATTCAAAACAGTTCATTAGCCTAATCTAATTATATGCTGTAAACTCTTTTCTGACACTCTTGGTCTGGACTCTAGACAGTTTTGTATAAATTTCAGTCTTTGCTGAGCATAAAACCTCTCCTGTCTTCAGTTAGCATGGACACAGAGCTGTCTCCTTCAAACCAATGTCCTGTCAGTTTGGCTCCAGGCAATATAATGTTCAGCCAATCAGCTACTGCTGAGCAGAGCTGGAATTTCACCTGGAGGGGAGCAGCCTCTGCAGAAGATGGCGTTGATCGTATTGGAAGGATTCATTTTTTTTGTGGAATATTCCCAACATTTCTTTCCTGCAGTGTCAGATGTTTTTTAAAAATCCTTCATGCATTCAGAAACCCATTTTTGCATGGTAAACTCTGATTTTATGAAATGCTGCACAGTAGCTAGAGAAAAGACAAAGGATATTCTGGCACTTGATAACTGCGTCTTTCAATGTCCCTAATTTCACATGACACACAAAATACAAACTTAAACTCTGAAGATGTGCACACACATATTTAATGCCACAATTAATTTTCTAGCATTTTTTTCATAGAGAGCACCTCAAACTTAGTTGTCTTCTCTAAATTTACAGGACATCTTCAGGACACCTACATACTGTATTAACATAAGGAGAGTCAAACAACCTTCTGCTTGGAGTTGGGAAAATGTCACCAGCCACTTTTTGTGATTGTGTTCCATCTAAATATAGAGTCCTCCCATCTGTTCTACATTTTGAACCATTTCATGCTGCTGTGCTGCTCTCTATTTTTACATCAGCATCAACAGAAAGGGCAATGTGCTCTTTCAAAATAGAGTAATATTATCTGCACTGCTGGGAAGAGGGTCTGAAGCATGGCACATGTAAAGCCATGAGGTCCAGTTTCGTCTTGGGTAAATGGAGCCAGTGCGCATGTTTCCCTGTGGAATCATGTTTGATCAACATAAATAGCACACTGTTCCCTTCACTTTGGTTGAAATATTGTTACAATCATGTTTGTTTCAAAGGAAAAACACAAGTTCTCATAACTGCAAGAACATATCTCATAATATCTCTTTGTTCAATCGCCAAAGTTGTGTGATGGGAAAGTACAAACACTGCTGAAAACCAGCAAAGCCAGTTTTGCTGCATTCACATAAAGGAAAGAAAAATTATAGTCAGCCAGCTAAGGATAGCAAAAATACGCACAAAAAAAGTTTAAGCAGTTTGAGATGGGAATAATACCAGGACCAAAGAAGCAGCCTGGGGGACCAACCAGAGGATGTTTAATTCACACTTCAGTTTTTTCCACTTCTACCGCTATTTCTGTGGTGAAACACCATCTGTAGACATAATAAGCTGAATGAAAAAACACGACTATAAAAGAAACATGTCCTCTCAGGTCATCATGTCACTAACAGGAACAACCCAGAGCAACACGGCATTGGCTTTTGATATTTTTAGTCTCATTTCTTGTGAGAAAGAACAAACGTCTCTGATATGTCTCCTAAAAAAGTCAGGAAGCACAGTATTGTTGTTGTAGGATAAACAAAGACACTTGCTAAACAAAATGAGGACAAACAGATCAGAACAATACATGTCGGCGTTAGCCAAAGAGACTATCAAAAGAATCGTTTCACTTTGTGTACTTGATAAGAAGTCTAAGAAAACACAGTATGTAATCTTAATCAGCAGCCACATGACTGAAGATTTCTTTCTTAGTATTGAGTCTAAACGGTTGATAGAAAAACAATCCGACTGCGATATTTGACAAAAAAAAAAGCCCAACATGGTTTTTTTTTTAAAAGTACAATCAAATTCAGATATTTATATATGCTGAATAAAAAGACACAAAACCTTTTCCACTGTGTGATATTAAGTTTATATATATATATATATATATATATATATATATATATATATATATATATATATATATATATATATATATATATATATATATATATATATATATATATATATATATATATATAAAAAAAACCCCGGCTGAATATGAGCGGCTGGGTAGCTCAATGGGTAAGTCACCCGACCTTCACCCGGGAGACCGGGGTTCGAATCCAGGCCGGGTCGCTTGGTTGAGATATCCAGTGTGGGTCTGCCTACCTCATGATGAGTGACAAAGGAATACACGCCATACCGGCTCAGACGTCGCCCGGCCAAACAAGGTCTGCGTCAGGTGCTGGGGAACCAGGGCACCTTCACGAAAAATGGGTTACTGGAACAAGACGGAATTGGGCGAGAGGTGAAAACTTGGATCTGTTGGAATGCTACTACTCAAGTAACCCTAGTCAGAGGGGTTACATGCAAAGAATGCGGGAGGAATGGTTACGTCGACATCCCCATTCAACACTAACTGCCAAACAACTAGTAGCTCAGTGTTCCAACATCCGCAAACGGCGAATGCTGTCACAACTTGAGATAGACGAGGTACAACACAAATGCTACGGCAAGGGGGAGCCAGGACACCAGGTCAGAGGGGAGTTAGCTTCAACTCCCCACCCGGAGATTGGGTATGCAGCCCCAATAATGAACGAACCATCACAGCTGAACGAGGCAGCAACTGACCTGAGAGGTAGGATCGTGGCCCGAATGAACACCAGGCAATCCCGATGCCAATTACAACGGCTGAGTGAAGTACCATCAGAAAGTCTCATTGAAGATGTGAATGCAGCATTGAGAACGATCCCTACCAACACCATAACGGAAACCAATGAGCTGGTGTACAACTCAGCATCAGTGATCCTTGAGATGCTCGGCTATAGGAGCAACCATGAGATTCAATACCCACCATGGAAAAGACGGTTAGAGGCTAAAATCAGAGCTCCAAAGAGGTGCAATCAAAAGACCAGTACCCAAGCGGTACAGCCAGATGCCCATACCTGAAGCGCTCGAAACTGCCAAACAAAGGCTCCAAGCCTTGGCCAGTCGCCTAAAGAGGTACACGAGAGAAAATGAAGCCAGGAGGATTAACCGGCTCTTCTCCACCCAACCAGCTAAAGTGTACTCTCAATGGCAGGGTAATAATGGCAGCCACCAAGGCTGGAGACCCAACAGTACTGGAAAGGCATATGGGAAAGGGAGGCGACCCACAACAGCAATGCACAGTGGCTAATCTCTCTACGAGATGACCACAGCAACCTCCCTGAGCAAGCCCCAGTAACTATCACAGTGGCAGATGTCCAAGAAAGAGTCTCAGGTATGAAAAACTGGACAGCACCAGGTCCTGACATGATCCATGCCTACTGGCTAAAGAAACTCACTGCCCTCCATGAGCGACTGGCAGCTCAAATGAACCAGCTGCTACAAAGTGGGACTCACCCTGAATGGTTAACTGAAGGGCGCACAATCCTGATCCAGAAGGATCCCTCAAAGGGTTCGGTCCCATCCAACTATCAGCCAATAACCTGTCTCTCTACAACATGGAAGCTCATGTCAGGCATCATAGCAGCTAAGATAAGTGGGCACATGGATAAATACATGAGTACAGCACAGAAGGGCATCGGCATAAATACCAGAGGAGCCAAACACCAACTCCTGGTAGACCAAACAGTCGCCCGAGACTGCAAAACCCGACACACCAACCTGTGCACGGCTTGGATTGATTACAAGAAAGCCTATGACTCAATGCCACACACTTGGATCATTGAATGCTTAGAGATGTACAACATCAACAGGACTCTAAGAGCCTTCATTGTGGAAAACCACCCTTGAAGCCAACTACAAGCCAATTGCACAAGTGTCCATCAAATGTGGCATATACCAAGAAGACGCTCTGTCCCCACTGCTGTTCTGCATAGGTCTGAACCCCCTCAGCCAAGTCATCAACAAGACTGGCTACGGATACCGACTCAAGAACGGAGCTACCATCAGTCACCTCCTCTACATGGATGACATCAAGCTGTACGCTAAGAGCAAACGAGACATCGACTCACTGATCCACACCACCAGGATCTACAGCACTGACATTGGGATGTCATTCGGACTAGAGAAGTGTGGTCGGATGGTTACACATAGAGGGAAGGTCATCCACACAGAAGGGGTCTCACTCCCAGAGGGAGCAATAGCAGACATTGAGGACAGTTACAAGTACCTGGGAATACCACAAGCAAATGGCAGCCTCGATGAGGTCACAAGGAAAGGAGCCACAGCCAAATACCTCCAACGAGTAAGGCAAGTCCTGAGAAGCCAGCTCAATGGCAAGAACAAGATCCGTGCGATAAACAGCTATGCCTTGCCAGTAATCAGATACCCTGCAGGAATAATAAGCTGGCCAAAGGAAGAGATAAAGACCATGGATGTTAAAACTCGGAAACTACTAACCATGCATGGAGGGTTCCACCCTAAATCCAGCATCCTGAGACTATATGCGAGCCGTAAGGACGGAGGCAGAGGACTAGCGAGTGTGAGAGCCACTGTCCAGGATGAAACATCCAAGATCCATAAATACATCAAGGTCAAAGCCTCAATGGATGTAGCAATGGATGTGGATGTAGCAATACCAAGCGATTGCAACATCAGGAAAAAGGAACACGAGAAACTGGAGAAATACCAGGGCCTCAGAGAGGAACTGGAGAAGGCCTGGAAGGTGAAGACCACAGTGGTGCCTGTGGTCATCGGGGCCCTCGGGGCAGTCACCCCCAAGCTGGAGCAGTGGCTAAAACAGATCCCAGGAACAACGTCAGACATCTCAGTCCAGAAATGCGCAGTTCTCGGCACAGCCAAGATACTACGCAGAACCCTCAAGCTCCCAGGCCTCTGGTAGAGGACCCAAGCTCAGAGGTTGAGAAAGACTACCCGTGGAGGGTGAGAAGGGAATTATATATATATATATATATATATATATATATATATATATATATATATATATATATATATATATATATATATATATATATATATATATTAAGATCAGGATGTAGAACAGTTTCATTAGTATAGATAGTTTAAGACCCTTAATTGAAGAACATCAGAACATCTGGTAACATTTTAACCCCATTTTCTGAGCTAAACGTGATGGGGCTAAGGGTAAAAATCTCTGGATGGAAAACGTTTGTAATGTGTCCCCTTTTTTGAAACGCGCATCACACAAGTCAATGATTCCTGTAATTAAAGCCTTCTTTCATCAGCTTTCTTCAACTGGCAACTTACACAGAAACACACTCATAAATAAGGACTTGAGGGTGAAAGCAAAGCTTTATTTAAGATGGGTGGAGTAATCTGCACAGTGGAATTTGACAGCCACTTATGAGATTCAGAATGCATGATTGTATATTATATGTATGGCCTCTGAACATGAAGCAGCAGGCAATGCAGAATATTATAGGTCTCTTTCTCTTTACTCAGCACATTTCATTGTTCGTTTTGAACAGGGGTGCATTTACGTTGGTGACATTTGGATTGTCAGCATTTGGCATGTGGTAGGCTGAGAATTCACACTGAAGAGCTGACTAACTGGGCACCACATCCAAGTCTCACTGCAGACAATTCAGAGTTCAGATCATTTTATACTACTACAGATATTATTCACTTTTCTTTCAGTAAATTTGCAGAGCACAACACACAATATGGAAATTAATTGTCAGGCAGTAGTGGTTGTCTTCTATCTGTTTTTTTGTTTTCATATAAAAATCCTTTTAATTGAGAGTACAACATTGCCAGGATCCACAATTCAGACATAAAAGCATGTTGACTTTGTGTAGCATTGTTGCCCCAGTCTCCAACTGAATTTACATACATGAAATTCATGCAAATTAAGAAGAGATTGCCCTGTGAGTGAACCTTCTTTGCACATCATTTGATTGCCCTCTGATGATGGTGAAAGGATTAGAAGGAAAAGACCAAACATCTCAGAAAATCAAAGTTTCTGTTTTAAAGCTTCTCTGTGTAAAATGTTACTTCTGTTTTTATGTTGTGCCTACGAGTCTCTTCAAAAACAGCTGATTTGCAGAGCGGCAAAGTGAAAGAAAAGGCCCTTTTAAGCCACCTTTGCATTGTGCCATTTGTTTTCAGAACGTTGCAAAATTTTCTGTTGTCTTGACAAAGCTTTTGACATATTTTGGAATGACAAAAGGCAAATTGCATGTCTCGACATATTCCCCTTTGCAAAATAGCACAAGTTTCGTCAGATGAGATGAAGAGCATAAGTGCACAGCAGTTTTCAAGGGCTGCTACAGATTTAAGTCTGTACTTTTACTGGACAAACTAACACATGAGCACGCTTTAATGTTACCCATTCCATCGTAGCTCTGTTTGGATGTGAAGGGCCAGCATCCTGCTGGAAGGTAACCCCCTCGCCCCAGTCTAAAAGGACTTTGCACTATGGAACATGTTTTCTTGCCCTGTGTTTACCACTATCCATCCTCCTATCAACTGTCCCTGCTGAAAGAATAAAACAGAGTACATTTCGCCATCACAGTGGTGCATATGTAAATACTTTTGAAAAGCACCATAGGAGTTTACACTAAACTAAACTGCAGTTATTAATAAACCAAACAATGAGACTGTATGCAGCATGAGTTAACATTTTCAGAGGATATAGATGTAGAAGCAGAGGTTTTTTTTATTCTCACTCTGGGCTCAGACTGTGACATATTTTTCCCCTGCAGGTCTGAACAGCACACTGAATGAGATGTTTGGAAATCCAGAGTGGGTTCTCTGTAACTGTGCTTTCTTTATTTTGGTGGAAGATTTTGACTTGGTGATGTTAGACCCACCTAAATATGTGCTTCATAGCCCAATAAAAGTCATATTTAAACTAATACATCTACTTGATATTGAGCGTTTAACATGTTGGTCCACAGTTTATTGTCAAACAAGCTTCAACGCTCAAGACTGTGCTATGATTTATTTGAAAGTGAAATACATCCTTGAATATTTATTGCATCAGGCTTTTAATGAAATCCTTTCCCCAACCAGTACTTATTTGCATCTTTGTTTTTAGGCAGGTATTTGACTATGGTTTCAACCACCAAGCTCTGTTTTTGCTGTACTATCTATTGTAATGGTAGAGAAGGTACTGAGGTCTAACTTGATCTGAGCACAGCCAACAAATTAAAATTTGAAGTTACAGACACCGAAACAGCCTATTTGAAACAGCTGGAGAAAAAACAAATGATTTACTAAAAACATCTTTTATTGGCACATGCTAAAATTACAGTACCACAACTTGTAAGAAGAGGCGTACTTTCAGTTTGCTAAACCTATTAGCATCTTTTGAACTTCTTCAAATAATTTAATCACTCAGCAAGACTGATAAACAACATTGAAATTATTTTGATTACTTGCTTTGGTTATTTCCCTACAACTCTTGAGACCAGTGGCAGTTTTTTATATGGACATAATGGGTTTCTGTGCAGGGCGACACACCAGAAGGCAAACAACAACAACAAAAAAAAAAAATCATATTTGTTGATTGCACACTGAATGAGTTTTCTCTTTCTCCAAGCAATAAAAGCAAAATATTTCTGTATGATTCTCAGTTTTTGATTTAGAACTAAGATCAAGGCTTATGTATTGTTATACATGGTTAGACCTCAATTGATTTCTACACTGAACAAGGATTCTGTAAAACTCAGTTTACTTTAGAGGTTTTACTTTAGAGGTTATAATTTTATTTACAAACATGCAAAAAGAGGGGGTTTGCGATCCTTACTTCGGACCACCAGAAAACCATATGAGTATAAAACATAATAAAGAAATGATTCCAACTTGCACTGAATGATTCTACCTTGATAACAGATACTTTAAAACATTTATTTGTGAACTCTCTACTTGACTCTTTTTGTAAAGGGATTCTTAGTATTATCAAACAATTATTTGAATCTATCAAGAAGAATAAACAGAAGATCAATATGTTTTGGTTTATAATGTTTACATTATATCCTGAATAGAATTTTTTTCTTTGAAGATTAGACATAGGGTGCTATTCATGTAAGAACTGCCGCAGGGGAATATTTGGGCACCTATTTGGTTTCTAATTAAGTCTTAATGCTATTTGCTGTTAGCAAAATTTTTATAAAGTGTTTCTATTCGGCTAACTTATGTGAAAAGTAACACAACATACAGTGCCTTGCAAACGTCTACAGACTCCTTGATTTTTTTTCACATTGTGCCCTTTTTTGCAGTACTAACTATTTTAACAGGGGGTTTTTTTTTTGTTATAGACCAACACAAACAGGACATTACTGTGAGGTAAAATAAAAAAAAAAAAAAAATACATGGATTTTAGTTAAAATAAAAATTTAAAGTGTTTTTCAGCATCCTTTTACTCTGACATAAATTGAATAAAATGACAAAACTATACACCTAAGTAAAATTGTAAAAATAAAGATGTTATTCCCAGAAACAGGTTGAAATGAGGGCAGCCACTTTCAAAAAAATCTTCCAACAGAAGAGATATGAAGAAGCATTTGTCTATCACAGTCACATCTGAGCACATTCTCTGACACAAGCTCTGAGGAAACATAGCAGTGATGGAGGAGATATTACGTAAAACTCTCACAAGCTTTCAAGGTCCATTACAAGCCACTTACCGTTATTTATACCATGAATTATTTAGGCAGCACTTTTTCTCTTAAGCACATTTTTTAATCAAGTAAAACCAAAAAATAAACTTCACTTTCACATATGGTAGTTTAAAAAAATCTGATGTTTTAGGATGGGAAGCTGGAAGAGATGTTATTTTATCTCGCGGTGTCAAAGAAGGGTTTCATTAAGTCAAATTTTAAAGATTGAAAAGAAATAAAAGATTTACAGTAACCACTCCTACTTGAGTTTGCTTTTTAATAAGTGGCTAAAACAGATTTTATTTTAGGAAGTTGTAAATGACTGTTTAAAAGCCACTCTGGTTTTCTTTACTTTCTCTGCTGAGTCCACTTTGTGTTCTTTCCTTGCCAACTCCGGAGGGACAGAGGAGGAATTGTTTCAGTCTGTGAATTGAAGGTATTCTGGTCTTTTCACTCTCATCCTGTAATTCTGACAGCATGGGTCTGAAAGTTTCCTTCCTGTCTGGGAAATGATACACTAATGGCTCACTCTTGACTCCTCTCTAGTCTTCAGTCACAGCTGTCTAATGAGAGCATCAGTGTGTAAGTGGCTGCTAATGACGGACGCCTTCAGTTTTATCAGCTGGCAGCAACTAGCAAAAGTACTTTTGAGGAAAAACCCGCTTTTGTTTAAAGGATTAAAAAGACTGAAATGTTTTTTTTTTTTTTCAATCCCACAGGTCTAAATTTCTGTTTTGCATTGCAGTTAGGAGATAAAAATTCCCTCAATTGTCTCACTTTGGTGTAGAATCTAGAGAACAAATAGACAGATCATTGTTAACATTTACCATTTACAGCTTGCCACAAGTTCTGTAGCTTGTGGCAAGAAGCTGTGGCTGCAGCATGACAAAATGTATTGCAATGCACTGTACATGAAATTGGCCTTATTTTAAGATGTATTTTGAAGACACGACACATTTTGTATGGGTTTTTGTTGTCTCATTGATCATACATCTTTCTTCAAAGTACCTCAGTGGCACAATATGTATCAAAAATAGCTACTCTTTACTCTTTTGTGAGTATAGAGTTAAGCCCATTTTAATATATCTCTTCAAGCAGTTGTAGAAAATATTTAAAGGATAAGATGATAGACTATTTTTTTCTTTCTGTATGTTAAAGATCCCATGAAACGGTGGCTTTTTGCTTCCATAGATTGTGTGTTTATTGTACCTACAGCACCTATAGGATTGATACATCCAGCTCTGTAAAGCTCTGTGACCCTAAGTAGCCATGAGTTTTTATTGGAAGCTAACATCAGTTCCTTTCAAGATTGAACAGCAAACTGAGCTATGAAAATAAAGAAACCAAAAACTAAATACTTTAAAAAGGTTTTGGTCATATCTCAAATGAACTAAGCATCACCTCGGTTCATTTTTAGCCCCCTCTTTTTTTATGCTTCACATTTCAACAAAAATTGCAAATCAAGGGTCAATTTAAATAAGGAATGGCATCTGGTGGCGTTCACTGAGAGGATAAGTTTCCATTTCTTTTCTTATCACTGCTCTGGAAACAGGGGGAAGGCAAATTATCAGGCGCATAAAGTGAGCGTATGTTAAGTCTGTAAGAAGATTTATTTGCATAAGCACACAGGCGAACCAGCTTCCTGTTAAACAGCATTGTATAAAAAAAAAAAAAAAAAAAAAAAAAAAAAAAAAAAAATCCTTGTTGATGTTATAATACATAACGACTCTACTAAACAATTTTCCAGCAGTTCTTTTTCCCCTGCTTCATAGAAAAACTGAGTTTTAAATAAGCCCTTTTTTTTTTTTTTTTTTTTTTTAAATAATAGAAGATTGTGAATTAAGTTTCAATGAGTTTCTTTAAATCAAGGCTAAAATTCCACCTGTGTAGAGTTGCCTTTGATTAGTAGTAAGTGGAACATTGACCAGTATTTTTGATGTACATTTGCTTGATGACTTTTATGATTCTGATTATGGCATTTATCAAAATGTAATGTTTCTTGCCCGTTAACTGCATGATGTTTTTATGATGTCAAGCGCTTGACTTTTAAACCACAAATAAAAAGATGCAATTAGTTTTCCACACAACAGACTCTCAAGGATTTTCGGTTTAGTTTCCTTAGATGACTTTTACACTTGAAAGAGATAATTATCCAGATCACCCCAGGTATTGATGTGTAAATGGCCTAAAAGTAAACTAATCCTTTTTGCCCTAGCATACTGAAGTTTAATAATTACTACTCTAACTTTAGGTAAGTAACTGCTATCTTGCAGCTATTTTCTGACTAATGACCACAGTTTTGTCTAACTTTAGTAGCATGTTCTCTTGTCTTTTCATGATGAAGCGTGACTAGGAGAAATGACCATCTGAGTCATATCATATTTATATCCAAGGGAAACATTGTGGGTTACTAATTGGCACTCACATCATAAACAGTAGAGATGATTTAGTTTGATTTATTTTATAGGAACTGTTAGCGGTTTACAACATACACAGGCTACCTCTGAATAAATAGCTCAAATTAAGGGTGAATTTTTAACAAATTCTTTGTGTGACAATATACCAGTGCAATAAAACAATAATTTATTTTAAGAATATATACACATAATTACTAGGAGCACCAATATGTTTGAATTTACTGACGGTCCTAAAGCAGCTGTTGCTTGGCTTTTTACCTGTCATTTTTATGACTTTCAATTGAAAACATTTTTACTGGAAGCATTACTCACAGCTGCATGAATTGTTCATAAGTGCAGCACATTTGCTGGCCACAAAACTTACTGTACATCTAATATCTGTGTGAAATTAACACATATATGTTTCAGCAATAAGGGTCAATGGTAGTTGGGACACAAGACTGTTTCTCTATATCATTAAAAGGAACTGGCATAAAACACCATCTCAAATTTTATGCAAAAGAAAAAAAAAATACTAGGTCAAAACTAATGTGGTGATGTGCTGTGTTTGGTGGCTGCCAAACAGCATCTTGTCTGATGCCAAAAAGCTCCATTTTGGTTCCACTTGACCATGGAATCTTCCACGTGGCTTTTGGCAAACTCGAGTCAAGTCTTGATATGAGTTTTCTTCACGGCTACTCTCCCATAAAGCTTTGCCTGGTGAAGAACCCGGGCAACAGTTGTATGCAGAGTCTCTCCTACCTCAGGTGCTGAAGCTTGTAACACCTTCAGCGTAGTCCTAGGTGTCCTGGTGGCCTCTGTCACGAGTCTCCTTCTTGCACAATCACTCGGCCTGATCTAGGCAGATTTACATGTGCCACATTTCTTCCATTTCTTGACTATGGGACTGTCCCTTGGAGATTTTTTGGTATCCATCCCCTGGCTTATACTTCTTAATAATCTTTTTTTCTGATTTGCTTGGTGTGTTCTATTGTCTTCATGTTATAAAGGTAGACAGGAATACTGATTAACCAGTGAATGGACCTTCCAAACACAGGTGTCTTTTATACTAATCACTAGAGACACACTCACTGCACTCAGGTGATCTCCATTCCACTCATTGTGAGACTACAAGCACCATGGCTAGACCTCTGTTGAATTAGGTCAGTGACTTTAAAGGGGGTGAATATTTAAGCAATCACTTTTTTTTTATCTTACTTTTTTTATTTAACTGTCATTATTTTGTAGAAATCACTTTTCACTTTGACATTAAGAGTTTTTTGTATTTTTTTTGTCAAGAAAGCCACATATTGTTCATTATTATTGTTTTGTAAAAACAGTAAAAAGGGTAAAACATTCAAGAGGGTGAATATTTTTGATGGGCACTATATGGATATTTAATATCTCTTTTAACAACAGTGAGAAATGTAAGTAATATAAACATTTATTAAAACTGAAGCTTGAATGAAAATTTCAGTAAAAAACTATTTTTAAAAAATGCGAGTTCTAGTGCAGAATAAACAAGGAGACTCCAACATTTATTTCCACTTAAAATGGTTAAATCCCACACAGGCATATCACAAATCACATCAGGTGAGCATGGTGGTGTGCAGTGTTTGATGGCTGCCAAACATAGTGTCAAAATATAGTTTATCAGCATTTTGCATGGAGCTATAGACTGAATATACTTCAGACATTTAGTTTTATGTAGTCCTTACTGTGAGAGTGAACACCATGGTAAAAGCTGTCTGGGGCCTTGAGAAAGAAGATTCTATGAGTCTAAGCAATAAAAGGAGCTTTTAAAAGAATTTAAAATCAGCCATTCCACTATGCAGAAAAAAAAAAAACAAACAAAAACATTGCAAAATTCAAAGTCTCAAAAAAACCCTAAAATATCATCATAGGACCTACAGCAGGCTCTTGCTATGGTTGACTTGACAGTGAATGGTTCTACAATCAGAAATAAACTGTACAAATCTACCTTCCTTTAGCAGCAGCAACTGTTTTCCAAATGTTACATCTAAAGAGGAACAATTTGTTCAAATGTGATTTATATATATATATATATATATATATATATATATATATATATATATATATATATATATATATATATATATATATACATACAACACACATTTTCCTTCATGTGACACATGTTCATCTGAAACCAGGTTACAGAAAAAAAAAAATCAGATTGAAGCAGGAAATTGTGACGTGCAGGAGGAGTAAATAAATCTGGATGAGATAAATACACACCCACAACACCGAAAGCATGTTTCCGATATTTGAGTGGACAACACTCTTTTTTTGAAGCAGTAGAAACCACCCCAACTCTGCTTCCAAGTCTAATATTACACCCTGTACTTACGTTAGAATCAACATTTTATCCTTATATGGTCACATCTTTATTTCCCATCAAGTCTGATGTGACTAACATAATTTTTGATGTCTTTTTGAAAACCCTTTCTGATTCTCGAACTTGTTTACTTCACTGTGGCAAAATCCCTTACGATTACTGTTCATTTGGTCTAACGTCACCTTTTTGAAAATAATGCAGTCTCAAATCGAGTGTTAAAAGGAACAAAGAGAGAAAATGTCCAGTTTCCATTAACTTCTTAACTCCGGCAGTAACAAAAAGTCGGTTCTCAGAAAGGCAGTCAGTCACCTAAACCCAGAGGAGGAGGAGGGCTAATCACGATCTGTCCCAGCCAATTATGTGAGGTCCTTTTTCTGTTTAGCCAATCAATGTCCAGAGTCTGTCGGTTTCGTCACACAAGAAAAAAAACAAAAAACAAAAAAACAAAACAAAACAAAACAAAACAAAAAATAAATAAAAAACGAACTAAAAGGCTAAGGGTCAGGGGATTTATTAAACCACACTTCCCCCTTGTGGCAGGTCTGAGGAGAAGAGTATTGAGCCAACTCGGGGCTTTAAAAGACAAGATTTAAGAAACTTAGTGAAAAAAATAATTAATGAAATGACAAATATAATAAAACTAACTATTTAAAAAAAAACAAAACAAACAAACAATCAAAAAAACAAAACAAAAAAAAACAAACAAAAAAAAAAAAAACCCCAAGGCAATCTGAGTATAAAATTTCTCTCCATTGTTTTCTTTCATTTTTCCTATTTAGGTTTCACAAACATACCTTATTGTCAAATTTAAAGAGTGACTTCTCCAAATCATTGAATCTAGATGTTCAACACACTTTCATGCCTTCAGGTTAATAAAATTGGGCACTTAAGCCTGCTGACTGCTTTACCTTTCAGAAATAATAACAAAGAATTCCAGAATTTTACAATTTTTTTAAAATTACAATTGTCTTTATCAGTCATATTTCCTGATTTTTCCACAATCAACTTAAACTGTGGAAACAACTTTTCCCATTACATTTGCCTTTTTGATTAATCAATAATTTTATCTGAATATTTTAATCTGTTTCTGATTTAAAATGAAGCAATCTTAACAGCCAAGAAAATTTTGACAAATTTGATAAAGTCCAACTAATTTCTAGAATGTATTTATTCAACTAAATTAGTTAAATTCCAATAAAACAATAAACATAATTTTTTGCATTTGGTTTGTCTTCTCAGGCCGTTGGAAGTAGGAGTGTGAAGGGTGAAGCAGTACCCTCTTGTGGATAATAGATGAAACACAGGAGACTGTGCAAACTAATTTTTCAAAATCATGTCAGCAGTTATTTATGCATGTCTCAATCTCGAAAGAAAAAATGTTTCCTGGCATACCAGCAATCAAATCATTCCAAAGCTGGATGCAAACTTGAATTCTTTCTTTAATAAAGACACTTTCTTCCCTGGTGGTTTTATGTCAGTTCTTTATTTTTATTAAGTTGTTAGATTTATTTATAATAAGATAAAAGCATATCAACTTTACTGTCTTCTGCTGGATGCAGAACTTAACAACAACAAATCTGTTGACTGATTCAACCTCTTCAGGTAAATTCTAATCAAAATGTTTGGTTGGATTTATTAATGAAAAACAAAGCCAATATTATTACAATTTCACTATTGTTGAACCTTACATCCAGTATGTTTGATTACAAATGTAAGAATTACATTAGCTAATATTTAATGCTTTCCCAAATTCATTTTTATAGTGTGTTGGAACATAATGATGACAAGAGAATCAAAATTCTGCTGGCTTCTATAATCCTAGAAAGAAAGAAAGAAAGAAAGAAAGAAAGAAAGAAAGAAAGAAAGAAAGAAAAATCAGTATTACAGTAGGAGAATTAGCACCACACATTGAAAACAAGTCTTGATTTGATTTCTTCTCCCCCGCGCTGTTTCGGTACCACGTGACACAGAAATGATTAAATTATGGCAGAGATCTGACTGTTGTTTTGTCCGCCCGCTAACCCCGCCCACCTGTCCCTCCTATAACAGCTTCCTTCAGACAGCTGCGGTGACACAGCTGCAGACCTTCTCCTCAATCACACATGGACGTCTAACAAGTTTTTCACTGAAAATGGAAGCCAACATTGTTGTTATGGGAACAGAGAGTGTCGGGAAATCAGGTAAAATACTTTTTCTTCGAGTGAAAGTAAATGCTTGTGAGTGGATAATAACAAGATGATTATTTCTCTCCAGCAATGACTGTGCGCCTGTTGACTCGGAGATTTATTGGTGAATATGGAGACATCGGTAAGTTTCCACGATGCTTCTTTAACCTTGATGCCTTTTTTTTAATCAGTGAACAATGAAGGAATTTTGTTTTCTGTCTTTCAGAATCAATCTACAGTCAGACTTTTATAGTAGATGGCAGGGAGGTCACTCTGAATATCTGGGACTCACCTTACTCTCAGGTATGGAGATACTTACTGTTTGCACTGCAAAAGTCTAGTTATTGATGTTTCATATGGAGTAGAAGGTGGGTGATCTGATTCACTGTCCAGGGTGCCACACGCTCGGGGGTGCCCATCTACAAAGAGTTGTGCCCTAATTTTTGTATATGTATGTGTGTAGTGGACACCACCATAAGAGAAGAGAGAAAAAAAAACAACAACAAAAAAAAAAAAAACTGATTTACATTGCTAAATTTAAGAGTTATTGATAATCTCTATTTTAAAATGTTAATATTTACACTGATCAAACCTCAAATGGAAAGAGAAATTCTTTAAAACAGAGTTTCAGACTTGTGAATTTTTTTTTTTTTTTAAATTGTGTGGCAACACACACACGCACACACAAAAACGTTTTAAATTTGATTTAGGAATTAGGAACATCTTCGATTCAGACAAATGGGAAAACTGCAATGGGACTGTATGGGGGAGAGGTGTTCATGTAAGACAACTGATCTTAACCACAAACCTGGTAGAAAGAAACTGAAATTAAGTGCCACTATATTAAATTGTCTTATTTTACAGGATTTGTCTGTGGAAACCTCAACTTTCCATAAGAAGCTCCAGTGGGCAGATGGCTTAGTCCTGGTCTACAGCATCTGTGACAGAGCCAGCTTCAACACCATCAGCAGGCTGGTTAAGAGGATCAAGTCCACCAAAGACTGCTTTAGTGGGGATAAGGTCCCCATAGTGATTGTGGGCAACAAAAGGGACCTGCACCACAGGCGGACAGTGCTGAATGAGGAGGGCCGGATGCTGGCCCTCAACATGGACTGCCTCTTCTATGAGGTCTCGGCTGCAGAGAACTACCACAGCGTTGTGTCTGTGTTTAACGGCCTCGTGGACAGGCTGAAGGACACCAAGATCACCACAAAAAGGCCTCTGAGGTTTAAGGGCATAGTGAAAAGCATGTCTGCAGTGTTTGCCAGGAGACGGACAGATTCACTTTAAGAGCTTAATGGAGGCGGAAGGAGAGGCTGGACATCGTGTACATTTTACAAAATGGAAACGATAGTATAAAGAGATTCTGAATTAGGGGAAAATCCATCAAACTTCGGAAAATATGAACCAATATGTTGCAGATGTTTCCTGGACCTCAATATATATGAGAAAATTGCTTTAATCTTTTTGACCTGTAAAACACCATTTTGTGCAAAATGTGTTTAATCGCTATTTATCTGTGAAAGTGGATTCACATTCTTCCTATATGAAGCCACTGTTTGATGCTCATACTAAAGAAATGGTCTTAAAACCATTTCAAGCATCTGTAATTTAAAAACAAAAACTGTTTGAGTCAATACATTCATTATAACACTTTGTGTACTTATGAGCCAATTAAAAAAAACACATTGCCTTTAATGTAATTTAAGTTTTCAAAGTTGTGAAAGTCAGTTTGGTTAAAGTGTAAGAATTGTTGCACATAGGGAGGAAGGCAGCTTGGAGAATAATGTATGTTCTGCTAAAGTAGTGGAACAGGTTGTGTTTTTCTTTCTCTCTTTTTAAATTATTATTATTATTATTTTTTTAAATTTCTTAAAGGTGAAACATTATTGTTTACAGCTGGAAATAAAGAAAAAAATATATATATATATATATTTCCTTGGTCTCTCATGTTGAATCTGACTGCTTTTATGGCTTGTGAGGATTTACAGTATCTAACAAAATGAGTACAACCTTCACATTTTTGTAAATATTTTATGTCTTTTCATGGGACAACACTAAAGACATGACACTTTGGTACAGTTTAAAGTAGTGACTGTACAGCTTGTATAACTGTGTAAATTTGCTGTCTCCTCAAAATAACTCAACACAGCCATTAATGTCTAAACTGCTTTCAACAAAAGTGAGTGCAACCCTAAGTGAAAACATACAAATTGGGCCACGTTCCCTTCCTACTTTCCTGTGCCTCTTTAGTGTTACAGGGTCTCAGGTATGAATGGGGAACAGGTGTGTTAAATTGCAAACTGTCATTGCAAATTTCACTGGTATTTCAGCATGGTGAAGAACTCTGCAAGGACCTGACGACAAAAAAAAAAAAAAAAAAAAAAAAAAAAAAAAAAAAAAAAAAAAAAAAAAAAAAAAAAGGGGGTTGCTCTACATAAAGAAGGCCTTGGCAACAAAAAGCATGCCAACACACTGAAGCTGAGCCGCAGCATGGTGGCCAAGGTTATACAACCGTGTAACTGTACAGGTTAACAGGCTTCGCCATGGTCGACCGAAGAAGTTGAGGGTGTGTGCTCAACGTCACATCTAGGGGTTGTCTTTTGAAAATAGATACATGAGTGCTGCCAGTATTGCTGCAAAAGTTGAAGAGATGGGGTTTGGGTGGGGTTGAGCCTGACAGTGCTCAGGCTATCAGTTGCATACTGGATCAAATTGGTCTGCATGGTTGTCTTCCCAGAAGGATGGCGCTTCTAAAGATGATCCAAAAGGAAGAAAGCAAACCGTTTGCAGAAGACAAGCAGACTAAGGACATGGATCACTGGAACCATGTCCTCTGGTCTGATGAGACCAAGATAACTTGTTTGGTTCAGACGGTGTCTAGCATGTGTGGCTGCAACCAGGTGAGGAGTACAAAGACAAATGTGTTTTTGCCAACAGTCAAGCGTGGTGATGGGCTGTCTTGACATACTGAAGCAGAGCATGATCACTTTCCTTCGAAAACTGGGCCGCAGGGCATTGCTCCAAAATGATAATGAACCCAAACACAAGGCGATCACTGCCTTGCTAAATAAACTGAGGGAAAAGGTGCCGGACTGGCAGAGCACGTTTCCAGACTTAAACCCTGTGGAGCATCTGTGGGGCATCCTTGGTGGAGGAGCACAAGGTCTCTAACATCCACCAGCCACATGACGTCATTATATAGGAGTGGAAGAGGATTTAGGTGGCAACTTGTGAAGCTCTAATGAAATAAAAGCAGCTACACAAAATATTGACACTTTGGGCACAATTTGGACATTTTCACAGAGGGTTATACTATTTTTTTTTGGCCAGCAGTTTACATTAATAGCTGTGTGTTGAATTATGTTTGTGGAGCAGGAAGTTTATACTGGTATGCAAGCTGTATACTGACTACTTTACATTGTATCAAAGTGTCATATCTTCAGCGTTGTCCCATGAAAAGATATAAAATAAAAGATAATTTTTGGAAATAAAATATTTCCAAAAATGTGAAGGGGATATATATACTCTTGTTAGATACTGTTTAGATATGAGACCACTGAAACAAGAGTTGTGCTTAGCCTGTCAAAGTGAGATTTTTAAAACCTAAGAACACTCTACCAACTGTCAAGCATAGTGGTAGGTATCCTAGGGTATGTATACCTGCCAGTGGTACTGATACTGAATGAAGATGGAAGACTACCTTTAAATTTTTTAAAATTCATCTCAAACTAACAGTGAGGTGGTTCAAACTTGGTCCTTGTTGGGTACCCCAACAAGAGAATGATTTCCAACACAAATCTGAACTGGTTTCAGGATGGATAACGCAGACTAACATTAACCCCTGAATTGGTTCTGAACTCAGGCAGCAGAAAAAATAGAATATGTTTTAAAGATCCATACCTGAAAATTCAAGCTGTTTGAGTTAGCTCTACAACTTCTCACAGGAAGATTAGTCATAAATCCAGCAAAATTATACCAGGACCTTGTTATTGGCTCCAAAAAGCCCAGGCTTTCTTTACATCGGGAATGGGACATTTATATAGATATTAGTGCTAGAAAATCCACAATAATTTGAAAAGCTATCACAAGTCACTTTCTAATGTTGAAGCAAGACTTCACATCAGTGCTGCTTTTTTTCAGAGTCCAAATTCCGCTCTGGAACTATTTGAAGGAGTTGCCCCTAAAAACCCCCTCTAACTGGCCTGAAGTATGCTCCAATAAACTTGATCTGACCCCCAGAGATTAAGCAAAACCTTCTGCTGTTAGGTGTTGGGAAGATGTTCATGTTAGTGGTTAACAAGGCAGCTGCACAAGGGGGCAAATGGCAAGTAAGCTGGTGCCGCTCGTCCTCCTTTTCCTTTCTTGTCTATGAAGAATGTGACAGGAAAAAGGCAGGGGTTAACAAAGCTTTCTGGCCTCTACAGGTCACTGTCACTGTCTGTGACCCCTCAAGATTTTCACATGGGGAACCCATAACAAACACCAGTTAGACTAAAATACTTTACCTGTGAAAGCTGCTTGTAACTTCACTGGAGCTGAAATCATGTGTTTCCATATGCTGCCAGTATGCTGTTTCAATGTAAAATTACAAAAAAATTGAACCACATTGCCATTCTATAGTGCAAAAACTGCACAAGGGAACAATCAGTGAGAATTACTAATTGTAATCTAAGTGATGTGCAAAAGGATGTGAGCTCTTACTGTCCAGTGCTGCTTGTCAAAGGGTACATAGAACAGTTGAAGAGCTATAAAAACTATAGTGCAAAACATGAAGTCTTCTAAAGAATTACTGGTTTGTGTTACTTGGTCTGAAATGTAACATTTGGCACCTTCTCTTCAAGCTATCATTTATCTGCAAACTAATCAATAGAAATACTTCAAATAAACTGGTTGCAAAAAGAGTTGACAGACATCTGAGTCAGTTCATGCAAGTATGATGCCAGCATTTTTTAACTGTTCAAAATTTGTTTTATATGTTTTTATAAATATGAATTTAAAAAATGACCATTCTTTTAAAATTCTCTAAGAGATTAAAACTTATAAAACTAGATTGCCAGTAAACACTTAAAATTTAAAATATTTCTTTCTAAAACAAATTCTAGATTTATTTTACCTCACATTACTTCAGATGTAACTGAGTTTAAACTTGAAATTAATTCATGAGGAAACCTCTTTTTTCCACTTTAAGTAGTTTTTAACAAATAAACTGCACTTTTTCATTAGAATTGAGTGGAATGGTTTTTTATTGTTTTTTTGTTTTTTGTTTTTTTTGGAACATATAAACAGCCAATTTATCCCTGAAACAGCAGTGCACCTCTTCGTCTTCCCCTGGAACAAGTGTTATAAAACACTGACAGACTTTTCTGGCTTGTCATTTTTAATTAAATTGTAAGTAAACCACTTAACTCTGACTGAATAGATCAAGACAAAGTCATAAAAGTTTTGAGAAATTAATGTGATTTCACATTAAAGATATTTAGATACCATTGTGCCCCGTTTAACTGTAAGATTACTATCAAGGCTCCTAAACTGGGTAATTTCTTATGAACATTTATGTGACTCTTGTGGCTGCACGTGATCAGATTGTTTGTGACGCCAAAGAAAACCAATAAGGACAAAATGTGCTTCTTCTTTCGTCAGCTTTTCCCTTCTGGTCACCTTTAATTTTAGACATCAGCCTAGTGATTATTTCCTTTCTGGCTGGCAGCATGTTTTAAAGAGACACAGCTGATCAATGCACAATGTGATTGTCTTTCTCATTATTAAATGTGAGCAATGTTTATTTCATTACTGTAAAGCTAAGTACTTATTATGTTCTTAATGAGGTCAGGAGGTTTAAAGACACAATAAACAAAGAAATAGAAGAACAAAAGCAAGACCTTTTTCTAGGTTTTCATGAAATACATTATTCATCCTCAACTGACTACTCAGCAGGGGAACATATATTGATTGTCAGTAATTGCCTTAGTTTTCTTTGATTGCATGTCAATATTATGGTATGAAGAGAATTCTGTTTGGATGAAAATTACAAATGTACAACATTAGTGACATTTAGAGGTAAACTTGCACATTACAACCAAGTCATTATTGTTCTCTTGTCCCTGCTACATCCAATAAAGTAAACTATACACTATACACTAAATACACCAAAAGTGCTCACTCATCTGTCTTCACAAATGTACGAATTTTCATAAGGTTTAATACTTAAATAGTTTAGGAGTATGCTTCTGGAAAGTTTTTACCATTCTTCTGAAAGCACATTTGTAGCTCAGACACTGATGTTGCACAAGAAGGTGCCTGGCTTGCAGTCTTTGTTCTGTATGTATAAAAATTGTATGAATGTATTTCTTGGAAAAAAAAATTATATTGTTGTTTTATGTATTAATCAAAAAACTGCTTAAACTTTAAAATGCATTTCATGATATAAATGTGGCTGGATAATAAAATTAAGTCAGGTTTATTTGTATAGCAGCACATTTCAACAACAAGGCAGTTCAAAGGGCTTTACATGATAAAAACATAATAAAATTAACAAATAATTGTAATTGCCAGCAAAATGCGTGGTTTGGCTAATTGGATTATCTTGGGCTCAGCATTTTCTGCACCCAGTTAGTGCTGTTCATTGGTCACAGCAGGGAGGGAGCTTATCCCAGCAGTCAATGGCTAAGAGGCTGGGTACACCCTGGACAGGTCGCCAGACCATTACAGGGTCAACACAGAGACATGTACAAGACATACTGTGCAAGCACACAAACTTATACCAAAGGTTAATTTACCAATTGACATGCAGGGTTTTAGACAGTGGAAGGAAATCAGAGAACCTAGAGAAAACCAGCGTATGCCAGACTGTAGAAGAACACGCTGAATCAACTCTGAGTCTAGATCGAAAGTGTTTCTTACTGTGAATTGATAGTGCTAACCAGCACAGCACTATGAAGCCCAGTAGCATGATATTGATCTTGCAGCAGAAGTTGAAGGGTTTTCTTTTCCAAAACAAGTCAGTTTTGATAAATTAATAAAAATTTTCTTTCTTTTGAATTTACAGAAGTTCACTTGTGTTTATAAAATGTGCTTAATGTCCCTAGCTGTCAGGCTCATACCTGATTTCTTTGACTGTGGAAATGAACAACAAAAAAATATTTGCTAATGAAAGAATTACACAGGCAGTCAGGCATGGACTGTAAAAAACTATGCTGCTCAAAGAACTGGTGGCTGAGATTATTCAGTAAAATGTGTTAACTTTTCAAAAATGTCAATTATACCTTTGCTTGTGCCCTTTTGCCTTTGCTAAGCTCTCCCACAAAGACTTAACAGACCTCCTGCAGCGCCCGACTGCTCAGCAGAAGGTCTTGAAGTGTAAATACCGTGACCATAACCTACCCCCAGCAGTGAATGTAGTTAAAAGTTTAAAGTTCAATAGAGTTTGTATGTTCCCAGTTAGGATGTAATTACCTATCTCATTCCTCCTTTACATTTCCCCACATTTTAGTTTAAATAATTTCAAATTTTCAGCAGTTAAAAACCTTTTGAGAAGGTTTGGTTTCTTTTTTTCCTGTTTTTTTTTTTTTTTTTTTTGTTTTGCCAAAACTGCAACTTCATGTAATAAAGATTATTCTGATAGACAGCATGAAAAACTTTTTTTGTAAGTAACAGACACAGTATAAGCCAATCTGTGCTTTTAGCTGTCAGTATTTTGGGTTTAACAAACTTTTTTTTTTTTTTTTTAGATATTTTTGGAATTTATGCAACAGACCAGCAAAAAAGTAGAGCTTAACTGAGAAGGGTTTCCACTACTTTTACAAATAAAACTCTAAAATGTGTCACATGTGTTTGTTTTCATGACCATGAGATATGGTTGACAGGGAGGTTTTAGCTTGGTTTGGGTGCTTTATTTAGAAGAAAAGACTTGCAACCGTACTTCTTAGTCCAAATAAATGGGAAGTGCTGGAGATTGCTGTCATACATAGAACACAAGGAGTTCTTGCTGGTGGCATCTTGTACTTCTGTACAACAAGATTATTTTGATCATTTGTGATCAATTTCACTTTTGAGAACCACTATATATAGACATGCAACCACTTTTAACACATATTGACTGTAAAAAGTTGGTTCCGCTTGATTTTTTATTTAGTGGTGTCAGAATATGAAGGGCTGAACACAAGTGTATGCCACACCTTTTAGATTCATGGTTATAAATAGTTTGAACATTAGGCATCATTTTCCTCCACCTCATAGTCATACACTGCTTATTGTCCATTACATAAAATACCAATAAAATATGATGAACTTTGTGGCTGTGACATTGTAAAATGTAAACAATCTCATTGGGTATGAAAACTTTTGCATGACAAAGATCATTTATGTGCTTGTTTGGAGTTATTAAATCACCTATACTTATTTCTATGTCCACATCAGTTCTACACAATGCATTTAATACACATACCTGATGTCAATGAAGCAAAGCACTGAAAACCAACAGCTCATACAAAGGCCTTCCACTTGAGTGAAAAGGACTTTATTGGCATCATTCTATGGATCAATTAAATTTTACTTGTTTGAGCTTTCAATAACTAGAGACTCCAGACTGAGTAGGCATGTCTGAAGGGCAGAACTGATAATGCTTTGATCTAATATAAGTTGAGAGAATGGTTGGAAACACGCTCTCTTTCTAACAAGGAGCACACATGGAGGGAAAATAAGACTGAATTTAGCATGTGAGCTGGCAAATGCTCTCAGGCGTGGTGTCTCAGTGAATCATTACACCATGAAGGATGATAAGACACTCACTGGGAGCTACTGTATGGAAGACAACACATTTTTGACCAATCTGGAATGACTATAAATGCAATTAACTTATGTTGAAATCAAAGTTATTCTCACAAAGGCTTGACTGAGTGTATTATCAAATTCTGGCCAGAAAGGTGACTTTTTTATTTCGAGATGTAAAAATACTGAAGATATTGCCAAACTGTGCTTTGGATCTGAAGAAACATCCCAGACTTAGAAGAGCAAAGTTAGGCAGACTTTCTTTCCAGCACAAGCAATACAAGAATGTAACACTGATGATTTACGCCCTTGTAGTCAAATTATAGGGATCCAATTCATGGAGCACCATTGAAGTTAGAAGCTGACAATGACATGCTAGCATCTGATGCCCATGAAGTTCTAATCATCAAAAATTCAGCATGGCTGCCTTGTGGTGTAATAAACAATGTATTTTCACTTCTACCAGTTTCTATCTGAGAGTGGCTCTTAACTTAAAAGTGTGGTGTAAAAAATCAAGACCAAAATAAGTCCTTTTTCACTTTTAGTCTAACATCTTGTGAATTGTACAGAAAAACAAACAAATGTGTCAGAGAAATGGAAAATTCATTCTGATTCAGCACACACTTAACATCAATTCAGTAAGAAAATCTGATTAACCAGAACATAAGGTTCAGCCTTTCTGGCAGGATTTTCCTGACATTTGCTCATTTCATTCTTTTACCTAACACCACGGTTAGCAGTTTGCAGAGAGAGGACTAGGCTACCACTGATCTCATTGTAGAATGGTATTAAAGCTACAGTAGGTAACTTTTATAAAAATATGTTTTTTACATATCTGTTAAAATATGTAAAAAAAAAAAAAAACAAAACCCAACTGTGTCCTGACAGTATATGATGAAACTAATAATCTGTGAAAAAAATCGAGCTTTTCTGCCTCCTTCCTATGGTCCTACTGCCATCTTTAGAAATACACTGCTTCCAGTCAGAAACAACCAGTTAGAGCCAAGAGGAGGGTCTTAGCGCTGTCAACCCTCCTGGCTCTGATAGGTTGTTTCTGACCAGGAGTGGTGAGCTTGATTTTTCACAGATTACCTGTCTCATATTATACTGTCAGGACAGTATAATATGTGACAGTTTTATCAAATATATAGAAAACACATTTTTATAAGTTACCAACATCAGCTTTAATCAGAAGAGGAGTACAAAAAAGGATTAATTTTCCTGTGCCTTTTTTGAAGAGTCTTGTGTCAGTGTAACATTTGTCTTAAAAAATAAAAAAAGTGTCCTTCTGCATCACACTCTGTAGAACTCTGATCTAAAACCATCCAATGTTTGGTAGCAGTACGGCTCATTTGTTTGATTACATGAATGCCAGGAATCGAAGTAATCAAACAATTAAACATTTCCAGTTTGCTACATATAATCCTGAGCCTCAGAAAAAGTGACACTATGCAGGACATAAAGGTTTTAAGTGGATGACACCGGCAGCATACTTAAGACAGCTTGTACAGAACAAGTTCCCTCGGGGTGCATGCAAGTGTCACACATGACTTACTCGAGGACCTCACTGCTGGGGTCTGTCCTTTCATGCGATACTCGTTGTGTGAGTTGTGAAGAAAGAGTGCCGAATGTGAAGAATGCAATTAATTGCTTGGCGGCATCCAGGGTCACACAGAAAGGTAACACGTGCAGTGCAACTTTAGCCTGTCACTGAGAATGAAGGATTAAAACACACTGTTGTATTCATGAATGCAGGACAGTCAGCTTTCTTGCAACTGAGCAATGCTTTGGACATTACACTGTTTGAATGTTGTAGCTAAATTAGGTGTATTTAACATTTCAAAACATACTTTTCTATTTCCGTTTTTTTTTTTTTTTTTTTTTTTGTATTTAATTCTCCCCTCCTAATCAATAGCACAGCTAAAATAATTTGTGATGCTATTACAGGGCTGTTAAATAAGTATTTACCCTTGGTGATTCTTTATTCCAGCAGATATGGTGCATTTCTTTGTGATGCGGGAAAAAAAACATGTACAGATTCACAGGGTTCAAGAGGAAAACAAAAACCTGTGCTTGGTGGTCACTGTTCTACTCATGGTTTCAAAAGATGTCACCATTCTTAGAGGACACATGTTTCAGTGAATAACTGGATGAATGAGGCAGCACTGTTTCATAATTGACCACTGAAGACTTTTTCAGCAAGATACAATTTAATAACATTCAGAGCACATCGGCGAGCTAAAATCCAATTTACTGAGTGAACGAGCCAAATGCAATCAGCAGTGTCAAAACAGAGAAGGTCTAACAGAATATGTAGCAAGTTTATCATTTATAATGAACCATATTGTGTGAAAAAAGGTTTTAGACATGTTAAAAAACATATTACAGTTACTGATTTCTCTTAAGCATGACAGATTTAAAAAAAAAAAAAAAGAAAAACCTTCAAATTTTAGGGAACTTAACCAAAATTGAGAATATAACACCTGAAAGTTCTGACCCATACTTTCATTTCAAAGTTAAGCAGAAGGAAAAAGGATTGTGCTGCAGTCAGATGAGCTGCTTTGAATGTAGATGAGTGGGGCTAAGTGGGAACAGTATTTGTCATGCTATTTGAAAGTTGTGGGTTTAATTCCAGCATTGTCATGTCAAAGTACCCCTGGGCAAGGCACTTCTCCCCAGATTGACAACCAATCTGCATGTTGGTTTATGAATGTCTGTCTATTAGTGAGAGTGACTGGGTAAATGTGGCTCTTGTGTAAAGCACTTGAGTGGAAAATGAATGACTAGAAAAGTGTCATTCAGGCCATTTAACAAATAAATGTAGTTTGATGAATCCATTTAAAATCATTCAAGATTTCAGTCAGTCACCTTTATTTTTAGCCTTTTTGTATAAACATGCACATCTAAATTCTAATTTAGAAGCACATAGAAGTTCTGGAAGAGGCCACAGGAGGGCAGCTGTGTCCAATAAACCTGTGTCTCCAGATTCACAAAGTGAATCGTCCTCTTTTCCCCCCAGACAGTTTGTCCTTGTCTAATTGTTTATCTTTGTGTGCACTTCTCATACTTCAGCCTGCTCATCTTTTTTATCTTTCTGTACTTCAGCGCATGAACCAAATATCTGTTTTATCAAAAAACACAGCACCTTGGACAGCGTGAAGTCAGCTCCTTCTGGCTGTGAAAAAGTATTATGAACAGTGGTCATTTTTAAACACATTTGATTGTTGGGCTCATGTTGCAGGAAAACAAATTAATCTGCATGTGGCTCATTTCCCAAGCGCCAGCGTGTTTGTCCAGAGCGAAGGTACCATTCATGATGAAGAATACTGGCCTGGTGATTGCTGCACAATGTGTTGGGAAGCTGACAACAATTCACAAGAGGTGGTGGAGGGCTATTTTAGAGGGAACGATTCAGCATTCAGATATGGGTGCATTGCTACAGTTCTTATTTCAATAGCCTGATTTCCACCTGCACTTGCGTGACATTCACGTAGAAGATCAGAGAGTAAAAAAAAGAGAGTAAAGTCAGCACGGCTGTGCTTTCATTTTTAGCTCAAGGCAATCAGGCGTTTTTCCCAGAAATGAGAAATGACAGAACTGAGTCAAAAGCTGTTGGACCCACTGGCCCATTGATCCAGACTGCTGCTGCAGGGCCAGATTTAGTCATAATTGGCATACTGTTACCTGGTCAACAGTTCATTTTACTAAAACCTTTTTAAGATTTAGATTATTGCAACTGAAGCTAGTCCCTTTGAAATCCCATTAAAATACCTGATTATCACAATAAAGACAAATGCATCACATTGTTTAGCTATTACAGTACACTGTTTACAGCTAGTTGTGTTTGCATATTTTAAGGCCCATAATTGGTAGCATTTTAGCTTTCCAGGTTACCAGGAGCCACTTGATTATGCCCGATCATGGACAAAGAACGGATTTAAGTGAGTAAAACTCAATATGCAGCATGGTAAAATTGACACGGCGGGGTTAATGTTCTGACATGCAAAAACAATTTTTTGGCATTTATTAGAATCCACTCAGGCAGCAGAGACTAATGAGAAGAGAGGTGGGTGTTAGCAGAGATGAAGCCATTCCATATCACAACATAATGAATAATATGAAGCAGAGATTAAACTCTCCTTACTTGCATTGAAAATAGCACTGCTTCTGTGAGTATGTATTCGTGTATACATGAAACAATATCCACATAAGGTACAAATAAGATACATAATTCTGCAAAAAAATTGTAATAAGTTGTAACTGTTAGTTAAATGCAGATTCATCAGCCAAAAAAATATAGCACGTGTTAAATTATACATTATACATTTTTTAAAGCCATTGTTCCCACTAACACAAGTTAGTGTTTACCTGTTGGAAAATGTGAAAATATTAAAAGTGTAGCATCCGTATGCTAAGCTGAACTATATTAAGGCTGAACAAATCCATCTCATAATCTATATCTAATTTAAAGAAGCAACAGAAGATTTTCTTAATGTACATTTTTCAGAATTACATTTATATAAGGTCAACACTTACATGAAGCTGTTCAAATAAAATGGATGGATTACAGGAAAACCCCCCCCAAGGGATCCTGTAGTTAATATGAACAAGAATTAATTTTATTATTTATAAAACTAAGATTTATTTATTAAAAATTTGATTAAGAAAAGACACACACATAGAAAATCTAAAGAACAAAGATGCCTGTGTTTATTTCAGACACTGCCTATTACAAGTCAAAAAGGGAGTTTTATAAATATGACACTGAATATTTAAAAATACTATTTAAGCGAACTGAAAATCAAACTTTTATCAGAACTTAGCTGCTCTTTCAGCAGCCTTTGGAAGGGAAAAATTCTAAAGTTCCTTGATCTAATTCCTAACATTAAGCTGAGAGGGAAAAGGAGGAGCACCTTTAAAACTCAGAACTACCTTTCATCTGTAACACCAGCACTGCCACGGGAGAACAAGAAAAGAGTACATAATGGGGTCAGGCTGTTGCCTCACTGACATAACTAACTGGATCATTCCAGATGGGAAAATCTTGGAAAAAAAGCAGCACTCAGACTGGAAGGTGTTTCCTCAGTTTGGATTTGGAATCTGGTTGAAAATGGCAAGAGGTTTAGCTTGAATAAAGTGCCTAAGTGAGTCTTGCAAAGACAATTTGACTTAAGTGGCAAATCACTTTTGAATCTTGATGAGGTGATCAGACCTGGTGCTTGACCAGCCAATCAGAGGCAGACTTGATAGCAAAATCACATTATATAGCCCATGAAAAAAAAAAAAAAAAAAAAAAAAAAAAAAAAAAAAAAAAATCTATTTTAGTTTTCTAAACCCCATTCTTTAGACTCAAGAGATACAAGAAATATCAAGAATCATGTTAGAATACCTTCTCATGACTTGGGTAGTTTCAAGCACGATAGCTTGAAACTACTCAAAGCTTTTCTGACTTCCTGAAATAGCAAAGTGAGATGATTCATATGAGAAAATAAACACATAGAGATGCATTCAGATTCTTTTGAGGATTACACATTAAGGTCTCAAAACATTGATATTTTGTAGATTCTGTGTGGAATAAGAAGTTATCACCAAAGCTATGGTCCTTCAAGGATACCTTAAAGACAAAGAGACTCTTGTAAAGGTGAAACGTCAACTCTGGTGTGTGTGTGTGTGTGTGTGTGTGTGTGTGTGTGTGTGTGTGTGTGTGTGTGTGTGTGTGTGTGTGTGTGTGTGTGTGTGTGTGCAAAAGAACATGCAAAGTTTATTTTGTCAACAGCTAACAACCTGAAGTTTTCTGATGAAACATTTTAGTTTTATTGCAATGTCTACTATGTTGACTTCTCAAATGTTATGTCATAACAAATCAAAGAACCTTAAGTAAAACCAGCAGTCAGCCGATGGGTAGAAGTAATGATAAATTCATGAATTAAAGCAGACATAGTTGGACATCAAAGGTGATTTATCATTAAACTTCTTAAATTATCATTAGAGTCGAGTGGTAATTTTGTGGGTGTAAGCACAGTTGAAATTTGGGTGGTGATAGACTGAATCATGGAATTAGATATGTTGGAAAGATTTTCCCTCATTGGCAGCTGTAACCCACAGGAGGAGTGATGCAATTAAGAGAGAATTGCTCAAACGTCTTCAGCTTCAAATCCACTTTCTATCATTTTCCTTTCATTTAATCAGTGAACTCACAAATGTGTGCTTTCGAGCCACAAACGGCAACTCATAAAATGAGACTTTCACGATAATTTTAAGGATTCAAGGATTTTAAAATCTATTTGACTAATTTACTTTAAAAGTAAAAATTGTATCATTATATTACTGTATCATTATTATTAACAAAAATCACATTATTATTTGCAAGCAAATTTTCTGCTGAAAAATGGTTGCTGTGGCATTCATCTTGCACTTCAATAAAATTTTTTTCACACCTACACAACTTTCATCATTCTTGCTATAGTTTAATATTTGTTGATTTCACTCAGGTCCATATTTATGTCAAGGAAAGACTTAAGTGGTGAGCCAATAAAACAAGAGAGTCTTTGACATAGCAGTTATTGGTCATGAAACAAAACCCTGCCTTTTCTCTCCATCTGTAATATTGTAATATCTGCTATACAAATAAAGTTAAGTTTATTTGTATAGCACATTTCAGCAGCAAGGCAGTTCAAAGTCATTCACATCATAAAAACATCAATCAAGTATACAGCAAAATCATCAAAAACATCAAAATCATCGACCAAAATAATCAAAATCATCAAGCAAATACACATGAAAATCACCAAAATCATCGGGAAAATATCAATGCATCAAAATCATAGGGGTCATCCAGCACATATTTTCAAGCAGATATAGTTCAAAAATATTGATTAATGGTCCACTTACTTTATTTAACTGAGTTACACTCAAACTTCCCAAATTAAGGCACATTCAACACAATCATCTCCATCTTTTTCTCTCACTGTTTTATGTATTGAGGAGTCTGGAGGAGGAGGCACCCCTGAGGCCTTTGACGTTCCGGAACCTAATTTACCTTAAACAGGCACGTCTGCCTGCTGGCTTTCTCCTTTAAGGTGTAGAAATCACTAAAACCACCTGCAGAAACCCTCACTTTGTTCCGCTAATTTAACCTTCCTGTACTCCTTGCAGGGTGACTGACCCTCAGCTGATGTCCTCCATCCACCAACTCTGTAATTTAAGTAATTATTAGGAGATGATGGTTAATGTGTAATAAAATATTTTATTTAGAGCAGCTTCTCACCCAGATTTGTTTGCAGATTTATGGTCCAGACTACTAATCAAAGTCAACTCTAAACAGGTGGGTTTTCAGACTTGATTTAAAGGAACTCAGTGTTTTGGCTGTTTTGCAGTTTTCTGGAAGTTTGTTCCAGATTAATGGTGCATAAAAACTGAAAGCTGCTTCTCCATGTTTGGTTCTGGTTCTGGGGATGCAGAGAAGACCAGAACCAGAAGACCTGAGTAGTCTGGAAGGTTGACACAACGACAACAGGTCTTTAATGTATTTTGGTGCTAAGCTGTTTAGTGATTTATAAACTAACAGAAGTATTTTAAAGTCTATTCTCTGAGCTACAGGGAACCAGTGTAAGGACTTTAGAACTGGGGTTAGGGAAAGGCTAAGTGATAAAAGAAATAACTTGTCAGTTTAAATGCATTGACTGGTTGCAAAAAGGGGTAAACAATGTTGCATGCATGAGGAAAAGTGTTAAAGAGAGGTACACTGTTGTCTTGGTTACCAGCATGATGAGTCTTCCCACAGATGCTTTTGTGACATGAATGACTGGAGAGCTTGTATGTGGTTAGTTCAAAGGTGCAAAAACAGACAAATTATCCAAAATGTTTATTTGAAATATTTATCTAAAATAATTATTGGGGTTAAAAGTAATCTAACAGCAATTTTATTCCTACAACAATAAAGAATGGTTTTAGCAAATTTGCTAAAATTATGGGTACCTTTTACAATAGTTAAAGGTACCCATAATTATTCCTATAAAACAAATGAAACTGAAGCATTCCTTTAATTTCTGCTTTATTATTTTAAATTGATGCAATTTAAAGTGGTCACTGTACAGCTTGTATAACAGTGAAAATTTGCTGTCCCCTCAAAATAACTCAAGACACAGCCATTAAAGGGGGGTATGATGTAAAATTGACTTTTTTGACATCATGTTTTAATGTTATTCCCTCTTCAAAAACATACCTGGAGTGTTGATTTGATTTTTTCATGCATGTTTGAGGAATTCTTCAATCTTCTGTGGCAGCCATTCAGGACTTCCTAACGCTTGATCTCACAAAGTGCCACCCATTTCCACAAAACTCCTCCTTGGAGCTTCAGTCTCCAAGCTGAGCTTCCACCTCACAGAGCACCCCTCTCCCACGCATTCCCCACTCAGCTCTTCTAGACTCGTGGCAGTAGTAATTCGCAAGCACCTGGTGGAAGTGCGCATCTGCTGAGCATACGATACAAACTACTTCTCAGTCCAACAGTGGTAAGAATGGTAGGAAAGGCTTAATGGAGAAATGTTGTGACGATATGCTGAAGCCGGAGTGCCAGAAAAAGCAGGAGCTTCTTAAAGAGACAAAAGCCAAATTTCAAGGCATCAAATTAGGAAGTCAGATTTCTTTTAAGTTATCTTTTACATTTATAGCATTTTGATAATGACTGAAAGTGACATAGTTACATGACTGTGCTATAAAATGGCACTATGTGCTTGGAAAATACATAATACTACCCCTTTAAGTAAGGTAGGTAGAAACTTTGTTAAGAGTAAATGGCAATATGAACTCTTGAATGTAACAGGTGACTTTAACAAAAAAATCTGGTAGACTGTAGCAGAAAACCTTTTAATGGGAAACCGCTTGGTTTTACAGGTAATCTAAAACACATGACCAGATGAGCACAGGAACTGTCAAGGAGACACAAAATTAAACTTATTTCATGCCCTTATCAGACTCCAGACCTAAAGTGTATATAGGGCCCAAGGGTTGAGCTGAAGAGAAGAAAGCATAACAGAGGACCCAGGGCTATGGTTTTTTGCAAATAGGAATGAGACTTTCGAGGGTGCTATAACTTAAAAAAGAGCCAATAATATGTGCATAACTACAAAGATCATTCAACTGATTTGATGAAATCTGTAATCACACAAATTAGGGTGTGTGATTACAGATTACTCAAGGACATCGACTTTCTTTAACACATTGTGTCAGAATTTATCTGTTAATTCTGTAGTTTTGGGCCCAATCTGTGCCTCAAGTGGAGGGGTTTCAGTACCTTAGTTTCTTGTTTACGAGAGACACAAGGATGGGTGTGTTGAAAAAGAACCACTGATCTTCCCCATCTATGTATGGTGGGTTTGGTCATCTGATCAGGATACCTTCTTTGGAGGATGGATGGAACAGATTATTTATTACTCTACTAAAAAATGTTTCTTCAAGGGGTAAGGAATGTCTACCTTGGACCACCTTACAAGCACTCATCTCCCACCAGCATCCAACCAAAGCCAACATGGCTTTTAAAATACTTTCTCCTTGGTTTTCCTTTTTGTCAGCTGTTTTGTCCATTCTCCATTTGTTAATAATCAGATCCAGAATGAAAAAAGAGACCAGCTGATGCCTTTATGTGCATGACATACGGATGGTAACGGATGGTCCAGGTCCAACCAGATCAGAGTATGAGCCAATACAAAATACCATAGCCTTAAAGTTGAAGTACACACTGCTACTGTCAAAAAGGTTTTACTTATGTGACAAACATGTTTAGTGTGAAATCGTGAGTAGCCCCATGATTGGTGGTTCTAGTTTCTAGCTCCAGAATTTTTTATTTCTTTGCTGGGTTGGCAGACTAAAGAAAGATGTCAACACTTCATTTTAAAGGGTTAAATGCAGGAGTATCCAAGTGTATTCTGACTAGCTATTGAAAAAGAATAAATATAATCAGGCATCTTTAGCTTTTTCTTTGGGGGAATAAAACTGTTAACTCCCCCTTGATTTCTGTATAATTTCTGACTTAATTTTTAAGCAATAACGGAGCAGGATGGTTAAATTCTGCATGTCATCATCACTTGCTGGTTTGTGAGTAAATGTCTGCAGAGTTTCTCTTTGATTTCACTGCTGTGGAAATGGCTGTCTGTATAGCTCCTGGCCATGCTTTACAAGTTAAATAGGTTGTCTGTGGAGGCCACTGAGACAAATCCTTGTGAAACAAACAGCAAAATGTGGAAATACAGCTCAATGCATGGTCCAATTTCTTTTTCTTTTTTTCACTCTAAATGTTGCCTTCTATACCTGCCAGATTTCTCCAAATAACACAAGTGGCAGACATAATGATTTACAGCTCTTAGGTTTAAATTTGAACAAATCAAATACTTAAAGGAACTAACATTTTACTTCAACTTGTACAGTAAAGCTGCATAATGTTGTAGTACTTTGGTTCATAAATGATGTGTTTTAATATTAAAGATCAAAGTAAAGTACCACAATTATTTTTGTTGAAAATTTTTTTATATGGATTCTGTATTTTTTCCCAAAGTTTTTACTAAAATAGAAAGAGAGGCAGATTAATAAAACCAGAAAACATTTAACACAAGAAGAAGAAGACACGCTACCAGACTAAACCCCCCCCACCCCAAATTTTTAGAGAGCCACTTCACACAGGAATAGGAGCAACTAACAAAATACAACAAAGCAAAGACAATTCAGTTAAATAAATAAGATTAAAATTGCATGACACAGATCTACTACACAATGAGAGATAAATATTTCAAGATTTCTATTGCTATAAATTTTGATGATTATCATAGCATACACGTCACAGAAAGCATCTAACTCCTCTGCAGAGCCACAAGCCTCCACATGCATGCTTTGAGGCTGTACAATGATGCCCAAAACTGTATAATATTAAACTGTATATATAATATGATATTATATATATCATGTTACATATATTACAAGTGCATTTCAACCGATCAAAATGTCACTGAAAAGTTTATTTCAGTAATTATATATTTCTTTCAGTATATATATATATATATATATATACACTATATATATATATATATATATATATATATATATATATATATATATATATATATATATATATATATATATATATATATACACACACTATATATATATATATATATATATATATATATATATATATATATATATAGTAGCCTACGTTTCTGAGAAAATGAATTTGTTCATCTATTACAATTTATTGTTAATCTATTTATTGTTTCATTGAAATTAACAGAAAGAAATACTGAAACTATATCTCTGTTTGTAATGTATCGACATGTGAGATTCACTTTTTGAATCAAATTATTGAAACTTTTCAGTGACATTTTGATTTGTTGAAATGCACTTGTACTTAACAGGATCAAACATAATCAGCACCACTGTAAGAAAGACCGAGAGGAAGCAAAGTCAACACAAATGGAAAATGGAAAAAAGATTTCGTACAATAAAATAATAATGTGAAATAAACAGCAGACTGATCGCTTGAATAATATCTCTCTGGTTTTCCTTTTTGGGGTTTGAATATTTTTTCGAGCTCACACTTTGCTGGTGGAGTTTCAAAGAACGAAAATGTCCTCTGTCTGTTTGAAATGCTGCTGAGTTCAGATCTTGACCCTGGCTCTTGAAATTTCATGCCTTTATGTAATTGTTGGTGACATGCTTCAGGATTGTTTGACATGGAAACCATAATCTCAGCCAAAAATTCTCTAACTTACAGAGGTTTTTGACCCTTATTTTATCACTTCCATTTCCTGTTTTTTAGTTTTATCAGTCTCACCTGACTGGATTGTTACTGAATAAAAATTCAGTTTCCACCACACACACTATTTGTTGCTGTGCTGAGATAATCTTTTTTTCATCAGATCACTGTACTGGTTCAGGAGTCATTCAGATACATTTTGATGAGTACCCACTGCGTGCTGGTCTGTGCAGCTTGGCTGCCGGTTAATGCTTGGAGGCCTGACTGTGAGAGCATATTGCCCATTCATGTCAACCATAAAAAAAATCAATTCTGGACTTTTACTGGACCTGCTTTTTGGTATCGTGTGGAAACAGTCATCCTAACTTAAATTTAAACAAAACAAAGGAGCCAATTGTAGATTTCAGGAGAATGTCAATTCCTATTTCCATCATAAGAGAACTGGAGGTGGTGGAGGAGTATAAATACCTCTGTGTTCACCTAGACTGAAGACGCAACAGCAAAAATGTCTATAAGAAGACTACATTTCTGGAGGTACCTTCAGTCCTTTAGTGTAAGTTGCTGCAAGATACTTTATATCTTTTATAAGTCAGTTGTGGAAAGTGCAATGTCTTTTGGCTATCATCTGTTGTGATAGCAGCATCAGAGTTAATGACTTAAAAGACCCCCAAAACTTAACCTGACAAAGAGAGCTGGTCTGAGGACTGTTCTAAAAACCTCTAGGGAGATTCAATTCAAATTCAATTCAAATTAAAAAATTCTTTACTTATCCCAAAGGGAAATAAAATGTTGATGTAACTCATTTAATTAAGGAGTTATTATAGACTGTGATGGCTGTGGGCAGGAAAGATTTTTGATGATTGTGCAAAAAGGACTCTATAAAATGAAGAACATTACAAGTTTTCTCAGTCAGAGGCTTCTTCAGATTCACTGAAATACCGACTGCTAGAGGAGATACAACTCTTTAAAGAGTTACAACAACATTTTATTTCCCTTCTGGATTAATAAATTATTTCTAAACTGAATTCATTTGGTGACTATTAGTAGGTTTGTTCGTTTGTGACCAAAGTGCTATAGCTCTTTGATTAAATGCATGTACAGGCATGGTAAAGAAAAGGTACATTATCTTCAATTCTAAGATTTTGTGTATTAGAACATAATGAAAAAGATTTATTCTTTATTATTACATATTTCAAACTAACATCAAGTGCTTAAAATCACACAATAGATTCCACCAGGTCATTATTCATTAACTAAATTAACATGGTTTTATGTTAATGTTTTTTAAAGACATTTGTCTCTGCAAAACTTTCTTAAGGTCAGCATTTTAATCAATTTGAGGTCTTGACTTTGACTGAGTCAGTGCAAAACCATGTATTTAGGATTACGGTCCTGCCGCATGAACCAGTCATGGTTTGAACTGCTGGACGGTATGTAATACTTTGTATTGTATTTGTAATACTTTGTATTTGTAGAGGAGTTCATGGTCAGCTCAGTGACTGCAAGATGCCCAGGTAGGGAGGCAGAAAAACAAGTCCAGACCTTTATCCCTCCACAACCATGTTTGTTAGATGGTATCATTCTGTGCCAAAATGCTGTGTGTAGTCTTCTCTAAGCATAACACAGTTATGAAGTATAACTTTCAGATTGATTAACAGCAACTGCTTTTATAAAGTCATTGCATATGTCTTTCCTCCTGCCTTGCATTGGGTTATCACTCACTCTTATGCACCAGACCAGCAAACTGCTGAAACTCCTGCTTTTATAGAGGTGGTCTCACTTACTGATGAACAGTTGATCAAATGCTTCAATTACCAGCACTTGGTCACTACTCTCCATCTTCAATTCTATGGAACAAATAAGGATGTAATTAGTTTTTTCACACAAAACCTTTGCAGTTTGATTTGGTTTTTGGTTAATAAGTGGAGACAGTGCAAATACATTCTGATAGCTCCAGTGATTTAGAACACTTTGTCAGTATTTATGTCTAACTGAACTAAAAAAAAATTCTAATAATATGTATATGAGACCTTATTATTCAAAAATGTCCCTAGCATTCAGTATACAAAGTAATATTTCCTCTTCAACAGATGCAGATCTGATTGTGGTATCAATAACACTTCTCTGACTTATAAATAGATAATAATAATAATAATAATAATAATAATAATAATAATAATAATAATAATAATAAAACAATTCAATTTCAAAGTTTTAAGGCCTCTCAAATACCATTTCAACAGAAATTTAAGGACTGCTTTGTGAGTGTCCATGTAAACACACAGATGTGTGCTACTGAGGACTGAGTTAAGCTATAGGCTGCAAAAAGAGGGAGAAGGTAAATGTGACTGTATAAAAGGGTGTGTTTTATACATTTTACTAGGTCATTACATGAAATTTAAATGGTACTATCTAATAAAAATGGAATTAAATGTAATAAAATTACCTTTGTGTAATTTTGTTTTCTTCAGTCAAAACATCCTTTATTTCTTTAAATGATTGTGTTACTTTGTGAAACAATGTTTGAAACTCATTTCAACAGTTAGACGGTGTGTGTGTGGGGGGGAGGGGGGATTCATGCTCTGATGCTTTTATTCTACATGGCCTTGCCTCTTGTTATGAATGCATCATTTTGACATTCCCATCTTGTGTGTCACTCAGTTCATCTGTTGCAGACTGAACTGTTGCCTCATAAACCCAATGCAAAGCTCCTATTCCTGCAGTCGAGGATCTCAGCAGACTTCTTGCTGCCAATGCAGTAAAAATTTGCTCTGGGGTTTTGGAGTCTGTGGCACTAAATGTAAGGCTAAATCGGACCAGATTAACATATTCCTTTAAGTTATTTTTAGACATCTGCATCCTAAACTTTGTTCCATTGTAGATTTTGTCATGATGAGATGTAGTGATGATGGACCCAAATGCAGAGGCGCCAGGTAGATGGTGGGTAATTTAATGAAAATGATAATAAAACAAAAACTTCCAAAAACAATAAGGAGGACACAAGGTGCAGGAACAAAAACTTGGACTGGGCAACAGCAAGGAAAATGAAGCATAATGGGAGGCTCCAGCAAGGAGTGAGAGGAGATGAAGAGTTTAAATACAGGGAGGGTAAGTGCTGGAACAATAGACCAGGGCTCATTAGCTAACAAGTTGCAGGTGTGAGGGGACAGAGCAGAAGGCAGACTGAGGAGAGAGAGAATGGCAGAGGGGGTTAGGGAGACTACACAAACAAGGGAACTAGGAAAATAAATCTAACTGCAACAAAGAATAACTAAACACAAGGAATAAACAAACATAATCTAACTAGAATAACTAAGAAAGGACTGAACTGAAGTAAAACAGAAACAAGGCTGATCTAATCAAAGAAGAAGAGACGAAAGAACACAGAACAACAAATAATCAAACCTACAAACCCAGAAAACCCCCCCAAATCAACCTAGGATCCCAAAAGATTTAACATCAACAGTAATGCAAATTGTTAGTTGGGATTTTATTTCATAAAAGAAAGAAAACAAAAATGCAGACAAAACAAAAATTAGAGTTGGCGGAAGATGTGCTCAGTGAAAGTAATAAGTAATGCCA
Organism: Anableps anableps; assembly: GCA_014839685.1. Taxonomy (NCBI): domain Eukaryota; kingdom Metazoa; phylum Chordata; class Actinopteri; order Cyprinodontiformes; family Anablepidae; genus Anableps; species Anableps anableps. The sequence continues at coordinate 27,391,611 of CM026073.1, forward strand.
GCCCATATTTATTTTTTAATTAATATATCAACTATTTAAAAAAACATTACATTCATTCTAAATTATTATTTGTCCTTTAAATCTTTTTTTAAAAAAAGTTTTTGTTCAAAAAACACCCATAAAAGTTGTGAACAATTTTTTGCAAATTGAAGTGTGAATTACATATACAAAGTGTCCCCTGAGCATCACAAAAATAAATAAAATGAAGACCTTGTTGTTTCTGCATTTACAAATAAAAAGAATCCTGACTGGTTATTCAAAATATAAAATTCAGTTGAACTGGCAACAAACAAAATGTGCCTCCATTCAGACAACAGGCAAACGAAAAAATATTTTTCCACAACACATTTTAGTTAAAATATGAAAGAGATTGTAATTTTAAAATGAATGGTATTTATCAACTATATGTACTATTTAGAAAATTGTTTTTTTAAAATTTAATATATTAAATACAGACAGTTATTCAGTCAAACATGAGGGGAAAGCAGGAAACAGCAGCCAAAAAAATACCTGAAAGTGATTTCATCAGGTTGGAAAAAAAAAAACAAATCAAAACCTATAATATTTTTTTTCTGGCCCTCTATAGATCATTAGATTTGCTAAATTATCAGATTTGGGACTCAACAGCAGCACAGGCCTAATCTGAAATGATCTGAATTAGTATCAGGAACAGATGTTCTTTTTATCTTTCCAAATTAAAAAAAGTGTAATTCTTCCCTCCTGAATAGATGTACTAAAATGCAAACTTTTCCAAAATTTCCTGTGATATTATGCTACGGCAACAATAGTTAAAAAAACATTACGGGTTTTTAAATAATTTTAAAAGGCATGCCAATAAGCGTGGATGGCACTGAATTAAAAAAGCACCAAGTTTTGTAAAATAAAACTATTTCATGATAAAATGCTCACTAAGACAAGAGAAACTGAAAACAGTGAAACACTTCAGTGGATTATGTATATAACATTTTATATGTATACTAGTATCAAGTATAGACCAATGCCCTGCAGAGTTCACTGACACACTGAACCTGCAAAACCTGAAAGAAAACATGACTTGCAGTCTTGCAAATTCAGAGACTTATGGCAGTGAGATTTATAATCCAAGAGGTTATTAATCCACTTTCTATTAACAATACTAATACTTGGATAAAGAAGGTTCCCACAACAAATACAGTGGTGAAGAAAATTCACAGAATGCATCAGATAAAGATGACCTTCAGAGAGACGAGGACGGTTGAAGAGAAACGTCTCCGTCCACATTTTCTCACTTTCATTTCAGGTTTTCACCAAGAGTGGCCCCAGAGAACAACATTTTAGCATTCTTAGAGACCACAAGACTGGCTTCTTCTTGTGCGTCTGTCATTTTGTCAGTGTTCAAGCTCGTTTTCTTTCAAGCCATTTAAAAAAAAAAAAAAAAGTCTTTGAAATGGCAATCATAAATGTAACTGGGCTGTTGGCCTCAGGTGGGACTGCCTCTAGTCCTTGGAATACTGAGAAGATGAGGAAGACTAATTTTTATGCACCTGCATCTTCATGTATATGCTCCACAGCACATGCAATAGTCAGACTTGTCAAATCATCAAAAATGATTGTCTTAACACTTCAACCACAAAAAATCTCCAAAATCAAGCTCTGGGAGGTATCCTGTAAAAGGTTTTTTGTTTTTGGCCAGAATGAGTGATACAAACCCTAAATGATGATCTGGACATTTCTAATGATTAGATCTGCCTGATCAGAATAGGTCAAAAACAAAATTTTTTTACAGTACCAAGGTGAATCACATTTTTCTACAATAAGAGCAAATAAAATTTGTAGTGACTAAAACAAACAGATCTTACCTTTCCCACATACATACTTGCTTTCACCAAGGAAAATTGTTTGGCTTCAAAATGGTTGAATCTTAGATGTCACCACAAGAAACTCTTAGAGCCACGGCAATGACCCCAAAGTTATGCTTTTGTCTGAATGTCTGTCAGTATGTCAAAATGTCTCTTGCATTAATGATCCTATTTTCATCATTGAGAAATTTAATAAAGCTTTCATATAATCCAGGGATGCCCAAGTCCAGTCCTTGAGAGCTACCACCTTGCAACTTTTAGATGCATACTTCTCTGACACACCTGAACCAAATGGTTGAATAACCTCATCATCAGTCATTCAGCTCTGCAGAGGCCTGGTACTGAGGAAATAATTTGACTCAGGTGTGTTGGAGAAGGAATGAATTTAAAAGTTGCAGGATAATAGCTCTTAAGGACTTGGGGTCCCCTGATACAAACCATACCTAAATTAGTTCAAATATTATTGAGCATCTTAAACTTTGAAAGTGTGCTTGTCTTTTTATTTCAAAATAATAATAATTACATATTGAAAACCTAGAATTCTGCTCTATATTCTTAAACCCCTAGTCGGTCACGGCAGATGGCCGTTTCTACCGAGCTAGGTTCTGCTGAAGGTTTCTTCCTGTTAAACAGGAGTTTTTCCTTCTCCACTCTCACTACATACATGCTTGGTATAAAGGATTGCTGTAAAGTCAACGACACAACACAAGCAATTTTCTGCTGTCGCTACGTGCTCGTCCAGGAGGACTGAATGCTGCAAGTCAATGATTCGATGCAATCTGCTGGGTTTCCTTAGAAAGAAACTTTTTAAACTAGTTTGAACATTTAATTGAGCTTACTGTATTGTTTGATAACTAGGATCAACTGGAAGATCTGGTTGAATTGAAATGATTTTTTTGTAAAGTCCCTTGAGACATTAGTTGTGAATTGGCACTATATAAATAAACTGAATTGAATTAGATTGAATTGAATTGAATGTGAAAAATATTCAGGAATGAGACAGTCCTTTATCCCAGTGGTGGTTCAAGACTAAATTTACCGGGGGTGGGGCAATGTTTTTTCATGGGGCACAGAACAAAAGAATGAAACAACAAAACAAGCTACAACATTTCATTACTGAAGTGCGACACATTAACTTTTTTATTATTGTTAAAGTAAAACTTTGAAGGGTAAAAAAATTGAAATTTGGTCCTAGGGATCAATTAGTTAAGGTTTCTGTTGCTGTGCATACCATCATAAGAAAGTGATTTAATATTATCTATTCAGAACTTGAGGGCCAGGACCAGTTCTACAGGGTGCTGGCCCCTTTTGGCCCCCCGTCTTGAACCACACATGCTTTATCCGCAATGATTGTTTACATTCTAGCTCTCTCTTGTCTAAAGAAAAAGAAAAGAGGTTCTTATTGGCAAAACGGAGGAATGTATCCTCAAATTTAAATTTTTTTTTAAAAAAAAGTTGTCAAATGGATGAGAAACCAGCTGGGACCTCCAGCAAAATTTAGTTGAACTGTTTTGACAAGATTTTTCCTCAGCTAAGCTGAAAAACAGGACTGGAGGAGTTGCTTGATCCAAAGTCCAAATCGGTTTTGTTAGTGAGCCGACAGCTCTGAACCATCAAGTACACACTATCTTTTTTCTATTGTGAGAATGTGAGAAACTTAAAATTCTTCTCTTGTTTCATGCTCTTTTAAACTCCTCCCCCTCAAATCTTTTTAGGTCTTAGACCTAAGAATTCATGAAACAGCAAACTCACTTCTTTAAACTCCTGAGAGACATTCATCAGCTTAGTGTAAACATTTATGTGTTCCCTGTATTCTCCTGCAGTAGTAGTCTGTAAAATCAGTGCTATAGTCCTTCTTTTATCTCGTTTTTTTGTTGTTTTACGTTTTAATTACCTAATTGGTGAACAGATCTCATTGATCATATTTGATCAAACTGATTACAAGTAAATAAATCCTAATCAGACAAATACACGGAGTCTACTTTCATGTTGCAACAAAGATTTCTCAGAATCTTATAAAATGGTAGACTGATAGTGATATGAATTATTTGCATGTGCTTTTACAGATTTAAGTGAGATAGCAACCATTTAATTTCAAAAATAGATACTTTGAACAACTAGACCTTCATACCTGCTAAAAATTTTTACATTTAAATCTACATGTGCTGTTCTTCTTCTTTCTCTTTCTCGTCCCCTGAGTGCATGATGGACACACTTCACATCCATTTCATCAAAGATGTACAGAGAGGTACAGACAAGTATACTTATGAGATCAGTGTGTCAAAGCCTCTTCAGTGTCCTTTAAAGGTTGCATTACAGCTATACTAATCACAGGCATACTAACACCTGTCTCCATCATAAAGTATGTGGACAAAAGATTAAAGATGGTGGTTCTTCAGCAAATTCAACAGGAATAATGGCAGCACCCAAGCCAATTTCTGTGTGACCATTCACATGGTGTTTGCATTATATTGACTTCTGCTAATAGAGAACAAACTGCAGCTGATAAATGCCGCTGAGTTGGTCTGAAAAGAAAATATTTCTTTTCAGACCAGTTCATGAGGAAATAATTTGTTGTGGTCTTGCTGTTATGAAGCATTCTGCTGGTCTGTTTATTATTCCATGCAACATTACCTTTCCAGTCACAAACTCTGCCATAGGCAAAAATTACAAAAGGACCTGCTCAACAGCTGCACAGTTCATCTTTGATGTTCTACTAACATGTACGGTCTAGCAGTAACTGGCCTAAAATCCTAATATTGTGAAAATGTCAATGTCTAATGTATTTATTTAGCATACCTAACACAGCAACAGTTGACCAAAGTGATTTTCATCAGCAACCATTAAAAAAAGCCTACAGAACAAAGCATAGAAGAGTTAAGACTTGTAAGAATTACTCCTCTTTTTTAATGTTGTCTTCCTTTAATTTTATGTTACATGTGCTTCACAGAGCAGTTTTAAAAGCTGTGAATCAGATAAAAAATTAATTTTTGATCTGAGCTGCTTTGAGTGCCTCAGCATATATCTCAGTATGTGCCTCAAGGGTCTACTTGTGATTCTATCTCACTTCGGTGTGCAAATAAGCATCAACCTTTACATAAATATGGTCCTGCAGACCTTTCAGAAACATCTGATTTAGATGAATGTGTCACCTTTTCTGCAGAAGCATAACAGTGACTCATATAAATAGGATGTGCTGTTCACAGAGAAAAATCTGAAGCATGCAAACAAATGCACTTTTGAGCAAGATTCAAAGCAGCATTAATACTTAATAATAATAAATTACTCAATAAATGGAGGGAATTTGCATAAGCAGTATAACACATTTGAATACAACCTGCAGAAAGAATGTGGTGGAGGTATGAATAACAAAAATTCATCGTTTCCTCAGTGTCCAATATCTCGAAAAGTTTATCCTTAATTCAGTTCAAAATTGAAAGCTTCAATACACAGATTTACCACACACATTGATATAAGCAAGTTATTTTCATTTTAATTGTCCATCCAAGCATATCCAGGGAAAGTTGAGTAGAAGGAAAAACTGTGGTACAAAAAAAACCTGCAGCTATCTCTGTTTTTGTGACAGAGATAACTGCAGCCTTTAGAGAATTGTGAAACAATGCCTTATTCAAGACTTTGGTGGAGGATCACAGAGGATGGACTGCACCTGTGGTCCAAAGTCCTCTTTGAGATGAAAGTAAATTCTCCATGTCATTTGGAAAAGTTCCATTGTTATAATTTTTGTTTTTGTGTTTTGTCTTCCTTTTATTTCTCGGTGCAGGAGCTTGAAATGGGTGAGACCTGTCACAGTGCTGCAGACCCACCCCTGTACCCCCGAGGCATATCCAGCAACCATCTCATGTGTTTTTAGGAGAAGTGCTCCTCTCTGTCAGTTGCTCATTTGTTTGTATGGTTGCAGTAAATCAAACCTGGTAGTGAAAATCTCCCTAAAGAACTGTTTGGGTTACAAAGTCCATGTGCTGTAGTTACTATGAGCCCCAAACCAAGTTCCTGTCATGTCACCTCAACATTCTTGTCACTTTCTGGTTCAAGCTTGAGCTACAAAAATCACCAGAACATACACCTGCTTGACAAGCATGGGACCGGGGCCAGTGAACTGACCAGACCTAAACTCCATAGAGAATCTGTTTAGAGGAAGATGTCAAGAGGAAGATGAGAGACAACAGAGCCAAAAATGCACAGGAGCTAAAGGCCACTATTAAACAATGTTGGCTTCCTTAATACCTCAGCAGAGCCACAGACTGATCGTCTCCATGCTGCGCTGCATTCATGCAGTAGTTCATGCAAAATGAGCACAAGTATTGTGTGCATGCACTGTTTGGTAAACAGGAATATATTTCAGCAAGATGTGTCTGCATTAAACTTGTTTTATGTTGTAATTTTCTAATCTAAGAAACTGAATTATGTGTTTTCATTGATTATGAGTCACAGTCTTCAAAATTAACAAAAGAAAAGCTTGAACTATATTACTTTTTGATAAATGTAATACATTTTCAAATTAAAAGACAAATACACTTTTCGTTGTTTTACTAATTTGCATGTGTTTTCTGCTGTTGCTTTTTATACACCTTGTAAACAGAGAAACAGCACAGACACGTGACTTGTCATCCCACATGAAAACCTTTAACTTGTTGAATGTGACATTTGATGACTTTCTCAAATGTTTGTTTCATTTGCCAGGAAGTGAATTGGAATAGAAAAAAAAAAAAAAAAAAAAAAAAAAAAAATCAGACAAAAGTCAAACATCAGTGGGATTTGAAATGTCCCAAAACCCAACTTCTGCTTTTTCAGTATCCACATGCATTCTCCATTTTTGCACATTACAATACATTTTCTCACTTGTTGGAGTGCAAATTTCTACATTTTAAGAATTTTAGACAATTCTTTGTGAAATAAATTTTGCATAAGCATTATTTTTGTACTCCAGTAAACCACATTTTTAAAACTGCATATTACATCTCTTTTTGCATAAAAGGTGAATAGAGTCAACACAACATTGTGGTGGAAAATGTATGTGTTTAGGAGTATAAATTGGATACTTCACATAATATAGTTTATCTGAGGTCTGCAAATTGAATGTTTTTTGCAATTTAAGTCTGCTATTTTTCTATTTTCTCATTCCAGAGGAACTATTAGATAAAGGTACTGTTTTTAATATGTTTTAATAAAGTACAACCAAACACAACACAAGGTTATATTAGGCTATCTTAGGCTGTTATCAAAAATATCAGTAGCACAACTGTTGTGCAATGAAATGCATTTTAATGAAATCATAAGCGACCCATTCACATGGGTTACAATGAAGTAAAAATATCTAACATCCAAAAAATAAATTCATATTTTTTAGGGGAAAAAAATAGAAATTCTGTAAAACTGAAAAACAAATTCAAGAAACTCTGTGCACTTCTGAAAGTTTAGCAATTTCTTTAATCAAAGCCTTTTGCCTGTGTGAGGCGTATACAGTGCGTTTGTGACTTACACTGTCCATCTAGTCAAATCAAATCTCCCCTACACTGTGTGTTGCAACCCTTTAATAATTACATAAAAAACATTTCTGGGCAGTAGATGTTAGACATTGACTTTTAACGTATTCTGCCTTTATCCCACATTTGACATCTGTTAATCCACGTGTGGGATTTATTATGGCATGAGCAGCTGGCCTGGTGATGGGCATCAAGTCTCAAATTTTTTTGTGTTACATAAAACCCAGTAACAATACTTTGTTGGAGGATTGTTCTTTATAGTAGTCAAGTGCTACAAAAGTGTAATTATTCTATTTTACATAAGATCAAAAGAGGTTCTTGGGTTTCCCATTACTCTGTACAAGGTAGAGGATTCTTTGTTGCTTCTCTGCACATCTATCATGCTATTTTTTAACCCTTTCCATCAAATGAAGAGTTCTGCAAAAACAAAGTAATTAGGAAATGATGAAATATTTAACAACAATGTTAAATGGGTATGTAGATTCATAAAGATCCAAAGACCTGTGAAAATGAGACTGCAAGCATTTCTGTGGGTGACAAATGTCTGAAATAACTTCCTCTGCCATTGAATGGGTTAACATTGTCCTTATATTTGAGGCATACACCAACAATCACAGAGACAATAATTATGGCACTTTATAGCTGGAATCAGCAACCAGAGGATAGATTTTCTTCTGAGTAACTGGCCAGAGTTTTCAGCAAAATGTCTGCCAGAACCATTTGCTGTAAGAAAGCCCATACTATGATGTTCTCAGCTGCAAACTTCACTTTATGCCTGATGTTTTAAGGGTGATGCTATATGTGTCAGGATTCTTTTAAGTATCTAACTTGAGGTAGCTTTTATATTCATCACATATGGCTGGATAAACAGAGATTACTGCCTCATGTATATCTAGCTGAAACATTAGATGCAAATCTAGAGCAAATTATAAATGGTGGCGCCTATGGATAGGATCACCCTCCTTTGCATATGAATTTGAAATATTCTAATTTGGAAGATAAGCATGTGGCAATTAAGAGTGAAAAGTGGGAAATGAATCTCTGGTCACTCCTTTTCTTCTTGTAACTCATCTCACATTTCTTATGTGTCTAAGTGCAAGAGGCTAAAAGGATGTTTCACACCAGGTTTATTATTCTGAAGAATTCAGGGTTACTTGGAGGAACCTTGTGCTGGGTCATCAGCTAAATAATATAATACTTCTGTGAAATGCAGTAATTGATGGCATTCTACACTCATTACGTATCCTCATTTGCTGACATTTCTATTCCATTATCTTTCATATTTCAAAAATCTCTAAAACCCATGTCAATAACATGTTTTATCTGTGCAACATGGCCATAGTTAGTGCTCCCACCTTACAACAAAAATATCTCCAGTTTAAATAGCAGTTTAAATCTTGCTAGCCTTTTCATTTTAATAAATTGAACATCTTCCTTAGCTTGAGTAAAAATTTGGATGGCTAACAATTTCTCCAACTAAATGAAAACCAAACCATTATTAGAAAAGAGAAATTCATCTCATTTCTAATAATGGAAACTTTTGGCCCTTTAGCATCTTATGCCAGTCCTCCATCAGGAAACTTGTAGTAAATTTTGATTCTGGTTTTACTTTAGATGATCATGTTCAGTCTCTGGTTTGCTCATGTTTTTATAACTTAAGAACTATTGCTAAGTCATCTCATGATCTGAACTGGAAATTGTTATTCATCCATTAGTGTCTTCAAGATTGGATTATGGTAACTCTTTATTCACTTTATGCACTTTTAAGTGGAACACTGAGAGAAGAGAATGTTACTCCTATAATGCCCTTTATTTTATTGGTTGCCTGACCATTTTAGAGTTAATTTGGAAATTATTTTATTTGCTCTTGGGTCCCTGCCTCACCTCTCTGAGCAACTGCCTTTTCTCTGCTTTTCTCAGTTGTCTTTCTGACCAGCTGCTCCAGGATGTGCAGAGGATACAGCAGAAGCGCAGAGTTAGAGCTTTTTACCACTTCAGCTCCCAAACTATAGGATTAATTGCCAGTGCTGCTGGGTTTTTAATTTTGTATTATTTTGTGAACCCTGAATATTTAGAGAATTCATGCATTTTGTTCATAGTAGTTGTTGTTTTTCTAATATTTATGTTTCTATGTTGTTTGTTGTTCTCTTGTATCGTTTTCTCAGTCAGTTTCCCTCAGTTCTCAGCCTGTTGGTCCCCTCACAACTGTACCCAGTCACCTGTTTCTACCTCACTAATTACTCCTCTTACTATGTAGGCTTTTCTTAATTCAGTCCTTATTCTCCAGCTGTTATCTATCTTGCTCCTGCTCTTTCTTTGCTGCCATTACTCCCCCTTTTGCAAGCTTGGACTCTAATCATTAAACCATCCCTATTCATATACCTCTGCCTGCCTCCTGCCTACATTTGGGTCCTCCTCAACAACATATGGCAGATACAAATTAGAGAGTCTCCTTCTCTGGTTGAAAAGTTTTAAGCTATTGTATGTTTCATGTTTTTAGTCACCCTTATGTTCATCATTTTGGTCATTGCTTGCGTTCTAGATAAAGTTTTAATGGCTTGGTAAATACTATGTTTATTCATTGTTGTTGCAAATATCACAAGCATTTAATTTGAAATATTTGAAACACATTATACTTCTGTCCTTTTGTCTTAATAAACAAAGCTTCCTCTCAAAATGTATTCAAAACATTTTGAAATAATATCATCCAGAGTTGGATGATGATGGTTTGATGGGCAAGAGCCAGGGAATTGCTCAAAGGCAGAGATCTGATTAATCACAGAGTACTTGTTCTTTGCTTGCAGGTAACCTGCAAGCAAAGAGAATACAATTGCATATAATATCTTGAAGTACAATGATCAGGCAGAGATGACAGATCACGAGTTATATAAAAGGAATACAACAAAGAAAAACATGAGGCCTCTTTGCTTTATAAATCAATTGAAATATATTTTGATAAGTATAAGAAGAAGAATTTGTTATACATTTCAAAGTGCCCTGATCTTGTTTAAATCTGAATAAAAATACTGTGCATAGGTTGCACTCTACATTAAGCAACCTAAAATATAATTTACTAAAGCTTGAGTTGATCAGGCTTGCTAATAATAACATTCAAAGTAAATTTTGGGGTATATTGAGTGTGTACTTTTAAAACTTGCTGAAAATAACCAAGAGGAATTTTTTACATGTCTCAACTGATAAGGATCTTCCTCCACCAGGTTCAGTAAGATAATGAGAAACTGTGTAAAACAGTAAAGGAAATACAATGAGTAAAATAAGTATTGAGTAAGTCAATGCTTTTCTCAGTTTAAAGGGGATGTATTATGCATTTTCCAAGCACATAGTCTCATTTTATAGCATAATCTGAAGGTAACATAGTTACCTTCAGATTGCTATGAAAATGCTATATCTATCAAAAACAGCTTAAACAAAGTTTGACTTTGTCTCATATCCATATCTGATGCCTTTAAATTGCTGTCTGTCTCTTGAAGAACCTCTGGCTCTTTCTGACACTCCCCTTCAAGATGTCATCACAAAAATTCTTCTCCAAGATCTATTGATGCTGTTTACAACCATTCTTAGGAGCATTGGAGTTTGTATAATAAGCTCAGCAAAGACACAGTTCTACCAGGTGTTTGCTAATTGCTGCTGCTGCTAGTCTGGTGGAGCTTCGTAGGGGAGTCTCAGGGGATGGGTGCTCTATGGGGTGGGAGCTCGGCTGGGGACTGAAGCTACAAAAGCAGGCGTTAAGGCACCCCTGAATGGCTGCCACGGGAGATTCAAGGATATTTCAAACATGAATGAGTCGAAGCGACACTCCAGATATGTTTTTGATGAGAGAATTACATTATATCATTAAAAAAAAACTCAGAAAAGATGATTTTGCATAATCTCTCCCCTTTAAATATTTCTAATGGTCCACTGACATAAAATTCAATCCAGATGTCTGCAACGAGCCAAGTAATCCACACATACAAAGAAATCAAAGCAAATTATGTTACACATGGAAATATAGGTAAAAATTGACACAAGAACTAAGTATTAAATACACTTATAGAAATGTATTAAATCCTTGATGGAAAAGTCTTTCTTGGTTATGGCTTCAAGATGTCTCCTGTGCTGAAAACTTCCTTCCCATTCCTCCAGGCCATTTTAGCAGCTTTACTTTGTTTCTTTGAAACCAGTTTAGAGTTTTCTTTGCTGTGTCTTTGGGATTACTGTCTCACAAGTATAACTGTTGTTTTAAAATAGCATTATCTTAAAAAGAGTACTGGGTAGTGCTCTTTCAGTTCGTACATCGAGTCAGTGCTTTTTGGGACAGGTTATGGTTTAAAACAGCTGAATTTGTGTTTTTTGTGAGGTAATTATGCAATGGCCTTCTTTGAGCTAGCTGACTGGAAGTGTGCAGCACTATGTGGAGGAGGGGCAGTGCTGCTCTACTCTAAGATCCATCCAGTTCCACAAAGCTTCACTCACACTCCAGCACTTTTTTCTGCCACTGTGGCGGTCCTTGCATTAATGGCACCCTGCCTAAGTTATTACAGATGACCAAATGTCTGCCATGTTTCGATTCTACTCCCTGAATAAACAGGGTTTTTTTTCGAATTGAGCTATGCTGCTAAATGAGTCTAGAGACTGCTTTCTTTATGAGCCTCATTTTATGGTTTTCCTGGGAATCATGCTAGACCTAAGCCACAGTTTCATCAGTTAATTTTCTTTTATGACAAGTCCAAGTATTTATTGCAGCTGACCAGAGATGAGTGAGATACATTATCTCCTAATGGAGACTTGGAAAAAGAACCCACAGAAGCATACAAAAGGCTAAACTCAGACACATGGCATCCACACAGAGACACTATACAGATATAAGGTCGAACAGGGCCAAAGATATTTTTCACACAAGTAACAGATAATTTATTCTGGCATATTGCAAAGTTAATATTTGAAGATAATGTAGTATATTAATATATTAGTTCTCAATAATATTAAAATGTTAATGAAATACACTATGTAGCTACCCAGCTGAATAATAATGTTTCCAACACACATACTGCTATTGAACCAGATAAAGATTCAGCCGTGAACTCTACTTGATGTCTTAAGAAGAAATAGTTCAAAGAGTTGTACAGGTTTCTGGGAAAACAATTCTTCTTAAGTTTCTCCTCTAGAACAACATTGGACAGAAAAGATCAGTGACTCACTTTTGACGTACCATCCTTCAAAAGACAACCAGCCACAAGAAATTCTTATTTAATGCATCACTTGTGATAATTTAAGACTTTAATTAATGCAGGATCATCAGTCTTTGTTGCTCATCAGGAAACTGAATATTAGCTTACCAAGGATTTATACAGTTAGCTAGCTCTTAACGTAACACGTTAATTCATAAATTCCTTACACAAAGTGATATGCCAATAAATTAGCTGTCATGCATAGTGTTGGAGGAGGACAGAATGCAGATAAGGCTTTAGAGGAAGACAGGTGGAGACGCTAATAAACTATTTGATGATAAAATGAAAGTGACAACAAAAGCAAGAAGTCTTTGAAAAATGAATCCAAAGGGCAGATCACTGTATTTGACAAAGCAATGGTAAACCAAAATCATAATGAAAGGAGAGAACAACATGGTATTATCAAGGCCTTAGGGGAATTGCTGAGATTAGTGATTTTCAATGAGTTTGAAATTCACAACATTTAGCTGTAATGGTAAAGCGTACGTCTCACAGCTGGACACTGTCCGCCTGAGGACGTTATCATGCCCAGCCCCATATCATGCCACAAATCCCATCTTTCTCTACTATGAAGACACTCACACAATAGTCAGCTTAGTTGTTTTTCTATTTTTCAATAGATGTTATGCAATCCCACTTTATCAGCAGCAGATAAAGATAAGAAATCCTAAATTGTATAATGAGAATAAGTAACAAATTGAAGACAGCACTGAAGAAAAACTGTAACAAGTGGATAGAACAATCTGGATATAAACCTGTTTAGAGTGCCTTGCATAAAGTAGATACCTCACAAATTTTACCTACTACTTTAACACAAAGTAGTGCATACTTGTGAAGTGGGAAGAAGAAGATACATGGTTTTGAAATTTTTATAAACAATCAAAAATGTGATGTATAGCCATATTCAATAAATAAGAATAAAGGTCCCAATGAGTCTCGTTGGTAGTACCTTTTAAAACTAATAATGTTTAAGCAGTTATTAAACATAGTTTTCATTAAGCCGACATTTCTGTTTTTAAAAATAGCTTTTTATTGGTCTAATTTTAAATGTCTTGTTTTCATTAGCTGTAAGTGGAAAATCATCATAATTAACAGAAATAATGGCTTTCAAGCATCCATCTGTCTGTAATTAATTTGTATAATGTGTTTTTTTCAGTGATAAAGTGACTTTCCACCCCCCATTGCTTTTTTCATGCAGACCAGAGATTTCAGTTTTGGTTTTATCTGATCAGAGCAAATTCTTCCACATGTTGGTACTGTCACCAAAATGCCTTGTGTCAAACTTTAAATGGGACATCTAGTTGCTTTCTTTCAAGAATGGCTTTCAACAACATCATGTTGACAGATCTTCCTATTTGAGCTGTGGATGTGCGCAGCTCTTCCAGAAATACGATGGCTATCGTTGTTGGTTATCTGAATAATGGCCCTCTTGGGCCCAACCAGTCTATTTAAGTAATTAGACAAGCGAGTTTGCAGTTGTGCCAAACTCATCTCTATTTTTAGATGATGAATTGAAAGCGTGGGATGTTCATTCATAACCGAAACCTGCTTTAAAGTTCCCCACAACTTTATCCATCACCTGTCTGCTAGGTTCTTTGGTCTTGATGATGCCGTTTGTTCAGTAATGTTCTCTGACAAACCTCTGAGGCCTTCACAGAGAAGCAGTATTTATACTGAGTTTAAATTACAAACATAGAGGGACTCTTCTAATTAGGTAACTTGAAAAGACAATTGATTTCAATGGATTTTATTGAGGTCTAATCACATACATGTCACAGATTTGGATCGGTCCATTTTGGAACCATATCTTATTTTCTTTTTCTGCACAGTTATACATTTCTTTCTCTTGGTCTGTCACATAAAATCCCAGTAAGATGCATTAACATGCATGTGTGCTTGTGATATGGAAATACAAAGCTAACTACCAATCTAGTGTACTAGCTCTGTTTATTCCTTTTCCAGTCACCTACAATGTGACAAATGTTGTAGTGGATAATTAGGTGAGTGAGTAAAAGCAGCAGTTTTAAAAACTGACGAATAATGACCAGAGAATGCAAACATAAAAACAAGAACGTCAAGAGAGCACAACAAAAACATTACCAGAAACTGGTTCCAGGGAAATTTCCATATTGTTGCCTGCAGATCCATATTTGATTTTTGAAAATCCCCTCAAGCTTATCTTCTTGTTCTGTGTACATCCCCCACTGTTTGGATCAATAAAGCTCCTCCTATAACTCCTTGTTAAATGGCTGTAAACCAGCAGCAATAAGAGCACCTTTAGATGTGTTTTATAATCATGGACCCCCCACAAAGATGTTCTTTGATAAAAGGGAACAGATGGTAGGAACATCTCTGAAGAAGGTTTTTTCTTTACTGCACCACATACCAGCGTCTCTTTTTATCTTCTCCTTGTCTCACAATGCCACACTCAACTACTTGGTCAAAATCAACAAAACAGCACATGATTTCATCAAAGTCACTTTTCATTTATTATTCATTAAAAAAAAAAAAAAAAAAAAACGAACAAAAAAAATATTCCTAAGGTTCCAATGACCTGTTCAGTGGGTACAGCCCCCCACCCCATGACCCTCAGTCGTAATAACTGGCTTGAAAATAAAACAATAAATTTATTATTTAAAGCTACAGTATGTAACTTTTATAAAAAAAAATAAATATTTTTTTTACATATTTGTTGAAACTGTCACTATTTCGTGACAGTATGGTATGACACAGATAATCTGTGAAAAAAACCTCCTCTGCCCTCTCCCAGGGCTCCCAGTACTAAATGCAAAAATACACCACTCAGTCAGAAACAACCACTCAGAGCCAGGAGGAGGGTCTTAGCACTGTCAATCACCATCTCTGCGGCACTGCTCAACCCCACCTCTTCCTCCCCCCCTTGCTCTCTGCTGCGGTGCAGGTCCAGAGACTGTTGTGAATGTTAATGCTAGTTAGCATGGCCACCGATGATGGCAGATAAACAGTTTTCCTGGAACGGTAAGTTATTTCTTCACCATTAGCACATTTAGCAGTGCACACACAAGGGTGATTGACAGCACTAAGACCCTCCTGCTGGCTCTGATTGGTTGTTTTAGGTCAGAAGCGGTGCATTTCTTCAGATGGCAAAAGTAGCTCAGGGAGAAGGTGGAGGAGATCAATCTTTTCACAGGTTATCTGTCTCATAACATACTGTCACGACATGACAACTATGTAAAAAACATTTTTTTAAATAAAAGTTACATATTGCAGCTTTAAAAAGGAAATAATTGGTTTAAGACAATAGATGTATACAAATGTATTTTCTTTGCTGTGGCTGCAAAGAGATCCCTTCAAAAACTGTACTGCAAGAAATAAAAGACTATTCAGTCAGTTTCTTTGTCAAAGGTTCAGTCAAAGCAAAGATGAGGCTAAGCCTGTTTGATAAGTGTGAGCTTTTTTATTATTGGCTTTACAGACTTTAATTCGCTTATAATCTGCATTCATAATAGCAAAAAAAAACCTTTCATAATTTATGTGATTGCACTTATAGCCACACTGTGATGTAATATTAGGCAAACCACTCATTTTTTATAGATGTTTTTAACTTCAATAGGATCTGTGATTAATGATAAAAACAAAAAGGGATCGTTCTATTCTACGTGACTGACAATAAAAACCCCATGAATCCGGTATCAGAAGGTTATGAATCGAGTGAGAGGAGGAAAAAGCAGAACATTGATTCATGAATTCATTTATAATGACTGTAACACCAAGATGAAGGAAAAACCTTCACTGCACCGCTTTCTCCTGCTGAACCCCTGTCACCCTAGACAAAGCCCAAATCCAGTTCAGATTTGCCTTTTATCAGTGTTGTAGATTTTTAACAAATTTGTGATCAAATGCAGTTAAAAATATTGCTCCAACAGCAGCAAAGTCCTTTAATCAAGCTGAATTTGAGGCTAAGAGTAAAAAGTCCCAAATAATGCACACCCCTAAGACTGTGCCACCCAGGATGGTGAGCCATGTCACCTATATTATGAAAAGCTACTGATAAAGCAATTCTTTCTGAAGTGAAGCAAGGCATCTGTTTTATTTTTTGTTCTAAAGAATCAGAAATAGGTTTATAAGGCCCACAATAAATGGAGCGTTTGTGCATCTGCACATGCAAATATATTTCTCTTATCACTCTTGCCATAACAGATCCATATGCTTATTTTCTAGTCTGATGGTTAAATTTGCACATGTTCAAGGTGTTTTTGTAAAATTTATATTCATAGATACAATGTTACTATGTTGTTACTGAGCAGACTTTATTTTTTGCTTATCCTGCGGTGGTGGCGGTGGTAGGAGTTCGTCCCATATTCAGTGGGTTGCCAGTTTGAATCCCTGGTCCATCTATCTCAAGACACTTCACCTGCCTTGCCGGCTGGTGGTGGTCAGAAGTGGTGGTGCAGGTGCATGGCAGCCTTGCCTTTGTCAGACTGCCCCATGGCAGCTCTGGCTACAATCCAGTAGCCTTCCCCATGAATGGGTGGATGACTGAATGTAGTGTGAAGTGCTTTGGGGTCCTCTGGACTTGATAAAGTGCTATTTATTTTTGGTATATGTTTACAGTGTTGAGTATGTACTAGTAGGGTCAGTCCATACATTTTTAACAGGTGGGAATATTCAAGAAGCCTAATGTCATTCTTCCTTATCTATTCCAAATTCAATTTCCTTTCTCTTCCTGTATGGATTCATCACCCTGTTTGAACTACCAACTGTGACACCGGTTTCAACAGTCTGACACATCCTTAGAATGTTGGAGAACAACCCAGGAACTTAGACAATCCAAACTGTCAAGCATGGAGCTGATGGTATCATGATCATGGTCTGTTTAAACGGGCTTACACTAAGCTTCTGGAATGCACCCGACCTCAACCCTGTCAAACATTGATGAACTGTTCTTAAAAAGCTGGACCCATACCAGGACAATAAGCAGATTTAAATCAGCTCCTCCAATTCTCATGAGAGGAGTCGTCATTAAAGACATTGTAGATGAATTGAATGTTATCAACCACCCTTAAAAAAAAGAGCTATTCAGAAAAAGCCCGAAAGCTTTTTTTTTCATATTTTTTGAATAAGAAGTGGAATTTTAAATTGTGTTCCTGCTTTTATATACAATGTTGGCACATTATTTGAATATAGAACCTTATCAAGGACCCAGAGCTTAAGGGCGCATCTGGGACAACCTTTCACGTTAATGTTGTAGCGCCGTCATGAATGCATGAAGTGACAATGAATTCACATTCAGTACCTTGGGGAGCTGAGTAATCACATAAATACACAGTGGGCTGACAATCTGTTCCTGGTAAGAATGGGCTCAGGGTAGATGTTTTTGCACTGACGATCTAGTGATCACATAACCACTGAGTAGATTATTAGCTAATGGTAATTATCAGGAGTTTATGATCTATTCTACTTTTTCAGTCCATATATATATATATATATATATATATATATATATATATATATATATATATATATATATATATATATATATATATATATATATTAGAACAGATCTCACACAGGATTTCTGCTCTGTCTGTTATTAGAAAATCGAAGAAACATGAGTTTCAAAGCTTGGAAAATCCTTGGATTTTACTTAAACCTCAAAGGGAAATATTTCATATTACCCATATCTTGTGTGATAACGGGTTTCAATTTTTTATTTTTATTTTGATGGGATAAAAAGGAATAAAACATACACATATAAATGGAGTTTCACAAAATCACCAAACCAGAAACAAGCGTGGAAGCACACACACACACACACATATATATATATATATATATATATATATATATATATATATATATATATATATATATATATATATATATATATATATATATATATATATATATAATATATAAATGGGATTTCTCTGTTGGGTATATTGCAAAAATTTAATCTAATCTAAACATACATTTAAGTCCTGAAATAATATGCAATGTGTTGCACATAACAGTGAACAGGATCCCCTTGAGTTCGTGGATGGATGAAACCGATCGACCCCAGCAGCAGTTCTGCGCGTCACGGCGGCTGAATGAAGCGGACTGAAGCAACAGCTGCAGAGACTGCAGTGGAAACGCGCTCTGTGAGATCACTATACGAGCGCTCACCGGCTCCTTTACATCCAGGTAAGATATATACTTAGTCTTGGAACATTATACAAATAAGCCCAGGATTTATTTTCATTTGGTCTGTTTTTGATAATTATAGTAACCTAGAAATAGGAGCACGAAATATAAAATGAAGATTATAAGTTCAGTTAATTATCCGACTTGTTTCTAGCTTCTCCTACATGAGGTATTTTTATACACTCTTCATTAATTTATTTTTTATACAGCTGTTAGAGTGACTTTGCAGTCCTTTACCAGCTTTCTGCAGCTTATTCTTATACCTTCTGCAATCATGTGAGAACCTACAGATCTTTTCTTTCTCTTGTGGCATGTCGCGCCAAGAGGGAAAACGGGACAATCAACCCTTTTTTTCCCTCGTTTTTCTCAGTTTGAGATCCAGTTGAAGATGTTGGGGAGAGATAAAGTCTAGGTGTCCCTTTCATTTGTTCCCGTCAGTCAAACCCCGGGGGTTCATTATGTTCCACCAGCTGAAGGATCAGACGGTGAACGGCAGCTGTCAGGGAGCCACCTCGGTCTGCAATAAGAGCGCTGATGGAAACGCGCTCCAACTACCCACTTTTTCAACCGCAGCCAAAGTCCGAGTGATCATCACCTTCACTCTGTGCGCAGTGTCTGCCGTTTGCAACCTGATTGTGCTGTGGGCAGCCGGCAAAGGCGGAAAGCGCAAGTCTCACGTCAGGATCCTGATAATGAACCTGACGGTGGCGGACTTGCTGGTGACTTTCATCGTGATGCCCGTGGACGCGGTGTGGAACATCACGGTTCAGTGGCAGGCGGGGGACGCCGCCTGCAGGCTGCTCATGTTCATGAAGCTTGTGGCAATGTACTCCTGCGCTTTTGTGACTGTGGTGATCAGCCTCGACAGGCAGTCCGCCATCCTCAATCCTCTGGGAATCAGCGAGGCCAAAAGGAAGAGCAAAATCATGTTGACAGTGGCCTGGACCATGAGCTTGATCCTTTCACTCCCGCAGGTAAGAGGAAATATATTTTAACCAAACATCAGGGGGAAGATTTACATCAAACCTCTTGACCCTATGGCAGAATCATGACAGCTGTCTGTTTCATAAAAATACAGGTGCATCTCAATGAGTAAGAGTTTCATTGAAAAGTTAATTAATTTCAGTAAATCAATTTAAAAAAGCCAGAATAATAATAGTAAAAAAAAAAACGGTTTTAAATATATAAATGTTGTGGCTTTGTGTTGGCCTAACTATGGGAGAACTACTGACTTGATAGTTATACAGCAGATCCACAAGTAGGTCATAAAAGGTCATTGCTAAAGAAGCAGGCTGTTCATGGTGCTGTATCCACCAGTTAATGGAAAGCTGAGTGGCAGAAAGAAAAACTGTGGCAGAAAAAACGACTCCACAGTATGTACTTAGTACTTCGTTGGTTTTCTTTTTGCTTTCATAACTGCATCAGTGTGGCCTGGCATGGAGGCTTTCCTTCCACTTAACTTTCTATGCATATGTTTGTATGCTACCCTCTGAACTGTGTGCTTCTTTGGCAATA
Organism: Anableps anableps; assembly: GCA_014839685.1. Taxonomy (NCBI): domain Eukaryota; kingdom Metazoa; phylum Chordata; class Actinopteri; order Cyprinodontiformes; family Anablepidae; genus Anableps; species Anableps anableps. The sequence continues at coordinate 27,411,864 of CM026073.1, forward strand.
ACATTTTGGGGGTTACACTTTTGGAAGAGCGTGTGAGTGGCTGTATACTGGACAATTATTAAATCTTAATGTTGAAAACCCTCTTTCTATTACTCTCATGTGATATTATAATTTTCTGGTAAATTGGGTTAAATTTTGGGGTTTTAGTACCAGAACAGAAATGAGCTCTGAAAATACATAACTGCATGTGTAATCACTATATAAAAGATGTGTTTAGCGTTCTGAATTGAATTACTAAAGTAAATCAACTTTTTATTGATCTAGTATTTTGAGATGCACCTGTGATGAGGAGAAAAGCCTTTAGAAGCTTTAAAAGCACAAAACCAAGCTTTAAAGAAGGTTGAAGGTTCTGAAAATATACCAATTACAGAGTGATTAAATTAGTCTGAGACGCTGAGCATAAATGAGGCAGCTCTTCATCTCAATTAAATCGGATCTTTCATCAGGTGCAGCATGTCCATGCTACAGCTCTGCAGAATCTCTGCAGGTTCCCAAACATCAGGGAGGAAGTAGCTAATCAAGTCTCAAAGCACCCCCAGAGCTTGGCAGCTAAACAAAATATCCGCCAATACTTGTAAATTAGCAGTGTCTCATTCTGAATCTTTAAGTTTGTTCAAGATTTTTTTGGGACTTTTATGTTCTTCTCTTTCAGATCTTTTGTTTTGGTTACAGATCATTCCTTTTTGTTTATAGAGAACTTTAAAGAACCAATTTCAATATCAATTTCAGGTTTTCATCATTTATGTGATTACATAGTGTCTCTTTACATGGTTATGTTTTTCAACATCCTTTATCCTAACCAAAGTAATGTCTAGAGACTGCATTCCTGTTTTCTTATCTGATTGACATCCACTGACAGTTTTGTTCAGTTTTTTTTTATCAATTGTTTTCTTTTTTTTTTTCTTTGCTATGACACACAAACAAGGAGCACCTAACAAGATATCCTGTCTGTTGTTGTGCAATACATCCAGAATGCATCACATGGCTCAGAGGGAACATGGGAAGCTTGAGCAATAAGGAAACCTTTGTTTGCATTCCATAGTGACTTAAGTCCCACCAGAAAACATATATATATTTTCTGGATTTTAGCAACAAAAATGTTATTTTATTTCAAAATACTAAATTACATAATAAAAGAGCTACTAAAACACTCCATGAGTCAGCTCTCTCTTTTTTATTTTCATCAGTACAGTTAGTTTATACATAAAAATAATGCATGTATTTAGTTGAAAATGACTATTTCTCCAAACGTTTCACAGTAACTTCTTGTGTTAAAGAGAGTTATTTGGAGTTTGTGCTGAAAGATGAACTGAAGGCTGACTCAAATAACAAGCCTGAGAAGCAAAACAACATTATTGAGGCAACAACATCCCATCATAACAAGAGCCTAATGTAAGATGGGGAAAGAAGCTGGCTTACTGATTCATCACTGCTGCTGAAAAACACCTAAAGGTTACAGTCCACCTGTATCCACACTGCATATCAAAATGTCTTCATGCGACATCGTCAGAGTCAAATAGGAGTTGCAAGCGAGTATAAATCACTTTAATAATCAATGCCTGGTGAAAAATTTAGCATTCATAAGTGCCTTTCTTTTTCAAAAATTGTTTTGTTTTTTTAGTAGTTTCAGTTAATAATCAAGTTGACATTCTGATCAGAGTGGGTGTCTAGCAAACTTTAAAGAGGACTGTAATCATCTAGAATACTATTTAGCAAGTACCTACTCAGTTGTCAAATAATATTTTCAATACCAAAGAGTTTATAACATCGACTTTCTGCACTTGGCACATGTTTGCTTCAGAATTTCTTGTAAAATTTAACAATTTCTGAAACTTAAATTGGACTCATATTTTGATGTTATGAATGTTCAAGCAGCCCCAGATCTTTTGAGGCAGTACATGAATGTAGGGCACATTCTGTCAACACTGATGGAAAGACAAATTTTCTATATGTACATTGCATCCAGAAAGTATTCACAATCCTTCATTTTTTTCCACATTTTGCTGTGCTACAGCCTTATTCCAAATTGCATTAAATCAATCTCTTTTCTCAACACACAAATGGCCCATTATGACAATGTGGAATGTTTTGCAAATGTATTAAAAATAGAAAATCAAGAAATTACATTTGCGTACACATACACAGCCTTTGCCTAATACTTTGTTGATTGTCCTTTGGCAGCAATGACATCCTCAAGTCTTTTTAAATACAAGCTTAGCACACCTATCTTTAGGCAGCTTGCCCCATTCTTCTTTGCAGTGCTTCTCAAACTCCATCAGAGCTATTTTCTCCAGATGTGTTCAGTTGGATTCAAGTTTGGTCACTGTCCTGCTGAAAAATGAACTGTCGGTCTTATCTAAAGTAAAGAGCACTCTGTATCCACCCAGGATGTCTGTACATTGCTGCATTCATCTTTCCCTCTATCCTGACAAGTCTACCAGTTTCTGCTGCTGCAAAACATCCCCAAAGCATAATGCTACCACCACCATGCTTCACTGTAGGGATGGTGATGAACCATGCCTGGTTTCCTCCAAACATGACGCCTTGTATTCACACCAAAGAGTTTAATCTTTGTCTCATCAGACCAGAGAGTTTTCTTTCTCATGATCTGAGAATCCTTCAGGTGACAGAGTGACCATCGGGTTCTTAGTCACCCTTAGTCCCTTACTAAGGACCTTCTCCCTCAATCGCTCAGTTTAGAAAAGCGTTTCTCACTTCCGGTCCTCGGTGACCACTGCCCTGCATGTTTTAGATGTGTCTCTGTTCCAGAACACCTGATTCAAATGATTGCATGACCTCCTCTGCAGCCATCAAGTGCTGTAAAAGCCAGTCAACCACCCACTTATTCAAGTCAGGTGTGTGTCAGAAAGGAAACACCTAAAACATGCAGGACAGTGGTGACCGAGGAGTAGAATTGAGAAAGACTGGTTTAGAAGACCTGCCAGCTCTGGGAATAGTCCTGGTCTTTCCAAACTTCTTCCATTTTTTTTTTTTTTTTTTTTTTTTTTTTTTTTTTTTTTTTTTTTTTTTTTTTTTTTTAATTTTCAACACACTCAAAAAGAATTTTCCATATTGTCATAATGGGGTATTTGTGTGTAGAATTTTGAGGGAGGAGATTAATTTCATACAATTTCTAATAAGTCTGTAACAACAAAATGTTGAAAAAGTGAAGCTCTGATGAATACTTTCCAAATGCAATGTATTTCATTCAGGGGAAGGGCACAACTATGTAATTTCTGAGGTGTAAGCAGAAACACTATAACTTTTTCTTATCCAAGCAGCATCTTTATCCTTCTCCCTTTTCCTGTTTGTGAAAAAATTCACGCTCCAGCGCATTCTCAAAGGGGCGCTGTGCGTCGCATATAGTGCATACATACTTTTTGCACTGCTGATTCATGGAGATACAGGATAGCCCTTCAAAGGCCTCCGAGGTAACCCGTACTCTCACAGCACCCTCTTAAAAAACCCCTAGGGAAAACCACTTGTAAGTCTTCTCCAGAGCTATAAAACACATGTGGACCAGACAACAAGACTCTCATTATCTCATTACCAATTCTGTGAGGGTGATAATCAGGTCCACTGTTCCATGGCCAGGACAAAACCATCCTGGTCCTCCTGGATCTGAGGTTTGACAATGGGTCAGAGTCTGCTTACCCACACCACCCTAAAATGAACTTTCCCAGGGTGCCTTAGAAAAGTAAAATCTCTACACCTGAGACGACACACACTCTGGTCCCAGCTTCACCACACCAGGATGCCACTCTGCAAGTGTCCTCCATGCAATACAGAAGAGACTTGTCAGCCTCAACAGCCCAACATATCCTTAGTTTTTGTGTGCAATCCTGTTTTTGTGTGCAACAGAAAATTGTACACAGCCTGGGATCTGCAGTGGAGGTCCTGAACATGGCCATTTCTTATTTCATGCCTGAACCTCCCCAAAACATAGAAGAACAGGGCCTCACAATATTACCGTGATAAAGATATGATTTGGAATCAATCAATCAATAAATAAATAGTTAAGTATTTTTGCTTTGGGTTTATGCTAAACATAGATCCCAGATAATAAGTAATCTAGCTTGCAACTGGGAAAATAAATAATTTTAATTTCCACAGTAAGGGTATATTAAAAAAGTTGCTTCTGGCTGACATCTACTGTTTTGGCAAAGAAGCAACTTTGTCATAGTTTCTTAATAATCTAACAACCTTACCATCTCATTACCATCTCAAACATTTTTATGCCACGATAAACAAGAGTTATCAGATATTTTACAATCATAGTGAGCCTAAATACATGTTATTTAAATAAGTAGCTGAGATTTGTTTGCAGTCTTAACAGTTGTTTGTGATAAGCAGCTTGTATGCACTTGTGATGATTATATATTTTGCGATGGGGCTGCATATAGCAAATATATAATTACAATGTCAGTGTGTACAATATTCATATTGCATAGGACTGTTTAGAGTGCCATAATTGTTGGCTAATATGTTCTAAGTGTTATGAACTTGCATTTTTCATGCCTATGTTTCAATGGGCAGGCCTGTTTCATTAGTTTATTTTTTAAAAGGAGTCTGTTGAACCATAATTCAAAATCATTGTCTGATTTTCATAGGTTAAAGTTCAGTAAATGTTTTATTTGTTGTTACTTTTGGTAGTTTTAAGTTATTTCAGTGACCATTGTGGGCTTTTCATTCGTTAACAGAGGGGTATCAAGAATTTTGTCCATGTGTGTAGATATATATCCCTGGTTATAGCTTGCCAGAGCTTCACTTGTCAGTGAGGTGATTTTTCATACCCTTAAAGTCTGAAAATGTCACCAGCAAAAATCACACATAGTTTTTAGATATTTTCACAAATAACATTCTGAAAGATATAGTAAGCCTTTGTATTCAGTTCATTCATCAACATAAACATTGATGTAATGGTAAATCTGTGCAATATGGTTTCAAAGTCTGGGAAAAAAGGTCATTTCAAAATTGCTGTCCTTCCCCCGAAACCCCCCCCCACCCTAGCTCATTCCGGGATCAGAACCTATCAGTAAAAACCCAGACTACTTGAGAAGCATTGCGTCTTTGATAAAGAAGAAACATTTTTAAAACTGCTGACCCCTAATAAAACTTTTCAGCTGATGGTATTCTCCAATAAGTTCCTTGAAATGCAAACCCGGTTTCATAGAGCCCATTTTGTTGTTTATTGACTACACTTTGAAAGATCAAAAGGAAACAATCTCATGAAAACTGGTTTAATGTGATGCTGCAGCGTCTGAGTCCAAAGACTCTCATCTCACAACAATCAGAAGAAAATAAAGACCATGGCTTTTGATAGATATGTTAGATTCAAATTTCTAGGAGGGGCTTATTTCCCTTCATTTTATGATTTATGCCATTATCTGATGGCTTAATAGCGAAACGGCACTGTGACATCTAATCACTTGCATTTCAAAGAGGATTAATATAGTGAATGCTGGATTCTAGTCACTTCTCAGTATCTCTGCTGTGGAAGGTCACTGTATCAATTTGCATTTTACAATCAAAATGAGACAACATGAAAAGAAAGGTCAAGGTCACAAAGTGTGTGTTTGCACATGGTATTTGTTACATAGGTGCCTCTAAAATGAAGCAAATCTTCTTACTTAATTACATCTTCTATAAATTAAAAAGTTAAAAGGTATTTTTAAAAAAAAGTTACAAATGCAGTGTGTGAAATTTTATTCCTTGTTACAAGAAAATATATTTTGCTTATGTCAAATATATTCACTTAATTATGGTTAGCTTTACAGAAAGAAGACTCACTTCTCTGTTTGTAATTACAGCTGCTCTGATCTATTTTAGGCAGGCTGGCTGCACATTCAAGTCACTCCACTGCATTCTAGAGAGGGTAAAACCCTCCAGATTTAGCAAGAAGCTTTCAAGCTTCAAATCCAACACTGACTATATTTTGGGTTCTGCATGTTTAGGTCTGAGATCCTTGTTGCACCAATGCAGCACTCAGACGTTTCCTTGTGCTGCTCATTGCACATTTAATTGAAAATTGGTAAAAGACACCGGAGCAGATACCACTGGTATAAAATACTGTTTGAAAATATTAGAGGCTAATATTGGTGTTACATTGGTGTCATTGTATTTCCAAAAAAAAAAAAAAAAAAAAGAAAAAAGAAAAGTTTGTACTATTTGCTAGATATTTAATAATAAAATCACTTGCAAGTATTTTAAGTAAGTATTTTATCAGTCGATAGATGCAAGAAAACAGAAATGATGACAAATGCAGATCCAAGATTTTTGTATGATCAGTACAATTTGATACCCTCAAGGGTTTCAGAAAATATGTGTCAGATGCATGTCTACCTTTGTTTTGCATCATCACTTCTTTGGGATAAGAGAGAGATTTTTTATTTTTTTTATTTATTTTTTTTTGTAAAATGTTTTCTAATTTTCCTATTATTTAATTTCAGGAATTTTTGGTTGTCTTTGATATTCCAGTAAACTGAAGTGTTTTATTTGTGAAAAGACCCAAGACAGATCAGTAATGCTGACCTTTATTTCCAGGTTGTTTTGCAGTTGCAGGATGTGCGCAATGTGATTTGAATCTGTCTTTTCCAACTAAATAGCATCTTAATGAAACCATTTGAGTGCGAGCCCTTCTTTCTCCTGAACTTGCAGACACTGTTAAGTGTGACTGGTGTCTACACAAATATGTAGGTTAGCTATGAAGTCTAACCAAATGCACACCAACACTCCATGCAAGAGTTCAAAACCAGTTCAGGCGCACCTCATTATTACACTTTTTCACCTCACCACCAATCTAGTTTTCATGGGAAGCTTGCATCCAGCACCGCAAATGGAAAATTGAAACCCTATGTTGCACATAGGAAGCTTAAATGGCACAAAACGCAGGGGACATTTCTGTATAGCGGATTCCTTTTGAGCTGCAAGTGTTGGCTATGTTACAGCTATTCAATATTTTCATGTACTTTTCTGTTGTCTTTACAGCCAGGATTTATTTTAATCCATTTTTATCTTTTTTTTTTTTTACTTCCAAGATTTATAATGTCCCTCAATACCAGTCCAATTTATTTGAGACTGGCCAACAATGGGTCCCCATCCAATACTGCATCCAAATAATAATAATAATAATAATAATAATAATAATAATAAATCAATGCCATGTGGATGCTTGAAACCTCAGGGACAAATTCACAGTTATTTGTTAAATTTGAATAAACCTGAGTTTGTGTGTCCTTCCTATTCTGAAAAAGGACACAAAGACTGGTCTGCACCTAAATGTGCTTCAGTGAGCAAACAATGTCTTTCTGCACTGATGCTGTTTGCCCCATTAAACTGAGCCTTAATGAATGCATTTAGGGAAAGCCTGTCCAAATTATTGTAATTAATGTAATTTCGTAATTTATGTAAAACCTGAAAAAAAAAAAAAAAAAAGCGTTTTAATGACCAGAGTAGACAATTTTCTGAAAGATGGTGGTAATCTTAGAACAAAAAAAAAAAAAAAAAAGAAAAAAGAAAGCTACTGCATTTCTAGGTTTACAAAAACAAGTCTAGAATGTAAAATGAGATAAAAATGATCTTCTCTTTCTGATACATCTATTTGATATTTTAGAAAATAACTTCTCTTTTCAAATAATTTGTATAAATTGGATCATGGAAAAAAAAACTTTGAAATTTTGAAATGTTCCAACAGAAGCTTCACATGCAGAGGCTTACAAACAGATATCAAATAAATTAACTTTGCAAAGGAAATCTCTTAATGTTGTGACTTTGTAATTAGACACACTGAGGGCTTTCTGTCCCTCTTTACTCACACTTGCTTGGGGATAAGTGGGTTAGGATGAGGGTAGGTGCTGAATGAGTGCCCAGCCCAGGGCACACAATAAAGACCAAAGATTATGTGAGAAGTGAGATTTGTTAGATTAATAAAGCACCATGCATGGCCTATATTACAGTTTTAGTTCATGAAGCTTGGCTGCATGACTGCACTATGGGTGCAACTGCCAGAAAATGAGAGAAAGTCCACCAACAGCAATACACATTGTGATCATCATCAAGCGGAATATACTCTACTGTGTAATTTCTTATCTAAGAAATTTTGTAGATTTAATTTTTGTGAAACATCTGTCTATTCAATAAAGATTAATTGAGCCAAAGAACACATGAAAAAATCTAAAAAGAAAGATATTACACTCTTTCTAGACCACAGACTGCGAAAAGGGGGATGTTTTATGACTGACTGAATGTTATCTAAACAGATTAAGGCTCTAGTATTTATCAAAAGTTAATCAGTCTCTCCCAAATCTAAAGTTTTTGTTAATTGTCTGATTCTATTCTATAGAGTAATCTTAGAGGGTAAAAATAGAAGAACAACACCAGCATTTCCTTTAAAGAAAGTATTTTACTGTGGCTGTGTAATTACCTCAGACCCAGATTTTGACTCAGTTGATGGGGAAACCTTGGCACAAAGTACCTGTTGTTTCAGCATATAGATCATTCGATCCCCTTTCATTTAATCCTTTCAGGGGTTCTTTAAGCCTTTGGATCAAGTCCTGCCATAAAATAGGGGTTAAAGTCACCCCACAATATTGATCCACCTCTGGAGGTAGTCATAAACCCATAACTACTATGAGCTGTAAGAGCTAATACAGGATTACGGAAAGAGTGTGAAGTAGAGATATGACTGTAGCTACTAGCTATGTGAGATTACAGTCTTCCAGTATCTGTCAGAGCTCATAAAAAACTTTTATAAGTAGAACCTGATGCAGTTAATAACATGTTGAGGATGGTGTGCAGCTCTGTTTCTTGAATTTGAAGCACTTAAACGGATTCCATTGGGATCACGATACAGAGCTCTACCCTGTGGGAGATTTTAAAGGTCACTTTGACTGGCAGTCTGTTGGTTTTGTCAAAGGTCTTTTGGATGTCTTGGTGGTCTCCCTCTTTAGATTTAGAACTGAGATGGATACAAATCAATAGTATTGTAAAAAGCTATTGAAAGACATACAGAGAAGCCAGGGAGGAAAAACAAAATAGGAAGTCTTATTTTGTCTTGGTCAAGGAGGCTGCTCCGACCTGGTTCAGGAAGGCTTCTTGGTGAGTGCTAAGGTTGGTTGTGTGTTTGAATCTCTGGACACATCTAACCATGAGCACGTACATCCAGGGGAGGAGACGCCATGAGGAGCTGATCAACCAAACAGAGGTGGACTTTGGGTAACACAGGAGCTATGTCACCATTATTCAGTGAATAAAAAGAAATGCCTTTTTTTCCCCCAAACCACACTTTTTCTTCAAGATTTTGTGGTGCCTTGTGGAGATTTTATTCATTAGTAGCTTGACAGGAACCACAGAGAAAAGATGAGGACATGTAATAAATTCCCTGTCATCAGGAATCAAGCTATTGCCTCCATATATGGTGTCTGTTCTGTGCCACGCAATGACCCCACAAACAACATTCTTTTGACTAGACCAAAAATATCAGCAACCTGCTTATCTGTAGAATAACTGGGGATGTTTTGACATTACTATTTTCCTAAAACATGTAGTCATTCTACTGAATATAAGCAGGTTCATATATATATATATATATATATATATATATATATATATATATATATATATATATATATATATATATATATATATAATATACGATACGTCAGCATTTATCAGTATTAAAAACTAATTATGGATTATTTTTGGCAAAATAAGATCATTTATATTAGAACCTTGGACATATATTGACATGCATTAAGACAAAACTTTTTTTTAGAAAAACATAACTGTAAATGTCATCAAAACATCCATATTCTGGATTCCAAGACGCCACCTGTGTGGAATAATATATTTTTAGTAAAACCTAAAAGTCTGGCGAGGACATTTTAATGTGACCTAGAAAATAGGAGCACTTGTGGGTGAGAGGTCAAATCTATTGTGTGCTCTACACTTTCAGCACATCAGAATCATAAAGAACAAACCACTGTTACATTAAAGGCAGCTTAACAGAGATATTCTTTTTTTCTGCAGATGTTTATTTTCCACATTGTAACCATAACAGCGCCTGAGAACTTCACCCAGTGCACCACCCATGGCAGTTTTATCCATCGCTGGCAGGAGACTCTCTATAACATGTTTACTTTCACATGCCTCTTCCTGCTGCCCTTGGTCATCATGATTTTCTGCTACACGCGAATCCTTGTGGAGATATCCAGCCGCATGACTCAGAATAACAGTAAGTCACAAGTCCTTTTTCTTTATTATTCTTTAGGTTTTAGGTCAAAATTATTTTCTAGAACAGAGATGGTGTTTTCCTTCTTTCCAGCTCCCTCCAGAGATATTAATCTTCGACGTTCTCACAGCAACATCCCAAAAGCTCGGATGAGAACTCTAAAAATGAGCATTGTTATTGTAACTTCATTCATCATCTGCTGGACGCCGTACTACCTGCTTGGCTTGTGGTATTGGTTATTTCCTGAAAAAATGGAAGAGACGGTCTCTCATTCGCTCACTCACATGCTGTTCATATTTGGCCTCTTCAATGCGTGTTTGGACCCCATCACCTACGGCCTGTTTACGATTCACTTTCGTCAAGGTCTGAGGAGACGTCGTCAAAATTTGAACACCCTGACTGAGTTAGAAAACAACACTTGTCTGGTGCAAGTGTCTGGCTTATCATCTCATAGGCAGATCACTTCTGGTGGTTCCAGTAAACAGACAGGGGGGGGAAATGACAGTAGCAACTTTAAAAATGCCTCAAGTCCTGTCATTTCAGTGAGCGAGGTTTAATGGTTGAAAGCCTTTCAGGAAAAATAGCCGTGTTTATTTATTAATGATGGTTAGTTCATTAATTTTGTTCTTTTCATATGTGGTCTTTAAAGTCAAATAGGTTTAAAAATGTCTAATTTCAGTTACACCCAGTTCCAATGAAAAGAGTCATAAAAGCAAATCCAAAATCTAACATGCTACTGTTTTTGTAAAGATTAGGAGAAACCATCCATGGAACTCAGCAGAAGTTTTGTACTGGCAATGGCCCTTTAAAAATAAATAAATAAATGAATCACATTTTCACCGGAGAAATTTATGCTCACAAAAAACACCCACTGTTGCCCTGATGGTCTGGCTGCTGACCGCATTAGGGCTATCTATTCCAGCCATGGCATAAACTGTGTTGTCTTTTCATCCCTCGGTTTTGGATTTCCATTTGAGTCTTAAGTCCCTGACATCTCATGTAGAAACATTTCTATTATTTGGAAGAAAATCCATTTTCTGTTTAAAACAGCTACCTCTGTTGCAGAAACACATCAGAAAAGTGCATTTTGTATGAAAATCTCTGATTGAAAAATAATGGAAATACTGTTTGTGATTCACTTTTCCTAAATTATTCAACATTTTGAGGTTTAGACCTAACATAACAATGAAATTTACCCTTTAAAATAAGTTATGCTTTATAGAGAACACAGTTCAACACACTTGGCTACATTGTCTTTTAAACATTATAAAGGTTATTATTTTGAAACATTCACAGTGTTCATGGTATATTATCTGATTTGTTTCTAACTGCCAAACCTGTGCATGTTTCCTCTTTTTTTCCCCTTGGAGTGTACATTTTTGGCACACATATGCCAAAATGCCTATTGCCTCATCTTCTTTTAGGAACTATGTATAACCAAAATGCTCTGAACATTGAAAGAATCAAAGTAAATGTTAGGTTACTTGTTGAATCCAACCTGGCAGTTGATGTTCATGCAGATGCTGATATGTATTTCTGTTTAGAATGGCTGGTCTTGGGTCTCATGGCAAGACAAAGTTGACACAGTTGATATGATTCTTTTTTGAGCAATTCAAAGCAAAGCAGCTTTTTTTGTACTTTATGTATATACTGACATCTAATTTATGTGGAGGCTGTTTAATTTGCTTCCTGTGTTGGTGTTGCTTGCAACTGAGCGGGACTCGTGTTTATGTAAAGTATCTGGTCAACAACAATCTAAGGTCATCTGGATGACAGCAAATGTAAAATAGTGCTACACCTTCTTGCCTACAGATGTAGGAATTTTTGGATCTGGTAAAATCATTTCGTGGATTTCTGTGTTAATGTAATATATTATCAGCTGTTGCCATTTGAATTCATTGTGCTGAATAAACATTCAAAGATTCTGCATGGGACTTGAATATGTCAGTATTAGTGTTTTAAGATCATTATGTTGTGGATTACCTTCAGTCCTTAAAAAAAAAAAAAAAAAAGAAAAAAGGGAAAAACACTTGATTTACAACTGTGATATATGTGGGATACAATGGGTGGTATTTGAAATGTGAAATAAACTACTCAAAACTGACTTATTTGCATGATGTTGCTTTTTATTCTGTAAGTTTGGTTGCATTGTCAGTATGTGACTTTTTTTTTACAATAAAAATGTAAAAAAAAAAAAAAAAAAAAAAAAAAAAAAGAATCTGCCGCAAAGTACTTGTATTGTACCACAAATATCTAAATTCCATTCTAAATGCAGTTAGAGTTAAAGTCTTGACTATCTTTCTGCATGTAACAGAACACTCACATTATGCAGCACATGTAACCTCTAGTTTTGTGTAGAGTTCAGAAAAAAAATGTTCAATCTAAAGAAGTTTTAGATTACAGCTGATCACAGTATAGAAGAAAATAACTATCTCAATAAAGGGGTATTAGTTAAATGATGATAAAAGGGGTAAGGATGTTATATTTACAATAAAACAAACTGCAAAGTGACAACAGTTTGACATATAATTTTGCCAGAAGAGTTGTTCGATTTTTTTCATAAACATTATCATCCAGTTAATTTACCAATTGGAAAGGTCCCAGTTCTGTGAAAAATATTGTGTCTGGTGCCGGTACAAAAGGTTCGAGGTGATCAACGACTACAGGGTGGTGCCCCTCACGTAACACATGAAGACACAGGAGCAGCTGCTTCTCCACATTCTGCGACCAGAGATGGAACATGCGGTCAAAACCCTGCAATTTGCTTGTTGTAAACAGCTAGGATGATGCGGTCCAGCACAGTCACACCTGGATGTACAAGCCAGATATGTAGGACTATGATCCTGGACTTTTCAAACGCATTCAACACAATCTGTCTCCTCTTGCTCCAGAACAAGTTTGAGGACATTGGGGTTGATGCTAACATCACTTCCTGGATCACTGACTACCTGAGAGGGCAGCCCCAGTTTGTCAGGTTGGGGTACTGTGTTTCAGAGACAACATAGAGCAACACTGGGGCTCCACGGGACAGTTCTGGCTCCATTCTTGTTTTTACTGTACACGTAAGTCTTTAAGTACAGGTCTGAGTTCTGCCACATTCAAAAGTACCCTGATGATACAGCTATTGTAGCATGTATCAAGAATAGAATAGAATAGAATAAAAACATCCTTTATTGTCCCACGATGGAGAAATTTCTGTGCAACGACAGCAAAGTGACAGTGAGGCAATAACAGAAAAACAGACTCATACAAAGAATATAAAATATATATAAAAACAGAAGAATAAAAATACTGTACAGTAAGACAAAATTTCAACATAATACTGTGTCGTTATAAAAAATACTCCAGTCCAGATGAATGTACAACTGAGTTGGTAAATTAAAAAAGGTACAAGATGTGTATGCCTTCGAGCATTAAAAATACAAACTATTTACAGTTAGTGACAATAGAACAATGGTAAAGTAGTAGAGATACTAGCATGGATATAAACATTTTTGATTTTGTTGGGAGCAATGATGGTTATAAAGTCTAACAGCTTCTGGGAGGAAGGATCTCTTACAATGCTCCTTAGTGCACCTAGGATTCAGCAGTCTGTCACAGAAGGAGCTCTCCAGCTCAGCAACAGCTTCATGCTTGGGGTGGGAGACTTTGTCCATCAGTAATGTTATTTTAGCCAGAGTCCTTCTGTCTCCCACCACCTGCACTGGGTCGAGTGGGCATCCTACCACAGAGCTGGTCTTCCTGATGAGCTTATCTAACCCCTTCCTTGAGATGTACAGGAGATCTTTGGTCCCCACTGCCATTAGAATATACAACACCTTCGCTAAGGGAAGGGGCTCATAAAGTGGACTGATGTCTGTTTCTTGTACATAGTATTACAATAATACTTCCCAATGTTTTTAGTGCAATAACCTCTGTTTATTTCGACTATTGCTCTTTCTATTATATTTTTTAGAGTTACTGGATACCTAAATTTCCCTTAGGTGGTGAATAAAGTATCTGTCTGTCTATCTGTATGTCTGTCTAGCTATCTAATTGTTGGCCATCAGCTGTTTTAAAATCATCTTTTGCATTGTAAACAGTGTGTTTATCTGAGTTGAAAAAATGTCTTGGTGGTCCTCAAAGCTTTGCACGAGAGTCTACATGTGAGTCTGGAATTTAGCATTGGCTAATTCCATCTGTGTCCTGATGGCACAAATGTTTATTGTTGGTACCAAATGCTGAAAAAACTATGAGTAAAAACAAAACAGAGTAAAAACAATACAAAAACATCCTCACTGTTCCCTTGGCTATTATGTGCACAAAAGTTGCCACAATTGAATTTGTGTCTGGTACTTATTTGGCTTTTTCATTTATTAACTCATATCTTTGAAGTCCTTTATTGAAAATCTCAAAAAACAGGTTTCTCTTCAAAGAAATAAAAGATTTTCATTCAAACTGCATAAAATACTTTGGTTGCAGCCACTGTTTTACCTTACATTGACCATGATGAAATTAGATGACTGCTCCAGTTAGCTCTTTATAGATGTTAGACACTGGATATACATAACAGGATGTAAAATTCTTACCCACCATTGCACACTGGACTCTCTGGTTAACTGACATTTACTGTCCACAAGCACAAAGTTGCAAAGGTATATTTTTATTTACAAACCAATCACCTGTCTTCTACACTGGTGTATAGCTGCCCATATGTCAATTAAGAAGAGAATGCAGGATTTTATTAGATTTTATGTTCCTCCAGTACATACGAAACTTGGGGAAAAGCCTCTTTCCCCCAAAAGCCCTTCAACTGACAACCAATCGGTACAGGATCTAAAGTTGTGCAGATTAATCAGAAATTTTTGAGACTTTGAAAAAAAGCATCACTAAATTGTTGTTCCTATGTTTCATGTTTTATTACTGGTGTCTCTTGCTTTTATGTAATATTTTCAGTTAAGTGGTGATTTTAACAATATTATTTTTTTGTTTCTTTGTTCAAACACCTAAAAATGAGACTGTGCATCTCAAGATAAAACATTATTTAGAGTGATGTACCACTTCTATTCTATTATTTTGCACAAGTTACAGTTTTTCTCAGTTACTTTGGTGAGACTTGAGTCCTACCGTTCACGACCAAAAAAAGCTGTTCAAAGGAATCAAATCACTGGTGAACGTCACTGCTACTCTCAACAGGTATGACTTGGCTTATCTAATTAAGTTGTCAGTTTTCCATTTTGCAATAAGGCTGGGAGCTTCTGTCTTATTAGCCTCTTTTATGGAGTCTGTGAACTCTGAGCTCTTGTGGAATTAAACCATGCCTAAATACATGCTGCAGGGTTTCCCAGCTGGGCGAGAACAGCTTCGGATTCCCTCAAATAAGCAGAAGAAACAATAAATATAACATGTTAAAAGATGTTTTCTTTCAGGCAGAATAAAACCCAACATAAATAATTATTTTATTCTAGGTGTTACAGCTACTAGATGCAGTTAGTCAGCTCAAGGCCCACTGCCAGTCATCGTATCGCACTCAGTACAGACAGGTGCAGCCTCAGACTGGGCAGACCTAGATCTGCGTGATGGTGCCATGCTATGTAATGTATTGGTGTTCTAAAACAAAAGTTCTGCAACTCACCCTGAGAAACTATAAATTATTACTATAAATTATTATATTCCTGCAAACATGAATTCCTCCGATATAAGTAGTCTTGGTGTTATTTTCTTTTCACCGGTAACTTTATGGTGGATTTTGTCATATCCGAAGTAAAGCATTGGCTGACAGCAAAACAAAAGCGTGTGACTAGCCAATAAACGCCGTTATGTTAATCAGCTCTGGGTACCCCACCCTCCTTCCAGTTTAGATTTACTCTGTAAATGTCACAGCCAGACCGGTTGGTGTTTTGCCGGGAAACCAATGGTGTTGCTTTTTCAAAACAAAGTAAATTTTAATGTTTCATGATATTTAAATTCATTTCAAACCCTGGATTTAGAAAAAAAGTCTTATGGAAATGAATAGAAATATGCTTGAGATATTATGACAACCTGTTCAAGCATTTTGCATGTAAAGACTTGCATGATGAACTTTTATGGGTTTCTGTTGAATAGTCTTGACCTCCACAACATTTAAACATAATTCATTTTGATCAACATGACAAATGCAACTGCAAATGTAGGAAAAGGAGAGAATTGCACATAATCACTTGCATGATGTACAAAAGCATTTGCAACTTGCTCAAAGGAATCAGAAATAGCTTTTTTGATGTGCACAAGTGACACAATGATTTGAAGATTGAACAAGTAATTTTGAGAATTTCAATTCTGTTCTGAGAAATGCATCACAGCAACTGAGAAAAATTGTAATACACAATGAGTTTTAGATTTTCAGTTATGATTAGTCATCACAAATACATTAACTAATATAAGTAATCTTCTACCTTGATGCTTTGACAAAGTTTGTGCAAAAGTGTCTTCTCTTCAGAGCTCACTGGACCTGTGAGAGCTGACAAGATGGCAAGTACATGCTTAGGTATTCAGAAGGTAAAGCTCACAAGTGACCCGAAGCACACATGGCATGTTCCTTTAAATGACAAGGTCAGGAATGCTGGCAGATACTCCTCATGAGCCTTTTATCACTGAGAGACGCTTTTAAGCGGGACATGTCTCCTCCTCTCAGGGGGACCTTGCTTCAGAAATTTATTCTATTATGATGGGTCATGCTGAAAGATTTACTTACTGTAAAATAATTTCAAGAGTAGTGAAACATAAAAGGATATCTATGGAAAAGCATTAAATGGTAAATGGCCTGAACTTATATAGCACTTTATCAAATCCAGAGAGCCCCAAAGCACTTTACTCTATATTCAGTTATTCAACCATTAATGCACACATTCACACATTGATGGCCAAATGTCTTAGTTTACTGTATCTGTGTGGGTGATAATAAATTACATTTTTAAAAAAAAAAGAAACAGTGAAGTGGCATCAATAATATAGGAGTATAAAATTGTCACACCAGATTTCTGTACCCCAGATGGCATGGCTGAAGTAATTTGTGTTACCATACACCCACTCTTCAACACTGGTGAAGGAGACCTGCTGATACATGTTCACACTTAAACGTTTTTGACCAAAACTACCTTTCTTTAAATTTAATTCATCCAACAAGAAACAGACTCATTTTCTCAGTTCTATGCTGTAGTCTGAAGCATACTGCAAGCAAAAGAAAAGCCGTGGTTTTGAGATCCAGTAATCTTGCTGAAACTAAAACAAAGCTGATTATTAACTTTGTTTTTTGAATTAAAACCTGAATGTCCTTTTCAGTAAATGTTCCATTTTAGCTGGCTTCGTGCTTAGAGCAACAATCTTTTGCAAAACGAGCAATAATGTCAAACAAAAAATATGAAAGGTGAACTGCAGAGTTGAAGCAAGGCATATTTTAAATGTAGTTATTTTTGATTTTCAAACATGAAAATGAAACAGTTTCTTATTTTTCCTGTTTGAAAAACAGTTTGCTCATTCATTAGTAGAAGGACTGTCCTGGCAAACATCCGGACAGAAACTCAGCACAGGAGTGCAGGTTGCAGCAGGCAGTAGCCTTAGCTCACTTACAACACAGCGGAGAAGTTATGATTGCCATGTATATAATACAGCCATTTTAAACACTTTTGCACAAGATCCATGATGTATTTGATCCTTTTCATCCAGTGTTCACTATGGTGGTCACCTTTTTAAAAGCTGTTTTCTTGTATGTGTATGTGTGTTGATGGTTATACTTGCAATCAATAAACATTTTTCTTTATATACGTATCACTTTTATTTTAATTGTGAAGCAGGCTGTTTTTATCTTTACGTACTTACTCCCTGGCTAAGCAGTGTAAGTGCTCTTTGAAAATTCGTCTTTTCAAACCCTGCAGTCAGTATGAGACCCTCATATTTAAAAATATAAGTAAAATATTGTAACAACTAAGAACTAAAATATTTGTTAAAAATGTGAAGTATTGATTCTGTGATTGGGTGAAGTGTAATTAATTGATATCAGGCATCACTGGCTATATTTTATTGGACTATTTTACCAATACTAGTACTTTTCAAAAAAAAAAAAAAAAAAAAAAAAAAAATACTTTAACCACGCTACACATTTCTGCAATTACAAACCTTTTATTAGATTGTCATTTACAGCTTTTTTGTAACCAAGCAACATATTTTTGCAGATTAGCCCAGTTGTGTGAGTTAAGTTACTCACTTTTTGTTTAAGAGGGAAGTGTAGGCAATACCATAAACACATGTTGACAGGGAAATGGAGCTAATAATTAAGTCAAATGTATACAATAGTCACAGTGCCAATGAATGTCT
Source organism: Anableps anableps (assembly GCA_014839685.1). Lineage (NCBI taxonomy): Eukaryota > Metazoa > Chordata > Actinopteri > Cyprinodontiformes > Anablepidae > Anableps > Anableps anableps. The sequence continues at coordinate 27,430,423 of CM026073.1, forward strand.
CTCAGGAAAGGAAAGATTAGGATATATTAGGATATCTTCACCAGGATGATATAATATATCATCCTGGTGAAGCTGAGGATGATATAATAGCTCAAGATGCTGAATGGGCTAAAGATGCTGAGAAAGCTGAGAATTTGTCACTCTTCAAGTGTTCAAGGACAAAATAAAGCAAGATATAATACTGAAAGATAAAAAAAAAAAACAAAAAAACAACCTCTTTCAGTATGGGAGCCTTGTTTTTATGTTCTTTAGCTGTACCGATAGATTATTGTAATTAGATTTTTATATCACTGAGCTTATGGATTTGTCACATCTTCTTATTTACTGCTATGAACAATATTTTTTTTATGTTTCTGTAGAAATTTTTGTTGCTAAAATATTCAGATCAAGCGGGAGGGTCTGAAGAGCCGAGAGCAAAGAACGGAATAAAGGATGAATGGCTGAAGAGCATGAGAATACAGGTTGGAGGCATCAGAGATGAAATTCATTTTTTTCTTCATAATGAACATGATCAAAAAATGTGGGGCCACATTACTTTAATATCAGCATACTCTATTATTTTTTTGTTTTTAGGTTTTCACTCATGCACTGTCATATATATTGGAAAATCTAAACACCATGCTATTACTCAGTGCTGATGCAAAGAATTCAGAAATAAAATTTGAAATGAATTTCAAATGTAGCTTCATATTAAAGCTGACTGAGACAACAGAATGCCACAAACTCAAAAAGAACACAATAACCTTCATTTTACTGGTTTGGGTTGTTTTTAACTTTTTAATGCATGGATTATGATAACTTCAGTCTAAGGATCTGTGAAAAGTTTCTATAAACTTTGAGAGCACATTGTGGGATCCATATAAAACCAATCTCTGGGGGAAACGTAAGTATAAGTTTAGCCAGTGCCTTTTCTTTTGTAAAAACTTGAACTCACTCTGTAAAAATGAGCATTATCAGATGGCTACCATGAAAAACAATTTTATAAACTATATGAAAGGTAAAACATAGCCTACAATAATCAAAAATATCACTAAAATGTCTTCTTGCATGCATATGGACTTGTCTGTAGCATTACAGATGGTCAGGAATTTTAGTTTTTACATACTTATGCATAGACATACACACACAAACACACCAAGACACTCTGACCAAGACTTCAATAAGAGGCCTTCATCCTCACATTAAGCTACAATAATCTTTGACTCTGCAGATGATGATACTGAGACCATATCCAAATCTAAGGTTTATGACTATGAAACTATTATGACATCAAACATTGTATTTAGATGCATGCTGTTTAAAACTCAGTAAACTTTCGAACTAAACTAACACTTTGTTCTCCTAATCGTTGGTCACCTTGAGTAAAACACTGCTTCACAATAAGGTGAATAATAATGAACAACAGCATCTTTTTCAGCATCTTGAACACACACTTTCTAAACTCCTCCATTGGTCACTGCCTGATCACATCACAATGGAGTGACTCCTTAAGTTGTGGATAATGCAGAATCAAATATAGAAGAAGAGAGTAACTGAGTTGTGGGCTGACAGACTAGAAGACACAAAAGTAGCACTGAGCACAAACCCAGTTGGATTCATCAAGTCTGGATCAGCTTAGTTAAAACGTGGATGCAACTTTATTTTTTTTTTTTACATTTCCATACAGGTTTGTTTGTTTTGCCTTCATGCAAACACCAGAATCCAGCAAAATTACTTCTTTGTACAATTATGGATTTGGTTCTGAATTCCAAAGAGAGGAAACAAGCCGATCCAACACCTGCGCCAGATGAAAACTATTGGACCTTGATTCCGGGTTGAACATGTTGTGCTATGAGTTCCATATTCTCATCGGATGTGTTGAACCACACAAACCCAGTTGTATTCATTGAGAAGTGAAAGAGATAGGACTACACAATACTTTGTAAACATCAATGTGTTGCCACAAGGCTAGTTTCCCAAGTTTCACGCGTGTGTGTGCTTTCGAAGAGGAAAACCTTCCACAGGACTCCGATGTAAAAAGATACAAAACAAAATTTTACTACACAGTATTCAGACCTAAGTTCTCCTCAACAGTAAAAAAAAAAAAAAAAATACTACGTAAGAAAAGCCATGAATGCTGCAGCACCTCCCTCTGTGATATTAACCCGCTCCTTCGTTCCCCTGCTCCAGCGCTGCATGTTCTCATTGCATAAAACCACCAAGAGGAGTTTTCAAACTATAAACCAGCTTTTACAGAAAATTTGTTCACAATAAGATTTTAACAAGTCAACATAAATGTAATCAAATAATTTTGCTTTAATTTCAACCCTGAATTTACTAATCATTTAAATCTGTTTTTAATTTACAAAATACGTTTTAACAGCAAGGAACCCAAAACAATAACACACTCCTACATTTTAGCAGGTGATTCATTTTAGCAGTAAGTCATTTCTAAATATTACTGCAAGTTTTTTCTAATATTGCACAGTCCTTGAACAAGATCCAGATCCAAAGTAAGACAGCAGATTAGTTTATTTTTGGCCTCAAAGGACTTCTGCAACTTAAATTCTCCTTTCTTGACTCTTGGAAACTTTCTTTCAGACTTTAAGTATTTAGATACCAAATTATGGGCAAAACCTTGAGTTTACCTTTCAGTGAGTGAGTGAGTGAGGCAGACACTAATAATAACTATTACCCTAATTAGCGAATAACACTGAACTTTCGTGGGTTGTTTTTTTCCACAATTTCAGTGACTAGATCCAGTGTAATCTTTTAGTTTTTGGTTGAAATATCAATATTGTGATTACGTGTCAGGATCCATGGGTGTTTGAGCCTTGGGTATCATTTGGGTTTCAGTTTTCTTTCTTTGTTGTGTATTTACATTCTCAGATCTTGCTGTATTAGTTCATTCCTTTGTGATTTCGATTTCTTAATTTGTTATCTCCTATTTGTACATTTGGATTTAGTTTCCTTAGGTTAGTGTTTCCTTTCTGTTTATGGTGGTTTCAGGAATTCCCTTTTTGCTTTTGTACCATCTTTATCCATCTAGTCTCCCTTTCGCCGTTCCCTTCCCTACCAGCTTCAATGTTTCCTGATTGCCTCACCAGCAGCTCATGTGATCATCCACCTCCTCCACTATGTATGTTGTTTTCTACTTTCATTATTCTCTCATTTGGCTCCTCCATTATATGCCCAAATCTTCCCTGTTATTCCATTTCTTGCTTCTCTGATCCATTTTTGCAAGTTTTTTCAATTATTGTCATTAATTATGCACCACATTATTCTCAAGTTCTGGTCTGCATTTTGGTCCTACTTCAAACTCACACTACATGAGATTCCGAGAATAAATATATAATTTTCTGATTTCTGCCTGTAAAGTATGTAATTAAAACTCACTGAATAGGTATAATAATTACTCCTCAGGTAGACCATCAATTTAATTATCTTTATTGTCCCTGTAGCATGTATATGCATGTCCAATGAAGACTTCAATAAATTTGAGGGTAATATGAAAAATTTATTTTATTTAACCAGACAGATGATACATAAATAAAAGTAGGTGGCCTTATTAACGGGAACAATTAATGGTACACAGTGTTGAGCCATTATCTCTTTACTTACATTTCAATTTTGTGTTGATTAACTCTTTTTCTTTTTATGTGTTTCTTGAAGAAATTAGTATCCTATCAAAATTTCAGCAGTCAAAATGATTTGGTCACAATACATTTTTACTGACAGCATTTTGCAGGAGCAACCACTGATGGTATCTAACACTTAGACAGCAGCATGTGAACCGTTAGAATGGCCAGCAGTGTGATGGACATACTGTCAAGCTGTAATACACAAGGAATACTTTCAAACACTGTTAAGATCATAGACGTCTTATCTGTTGTAAGAAGTGGCGACTGGTGTATACAAAGGCAGTACTAAAGAGCTTTTTCTCTTGAGATGGAAAAAAAAAAAAGGAAAGTGAATCTAGAGGCTGGTCATCCATGAAACCTCTTGTGCTCACTGTATTCTTCTCATGTGGTTTATCATGAATATCTCTCTGCTTTTAAGAGGTCACCATTGACTTGAGCCTCCTTTTTTTGCCTTGTTTATAAAAGTCTGAATCTGGACTAAATGTCAAAGCACCACCTCATTTTTACACCTGCTTTATCATTTTAAGACGTGACCAAGGAACATGACAGTGATCGGTTCATACTGACAAAAGGTTCATTGTTGTGATGAAGGCTTGCATATAAAATAAGTATAGCCCATTTTGTTCAAATGTTTCTTTGAAGAGACTCATAGATTGCCTAAGAGGACAAACATATTTTTAAAATATTCCCCAGTTTGACTTAATAGTGTTTCATCTGTTTTTAACACATACTAAGGAAAATTATTGTTTTGCATTGTTTAATACTACTTTCATCGCCAAGTTGTTGTGGGATTAACTGTGTTCTTGACATTCCTGTGCAACGCTTCACTGTTTGTATGGCTTTGCGCACATGGATTTTAATTTGAAAGTTGATGTGCTCCACACATTTGTCTTATGTTTGTGCAAACTTTTCACCTCTGTTCTATTTTCCCACCATGTCTTTACATGGCTGATTTCCAATTTATGGTGTCGCTTTTCTTTATCAGCTAAGCTCTAATGACTCTTGTTTAAATTGGTGACTTCTCAATATTTCCTTATATAAGTTTGAAAATATGCTACAAGTCTATAATTTTGCTAGATTTATTCAGTTTCATCAAAATTACAGTTGATTGTACTGGATATATATGACAAAGAAGGTGGAGAAAGTTTAGCCTAAATTCTTACCTCACAAAATCTTAGCAATTCAACAAAGGTGTGTAGAGTTTTAAAATCCACTGTCGTTTCCCCTCTTTACACATGTATCAAGCATTGAACCTTACAAACAAGACTGCATGCTGAAAACATCCTCACTTTCAGGAGATTAAAAAAAAATGCAAATGCACATGCACAGTGATATGGATGCACATGTCAATGTGCATCCAAGTCGTCCAGAAAATTTCCACCTCAGTGAAGGCTGTGTATTCTTAATGGGCAATCACATCCTCAACATAATTCTGAAGGTATGCAGCATACAAATGATGCTGTTTTCTCATGAGTGTGATTTGCCATATATTAGTTATATTAAATCTTTTGGCTTCCATCATGGAATCTGTATGTCTTTAAAATCAGGAAAATGATAATATAATCTGAATCTCCTCCTGGTTTAACCCAGATTGCATACAATTGTAATCTCCCTTTTGATGTTATTTTGGCTGGTAAACTGGATATGTGGTCTAACAAAGAGTGATCATCTTTGGGGGATTGAAGGTGAAAATGAGAACATCAGCCAGCATGTTCAAAATGTTAAATCTGGTTGGGATAAACAGGAGGTTAATCATTATAGTTACACATCATAATCCTAAAAACTGTGAAAATAAAGTTAATTCTGAGGATTGATTTAACCTGAATATTCTTTATCTACAAAAGCAAAATATCAGTTAGCAAAAATTATGTTTCAATATTATTTTTTTTACATGTCATAATAATATCAGATCTATCTGTTTTTCAAGCAACAGTTCTTTGCTCAGGAACATCCAGCCTTGCCTGATCCTTTCACTAAATAATCTCTCCTTTCTTAAGTCTCAAGAAATCATAAGCCTGAAACATCCTGATAGCCGCAAGATGTTTCAAATATTAAACACTCAAGGTTGGAGAAGAAATTTAACTCTTTGACATCATGGAAAAGGTTTCCAGTCCTTTCTGATGACCTTTCATCTTGTTTTGTGGTTTGTCTAAAAAAATGGAGGGCAGAGAGATATGTGTCCGGGTATGGACTATTACATCGAACTTGAATAATGTATGACCAAGAGAAGATATAGCAATTTGAAAACTCCCCAAAGATAAAATAAACAGCTAGTTCACACTACGTTTTTATTTTTGATTTACTAATGAAACATCCATCCATCTCACTTTTCCAGGATTGGTAACAGGTTCAGCTGTGAAAATCAGATGCCCCTTTCCCCTGCAACACTGTCCAGTTTAATCTGGAGCACCCCAAAGCATTACCAGGTAAGATTCACCATGGTCAGGAACACTCCAAAAGAAAGGCACCATAAGCTCCCTGATAAGATGCTTTAATCACATGAGCTGATTTCTTTTAATGTGAGAGCAGGAGCTCTACCTTGAGCCCTCCTTTATGATGGTGGACCTCATCTTATTTCTAAGTGTAGCACTGCTGCTTGTTTCTGGGATATTACTCTTTAGGTCAAGATCACTGTGGAATTCTTTAAACACCAATTAATTTTTTTTCTTAACAGGCAATTTTACTTTAAAATTCATATGTAGCAATGGTTTTCCTCATAAAATGTAAATGTTCCACATTTCTTTTCACCCCCAAAACATGCCCTAAAACTTGTGTTTTCTGCAGAGAAGAACTACTATTATGACATTGCTCGAAGCACTGTGGTGAAATATGAATGAAACAATAAATAATACCTTGAAGAAACTGAAGACAGTTTCTGTGAGACACCTGTTTGAGAAGTTGTGGCTGACCTTACAGAGAAGATTGAGAGGTGAAGGAAATGGAAGAGGCTTTTTTATGGAAAGAGAAGCTTGTACCATGATGACTTCAGGGAAATCCTCACAGGGGTGATTTCCCTCCTTGGGCAATTTTAAGGAAAAGCCTGGAAAACACAACATGGGAGACAGAATGTGACAGTACCACATGGACTCTACAAAGTTCAGGATATTTGTGAACCATTAAGGATATCCAGAGGTTTGTGCTTAGACACATTCATGCTGTGAGGTCGGTAAATCGAGAGTTTTGCTTTCTGACTCAACTCTTTGTTTCTGTCAACAAATCAGATCAGCACTCCTCTTAACATCTCTGACTTCATCCTGCAATCACTTGTGAACATAACAACAAGATACTCCTTGACTTAAGTTAAAGACTGCTCCCCAGCCTGGAGGAAGGAGTTCACCTGTTTCTAGTTGAGACCCATGACCTCAGACTAAAAGGAGCTAACTCTCATCTTGGCCACATTACACCTGGCTATGTCACACTCCAATGCATACTGAAGGTCATGGCTTGAAGGTAACAAGAGAATCCCATCATCTGCAAAAAGCAAAGATGAGACCCTAAGGTTGCCAAACAGACAAACCTTTCACCACAAACTACATCTTGAGCTCCTGTCCAGGAACACCACAGCATCAGTGGCATGAGGCAACCCTCGTGAACTCAGACTACAAACAAGTTACTCAAGAACCAGATATCTGGTACCAGACTGCAACGCAGCCTGTAGTTCTGCTTCTCAACTCATAAAATGTCTCAAGGGACACAGTCATCAACTTTTACAAAATTGACTAAATACATGTGAACTGGACAATCAAACTTTCATGATCCTGTCAGATACTCCCAGGGCCTGATCTACAAAGATTCCAAATAAGGAGTGGTAAATTGCATGCACAAAGAAAAAAAAAAAAGAAAAAAAAAAGAAAGAAAAACTGTATGCACAGTAAGTGGGCATATTGCACACGATTTTTTTTTTTTTTTCTCCCCCCCCCCTTTCTGGCGCTTACACTTACAATGTGCACAATATAGAGCGTCTTTCGAGACACGGGTCGACTATTTTCATAACAAGTGCCACTGTTAGACGCTGAACTGGTTCTCCCGAAGAGCAGAAAAAGCCTAAAAAAAAAACCGAATTTAAGCCTCAGTAATGCTGCTCGTAATGCTGTTCCTATATAACACTTTTACCAGTATCCTACGAAGATGGCGCATATCCAGGGTAACTTGCTTCCGGTCTGGTCTAGTGGGAACTATCTATTCTTTAAATGTTTCAAATATTTTACAAGCAATATTTTCTGTCATTGTATCTATGCCTGCTGCTTGCCACAGTGACTGCAGACATTTTTGTGTGCCAGTTTGTACCTGCTTTTCAAACGTGCTAAATATAGACGCAAAAATAGCACCTGGTATCTGGTTATGGTTTAATAAATCTCACTGAGCGTGGCAAGCCATTACATTGTCATATCCTCCTCCCAGTATTTGGCGCTTTCAGTATATGTTTTGCATATTCATGAAGGCAGACACACTAAATTTATTGCGCCTGCTATTCTCTTCATTTTGCTGACACAATCCTGTTTGCATGTTTATAGATCAGGTTTGCGAGTGCTATCAAGTGTACACCCGTTTTGGTACTCGCAAACCTTTTGAAGATCAGGCCCCAACAGTACAAATTTGATCCACTGTTTCACTTTTCCTTTTTCTTCTTGGTCTTACCTGACAACATTTACCTAAAAAAAACAAACAACAAAAAAAAACTTTGCTAAAGAAACTTTCAAGATTCCTACAAGATTTCAATATGTTCAGCTCATAATCTTGAGAAAAAAACAAAACAAAACAAACAAAAAAAAAAACAATAGCAGCTTTGTCTTTTTCAGTCTACTATGGTTTTGTTTCTTCCTGAAAAATTAAATTGTTAAAGTTTTCAAATTTCACAGTTCATGACTCTAGTGCAGTGTGATTAGTTCCAATTACAAATGCAAATCAGTAGTTGTTTTAACTGTAACAACAAAACAAAAACACACAAAAACCCCAAACACCATAAAAATACTATTTTCAACATAAACATGCAAATTGTTCAAACTACCAAGATGTTTTGAGTTGAAGGTGTTTTAGATAGTAATCATTTCTTCTTGAATGATTCTGCATCTAAGTAAATGTCAGCTTGACAACTATACTTGAAAGGTTTCTATTATTCCAAACTGAGATTACTCTGGATAGGTAAAAGGAAAAAATAAACATGTCTTTTCGTTTTCTTTATAAAGTATCTAAATTGGTGAATTAGAGCATATGGCCATGCACAGATTAAATTGTTGGGTTGACAGTTTGATTTCCATCTTCTGAAAAATGAATGCTGCTCAGACAACACTGAAATACTTGGAAACCCAGAACCATGTGTTTAAGGTCTTGCATTTATGTCATTGTTAGTTTAATGCTTAGTTAAAATGGTATGAGTGTCAGCTTAACTTATTGTTTGAAATTAGGTTTTCCATTAAATGATCGAAGCTGTTTAATCAGATGGGTACACCTAACACCATATGCATATGAAGTGTAGGCATTTGAGAAAAATGCTATCCTTGGACAAAAGCACTTAATGTTTATGAAGTAAATTCTAATGTTGATGTTAACTTATAATAATGTGATGCAGAGAGAGCTTGGAAATGTCATTCCTCTTTAAAAGAGAGTCAAAGGCCATTTGAACAGCAAGGTAAGACTTTTTTGGGTTTGGCAAAAATATAGTTTACATTTTATTTTGGAATGTAAGAATTAAGAAAATATGAGAGAAATATGTTTTCTTCTAACAATTTTCTGGCAAGATGAATATGAGATGTTTTTTGTATATAGAGTCAACTAAATTTGAAAGATATGAACTGTAAAATATTGTGGAACAAAGATGAATACTTCAGTGGCTCATTTGAAATTACAGACAGGTGAATTTGAAAAGCAGAACTTGGAATCTGTGAGATAACGGTGATAAATGCTTTGCACTTTTTGCAGGAAGAAGGAAGAAACCTATTTACCCAAAGTAATCTGGAACTTTCTGAGAACTAAACAGTTTTTGAATGAGTTTGAGATTTGTGTCAGTGTCTCCATAATTTAAATGTAAATGCATGTTTGTTCTCTGTACCATTTTATATAATTGATACATGAAATGGAAAAAAAAAAAAAAAAAAAAAAAAAAAAAATCCTAAAAAATTACAAAGAATTTTGATCCAAAGGAAAAACAAAACAGCATTCCTTACTGTCAGGTAAGGAATGCTGTTAGAAAATTGGCAACTGGTGAAGGTTTACTGGCTGATTAATTTGTTTTTTTTGTTAACATTCAGGTACCTCAGGCCAAATTTTGAATTGTTTCTGCAGGGTTCTGTAAGGATTCATCTTTGCAACAGTGAGCTCACATGTGGTTCTGTCACTTATGACTATTATTTCATAAATAAAAATAATCAAAGCAGTAAGAGAGTGTTTTAAAAATGTGAGTGCAATGTTTATTATTGATGACATGAAGGCTCTAAAAGTACAAAAAAAAAACCTAACATTTAGCAGATCAAGGTATTCTTGTAGTGGAAAATGCTTTATGAAGCATAATTTAAGCAGTTTTCTTAGGTCAACTTGGAAGGAAAAGGGTTTGTTCTATCATAGCATCGTGACACATGACATCCAATATGAGATGAAACCCCTTCAACTAATTGATGTAGGAACAGTTTTATTTCCCAGGCGAACTGATTGGTTACTGTATTGTGCTTTTTAGATCTTTTGATCTGAAATAGTTATTTTTGCATAACTTCCTCAGATGATATTCCCTAGTCTGACAGCCATCATTATGGCAGTAAAAACTCAGTTAACCCACTTAACTCTGCATGACTGAGCCATTTATCCTCCTCTTGGTTTGTGTCCACAACACAAGGCTATTGGCTTCCCGCAGTAGTGTCACTAGATGAGTGTCTAATTTTGAAAATTCAGAAGCCATAACTCATTAGGTGATAAAACATATTTCCATTTCAGACATGCTCTGGGTTGTAGCTCATGATGGTTACATCTATTTCCATGTTTGAAATCAAAATACATAAAAGCAAGCTAACGGTAGCTTAAAACATAGCCAAAGGTTGCAGAAGACTGGTATTTTTGGACAGCAAAACTCAGGCATCAATGCATAACACAATGGTCACCAGCAGTGACAGCAAAATCTCCAGCTCAAACTTGAGCTCATAACCTGAAGTATGGTAATTTATTCAGTGAGGTAAAAAAGTCAGGAAAAATGTTGCCTGAGAGCAGTATTATAAAAACATTTTGGCAGCATTCAGAAAGATATTGTAATTTTGTTCTCTAGTTCTAACCAGGATTGTTACATTGAGGCAGCATTCCTTTTCTCCTGACACCTGTATCATGAGACCAGCCAACCTAATATTACCGACCACTTTAAATTTCTCTGATGAAAATAAAGCCTTTGCTTAAAACAAATCATGCACCGATTTTGTTCTGTTCATTAGGTCTTTTATAAATGTCAATTTTTTTGATGTTATGACATTTTGTTTGTGTATTATTTAGGGCTGCATTGATTATTTGAATTAATCATGATTACTTGAGTATTAAAATAATTCAAATTATTCAGTTCAAATTCATTAAAGGAAAGCTATATTATTGCATTTTAGGCAATAAAATGTTTATTTTTCTATTTATAAAAGTAATGTATTTGTTTATTTAGCCTCTTTTAATGTATTTCTAATATTGTATAACAAAAGCCTTGAGGTAAAATCTACAGAATATTACAATTTTTTAAAATCCGATTAATTGATTAATCATCAGAATAATCAATAGAATAATTAATTACTACAATAATAGTTAGTAGCAGCCCTAGTTTCAGTTTAATATTCCAATTTCCCTTGCACATTTTATGGCCTTTACTTCCTGTTTGGGCTTTCTGAATGTTGTTTGCATGTTCTTCCTGTTCATGAGTGGGTTCTTACCAGGTACTCTGGCTTCCCTACACATGGCCGTTCAGTTAATTATGGCCTTTTTACCCTGCAGGACCTGGCCTGCAGGGCAAAAAGGCTGTCAGTTTAGCCCTATTGTAGTCCAGCCCTGGTTGTGTTCACATTGAGCAGAGTACCACCTCGAATATGGGTAGGGATCGTATATATCAAGCAAGTTCCTGCTGAAACTGCCAAGGCCATCTCCCCAGAGGAACTGTTTTTTTTATTCCTTGCTGTCCGGTCCAGCTCCTTCTGTAGGCACTTCTCAGCGAGGAAGCTGGGAAAAGAATTACCTCAGCTTTACCCTTTAACTAAGTCATTAAAAAAAAAAAAAATTCTCATCTGAGCATCATCTCTGACCCGAACTCATGTCTGGTGCATCTGAACCACTGCTGCTTGCTGGATTTCCCCCCAATGGAACGAAGTGAGATGAGGAAATCCCGAGTTCTAAGAGTCTTGCCAACTTCTGATCTCTTCAACTGGAGAAATTTTCCCTGATTTCAAAACTTTGGTTAAAATAGCTCAGATTTTTTTTCCCCCTACATACATTAATATCATGAGGGAGAAAACAATATAGGGATTTATTTACTCATGTTTTAAACCAACAGTTAATAGTGCTGGGAATAGAATGGCCATATTTTGAAGGATGATCAGCCTCATCACAGTTTCAATCTCCATTCATACTGTACAAGTAAAGCTTCAGTATTTACTAGGATATTGCTATGTTCTGTACCTCAGAAATTTATGTGGAGATTAATACACATTCTCTTTATCAGCGTCCTGCATTTGTCACAGTGAAACTAAGTGAAGGTTCTATTCTTTCATTCTTTTGTGTTCATTTTATTATATTTCAAGAACTTCTATAATTAGTGATGTTCAGTCCTTGGTTAGATGATAAATGCACTGTTTTGTAGCAAACCATTAGTTGAAGGGATCTATTTGGAAGGAAAATATGTTATGAGCAATCATATAGCAATAAAACTACTGAACATAAAGCCTGCAAACCAGAGATTTTTTTTCATACTAGTTCAAATACAAAAACTTACACTAATAAAGACATTTGGATTTGATAGCTGCAAAGTGGATAGTATTAATTCTTTATGTTTCTGTAACTTGTATGAAAAAAAAAAAAAAAAAAAAAAAAAAGCTTTGAATTGGCCAGCTGCCACATGGATTTCTGAACTCCTACACACATGCTCTACCCCCAGGCCTAACAGACTTTTTAAAGGAAACCTTTTCTTTCTTTTGTTGAGGCTAAAACTGCTAGGAGATGTGGTGTTTGAGGTCCTAGTCTTCAGATTTTAAGACAGCCTCCCACACTGGATACAGTTTGCCCTACTGACTGACACCTTTTTACTTTAGTCTGCAGGGCTATAAATAAAATGCTTTTGTGCACGTGTATGTTCAAATGTCCTTGTTAGTATTTTGGTGTATTATATATAGATTATACTCAGATTAGTTGCAACAATATGACTTTTGAAAGTGGGTAACATCTGGTTACATAAAGTTTTGCTGTGAAAAAAACAACAACAACAAACAAACAAACAAAAAACACATATTCTGGTATTTAAGTTGATGTTTTTGCCATTTGTCACTTATCAAAACACGCCTCCCAAACCCAATATGAGCAAGTATGACTGAAGTAAAGCTTAATGCGCTTTTTCATGTATTTCACATGTGGAAATTAGTAACGTGTTTTTTCCGTAAACAACAACTTTGTATTAAAAACTGATGTGATGCTGGTGGTTTCAGCAGTGAAGCAGCGGAGGTCTGCAGAAGTGGAATCAATGGATAATGACAGAAAAGAAGTATGTGACAAAACAGAGTTATATTTAATTCATATTAGTGGTGGTTCAGAGGACTACTAATTTATACTTTTATAGAATATTATATACTGTCTTTTAGGTTCCTACTTTGGCTTATTTTTATCCACACAATAGATGATTCCTTTAAAATATTCATTGTTTTAAAACTTTCAAACCATACATAGTGTTTTTTTTCCCTATGTGTCCTGTCCTGACAGCTTAAGCAAAAGTACGGTGGGTCTCGTTACCTTTACTGTGTCAGGAGCAGATGTACTCTACAAGAAGAGGGATAGTGAAATATTCCCCCTCTTACATAACTGATTTTATTCCATTAAAGGAAGGATAACCCACATCTTTTCAAACCAATCAAGTGAAAATGTTGGGATCAAATTTGTATTGTGAAAGCTAAACATACTATGTTGTAGCCAAAGAAAGTGAGTGATAAGGCTTGTCGAGTGAATTTAGCCATTTTTAGTGTCAGATGTAGATGGGAAGACATTCTTTGAGTCAGCAAAATATTCATACAGTTGACAGAATTTATATTAGATTTATATATTGCAGTTGTCATCTGTGACAGCTGCAATATAAGAGGATTAGGTGAAGTCAAAAACTTGTATCAGTGACTTACAATCGCTTACAGAATGTGGTAAAAACATACCACAACAGCTTATTTAGATGATATACCAGGATTTTAAAACATTTACAGATGTTATCACTCACATAAAAAATTAATTATAAAGTGATGAGATTTCAATAAACAATAAATACTATGCGATATATGTCTTGATGTAACTTGGTAAATTAGGACTCAGTATGAAATTCAATGTAAAAAATATGACACAATGTGGAATTAGACAGTATGATACAATGCTATACAATACAATGCAACATCATACAATACATTTCTCTACTGTACCATATCATACTATATGTTATTGTGTATTATAATATGGCCTGGTATTTCCGTAATTAGCTTCATTCCTTTTCAACGGTGGGGGGCATTGGCTGAGCATTTCCTCCCAATTACTTCATGTCCTCTCTGTAAAGAGAATACATTTCTCCTGTATTATCTGTCTTTTTCATACAAAGCTATTGATGGAGCTACCACTGCTACTAACTACATTCACTCTTTTTCACCCCACAGATAAAAAGTTTTGTGAGTAAACTTTATTTATTTAGCATGGATAGACATAAAAATAAAAACATAAAAGATAAAACAGAAGGGCATGAGGGTAAGGATAAAACAGCATACTCAAAAACATAGAAATCATTTTCATCCCAAATCTAGTCAAAAGCAACTCTGAATAAATAATTCTTCAGCTGCTTCTTAAAAGACTCAACAGAATTAAGACAGAATGAAGGTAACGCGGGAAATGTGTCCATGAAACCATCAATAGCCTTTGACCATAAGATCTCAGCTTGCGAGAAGGGATGTGGGTCTAAATAGTTGGAGACTCTGGTGCTTGACCACTCAGGCCTCTAAATGTAAGGACATTGTAGAATGAAAGATAACACCAAGTTTTCTGAAGTTTTATTGAAAAGAAGAGCCCAATACAGGCCCACTTGTCATCACTCCTGTCAAAACTTTGAGTGGTCCCATCCACGTCATCATTCCTGATCAATATTCTGACCTGTTTTCTGCCTACTGACCACTGCCTCTTCCTGATCCTTGTCTGTACCATGAGGACTTTGATTCTGGCTCTGAACCTACCTTCACTTCTCCTGCCTGCCTTGTTAATGACCAGGACATTTCTGGTCATTTCACTGATTAACGGTTACTGGATTATGGATACTCTAATCCAGGGGTGCTCACACTTTTTCAGCATGCGAGCTACTTATAAAACAACCAAGTCAAAATGATCTACCTTCCCACTACAAAAATGCAAAACATAACTGTTTTCAAATTTATTAAAGATTATTTGTATGTACAATGTATGTGGATGTACCTTGCATAACTGAATAAGCCAATATTGCACAACACATAATAAATAATTTACATTTTTTTGTAGTTGCCTGAGTTTACTTTGATGACTTGCACTGAATTGAATCAGCCAGGGATGCATAGTCCGGACAGTAGCTGCTGACAGCCAGCCTCAAGGACATTTCCAAATGTTCATCAGTCATGGTGGAACGGTATTTGGACTTAATGATCTTCATGTAGGAAAAGGCTGACTCATAAATAAGTGGAGCCGAATAATGCAGTTAAGGAGGTAGCACATTTCCTCATGTTGGGGTACTTAACCTCTGTGAGTAAGTTCCAGAACTGTCCATGAGCTCTCGACTTCAGCTCAATTTCAGTTTGTAGAGTCAAAATCTCATCTTCCACTCCAGAAGAGTTCAAGTGAAACAGTGTAGCAATGTTTGATGTGAGTGAATCAACCTCAGCATCTTCCTGAAAAGGATAGCACATGAATGTAGCGACTGGTTCGAGCAAAAAAAAAAAAAAAAAAAAAAAAAAAAAAAAGTCTTGAAAGCGTTTGTCAAACTCTGACAGACAAACGTTCATTTGCTCCATGTAGCGTGCACTGTCAAGTTGCTCACGGGCCTTCCATTGCGTCTCCAGCTCTGACGCCAGGTTCTGGAAATTTGCCAAATCATGGCGCTGCAGTTTTGAGGCTAAATGTTGCATCTTTCGTTTGAAAGCGTTAACTGAGCTAATCATATTGGTCACTGTTTTGTCTTTTCCTTGCAGCTCAAGGTTAAGGTCATTCAACAGGTTTGTCACATCAGTTAAAAAATGCCAAGTCCAACAGCCATTGACCATCATTTAGTTGCTTGTATTCTGCATGTCCAGATACACGGAAAAACTCTTTAATCTCCAGACCTCCCATTCCGTATGAAAGTGATATGTTTTTGCCTTCTTACTTGGTCCAGCTTTCTCACTCATTTTGATCACCATATGTTTTAGCAAGGTCTTAAAATCTGAGGTAATTCGCTAACTAGCTTGTAAATTTTGCTGCTAGCTAGCTAGCGCCGTCGTTTACGCATGAGCGGTGACCTAAAGGTCAAAATTCAATTGTCATCTGATTGGTTGCCCTGTATGTCAATTAAGTAACGGGATGTTTGATAGGCTGACAAATATTTTTTTTAACGTCACGCTGCGATCGACCAGTACTGCTTCCGCGATCGACGTAAAGAGCACCCCTGCTCTAACCTCTGTCTCTTCCCTGTTTGAATAATGTTTGTCAGCTGCTTACCCCACCACAGGAGTACCTTTTCTTCATGAAGTCATCATTCCTGGTTTCCACCTGTAAACATTAAAATAATATTTGTATTATAATATTATATAATATTATAATAATATTATATTATATTACAAAATTTGTGCTTTGACTGCTTCTTCTCAGCTGGGGTAAAGGCCTGTCCTATGTGCAAAACCAACAGATAAGTAATGGTTTAACTAATCTTTGGAATGAGTTGTAAAAAATATTGATGTTTTAATGTAGTATTTGTTGTGCTGATGACTTACCTCTGTCTCATCCTCTGCTGTGTGTTCAGGCTAATAGATTCCCTCGGGGCCTGAGCACCTTTTAAAGGTTCCAGAGAATTCCATTGATTCAGAAGGAAGAAAACATCCTGTGCTCTTTAGGGTTTATTATTATAGATTTAAAAGCAGAAACTGAAATGCGGTTTGAGATATGTTCTTTTGTTTGATAATATTTGTTTAATAAAGTATTTGGATGTTTTAGTCATTTTGTAAATGATTTTTAGTGCATATATTTTAAACTGTGCAAACTGCATAAGTTCTTGTTTACCCTGTTTCGTGGTAGATCTGTTAGTTTGAGGTTGTAATGTGTTTTAAAAGACTGCCTGTTTAGATGCTCGTGAGCTGCTGCTGAGTCCTCTTTTGACCAGAGGACAGCATTGTTGTTGTTTTTTTGCCTGTTTGTGTGCCTGTTCAATATTAGTGAAAATACACCTGGTAGGTCTGCACCTTATCTTTGGCTAAAGCCTTCTACTTAATCCAGCCACTAAAGGCCATTCTGAGAATTAGTAGGGCTGAAAAATGAAACTCATTCATTTTAATTACTAAATGATAATTTTCCTTTATTAGCTGAGTTGCTCACATATCTCAGAAATGACTAACTTAATATTGTTATGCTTTCATTTGTGTATGGGGGCTAGATGCACATTTCAGGCAGTGGCTGACTGTGTAACAGGGTTGGCATGCAAGACTGTTCTATCAATTTTGCACAGGTTGCTTAGTCAGTGATACATTCTAGCATTGCTGATTGAAGCACAAAAACATTGGGAGCAGCAAGAAAACTCACATTCCACAAACAAAAAGAAAACATTAAAAAGTAAAAGTCCACACTGTTCAAACCCTGCTCTAAATCAGCCCACTCTAGCAAATAATTTGTGAACTGGCTTCTTTAATTTCTGCCTGTGGTTCACCCCAGGGAGTTTGCTGGGAATCTGCTTTTCACTGCTAAAAGGTTTTTTGGTTTTTTTTGGTTGCATACAAGGTTATGTATGGCTGTAGATGGTTAAACATACTTTCTCTGTAAATAAAAAATCAGTAAGAGTTTTAATTATGGAGTTATGGAATGGTTGAGATGAAAATTTGAATGCAATTCACTAGGTTTTCTATATTACTGTACAACAAAATAATAAATATGCCAGCTGTGGAAAAACAAGCCAGTTGTCTTTCAGATAGTCAAAAGAAATGTGTGTTTTATAAGTTTTAGGGTGAGATTTTTTCATAGTGGGACACATCAAAGTCAACATTG
This sequence comes from Anableps anableps, assembly GCA_014839685.1. NCBI lineage: Eukaryota > Metazoa > Chordata > Actinopteri > Cyprinodontiformes > Anablepidae > Anableps > Anableps anableps. The sequence goes on from CM026073.1 coordinate 27,448,470, forward strand.
AGGTATGCACATTAACACAAAAAGGCCTTCCTGTGGTTATATTCTTCTTTAATGAGACTGCTCTTTCTCACTTACTCTAGTTTTCTCTTAAGCAAAATCTAAAGACACTTCTAAGGCTTAATGGCTTGCAAACTTACAATTATCTATGTGTACTTATGCAACAACATGCACACTCGCTCTCCTTCTCTCTGATTGACGGTGACTGAATTCAAGCAGGTGAAGATGAAGAACAAAGCAGTAAGACCTTTTGTCCCAATTGACTCAGCAGCTATGCTTATCAGAAGATTTTCACACCTCCAGATAATCCCTTTCTCAGATAATGGTCTTATTGGTCAGCTCAGCTACTTCCTTCACATGCCTCTCTGTCATTCCTGAAGGAGACATTTTCATCCACCACTCAGTCTGGTTTAGAACTGACAGGAAGACTATTAGGTGAAGATGGGAAAAAGATTGTAGAGTGGCAGTTGGTAATTATCCTAATGATTTTACAAAACTGTAATGATAGAGACCCCAAATTGTAATTCAAGCCTGTGATAAGATTCAGATGTCAGATACCTTGGGATTTTACTCTGTAGTTGAAACATTAATTTAAAGCTTCCTGGATTATATTCATAACTGCCATCATGTCTGATGAATGATTTTTTTTCTTTTGCTTCAGCCGATGCATATGTTCAACTTCTCCAAATGCAGCACTTTAGGTTATGGCCAAACCTTCACACTTTGATCTCACTTGTCTTAGGAAAATGGTTCTGGAAATCGTAAGGTTTGGTCACATGAATATTTGCAAAAATAAGTTGCTCTGCATGTTTTGATCACCCTTTTAAACAAGTCAGGCTTGACATTAATTGAGAGACATTATTCAGTAAATTATTTGCAATTGCGAAATGTGGGCAAATCTGAGTTGCCACATGTGCCTGATCCTAAAATGAGAGACAAAGGCAGATTTGGTCGTAAAATAGGTTCACTGATCAAACAGAATTGACAAGTTTGTAAAAGAGATATTGCATTTAGGTGAAAGCCTGCCCATATTATTTATGTAAATTACAACCAAATTTAAGCCCAGAACTGTTAGTGTTACAAAGATTGCATTTAAAAAAACACTGCTGAAACCTGCTGGTAATGTGCAGAGTAATGAAAAGGGGAAAAAAAATAACCTGCTGGGCTATTGACAACCATACAACGACCGGGTCAAGGATGTTGCAGAGCGTAGAATTCACTTTCTCTTCCAATGACCTCTGCCTGTATTTAAGCCAATAGATTTTCTCATGAAAAATGGTCTATGTTGAAAAAAAAAATCATGTTGTTATTTATTTTAAATACAGACTTTTGACTTTAAGGTTTATTACAGCAAATTTATATAGACTAAATGTATTCATTTTAGAAGGTGATACATTTTAAATTCAATCAGTGCTTTTAATCTATGAATGAATCATAAATCAGATGAGTCATTCCACAGCAACACTTATTGATTTAAAGATGATGTCCTGTAGTGATTCTGTGTGTATTCAATGCAATCTGCTTTGTGAATCCTGTGCAGAAACAAAAAAAGTGGCAGGAACAAGTAGTTGCAAAGATGGAAGAGATTGCAGGACTTTGTGAATACCTTCCCTGCCTTTTTTTCTGATTGTTTTTTTCAGAACCATTAATGTTTTCTATTCAAACAGAGGCCCGTAGAATCCGCAATTTATGCAATGTAACATTTAGGATTTAATAAAGATTTTTTTTTTACCACATTACAATCATCTGGCCTTCAGGAGAACTTGCTGAGATGCCCTCCCCACAGGGAAATTGGTAACTGTTTTAAATGTTTTCCAATTGTGAATAGTCTGTGTGGATTTTAAATAGTTTGGAAGTGACCCTATAGCCCTTCACTGATTAACAAGAAAAGCTTCTTAAAGGTCACCGCTGGAGTTTTTTCTTCCTGGGATTGCATTGATATAAAACTAAGAGCTGCTGACCGAGAAACCGCCAAAACATTTGCTTTCTCTAATGGAGTTCTGATGACTGGTGTATTTGATTGCACCACCAGGCTGCCACTTATCCTCTTAATTTTAATAAAAGCATAATAGGTGTACTTCATTTTCATATTCAGTTGCATTCTATTTTAATCTTTGGCAAACACATATTGTACTGTATAATACATTGCAATTATCTAAATTTCTGATTATCTAGTTATAGACCTGGTGGAGACTTGATTTTTTTGTTGTTGTTTACTGGTTTGTTTTGTTGTACAAACTGTGCTAGTGAAAGTTGATACCAACATGACCCCTGGATAAGACCCATGTTTAAATCCAGTCCAGCCTAACTTTTATGTTTAATACAAATCAGCATCATGTTGTGAAAAAGTATTTGCATCCTTAGAGATTTCTAAAGCTTTCTCTTGCTAAGTTTGCATGTTTTAGATCAACAATTTTTTTTATCAGACAAAGAAAACCTAAGTAATCACAAATACATTTTTTCAAAAGAAGTTTTCATTCAATAAAAGAAACCAAAATTGTGCCTATGTCCCTCTGTCCCCTAGAAGTAATTGCCCGATAAACCCAATACTCAGTTTGTATCATCCTTGGCAGCAGCAATGATTGCAGTAACTGGAAATTAGTCTTTTACATCACTGTGGAGAATTTTTGGCCTGATGTCCTTGCAAATTTGTTTTAATTTAGCCTCACTGAAGAGCATTTCACCACACAGTCTGTTGAAGGTCATGCTAGAGCATCACAATGAAGTTTAAATTCATATTCTAACTAGGTCCTTAAGCACCATTTATTTTGTTTTGGTTGAGTCATTCAGGTGTGGACTTGATGGTGTAGTGTGACTCACTGTCCTGCATAATCTGAGTACACAAACTGATGGCCAGATGTCCGCTCGAGTATTTTGTGGTGGAGAGTAATTATAGCATGTTGTCTTCATCCTGAAGCAGCTGAGCAACCCCAGGCCATCCCACTACCACTAAGTGATTGTACGTATGACGTTCTTTTTCTTAAGTGCTGTGTTAGTTTTATGCCAGATGTAATAAGACTCACACCTTCAAAAATGTCTTCATCAGTACACAGAATATTTCCACAAAGTATTGGTGATCATCAAGTTGTTTTTTTTTTTTCTTTCAAATGACAACTACTAATGTTATTTTTAGTCAGCAGTGGTTTTGCTATCGCTTTCTTATTGCTGAACCATGAACACTAACCCAACCTTAACTGTGGTAGGTGAGAAAAAATAAAACATTATAAAGGTTCACACTAGTTGAACCCTGCTCTAAATCAACTCCCTCTGGCAAATAAGTTGTAAAATGGCTTCTTTAATTTTTGCCAGTAGTTCACCCCAGGGAATTTGTGGGGAATGTGTTTTTATTTATTTATTTATTTTTAGTTGCATACCGGACTGTATATGGCAGCTGAAGATTAAAGATATTTTCCCCCTTTTCAGTAAATAAAAGACCAGCGAGAGTTGGGACACAGATGGGATGATGCATCAGGGAAAAAAAAGTTGTTGGAATAAGCAAGGGGGCGCACTGTAGTCAAATTCCAATATAATCCTATCAGCCTCTTTAGAGGTCAACATAGGTCATTCGTGTGCAGTTTAGTGCAAATCGGATGATGCATGTGAGATTTAGAGCCAAGCTTTTGCAAACGGCAAGGGATTGGAATTCGCCATTCTGCCACGCCCTCATGCTCCACCCACCAGCCAGTGTTGGGAGAAGTATGATGTTGTTCTATATAATCAGTCAAGTTTAATTCTGTATGAATCAAAGCGTAAAAGGAAAACAACCAGCACCAAAACAGATGACTTCCTGTTCAAAGGGGGCAGGGCTAAAGTAATGTCAGAAATCGACCACATAAATGTGATTAGTGCTGGTCTGTTATGACACACACAACTTCAAGATTCTAGAGCGATAGTGTTACTCATCTTAGAAAATGTGATTTATTTGGAATTTGGACATGGAGCTGAATTGGTCTCTGCTCTGACCGTTACCAACGGTACGGTGTTGAACAGATGACTGTGTCAGATTGACTGCAGAGCTTAGGAAGTAGGAAGGGCTCATGGCAGCACTCACTGCTCACTCAGGACAACGCAAGGTTGTCGCCATAAAATTTTCAGACAACACAGAAAAATCACTATATATATTACTAGTTGGTGTTTTGATAAAAAGTCGCTAGAGGGTCTGAAAATTTGATAAATATAGCAGCATAGTGGAAAATTTGACAACAGTGCTTCTTTCGTCCTGATCATAGTCCCGCTTACCTCCTCCGCTCATCACACTTGACTTTTTTCTTGGCTCTGTCCACTTTAATAGAATTTTTCTAAATGTGCTAGGCGGGGTTATGTTTTCACAGGGGGGTTAGTTACACTTTAATGACTCAAAATGAAAATGTTTACACAGGTTGCAATTTACAAACAAGTCATTTTTTATATGTGTAAATATCACTTGAATAGCAACAAAATACAATGCTTGACATGCACCATATCCTGAGGAAGATGGCTAAGAAAGTTCCATGTCAAGACAAAAATTTGATCCGGAACCGTCTGCGTTATCTGCTCCATCTGAATTGTCAGATGGGAATCCCTCTATGACAACTCTGTATCAACCTCTGTAACCTTGTACAAAAATCTAACCTTGGGTACTGCAAATGACTCCTCCTCTCTGCGAAACCCTGATTTCCACCCACAACAAGACAATGAATAGGATGTAACTGAGGACTGGATACCCTTCACTTTCACCTAGGGCTGTAACAATTCAATGAATGATTCGAGGACCTTGATTAAATGATGTTTTACTATTTAGTGACATGCGTTTCGGTCGGATAATTATTTGTGTTGCGCAACTCTGTGACTTCCGCCAATGAGTTGTTGATAAATGCTAAATGCTATTAGCACAACATAGGGTGACCAAACGTCCTGCTTTCCCTGGACATGTCTGGATTTTTTTATCATTTTTCGTGGGACCAATAGGCAATCAGTAAATTGAATGTGGAATGTGAGAATTCATCTATTAAATTGACTAAAGAGAAATACATAAACTATAGACTGGAGTACTATTTTTTTTAAGAGTCTTTGTCAGCCTGATTTTTTATTTTTATTATTAAATTGAATAGAATTTCAAATTTTTATGTAAATTTTGTCCAGATTGACTTAAAAAAATGAGCTATTATTCTTACAGGTTAATTTTCTAACTAACAGAAAAGTAATTGTTTGGGATGAACATATGACAGTTTCGGTTGATATTGATATCCAATATTAATACTGCTGTTATGGCAGAATTTACAAATATTTTATATGAAATTTTTTATTCGATTAATCGTCAGACTAATCGATAGGTTACTTGATTACTAAATTAATTGTTTACAACAGCCCTACTTTCAACAACACTGTAAAAATGGCACAAACCCATTTTAAAGATTATGCTTGCATATCTTTCCTGCAAAAAGGTTGGACTGAGAAGTAGTTCATTTGATAAGTTCAGCAGATGTGCAGTTTCACCAGGTGTTTGCTAATTGCTGCTGCCATTAGTCTGGTGGAGCTGTGTGGGGAAGGTGCAGGGGAGAGGTGCTCTGTGAGGGGAAAGCTCAGCTGGGGACTTGAGCTCTGAGGAGGAGCTTTGTGGAAATAGGCAAGCATTTAAGCACCCCCGAATGGTTGCCACAGGAGATTCAACAATTCCTCAAACATGCTTGAAAGAATCAAAGCAACACTCCAGGTATAAAAAAATATGTTTTTGCTTATTTGTTAAAACTGTCACCATGTCGTGGCAGTATATTATGAGACAGATAATCTGTGAAAAGATTGAGCTCCTCCACCTCCCACCTGAGCTACAATTGCAATCTGAAGAAATACACCACTCCCGACCTAACAACAAATCAGAGCCAGGAGGAAGGTATTTGTGCTGTCAATCACCCGTGTATGCGCTGCTAAGAGTACTAATAGTGAAAAACAATTTAGTGTTCCAGGAAAACTGTTTATCCGTCGTCATTGGTGGCCATTCTAACTAGCCTTAGCATTAGTGACAGGCTATGTTGTGGTGAACCAGCTGTAAAGTAGCAGAGAGCAAGGAGGAGTGTGTGAGTGGTGCATACATGATGGTGACTGACAGCACAAAGACCCTCCTCCTGGCTCTGATTGGTTGTTTCTGACTGGGTGGTGTATTTATGCAGTTAGTACTGGGAGCACTGGGAGAAGCCACAGGAGCTTGATTTTTTTTCACAGATTATCTGTCTTATATTATACTGTCATGATAATTTTGGCAAATATGTAAAAAAAACATATTTATTTTTCAAAGGATTTACAATAGAAAGTTGCTCAACTTTATAAAACAATAAAAGGATATAAAAATAACTTAAAATACCAATCAGAGTTGTTCAGACTAATGAATAATAACAGAATGTGAATGTTTAAAGTTGCCATTACTCCACCAGTGATTCATTCAGCCTGCTTACAATAATCTGAACAGCAAAAAAACAAAGCTTTAAAACTTCTGGAACACTTATTTGGAGTTATGAGGCTAAAACTGAACTTTATGGCCACAACCACAAATACTTGGAGAGACATTCACATTGCCTGTTATGTATAGAAAGTACTCCTAGTATTCCTACTGAGAAGCACAAAGATGAATCACTGATGGTTTGGAGTTGACTGAACAATAAAAGCACAGGGAACTTGGTTTAAACAAATGACAATATGACAATACTCATCAGCCTGTAAGCTGAGCATGTGAGATAAATGGATGTCCCAAATGACTTGTTTTGCTCATTTGCATAGTTTTTGTTGTCATCATGATTTAAAAAGAGCAATAATAATAATAATAATAATAATAATAATAATAATAATAATAATAATAATAATAATGATAATAATAATAAACAGCTTCCCTGATGTTCTTTGAAAATGACCAAAAATCTATTAGCAGGTACTGAATATAATATATGAAAGTGTGTTGAATTATATCAGCATGGCCATATTTCTAGAAATCTAATGCACAAAAATGAAATATGCCTGCGGACTCTGATGATCCCAAAACATCTTTGGCTCCCACAAACAACTTTTCAAACGGAATCATGTCTTTGAAATACTAAATCAAAAACACATACCCCCTCAATTGTACATGCATGCTTTTTGAGTTATGTTTGATCAATATCTATCAGAGAAGTGATTTTTACTGCCAGTCTGTGAAGACTTTTGGGGTCATTTCCAAACTATGTGGGGTTAATTATTCAACACAATGGAAGATTCTAGAACCAACGAAGAACCAACGGATTACTAAACCCACAACTCCCAGACTGACTTTTACTGCCCTCCCAAATTTCTTTAAAATATACTAGTACTGCATTTTTTTTTCTCCCACTAAGATTATTTTTAACTTACAATGCTAATGGTTTAAAGTTGGCTGGTCAACTTGAAACAAGGTAAACAAGGTAAGAAATACAGACGATAAGAAAGTACAGACGCTAAACTTTTTAGTAGGGAATGCCCTACAAATGGAATTAAAATTTGGCTTGTTGACAGTAAATGTCAGGAAAAAGCTTTTTTCTCTAAAAATGACACAACACCGCTTACAACTGGTTTGCAAACTACATCTTAATAATTAGTCACAAGACTTCTGAAAGAAAGCCCTTTGGACCAAAACAGAGATTTTTTTCTTTATAATGTCCAGTATAGTCACAGGCTAAATCAAAATATCTCAAATCAACAAAATCACCTAATACCAACTCTCCAGCATGGTGGTGAAAGGGTGATGATTTGGATTTGTTCTGCAGTCACAAGACCTGGATTCCTTGCAATCATTCCAATAACTGTGAACTTCTCTGTACACCAAATTACTCGAGTCACATTTGAGGTTGTCTGTCTGATAGCTGAAGCTCAGCCAACAAAAGAAAACTCTTTTTAATTTTTTAAAGATTATGTGACACTTCCCATTTCTCAAAGAACAGATTGTAAAATCATTTCACTGGTTGATACGGCATTGACTGATCTTGAGACTAAATACATCTCCAGGTTTCTTGTTAGGTATGAACTAACATAACCCCTATTGTCATTGGAAGCCTCTTTTTTTTATTCAGTTTTCACAGCACTAGAACTAAACAAGGAGAGACAGAATTTAATTTATGTGCTCCTTAGCTTTTGAACAGTCTCATTTAAAAACTGGAGGTGAAAAAAATGTTGGCACAGAAATAATATGTTATTCGTTAATTATCGGTTCAACATTTCTATGTGCACCTCATATTCCTTTATGTAATGCTTAAAATGTACTTTTAGTATTTTCATCTGTTTCTTGTCTTTAATATATTTTTGTTAAGCTGTTTTTCTCTTCCCTTTAAAGCACTTAAGAATTAATGTTGTATAAGACTATAAGAAACAATTTTGACTTGTCTTGTTGATTACCTTTTTGCTTCACAAATAATGGAAGTTTGGAATCTGTTCTCAGTTTTTATCTGTGTAAGTTTAGAATTAAATAAACATTGGACCTGGTGAAGGCTAGGGGACTTATCTGGTTCAGATGCATAAGACATCAATGTTAAGAAGGTGCACCTTCCTTTTCCCATGATCATATGTATTTTTATGTGTTCATATTTTAAGTATCTCTCTCAAGCATTGAAGTACTGCATTGCTATCCAAATATTGCAACTTCTAGTTCCTGAAAGCCCTAGACAGTGAAAGGTATTTGTTGTAATAAAGGCTTTAAACAACAAGTCACAAATTGGCTGAAAACTCTGGAGAACTGGGAGTGGGAAAAATTTCTGAGTCTCACACGAGAGAACAGAGTTAAAATTTATCAGCTTATCTAACAATGCCCTCTCAGCCACCTCTTCTGTGATGGACAGGGGACTTAATTAGTTTATTGACTGTATTTTTTTGTCTTTGTCTGTGCTTGTGACACACCGTATGAATAATTTACAAAAATGTACCATTTGTGGATGTCAGTAGTAACTTAATAATGATTGTTTTCTTCATACTGTTAACATCAATTTTCTGGTTTTTCTCTCTGCCTTTGTGTCAGCTGATAATGGACACTGGCTTAAGAGCTGAATTATTACATTTCACGAAACTATTTTTGTGTTACATCTTTTTTCATGACACCTACTATTCATTATTTTTCCTTTTCCATTTTATAGAGACACTTTTTTTGGCTTATTTTATTAGACAAGTTTATGTGATATGTGTTTAAGATGTTTGAATTTAATAGTTCACAAGCTATGGAACTATCTAAGAGTTTAAAGAAATATAAATAAACTCATCACTTAGATAATCAAATTATTAAGTTAATAAAGAGCTTTGGTTGACATTTTATTTTCTGGTGTGATCTCACTGTTAACCCCCCACCAAAACAAAAAAAAAAAAAAAAAAACAAAAACAAAAAAAGTTCATTTGAAACTCTATACTTCCCTTAGGATTGAGTTTGTAAGTAATGTTCTATCAGATGTGTGTCTTGGCCCAGTCATTTAAGGTCCATTAGTGTCATAGACAAATGAAAACGCCTATGAAAGCAAATGTTTTCATTGACAAGGGACCTGTGTGATGACAGCTACCTCTTTGAAATGAGAAAGGATGTGTTCCTAACTTCTTAATCAATATAGCAAAATGTCAGCAAATTAGCCTACTTCTTATTGAAACAGCTATTATCCATGAATAATTCCAACGATATGTCAAGCTGTAGCAGCCAATACTATATATATATATATATATATATATATATATATATATATATATATATATATATATATATATATATATATATATATATATATATGCTTTTATGAATGATAAAGTTAGATGTCGTTGTGTTTAGAATTCAACTGTGCAGATTATTTAAAGTTGCCATAGTAACTGTAACTACTGTGCCAAGAAGTGGTCCGTCCCGAAAATCTGTTCGATGTTCATTCCGCTGTCGTAAATGTTCGTGGTAAAACAACAGTGTTTCGTTCCGCATGTGTTGTAAATCAACTGAGCTTTGTCGAAACGAGACGCACATGGTGGAAGTTTAACGTTTCTGAGTCTTATTTTTTATTGGCAACAAAATGTGATCAGCTAGTGCTGACGATGTACTAGAGTGAAGAAAGGAACTGAACTACCGGCATCTACAACAAGCTTTCAATAGCGGGTGTACGAGGGGGAAACTTCTCAGCTGAGCGGAACAACCTATTCTGACTGACGCTGTTAATAATCATGGACGCCGTTGTGAAATTCACCAGCCAAAGCCAAGGGAGAGACCGTATATTCAGGTTCGCTTTTCAATTAAAAAGTTAGATTTCTGAGATGGTGATCAAATGCTGTGTGTTTGGCGTATTTGTGTACATTTTAACTTGAGGTAATAAATCTGCAAAAACTAAATGCTGATATTGCTTAAGTGATAAATGTAATGATTTTATATTCCCTCTGTTATATGTTTTGGATTTCAGAGCGACCCAGTATGCGTGTGCGCTGTCCATATATTTACTACGAAACATCCCTGAGAGAAAGGACCTAGTGGCCAAACTCAAAAATTTAGAAAGTAATATAAGTGCTGGACGAAAATGTGAGTATCATCGTAAAAAAAAAAAAAAAAAAAAAAAAAAAAAAAAAGGATGTAGATTAAAATAAGACATATGGTGATTCCTTAAAATCATAAATTCCTCTTATTTTATATGGATTAGAGGTAGTGTTGGTTTTTCCCCCTGTAAGTGCAGATGTCCTTGTTTCTTCAGTTTTATACATAAATACAAATAAATAAATTATTCAAATGGAAGAGATTTATTATGCTCAGTATTTTCTTTTAATATCGGCTAAAATAAACTACAATAGCCAAATATTTTTTGTAGTTTTCCCCTATCCAGCATTGTGTTTTTCTCTGCAAACAAATGATCTAATTCAGAACTAAATATGGAGCTCAACATTATTTTTTATCTCTTATAAATTATAGGTTTAGTTTATTAATTTCATCAAAATGCTGTATCCATTTTAAACTAAACTCTGGTTTGTTTCTAATCATAATACAATAAACAAACAAACTTTACTTTTTTTTTTCTTTTACTTTATACCTTATTAGCTGCGGCCCCAAAGGTCATCTAAGGGGGAAACGGCCACCCCTGTGGATTTGCAGGGCTTCACTGCAATCACAGTCTTATGTACTTTAATATATTTTTTTGCTTGTATTTAATTGAGAACAGGAAAATTTTAAAGTTCCACCATAGCAACGCACCCATTAAAAACCTCTCAAATTCTGCTCTGGCTTCTAGAATTTGTGTGTCATCCCAAGATGTAGTGCCTCCCATCTCGCCTCAACTTAGGAAACTTTCTGGAGCCGCCCCTGTTAATTCTTATCCAATTTTAAAAAGAAAAAAAAGTTGAAAACTTTAGAAATTTAGGTGTGTTGATTGCTGAAGTAAATACTAAGCTTTTAGCAAGCAAATTGTATTATCACTTTTTTTTTTTTGAGAGAAGGTAAAGCGAAAACTGGTTAAAAACATAATAAATAGTAATTAGTGTTTTGTTGAAGGTTTGATATATTTGGAATGTTAAACTCAAAACATTTTCATATTTATGAGTTAATAAGCATTGTTAAAAATCAAGAGTTCTTCGTTTGTTTTTCAAGGTTCATTTTTCTGAGATTTTAAATACCTAATAAGAGCTGGGAGACTTCTATTTGGCATTTTAAAGCCTGGTAAAATATTTTCAATCTAGACAAAAAATACAAATGGTGAACTGAAATTTTTAAGAACTTAATGCATTATGTCCCAGTGCCCTTATGAATGTGTGGAAAACATTGTAGAAACTTTTAGGAGACGGATCAGAAATGTCCTTCAAACTTCACTAAAAAGGTTGTGGTTTAGTTTGTTATAAAAATAGTTTTCTGCCTTTTAGAGACAGAAAAAAGATTAAAACAGACTATTTTATGTTTTCAATTAAACTGTGAGTCTTTGGAAAGCTTTAAAAAAAAACAAGTTGTTTGGGCATATAAAAGACTAAAAATATATACTTACAGCCTTAGACATATTTTGTTGCTCTGAAACACGAGGCCAAGAAGTAGCGGCATTTAAAAGGGTGCTACAAAAATAACAAAAAAATTTTCTGCTGTATAAAAGTGGACTAAACCTCTCAAAAGTTGAATTAATCTTTTAGTGTTTCTTGTTTTCTGTTTCACTATGGAGCAGCACTCTCCTGTGCTTTAAGTTAGAAATTGTGCTGCAGCCTATGATTATTTTAGTAATTGATTATTTTATCAGTTATTCTCATGATTATGCGATTAATTGGATGAAAAAATTGGCATATTCTGGATTTTTCATTTAACCACTTAAGCCTTTTTTTAATCCAAGATTAAAAATACACTAAAATATGCAAATAAACAAATGATTCAATTCCTTTTTTAAATAGGAAAATAAAGGTTGCATTCTCTAAAATGTAGCAACATCAAATCCTGTTTGTGAATGCTTAATCATTAATAGCAAAGGATCCATCTGCAACTAAAAAAATGCTTCTAACATCAACTTGTGTATACTCCAGTTAAGGATTAATTGACTACTAAATTAGTTGATGGTTATTTCAATAATCGATTGATCACGACCAATCCGATTAATCATTTCAGCCCTAGTTAGAAACTTCTTCTTTTGCTTAGTTCATCAGTCAAGTTTATACTGGATTGTGTAACATTGCATGACTTTCTCTAATGACCCTTAAACCAGCCTTAAAAACTCATAAACTATCTCCAGCATGAGTTTTGAAACTTTTTAAACTTTAACACAAATGTACAGTGACTAACTCAAGACCAGTTTGACTTGGAAATGCCTTGAAGCGAGGTCAGCCAATAAAGATTTAGCATTTCCTAATTCTGTTGCTGTGGAGCCTTAGTAAGTCCAAAGCTGGACCTCAGAGGGCTGCGCTATTGATGCACTGCTTAATTATCTCCTCTGTGTCGTAGCTGCCACCACAAGCCTCTGCAAGCCTCTGCTGCTTAGTCTGCCTGACTTAATAACTCAGAGACACTTTTTTCCTCACAGTTTCTTAGCTGAACTTTTTAGTGGAACATTTACTTGGAACAAAGCTCCTAAGAGGTTTTGCAAGTGGGAAAGCTTTGTTTTAAAAGCAGATAGAACAGATGTGAACACCGAATGAATGTGGACCTTGACCTTTGTACTACAGAGTTGCTAACATGCTAAACTTGTTTAGTTTGTGTAGCTTTATTGTAATCTATTGCATACTTGTGGACTGCTTACAGCAAAGTGTTCACTTCATGTTTTTCTTGAACTCATTCCTGCTTTCACTTCTGCCTCCTTTGTCAGTGCTCAGGCTGGGGAATGCAGCCAATTCCATTGTGGCTGCTAAACAAACCGTGCAGCTCTCTGACCGAGTGCTGTGCCTGTGCCTCACTGTGGCCAACATCAACCGGGCTCTCTACTTTATCTGTGATAACATACTGTGGGCCAGAAACGTGGGCCTCATCCGCAACCTCGACAAGGAACGCTGGAGCATAAATGCCTCTCGCTGCTACCTCTTCTCATTAGTGATGAATCTGACCCGAGACCTGTATGTCATTCTCCAGCTGATGCTTCAGAGAGGGAGAGATAATCGCTTTAAGTGCAAAATGAACCAGCAACTCAGTGACTGTCCTGAAGTAGCTGAAGTTGTAATCCCTGAGCTGGATGCCCTCGTTTTCCTGCTTCTGGAGACGCTAAGATCAGAACCAACTGTTGCCTTAGACACTGTGAAAAACATCTGCGATCTCTTCATTCCTTTTGATAGGCTGGGCATTTACAAGTCAAGTTCAGGAGTTGTTGGATTTTGTGGGCTGATATCTTCCCTGATTGGCATTTTAACTCTCGCACGACCCACTTTGAGGATCAAACCCTGATAACGAGGGTGGAGTTAGACCAAAGGTTATAAAGGATGAAGGATTTATTTTTGAATGACACAAGCTAGCAATAACAAGCAAGTTTATACATTTCACTGAAACTGAGTTGAGTCAGTTGTAGCAGAATGTTGATTTACTTTAAGACATTTCCTAGCTAACGGTACAATTAGAGATGCATCATTTAGGCTTTTCCTGTCAGGTAACAATTTTTACTTTTCTCCAAAATCTGACCTGCCAATTCAGATTTTTTTTTTTCCATCAAAGAGGGGAGATTAAGGAATTACAAATTTAACTTTTATGCATTAAATCAAGTACAAAGTATTGCTGCCTCTTTAATGAGTGCTTATTTCTGATACATTTAATAAACAGGAAAAAAATTCAGATTTTTCAGTGTTTGACCTGCCAGTCAGTGCCAATCAAAACACAGTTGTCTGACTCTGATCTGTGACCAACTAACTGTTGCATCTCTAAATATAATTAACAGCAATCTCCTTTAGGAAATAAGTTTTAAACAATCTTCTAAAATCTGAGACTTGACCTTTTTGCATTCCTGTCTTCTGCACTGCCAGCCATTTCACAACTGATAGTCTTCCAAGTAATATGAAAAATAAGGGCTCTTTTCTAATGCAGCATTGTTTATCTGCTTTAGAAAAATTTTTATGTTTTTATTTGGGTGGTTATTGAAAGGTTGCTGGTCCTCTGGGCCTTTTGCTGTTTCATACTTTTGCAGTATATTGGGTTTTGTACCAAACTTAACTATGCAAGAAGACCAAGCAGCAGTTTGTACCACCTTTGGTGACTTATGGTTAACAGTAATCAGTCTACAGTAAGAAAATGAGATTTTGTGACTCCAATAAGTATTATCAACCCACAGGATGTCTGTTATTTTGATTTGATCAGTGGTCATAGGCTCATATTTTTTTCACAAAGATCGACCAGCTGAAATTAGAACAAGAATTAGAATTAGTCAATGAAAATTGAGAATTATGTAACCTTTAAGAAAACGATATGCTTTAACATTCAAGGAAAAGGGGTTATTTGTAATATATCTCCATATTTGATCAGAAATAGTAACCTCCCAAGAAAAATAAACTGACATCCAAATGTTGACTAGATGGGTATGAAATAGTTTACTTGCAGGTACGAAAAGGAAGAATATTGAGATGAAATAATGAGTGGGCACAAAATGGGTGATCATTATTGTTTGGCCCACTGCCTTTGCTGTGCTCATTGTTTTGTGATAAAATGCTGCTAAATGACATGAATGAATAGTTAGCTGCTTCTCAGCCAAATGAGGGAAAGCATTTAGAGTTTAATAAAACAATCTGCTGGACTTTAACTGTAAATACTGGGAAATACCTGTTGTTTGCAACTAAATGTCTCTATTTTGTGCTAAGCTTGTTCTGTTGTGTTTAATCATTTCAAAAATATAGTTACACTGCCCTCTTCAGGACACATGACACCTTGTACAATTGAAGAGCTTTTTATTTTCAGCTTCACTCAGATGACAATACATTTTGTTGTAAAAGATTATTCTCAAAAGAATGACAGATTCATTCAGACATTGCAAAAATACAGTATATTCCATCGTCTCTTTCACAATGGTTTAGTTTGGCTGTGCAAAGAATGACTGAGCGATGCACAAAATAATCCCCCAAAAATGTACAGACATACAAAGCAATAAATAAATTTGTTCCAAGAAGATAAAATGCAGTAATATGTAGCTGACAAAAGATTTTAGTTCACATTTCCACTGGTGTGTTGTTGTTTCCAGTACCAGCGATCTATCAAAGCACACCTTAATGGAAAAATGTGGAAGCTGTTTACCAAGCTGAAAGATGAAATTAAACCAAAATTTAGACTGTTGCTTTAAAAGCACATATAAACAGATACTTAGCTTTGAATTAGTGTTCAAATAGGCCTACAATCCATTAAGACCAGGTCTGTATTACTGGAAAAACTTTATCATATTTATTACATATGCCTATGACAATAATTTGTGCTTTTAAAAGACATCTTTTGAGATTATTTAAAAATAGAATTAACAAAGTACTTTTAGAAAGTGGCAACAGTGTCAAACTACAGACTTGTAATTGATGCTGGCAGTTTTTCCTTTTCCCAATAAGTCAACAATTGAATGATGAATCAGTCTGCTTTCTGAGTAAAAAGGCACCTTCAGTAGTTAGCTCCTGCAACAGGTAAATAAGAAAAAAGGATACATTGGTATTTTCTTTTTTCACAATTGGCACATATGTCCTGGTGATACTATGAGAGGTTTACTGCCACACACCCCTCTCCCCTGAAATATTAGAGGTTAGAGGTACATGTTTGTAAACGTCTTAGAGAAAATGGTTTTAAAATGCATTGCTTTCAGCAAATTATGGTCCAAAGCGTGTCCCACTGTTGCTCTAACCATGTTTAAATGTCTCAGTTCATTTCTTTTGTTTATAAGAAATAGCACTTAAAATACAAATAAGTTTTGGATATGTATTTAAGTTGAGCTCATGCGTTTTTAATATATTTGTAATTTTGTTTGTGATTTTTAGTATTTCAAACTGGTTTACACTTTGTAGGATCACAGTTATTTTTCCTCCAGTACTCAGTGCTATGAAATATTTGTTAGTTCATATGTGCTCAAACAGAACAACTATTGTTACTCAGGTCCTTCAAACATACCAGAGTACCACATATAAAAAGTTCTGTTTGATTGCAAAAAAATAAAATAATAAAATTTGACCGCTAAATGTTTGGCAGCTAAACGTTTGATGACAGATTTGCTGTACTAAGAAATCATCAGAAGCAAAGCATTTTATATAGATTCCTGCAGATATTCTTGGTTTTTGAAAGTGGTCTCTGGCAGAATTGGATGGCAAATTAAATTCCTGTACAGTTTGTGATTATCATCCAGATGTCAAGACAACAAATGATGGACAAATTAGGACATAATTACATGGCACAAACAGAAACAAAACAAACTGACAACTTTAACACAACTAACCAGTAACTAAAATTACAATTAGACTAAAAGCCATTTATAGAAATGATCTGAAAACACTGATCTATGCAGGATAAACCAGGAGCATTGAGGAATACAGGCAACCAGGATAGTTGGAAATGTCTGACATACAGAGCATGTCAAGGCAAATGTTAACTTCATTCATCCATTATAAGCCACTTTTAAGACAATAGGTGTGAGTACACCTATTGTAGCATTGCTACTGTTATGCAAATGCTCAGAGAAAACTAAAAATCTTCTCATTTCGACATCAGAACCAGAGCTTACTCGGGTAAAATTAAAAATGCAGGTTGCGGCAGATCAGATATACCTTGATATATATCTTAGCATCTAAAAACCTCATGTGGACCCCTTTTGTGTTCTCACTGGTCCTTACATCCAGCTGAAACCAAGCAATTTTGACAGAGTGAAAAACCCGCAGAACCAACCTCTTGTGGACCCTTAAATTAGTCACATTTGTTTGAATAACACTTTGATGTAACACTCATAGAAGTTCATATTGCATTGTTTTTAGCCAAATCTTATATTAAACCTAGTCAAGGCCTTACCAGCAGTAAAATTATACAATAAAACGATCATCCATCTACAGTGTTAACAGCATTATTTCTATAGAAGTAAACCTGTTGTGAAAAGACTTGAGAGATGAGTACATTGATAATCATTTAATATTAAAAAAGGCAGATCATGGCACTGTAGGCTACATTTGTGTGAAACTGACTCTAAAAGTGCACAGCAATGTGTGAATTCCAGCAATTATACAGTAGGGAAAATAAGTATTGAACATGTTATTATTATTTTTAGTCAGCATATTTCTAATCAGCTTTTTGAAATGAACCACAAGTTACACCATATGTCTGTATCTACCCAAGTGACCCACACATACAAAGAAATTAATCATGTAAGTGCCTGAATAGGTTATGTGAAACAGAATGGAATGACAGAGAATGTTATCAGTTGACAAAAATTAAGTTCATAAATGTATTGAAATCAAAGAAAACTGCCTTTTATTAATATCATTAATAGTTTAACCCTGACAGAAGGCCGATAAAAAGTTGCTCATTACCTAAGTATTACTCAAGAAGCATGTCATGATGGGTAAAAGCGAAGAGCAGTCTTAAAACTTTTACAGCCTTACTGACCCAAAAACATACTGACAAAACAGGTCACAGACATTTTTAGACTTCTGAATTCTACAGTGACGACCATAAACAAGAAATGGAAAGAACATCTTTCCACTGATAATCACTGGTAATCTTCGCAAGATTACTGACAAAGAAGTCAACAATATAATCAGGAGAGTTGTCCAAGGGCCATAGACTACACTCAGCAAGCATTAGAAAGACGTGGATCTAGCAGGTACTGTTTTTCTATGAAAACAGTAAATAAAGCATTTCTCTGCCACGGCTTATATATGTACTTACTGTGCAAACTCCACTGCTGAAGAAAAAGCACATTTGGATGGACCAGTAAAACACAAGAAGAATATATTCTGGTCAGATGAGACCAAAACTGTACTCTTTGAATGTTATCACACACAGTATGTTTGGAGGAGAAATGGAACTGCAGTCACTTCAAAAACACCCTACCAACAGTGAAGATTGAAAGTGGGAACACCATTATGTGGGACTGTTTTTCAGCATATGGAGACTAACAGACTTTGTATAACAGAAGAAAGGATTACTGGAGAAATGTTGGAAAACAAGGATACAAGACAAGGATAGGCAAAGGTGCTAAAATGACCCAATCAGTCAATCAATTTTAATCCAAATGAAAATCTACAGAAAGAGTTGACCGTGGGCACTGAAGAGTTCCACTGAACCTTTTAAGATTTGAAGATTTTTGTGCAGAAAAACGGGATCCTTCATTCAGGGGACGTCCTGAAATTGTCATTACCAAAGCGGCTTCTTTACTAAGTATTTAACAATTTCCGTAGGCATGTCCGCTGTGCCATTCTGCTTTATTACACATAATTTAAGGACTTTTTTGAGTTGCATTCTTTGAATGTGTGGATTACTTGGGTTAATACCTTTAGGTAAATTTCAGGGCAGTAGCCTCATCATTGATATAGTGACCAAAAACAGTTGACGTTTTCAGTATTTCCCTGCAGCAGCATTGAGTACAGTTTTCTCATTTCTGAGAAATGAGACAAAACATAAGCAGCCATGACATTATTTTGATTGTAGTTCAAAGACACATGTTTTAAATATTGACTCTGTTGTCATTCCACATATCATGCTTTAATGATCAATATTAGATCTGGTCTTAGTTCTGCAGGTTTTTGGATGAATGATAAATTTTAATCAAGATAAATTCTACAAATGATTATTTTGCCAGTTTTTATCCAATTTAAAAAGCCTTACAGTGCACTTATAACTAGCATGATCTAATTGTTGTCAACAGATTTCTTCTTATTGTAAGAAATTAATGATTGATACACCTAAATATATTTTTTATCTTCAAAATCCACAAACAAATTTTATGTTTAAATATAAACACTTTAGTGGAATTTTTATACCCCTAAGATTGATTGTACCATCACTTCATTACTTACAAATCGATACTTTAAAGTTTCAACCAGTTTAAAAATATATTTTAAAATTATGTAGTTAGGCAGGAAGGATCACATATGTTGGCCTTTCCTTTATATTTGTTGTGTTTTACAGCAGAACAGAAACCAGCTCTTCCAGCCATAAATAGAGCTGACACCCCCCCCCCCCGCCCCTCCAGAGCTTAAAGGGTAACATCTGATCACGAGTAGGTGGTCTTGGCCCACTTTTGACAGAGAACCTTACACCCTTCATTCCATTAATACTGTGGAGGAAAGTGAAGTGTCTCAGGATCTTCTGGACCTGGCTGGGCAGTCTTTGGGTCCACCGTGAGTCTTTTGGTCCACTTTTGTTGCAACCTGGTGTGGGTAGAGTGCAGTCACTAGGAAACTAGTCCCTGTGCTCGGTCATATTCGGCAATCAGGTTTTTGATATGTGACAGTTTTTTGTGGAGGTACTCGCACCGCTTCTTCTCTTCCCGGTACCCAGGAAACTTCTAAAAACACAAAAAAATGGAAAAGAGTCTGAATTAAGCTTTCATTGAAGGATATTTCACATTAAACCCACAAAAACTTAATTACTGATGGAACTTGATGGTTTCAGCTTTTTATAAATATTAACAATCTAAGACTGTCAAAAAGGGCATGACCAGATTAAAAAGAAGTTTTTGCATCAGTCAGCAGAATGAATAAGAACTGATTAGGCCAAAGAACTCTTCAAAATCTCTTACTTTCTTATATTTTCGATACTTTTGCAGTATTTGGTCCTCCATAAGCTGAAAAAATAGAAAAACAAAAAGTGTTACTGCCCTGAACATGCTGCACTTTCTGTTTGGTATTTTACTAAATGTAGCAGCTTCAGGAGGCTCCCAGTACAGAAAGTACCTTGTATTCCTGTGTTCCTGGTGTGAGAGTGTTGATCTTTGAGCCCAACTGAACAAACATCTCCGTTATGGCTCCAATCCTGTCATGAAGAGCTCTGTATTCATCGTACTCGGCACAAAAATCGTCGTGGTACTGTTGCCGCTGCTCCAGTGTTGTTACAGTGCTGTATTTTCTGAATAGAAAAAAGGAAACATATGCCATCATATGTACTTAGTACATCCACTAGATGGCATAGCACAACGGTGGGCTGATTAAGTCACTGAGTTAACAACATTGTGTGTTGAGCAGATGAATAAATGTAGGACATACAATCTTTTGTTTTGAGAGTTATTCTCAGTGAAGCTTTGTAACACTTTATTTATATAGCCTTCCCCTGTTTATCTGAATGGGTTGGAGCAGAACCTTACTGCGAAGGGAAACTTTGGTTTCTCCTCCAAACAGTAGGTTAAGACTGAAATTTAATACACTTTGTAAGAGAATTGAAGTTGTCTAGGGTTAATTAATTTCAAAAAAGGAAGCTCATATAAAAAATGTTTAAAACCTTACATGAAATAGTCGGGCAGTTCTTCAGCTGAGGTTCGATTGACAGGTGTTTTGTCTCTCTCGTGGTCTGTAGTTACGTAAGACACATACAGATCCAGGAGAAAAATTAATTACAGTATATTAATGCAACAAGCCTATAGTATCAAAGCTAATAAAGTTATTTAACAGTGTCTCTGCTAGAGACAATCTAAGGCAAGCAGTTATGTCAGCAGAGCAAAGCAGGAGGTAAATCTGCCTGCTGACAAGCTCGACCATAGGTCATCCAGCTGTTACACAGTCAATCATCAACAGAGTCACTGTTCTTACTGCTGTCTAAAATTAAACTATATAAAATGATCTTCTACAAACAAAATCTTGTAACCTTTTTCCTTAAACAACTTTCATGCACAACCTTGTCTTTATCTTTACAGCCTAACAGAATAAATTATGGGCTGATAAAACTTTGACATTCACCTTTAACATTTTCTTGGTTCTGCTTCAGGTCTGGACTAGTCTCAATCCAGTCTGGCTTTAGGCGATCTCGCTCTTTGTCTTTGTGTTTCTTGGACCTTTTCTTTTTGTGCTGGCCATTGGCGAGCTGCTGTTCAGTGCATATAGAGGTGCCATTGTGTCGAGGCTTGGGACTGGGTAAAGTGGGAGCTGGTTCCGTCTTCTCTAGTTTGGAAATAGCAGGCGGCGTGCTGAGTTTGTGCGGCGAATACAAACCAACTGGCTTTCCTTGAAGATGATTATTGGTTATGTCAAACTCTGTTTTTGTCGCTGCACAAGAGTTTCCGTGACTGGAGGAATTACGAGCCTCATTGGTGCCACAGTCTGCGTGAGAGGGCGACTGCAGGGGCAGACAGTGTTCTGACAGCCTTTGTTTTTTTGGGGTTTGGATGTTGGAAGCGTCCAAGGCCAGTGATCGTTTCTAGAGCAAAAGAGAAAGAAAACAAATGAAAGGTTACTAGAGAATTTTCAAGAAGGTTTACAGTATGTGGATAAGTCATTTATTTTAGGGAATTTACATACCATTTAAAAATAGCAACAGTAAGATTAGAAAGAAGACTGAATACAGGGAAAACTATGAGCTGAGTTCTTATTAAATAAAAAGGTAAATTCACATTAAGTGAGTTAAACCCTGATTTTGATGTCTATATGTCCAAGACAATTAGTCAATATCTGAAGCATATTGGTTGTTCCATCGATAGTCTCCGTTCCCTACGTAGACTACATTTTTTTGTTATTCTGAATCTACATACAAGTAGAAATCTATTTATTAAGCAGTTTTTAGGACATAAATTCACAAATTGCTCTGTAAATACAATGAAAATTAGTGAGTGTGATTAAATAAACAAAAACAGATTTAAACGATTTGGATATTTTTCAGGGTTTTTCTTTAAACCCTCATCTTTGGTGTGACATAAAACATTAAAAAGTAGAGCAAACACAGAGGTGAAATAGGAGCTCAGTTGAACATAAACTTTTTATATATTAAAACTCTGTTGCCTTTTGTCTTTGGACCTGCTGTGGATATCTGAATTTTATATTTTTAAAATATATGCTTCTCTTTGTCCATGTTGACCTTTATTAGGTTAGAATCAGGGTCTTATACTGAACTTTGAAATGAATGGGGAGTCATCATAGCTGGACTAGAGGGGATGTGATCTACAGAAACTTGGGTTACATAGTAAGATGTCTGGCAGCTGCCTTTTCAATAACCTATAGATGCCCCAACGATATTTTTACGGTGTTAAATAATTAATTACAATAAACAAGTCTTGATGAAAAACAACATTGCAAGTTTTCTTTAATGAGAAAAACATTACCAATCAGAAGATTACACATGGACATCAAACGTAAAACCTGAGTGTACGACCTGAATTCCTGATAGAAGATTTAGTATACATAGCCACAGGACCAAGAGTTTCCACTACCTGACAAAGCTTTTTCTGAAGCATAAACAAGGATTTCAGTTTTGAATTAATTAAGCTGGAGGAAACTTTTAGCCATCTAACTTTTTACATAATCTAAGCAGGTATGTGAGACATTCAACCTAGAAACCCCATGTGAGGTTTAAATGAGATGAAATTGAATATTATCTGCACAGCAGTAATAAGAAAAGCCTTCAAAAGTGCTCAAAATGTGCTGAAGAGGAAGGAAGAACAACATAAACATGGGCCCCAAAACAGAACCTCGTGGTACATCATAATGAAGTAGAATTGCAGAAATCTTGTAATTTGAAACAGTTACAGAAAATTATTGGTCCCATAGATATGAAGTAACCCATTTCAAAGTAGGTCATGATACACTAATTTAATAACTCAGCCTATGGATGATGATTTGATGGCTGACTCTGTAAAGGTAGATGATCTATAGGACTTCAAAAATATTGCTCTAAAAAGACAATTGTGATGATGCTGAAAATCATCTGATTTGAATTTGGCAAGATTTACATACATTGCTGTTTTAAACAAAATAAAAATAAATCAATCTAATCCACAGCATTAAAGTCAAAGAACTGAGGTTTATTTGTGAATGTTTTCTAAGCTAATACCAATTATTTATAAAGACTAGTTGTGGATCCAGACTTTCTTCATAAAACAGAACATACTGTCACTTATCTATCTATCCCCTGGTTCTGGGAAAGAAAGAAACATGTCCTTGTATTTCCCACTGTATGATTCCAGTAAGAGATAGTCTTGAGCTATTTTTGTACATATATGAAGGTATAACAGAGTTGGTAAAGCATTGAATTAAGAGGGAAATGCCTCTTCTTTAGTCAAAAGAAAATTAGGAAATAAAAAGTACAGAAATCTTGCAACATGAATAATTACCACTGAGAAATTTTTGGCAGGACTGAGCCGTGAGGGAGAATCCCCAAGAGTTTTGTGCAATGAATGGTTGGACTGGGGACTCCTTGATTGGTTATTGTGCAGTGGCTGAAGTTTCCTGTGGAGACATTTAGAACACAGCACCTTTACTTAGACTAACTTTAAGGTAAAAGCCCCATAAAGTCAAACACAGTATTGTAGATTTATGTGCAACAGGATGAACAAATACTGCTAGGAAAAGATAGAGGTAGAAGTTGCACAGAAGAAATAATCACTGAAGTTATGCAACTGCGTTTTTGTAAAATAACACACAGAAGTTGTGCACAGAGACTAAACACAGATTCCTTGTCGAAACAATAGCAGCAGATTTAACCTCTTTATGGCCAAACCCACTTTTCTGGTAATCTGCTTCCTACAGCTCCTTCCTTGAACAGATGCTATTACCAAAAGTCACTCCCCACAGTAAGTTCTTGCCCTCTCAGTTATAGTGACAGTAGTAGTGGAGTTCCTAGCCATAAAACAACAATAACCAATAGTGCTTTGAACACTTTGAAAAAGGAAACTATCAGATAAACTGACTAGAAGGAAGATGCTTCAAGTTTTCTCAAACCACAGCTTTATTGTTTTTGGCAAATTATTTGGATGAATACAACTGCAAAGCTTTTACACTCAGCAGGGGTGCTGCAGGGTTCTAGTGGGAGTTGCACTTTTTCCAAAATGGCACTGAAGCACATGGCTTCCATGTTTTCTGGCAGGCACTAAAAGATCACTCCTTAAATGCTTAGCCTTGTAAGTCTTGCCACTTGGCAGCACAGTGCATGAAAAATTTTCCACTGCTTTGATGTCTCGATTAAAAGATTCTTCTGTGCAAAGGAGTTGTCATTTAGAAGAAGCACTTAAAAAAAAAAAAAAAAAAAACTTATCACAGCAAACCGACAGCATTACAGCGCAGTAAAACTGGATTTGCCCTCCTTACAGATCTCTTCTGTTTTAGCTTCTTTTCAGACTTGGATTTTTAGATCAAACACATTTTCATCTCAAACAAAGTTAACCTTAGTAAATCCAAAAGCAGCTTTCAAATGATTTCATTTATTAAGGAAAAAAAAACCTCTACCAAAACCAACTTGGTCCAATGCGAACAAGTAGTGTCCCCTTAAACCTAATAGCTGTTCATGTCATTTTGCTTCAAAATTTTCAGATAGAGAGAAGAATTCAATGTTACATCAATTACAGCAAGTCATCTGGTCCTAAAGGAACAAAAGGCAACATAGACTATCCCCACCATCTTCAACTGCAGGCATGACTTTCCCCCCTTAAATGCTGTATTAGTTTTACATCAGATGTAATGGGGTGCACACCCACCAAAAAGTTCTACTTTTTTCTCATCATATTTTCTCAAAGATCTTTGGGATCATTAAAATATTTGAGGAAAATGTAAGATGAGTTATTTTTGGACAGCAGTGATTCCTGCTTTTGAACTGCCCCATTGATATCCTTTTTGCCCAGTCAGTTCTGTTTTTTAAATCATATCATACAGTTACCCTATCAGAGGGAAATGAGGCCTACAACAACTTAGATGTTGTTGAAGTTTCTTGACCTCTAGGGAAGTTTCATTATTGTTGCATGTTTTATACACTGGTAGATAAAGTCCCAAAGCCTTAGGAATGGCTTTTTGTCCCTTTCCAAACTGACTGGGTTCTACTCAGGGGCACAACAATGTACTTTTACAGCCTTTCATTTTCATGTTATGCATTTCCATAGGTGATCAGCTCCATCAAAAAAAAAAAGTGTAATCATTTAATAAAATGTAACAGTAGCAGCACCCAGTGCTCAATACATTTTCTGTTATGACGATGTGAAATTGTAACATCTGAACAACAGCCTGTACTCTATGGAAGAGCGATAACACTAAATTGTTACGTCGTCCCTTTGCACTCGCCTATTTGTCAAGAATGGTATCAAATGAAATAGACCGTGCAACACTGTTTTCAACAGAGAACACTGCTGACTGGATCAAGCCTGTACGCTTCTCCCTGCCAGAGAGTGGAGGTGAAGGAGTGCCTAATCAGTGCTGTGCCTCTGTTTTTGATCATTTACACAACCACAAACAGGTGTTAAATACAGAAAATGCCAACTAGAAATAATTTTCCACCAACAGTTTGGCGCTCCCTCTCGCGCAGTGCCCCTATGCAGTGCATATAGTGCACGCACAATTTGGGTGCCACTGGTTGTACTTAAGGGATTTCTAGATTCTACAGACCTGGCAGTAATCAAGCTTGGGGGTGGCTAGTGAAACTGAAACAAAAAAATGTGGCTAATCACAGTTAATATATGGAAGGCAATTATTATTATTGTTATTTTAATTGGAGCAGTTTGGGTTACATTTTTTCCTCAATAAATCTAATTGTCATTTGTGAACTGCTTTTTACATTCACTCAGGTTGCCTCTGTCTAATAAAAGTTGTTTGGGGATCTCAGACTTTTGGGTATGACAAAAAAGCAAAAGCAGAATACATTTTCACTGCACTGTGCATTGGTCTTTTGCATTACCAGTGGATGAACTTAGACTCTTTCTGCTTGATTTGCACAAGAGCCTAAGCAAGTTTTTTTTTAAGCACATTAAAAGCAAAGTCATGTTTGCAGTCTCACACTGTCTCACACCTTTATGCTAAGCTAAGCAGTAGGCAGCTTGTGTGCAAGGAAAGTATAAAATGTGTCATCTCACATACTACATAAAGGATGTAAGTGAAAATAGTAATCATGGAACTGCATCTAATAATAATAATAATAATAATAATAATAATAATAATAATAATAATTAATAATAACATAAACATATTTTTATGTGTTTTGCTAAATTTTTATTTTTGGCCTAACTTAATTCCCACCTGATAAGTAGCCTGTGGATAAGTTGCTTTTCCTCTTCCAGATATCCAGGCCAGTCTCTTTGGACATGTTTGTAAAGCTCATCTTTCAGAGAGTAGCTGCTATCTTTAGGATTCAGCTTACCAACCTGGAAAACCAACATTTCCGTTAAAAGGACAGAAAGTAGTGTAACAGGAAACAAGTCTAGCTAAAATGGTAACCCTTGACACAGTGCTGTTGTACTATTTTTATCACTTGTATACAGACTAATCCCACTCATACAAATATAAACAAAGCAACCAACAATTTCCGCGATTACTCAGATCCCAGCCTGTGTCACCCAACCCCTCTCCTGTCAAAACACAATCTTCTCATCCAGAGATAATTAAAGCACAGCCCTAATTACAGTTACCAGTGCCTGCACAGTCTCCAATTGATGATTGCATTGGGACCCTCACACAATGTGAACACAGGAAATATGCCAGAAATAGACCTAATGGCATTAGAAATATTTTTTTATGTGCACAAATGATAATCAGGCAAGGGTAACTTTATATCATTTCTATAGTTGATATTACAATTCTCATTGTTACACCAGGTCCCAAAAGGCAGTTAAATTTGTTCATTGTCTTAGACAAAACTTCTTCTTATTACTAATTGCAATATATCAACCTACCTCCTCTAGTACGGAGGTCAGATCAGCCTTGTCCTTCAGGCTGGCCCTCTCCCTTTCTAGCCATAGTAGCACGTCAGGCTTCCTGTAGGGCTTTAGGGCCAGGAGATGAATGATGCGATCCCTTAAGGGCCGATGTGCCACAGGGCTGGGGAGCAGGGGCCTCTTGTTGCTGGGGGAGTGCTTATTACTGCTGTCAGGGCCGGAGACCAGGCCCTGTTTCCTTTGCACCTTCACACACTTACCTATTAATAAAGTAGATACAGAGTTTTTAAAGAGGTCACTTTGATTAGAGGCAGTGGCTCAGTGGGTATTACCCCAATAATATTAACTTGTTTAATTCAGCAGAGTACTGCACTCAACTAAAGAAGAACAATGTGCTTTAAACTCATCTGATAACAGGACTCAGGCAGTGAAAGTATCCTGTGAAAACAAGGCCAGCATATCATTCCCAATCCTGTCCTGAGGGTAGATATACAAATCATACTCTAATTTTCTAAGTCAAGCCCTCACATGAATGACAGTCAGACAATATGTTTTTGTAATTTTATCTCTCCTGTTTTAATGGAGTCAGCTTTATGCAAGTGCAGCCGATAAGGCTGCATTTAAAGGACAGTCTGAAAAAGTAGTGTACATGCATAAAATACAGAACACAATGCGAAGTTCATGCAGTGTTTTTGTTTATGTGCAGAAGCAGCGTTGTTGCACCAGTGCAATGGTGAGATAGAATGGGCTTCTCTTAAGTAAACAGGGGAGTTGAGAAACTAAAGCAATTAACTCAGAGAAGTCCTTCTTCCTGTTGCAGAACTAATTCAACTGGACCCAGGTCACTTCTTGTGGATATCTACAGACTGTAATCTCATTACAACCCTAAGATATACATTGCTTTGAAGGTTGTTAAAGGTCAAAGACTAACACTGTGTGTCGACACAGACAGCTTGGTTGATACTTGACTTTGTTATTTACACATCCTGCAGTTAATGTTGTCTCAGACGTTTGGAAATATACACTGTCTTGCAAAAGAATTTGTGCTGCTTGAACTTTTTAATGTTACGACCCAAAACTTCCTTGCCTTTCAAACTCACCTAATTAAATAAATAAGAGTCTTCTTCTGTTTAATTTAATCTTAGTGTAAATACAGCGGTTCTTTGAAGGCAGTAGAGTGTTGTTCGAGAGATTGGTGAACAAACAGCATCATTAAGTCCAAGATCAAACATGTCTTTTTTTTTTTTTTCAAAACTGTGTGCTACTTTATGTTGGTCAGTCACATAAAATCCCAATAAATGACATCAAAGTTTTTGGGTATAATGCAAGAAATACATTAATGTTCGATGGCGTGTGAGTACTTTGCAAGGCACTGTACGGAGTTGAAGATTTATAGAAGACAGCATGGTTATGTATTAACATTTACCTTGGACTGGGTAATGGAGGTTTTCAGCTTTGACTGAAACAACCAGCAGTGCAACATTTCAAACAAGCAGCAACTAGAGACATCCTTTCAGAGCTTTAAGCTAAAACTGCTTGAGGGACATATTTGTTTCATAATTGTTTGTGCAGTTCTTCCCAGAATGACTTACAATAACTTTGAAACTTCACCGTACTGTGGAAGTTTTTCTGAGCAATAGCCAAACAATAAGCTTAGCATCTGTAACCAATGCTGTAATATTACTGGGAATAGATTTCAATGTTTCTTAAAAACTTGTTTTCGCAGCAGTTGCTCACAAATGCCTTCAGTTTAGTTGTTAGTTCTTCTTTTTCTAGCATTAAAATCACACACTTATCTAAATAGTGGACATTTTTCTTACTGTAACATATAATTGTGACTTAGTGTATAGGCATTTTTTTTCTGAGAAGTATAGCATTACTGTACCATAAAAAGACAGAACGTTACCACAAAACAACTGTGCACTCTTCCCTGCCATGTGGCTCATACTGAGAGGCCTAACCAATATAAAATGCATCTCCCTACGTGCAGGAGAAGACATGTTTGAGTAAAATAGGAGACCTTATTGCTGCCTGCTTCTCAATAGGATTTTCTGAAGTTTGTCCCAGCATTTATCAGGTAAATCTAGCTGCAACATCCTTCCAGAAACATATTTATGGATGACATGTAACTGCTAGATACTGATTTCAATAACACCTTTAAATGTTAGTACATTTTTAGTAAGGATAAGTAGAGATAGTACTGCAGTATAACATCACAGCTCAAGCTGATTTTAATTATTATTAAAATTAAATTATTCCACTTATTAATCCTGTAGGGGTGCACCGACTGAGGTTTTCTGGCCAGTCTCCGATCATTAAAAAGCCTGACCTGCCAATTCCGATTTTGACCGATACTGATTTTTTTTTTTTTGTCTGAAAAGTTGCTAAATAAAGTGAAAAAGTTGCTAAGTTGCGGGGGTGACCATTAACTGCGCATGTGCAGACGTGACCTGGTGGGTCTGTCAGTCATCCCTCTCTCACAGCAAAGCAAAAGGGGACAGTGGCAGATTTTCAGACCTTTTCAGAGGTAGATAAGATCAGTGGATAAGATTGGTTTCACATGTAAGCCTTGGCCGATCGGCGATCTTCCAAAATTAAGGAAATCGTGGCCGATTTATTGGTGTACCCCTAGTATCTTGCTCATGAAACACAGATCACTCTAGATTATCTGGACCTGTATTCTTGGATATTTTAAATTATCTAAACAAAAACAATTAACCTCCAGGGAGTGCAGTTAAATATTTCAAACCTTTATTACCGTGAGGAAAGTTTAGGGGTCATTTTGGCAGATTCTGTTTTATTAATGATTCTGACTCAGAAGTTGGTAAAATGCCCAAATAAACTGGGCAAAATAATGAAAAGCTACATTCTAGAAAAAAGGAAGCACTGCAATTGCGTGAATAATTGTAACAAAGCTCTTAGATCAAATATGAGATATGTCACTTAAAGTGAATATTGCCAGTAAGATACAAATGGTAACTGGGAATGATTTAGAAGCAATAATAAATTTCAAATGATCTGTATTTAACCCAAATATGCTTTAAAGGGCTAGTTTTAAATATTTGAAGCCAGGTTCTGTTAACTGACCATAAACAGATAATATCTTACATGCCATAGTTAACTCTTTTTGCGTCTTTATTAAGTATAAATCCATTTTATTTGGACTTAGAAGCTGAAGGTAACAGCCAGCCTGAGAGGGTCCAAGACCAAATCGAACTTTTGTTTTCTCAACAACTCAAATCTCAAAAACATTATTATAATTAATACAATGCTGCCTTATGAACCCTTAACTCATTATCATGTTTGCATTCGATGGTTGTTGAGAAAAAAAGAAAAACAATGAATATTTACATAGAAAAATGGAGGAAGAAAGAGGATGTGCCACCAAAGATCCGTCTGCATGAAAAATACTATGAAATTTAAAAGCCGTTTCTAACAACATGAAACTTAAACCTTAAAAAATATTTTTTGGCTCTTGACATCGCTTTAATATCAGACAGTTACTCTGACAGAAAATGTTTTACATGTCTGGTTCTCAGTGAATGTTTCCCACAAGAAAATCTTTGGTGGCACACCATCCTTCACATTCATTTCTCATAAAAACAATCCTTGTGTTTTCTGCAAATAAAAGTGAAAACATGATGAGTGTATAAAGGTTCATAAAATTGCATTCACGTGAACTGCAATGATATTCTTTCAGACTAGTCGTGAGTTTCAACCTCATGCTTAAAACCTTTAAATACAATCTCACTTCAAAAATAAAAATTATCCCTTTGATGCTAGAACATGTAAAAGAACTTTGAAACTCTTTCTGGCCAAAGCTTACTTGGTCCTGGCTTGATCTCAATAGCTGTGCGGCTCCAGATGTCCTTCTCCACCTGTGACATACGCTCTCGTGTGGTCTGGTAAGAGTCGTCTGTGGCACAAACGGTGATCTTGTCTTGGATGCTGCCCTGGCTCTCCAGGTGATCCCTGCCCTCCCTGTACATAGAAAAAAAGGTGTTTGAGTCCTGCAGCTTAGCCAACATTACGTTTGTCTGAAGTACCAAAAGAAATTCTGTGCATAATCAACTTCTTGTTAAATATAAAATGTTCTAGAACCACATGAAGCTTGCTGTCCTCTTCTGAACTCTAAAGTAAGGGATTCTAATTTCTGGAGCCTCAAAACTATGCTGCTGATGTAATCTCCTAGGCAGTCCATTGACTCTGCAAAGCTGCAAATGCTCCCTCTCTGTTCTCACTGGTTACACCTTTGAGGTCCGTTGTGGCTTGACAGCCCTCAAGTTATTATTAAAGCTGAATGTGGCCCGGCAGGCACTGTGTCCATTGTTGGACACAATGGAGGTTGGAGGTTGAAGAGAGGCCAGTGTTTGGTCAAGTCCCACGGTTGCAGCCTGACACCACATTTACTTTAAATTCCATTTGTGGTCGACAGTGGAAAAAGTTCTGTGTGCTGCTCACCCTGAGATAAACTGGCGAATGCAGTCAAAGCTGGACTGAGGCTTGTCTTTGCTGTCACTGGAAAGGTAAAATGAGAAGACTCTGAATCCATCTGGAGATTCAGTGCTCGGTGCTGGGATCTTTATGTACTGCCAAAGATAAAAACAGAAGAAATATGAGTATGAAGCTGTTAGGAACATCTTTTAAAGCTAGAGTATATTTGAGGTGCCCTGCAAAACTATTTAATTTTCTTGAACTTTATAATGCTTTATTATAAACCTCAGTGGAATTTATTGTGATTTTATGTAGCAGATGTACACAATGGTTGTGGATTATTGAGGATTGGAAGGAAAATGAAATATGGTTTTCAAATTTCTATAAAAAAGATATCTGAAAAGGGTGGCAAGCATTTGTACCCCTTAAGCAAATACTTTTACAACCATAATTGCAATTAAAGCTTCAAGTTTTTTGGGGTATGTGTCTACAAGCTTTGTATATTAAGATGCTGGAAGTTTTGCTCATTCTTTTTCCAATACAGTTCAAGTTTCTTTAGCAAGGAAGGAGAGTGTGTGTGAACAGAAATGTTACAGTCTTGCTACAGATTTTTTATAGGGTTAAGGTCTGGACTTTGACTAGGTCATTCTAACACATGTATGTGCTTTAATCTAAACTATTCCACTGTAGCTTTGGCTTTATGTTTAGGGTTGTTGTCCTGCTGGACTGTGAACCTTCACCTTAGCCTCAAACCTTTTACACCCGCTAACTGGTTGTCTTCTAGAATTCCCTTGTATTTAACTCCATCCATCTTACCATAAATTCTGACCAGCTTCCCTGTCTGTGCTGAGGATATGCATCTCCACAACATGATACTGCCACCACCATGTTTCACCATGGGCATAGGGTGTTCAGGGTTATTTGTATTAGTTTTCCGTCCATTTGTAAAAGGAATTAAAAAGCACTGATTACCTTCCATTAACTTAACAGTTTTATACATGTTCTTTGTGGAGGTCTGTTACATAAAATGCAAATATTGTTCATAAAATTTTGTGTCAGTAATGGTGACTTA
The DNA here is from genome assembly GCA_014839685.1 of Anableps anableps. NCBI lineage: Eukaryota > Metazoa > Chordata > Actinopteri > Cyprinodontiformes > Anablepidae > Anableps > Anableps anableps. The sequence continues at coordinate 27,481,107 of CM026073.1, forward strand.
ATGTAAAACAGTTTAAGGGACATGAATAATTTTTCAAGGCACTGCATACTAGAAGAAAGGCTAATCATTAAACTAGCTGTGCAAACACTAATATTGTGGTAACATTTAACCTTTAGCAGTTTTCTGTGTTCACTGACAAGATTGCGTTTATCTGCTGGCATTGCTATTTTGAGCCATAAGTTATATAAGAGGGTTATTTTATTTCTCCTAGACACAGCCTGAACCAATTCAGTGTAATTTCAGAAATTCTGCAAAGACCAAAACAACAAAACAAATTCGTTTTTCAAAACTACTGAGGATAGTCCCTGTTATGCCTCTCCATCCAATAAATGTGACCTAAATAATCTGCCAGCCAGGCCAGTCATTAGGGCTGCAAGGCACCTCCCAGGTCAAACAAGATGACCTGTAGCCAGTCATAAGGAGATCCAGTCTGATAGTCAAAACATAACAAAAAACAAAGGGAACAGCTCCTTTTCCCCAGGTTCTAACTTCATGTGTTAGATACTGTCCACTGCTCCCTCTCAGCAAACAAGCTAATGGCATAAAGTCTATCTCTGTTACAAAGCTGTTACATAAAATGACCCAAAAACCCACTTCCACTGAAAGGATAGTTCAACATAGAAAGTCATTAACCTACAGGTAACGTCCTTTAAAACATCGTCGGGTTGTTGCTTTCCTCTACATTGCCTGCAGCTGCATCTCAATCTAAAAACGGACAGTTTACTACTTCTATCAATAACGTCCCAGATTCAGATAAAGCATTTTTAAAAAATCTTCCACTCTATTTATGGAAAAACGTCCACCAAAGCATGAATTTGTTTAAGTGAAACTGCCTCTTTAGCCACTGCCCGTAAGTGATTGATTACCAGCGTTGTGGCTGACAGCACACTGCTCCCAGCAGATGTGACAGGCAGGACTTTAGCTGTCACAAATGCCCAGTCATGCAGAAAAGCCATAAGCATTTTTTTCTTTGCAACATGAAGCCAATGAACAGCGTGTCTCCTTGACACCCCTCCTCCTCCTCTTCTAAAACCCAACGCATGCCATTCACCCTACCCCCATCCGCCTCTAGCTTCCCCTCATGTGCACAAGTCCACCCAAGTCAATACAAAACGCAAAGCAGCCCACATGGCCGAGGACACTTGAGACACAGCTGACCATTAATTTTGACCCATTTATATCTGGCTGTTAACAGGATGTGGTTAAACAGTATGCACTAACTAGGAACAATCATGCAAAACAAGCAAAAAACATGAGCAGGGACAACAGGCGAGCTATGCCTCCTGGACCTTTCACTTAAAGTGAAGCAGCAGCTGCCATAAATAAATAATGTCCCAAAAACAGATTTGATAGTGGATCTCTGCTTTTATATTTGATAAATAAATGGTTTTAGCTGAACAAGAGATCTCTGATAAGTTAAAATGTTTAGCATTGCAATAGTGCCACCATGTCCCCTTTTTCAGTTGATGGCAGTGATACGAGTCCCCCTCCAGCCATGCATTAGATCTGCCTGTCACCCCGATCCATGCCACCGTACACACTTCACATTCTAATTCTAATCAATGTCACTCAGGTCAGACTGTTCAGAGGTCACCCCCACTTTATTCACAGCTTCCTTCCCAAGCTTCATAACCATATGTCATTTAACCCATTAGTTCCCAGAAGTTCCCAATGCCTACAAGTAGAGCCGTTCCGGCTAATCACGGGATCACAAGTGCATCCTGAAAGTGCTATGAAACCACAGAGAAGCCAGTCAGAGAAGCCTCTGTTCATCTGAACCATAAGTCATAGAGTAATTGTTTGATCTGTTGGATTGCAGCCAAATAGCCTAGTACGTCTTGAAATGAACAAAAAATAAAAAAAATTAAAAACTGGCTCTGTATGAAACAAAGGTTCTTAACAGAAGTAATATGGATTTTTTTTTTTTTTTAGAATGAATTCCAAGTGGATTTCTACTGTCTTATAAACACTTTGACATCTCTATCTCTTTTGGATTAGAGAAAAAAAAAAGTTATGTGGCTTAAAAAAAAACAAAAATATGTACACTACTTTAATAATGTTTACAGTGGCTTATTCTCATTTAAACAATTGCTTGGACCAGTTACCCATAACACTTTGTGTTGCAATAGAACAAACATTACAAAAGAAAAAAAATCTGTAATTTTTGTAAACGCAGCCATTTACAGCCATCAGTTCACTTACAACCATCAGTTCCTTACCTGAAGTGGACAGCTGTCTATATGACCTCAGTTTGGACCTCAGTTTTTCTGTAAAGGAGCTCAACCTTTAGCATAGATGACCATGGACTTTTAGGTAACTAAATGTGAAATGCAACCATGACCGTAGCGTTTATAAAATAGCATTCACATGTACTGCTACAGATTTTTTTTTTTCTTTTTAGGTTGGAGTTGTCTTAAGATTGCAAAGATTCTTAAAGGAACTTAGTTCAACTTTCCACTGAGGACTTCTGTCCTAGTCTCCAAAATGAGGTCATTTAGACAGCTGTCCACTGCAGGTAAGGAACTGATGGCTGTTAGCACAACAGAATCCCATGTGTGTTTAATTCATGACAGTTGTTTTGTTTGATCATTACAAAACCTAAAGGTATCCAACCACCTCCTGATTAGATAAAAGTTTGGTTATCATCGTTTATCACTATTTAAAATCGAGATCAAGCTTCCTGATTTAATTATCACCTTGTGATGAGTAACATTGTTTCACTGATAATTGTTGATGGTGTTAGGGTTTGTAAATACTATGCATTTAAATGTTGGCTTAAATATGAGGTAAATTTTGTATATTTCTTTTAAAATCCACATTTAATTTTAGTGAAACTCCCTCCACATTATTCTCCACTTGCATACATAGGTTTTGATCTTTTGTGATAGAACTGGCTGTCCATATCTGTTACTGAATTACTTTGACAACAGTGACAACTCAAATTATGGATAGGCTGGTTACCTACCAAAGTTTTAAAAAGTTACAGTTTCAAAGACACCAAAATTTTATGTCATCCCGTTCCTACAGTTTAAAATCCATCAATTAAGATAAACAAGAAAGTACTGGAGTGATCAAATTTTCTCCTCCTGTTTGGAGGTGAGTATTTATCTGTTGTACTTATTTCAGTGCACTATTGGTCACTTCTTCAGATCTGTTGTTTACAAGAAAGAACGTTGGCTACTTGTAAAGGGGTAATGTGGAAACTGAAGGAGTGCCCCCCATTATTGTAGTTAGGGTAACACCTGAAGTTGAGTTAGCATGCTAAGAGGCAGGAGCAGCAGGTGAGTTAAGAAGCAGACTGCTTGAAAAGTTAATTTATTTCAGAGTCTTTGTCACCAAGTGAAACACATTATATAGATTAACTACACACAGATGGATGTTTGAAAGCCTTTATTTAGGCAGGTTAATTATGATGATTTTCTGCTTACAGTCAATAAAAACATGACTTTTAAAATTAGAATATTACATCAGACCAATAAAAAAAAACAACTATTTTTAAAAACAGGGCTTACTGAAAAATATGCTTAATACCTGCTTAAAGATTATTTTCTAAAGGTACTTTTAAGCTGACAAACGAAATTCATCGGGACGTATATTCCAATTTATTAAATATGACTGTATTGTTTAACCAGTTAAAATCAGCTTGTTAGACTCTAAGTGTATTTTAATAAAGTTGTGATTCACACAGTTGTTGATCACGAATCAACAACTGTGGAGTCCTGAGATCCTTTTATGAAATCAAAGTAAATAGCAAAAAGGCTAATGGCAAAGCATATGTATGCCATGTTACAAAAAGATAAGACAAAAACCTGAGCTTACAAGTAGATAAAAGTAATATATTGACTGTTGACGAATTTGAGGCTGTCAATTTCCTGTTGCATTATTTACACCAATCAATAGCCATATCAGGAACCAAATGACAAAAAGGGATGTTCTACACACTGGGAACGTTGACTTAAAAGCTTCCATTAAATTCAGAAGCTGTTTCTTCTACATTTTCCTTCAGTTTTCTATTGATGTACTAATCTGTAAAAAATAAATAATTGTAAGAAAGGCTATATCTGCTTAAACATCCAACACTTTTAGCTGACAGCAAGTCTAAATTTATGTCATTACTTGTGACAAAAGCTTAATTTCTAAGTTGTCAAAATATGTTTAGCTGAGTACTCAATCATCTTGAGTAGGTGAAACAGGTAAGTATTTTTTAACTGTCAACACACACCTGTGTTCTCTTGTGTCTGTGTCTATGTATTACAATCAGAATAACACTAAATAAATGTTACAAATGATATGTAATAATCAATAAATTTCATTATTTTAGCAACAAGGAATGATTACTGCTTTTCTGTTTTAAATAAGAGATTAGAACCAGTTAGGCATTTTTGTTTATTTTTGTTTGTTTGTTTATTACTATTATGGTCTAATGTCATGGTATTTCTACTCAAAGTTCATATTATCATCATACCACAAGAATCCATACTGCAAGAATCCTATACCAGCTCATACCTAATCTTTGTTGGACAGAAAACATGTTCCTCCAACAACAACAAAAAAATAAATAAATAAATAAAATTGAGAAACGAAAAGTCAAGTCTTACTTCTTAATGTCAGATTTACAGTTTAGTGAAAGTCACATGGTCTTTGATAGATTTTGCTGGATATTTATTAAAGAAACCATGGGGAAATGTGAAGGGTGATAAACAGAATTGATTCAGAATTGATGAACGGATCTACGTTTACATTTTAGAGTTAAGATAAAACCATTTTTCTCGAACTTATACCTGTATCATGATTTGATTAGATAACAAATTTGTATCATGCTCTGTTAGTTTGCTATTTTTTCTGCATACTTGCAACAAGTAAAGCCAACTCAAAATAAATGATGTACTGTCAACAGCTTAAAAAATTACAACTATGAGCTCAGTGGAATACACTCAACACCACAGCCAAGGTTTTATTATCTCCCAAGCCATCCTGATGAGCTAAATGCTGACTTTTGATGAATTTAATCAATGTCAAACATGTTTGCCTATGAGTCAAGTAGTAGGTGTAGATTTGCATAAAGACACAGTTATGGGCATTTTCATATGGAACTTTGGACGGATTCCCCCAAGGCTGTCAGTGTAAGTGTGTGTATGTGTGTGTTTTATGTTTTTGTTTTTCAGCAGAGCAAGCCTCATAGTGTCACAGGTCACTATGAGGCCATGCAAGGGTGAGGTCAAACATCGAGCTTATGACTGAGGTTTGTTTTCAGCCAGACTCTGTGGAAAACCCACATCCAGTCATCAATGAATAAACAGAAACACATTTTAAAAATCCTAAACAGGTCACAAACACTGCACACAACATTTCTATCAAGCTGACAAAGCTTCACATGCAGCTAATAACTTGCTGCTAAAAAAGCAATGGAACTCCAACACTCCCAGGTCAAGAAGTTGGGAAACGTGTGGATACATGCCATGGATAGGAGCTCTGGTTACATAGTTCTACATAACTGCATGTGTTTCTTTTAGTGCTGAGTCAACACACTGGGTTTTATTTAAGCTGCTGGATGTCATGCTGCATTCACATTCAAAACAGGGTGTTGTGGTACCCTGAAACTGCAGTTAAATGAAAAAAAGATGAATAAAAGAATCAACTACAACAAACATATTATTCAGTTCTAGATTTGATAAATAAAGATATCAGATTTTTATTTGCAATGAACTCTTGGAAAAGTAAAATGTCACATTTATTCATGGTTTAGTTGCAGGTTTTGAGATGTAACAAGGTTTTTAAAAGTTGTGGTTTTAAAACCTTTTAATTTTTTCTGTTGTTTCAAAAATCCTTTTTTTTTTTTAGATGTCACTGTCATCAAGAATTTCTCCAAGTGTGTGGAGCATCCAGTATTGTATTTCTGTCCTTTACCCACCTGTTGCTTCTACCTTCCTGTCAACTGGCTGAAGGAAGGGTCTTACATTTTCCTTCCCAAACAAGCAAACAACAAAAAAAAAACAACTTTGTTGTTTGGAAATACTTCTAACAGCAAAAAGCAAGGACAGTTATGGTATGGAAAATAATGGAGTGCAACCCATCATTCTTAATAAGATAAAAGCCATAGCAAGCAAGCTACAAACAGCATGTCTGTTCAGCAGCAGAATCCAGGCTAGCTACCAGAGCTGGCTTATTAATCGGCTAATATTTTTTACTACACTTTATAAAGAGCAGAATGGTAAATGGTATAAAGTGCTGCTTAATGAGCAAAATATCAATGAAATTAGAAAGTCTATATACCAAATAGCAATAAATAAATGTTATAAATAACATTATTGTAACTGTACCGATTAGTATACTTAATCATTTAGCAGCAAAAGGAAATAACTGTTGCTTTATGCTTTAAAGAAAAGTCCTTAGGGTTTCCATTTTTGATTTAAAATGTCACATTTTTTCTCAAGGTCATCTTACTATAAAAATCTCACTTCAGCCCATGTCTATTCACAATATTTCTCACCCAGAGGAAGTCTCACAAAGTCTTTTCCATTTGCTGTCAACATGACTTGGTGACAGCACAATAAGGAAATATTTCAATTTCTTTTGGCCTTCAGACAGAACACTGAAATGGGCTTATGATTTTCTGCTTCATTTGCTTATCTTTGGGGCAGCTGCTGGTAAGTGGGAAAATTAGTCGTCTTGCAATCCAAAAGTTGGTTTGGTTCCAGCTTGCTCTTGCCAAACATTGATGTGCTCCTGGGCAAGGCATTTAACTCCAAGTTGCTCACTGATCTACATATTGGTGTATGAATGAATGCACATTTGGGAGTGCAACTGGATGAATGTGGCTCTAGTGTAAAATTCTTTGACTCATCTGTACTTCCAGACAAGTGCTATATAAATTCAGACCACTGACCATCACTTCAAAAATATTTGAAGTGATGGTCAAATATTTTAGACTGAATCTAAAATGAAAATATTTAGACTGGTGAAACCTAGACTGGATAATTTTACACTGACGAAATAGATTCTTTTAAACATAGCTGGTGATATGTGAAACCACTACTCCGTTCGTATAGACACAAAATGTTATTACAAGACTGCTTGTTTTATTGGAACCACATTAGATGGAGTTTTACTGGAAAACTACAGTCTCTGGAGAATTCAAACTTTGATACAGATTCTTCAAAAAAAAACTGTTTGCAATTGATAAAACTTTTACTTGCTTTGTCTAATATAGCCAATGGTGTGTATCGAATGGGTTGTTATACCCCGATTAGCTTAGAATAAAAAAAAAGAAAAGAAATTAATTTGTTTGCTTATGCATTACAAGGTTCTAATTATGATCCCTGAGACACTAAATCTGATAATCATTACTCTGAAGGAAGCTTAATTCCATTTTATTCTGATCAGATAATTTTGTTAACTTGTGTCAGGTTAATAAAATTCATGAGGTTATTATTAGGCACAGTGAGACTCGTGAACAGTAAATCCCCTCATTATAAGGGCATAGGTAGCTGTTGGACAGTTACAGTTAGAACTACCAGATGACAGCCCTTTTTCAGTGCACCCCCTTCCACTCCCCAAGAGAGCACAGCCTAATACAATAACTGCCTCTGTGGCTTCAGTCCAACCACATCTGCTAATCCAGGCCCTGTGTGTTTGGAGATGTCAAATACTTTCAAGCTGTTATAAGTTGTGAACTGGACTGGAACAGAAAATCCTGGTGGAGGGGGGCTCAGCAGCTGAACAAGGACAAGAGCCAGTATCTTGGTGTTCTTGTAAAAGTTCATCTGTGACTTTATGAGCTTAGAGAGACTGTTTATCTTGAGGAAAATATAATATACATAATAATAAGATCTACTGTTGGCCTGTCCATTGCTTTGTTAAAATAAAGCCAAGTAGCTGTAGGGCAAGATGAAAAGACTATCACTGTCTCTCTTTGCTTTGACAGCAAGAAGGAAAGTTCTGATATTTGGCATGGCAGAGCTGAGATGCGAACCGGCGTCTCAATATATGATTTGCTCTAAAGTCTTTTCCTCCTGCCCCAGCCTGTACTGACACTAGTTACTATTGTCTTCTCATCTGAGCCTACTCAGCCGAAGCTGCTCTGTGAGCTGCCAGTCTTTTGTTCTAGCTTCTTCCCCCACAAAGCTGAGTGCAATGGCCTGTCGGGCAGCCTGGATTATTCATGAATGGCAGGGACGTGTGGCTGTGTGTTGCTTGGTGGTAAAAGGAGGGATTGGGGGCTTGGGCATGTGTGTGGAAGAGATGGGGGGTGGTCTCAGTGACTAAATGAATCCAGTGCAAGAGAGATGGCTCTAAATAGTTCTTCCTCTAGGACTGTCCAGCTCAGTACAGGGAAGAGGGACTGGAGTTTGGCATTAATATAAGCTATTAAAATGATGGATGCTACCAGATATCATTTGCCTTTTATCACCAGAAGATAACATCTTGTTACCTTTAGTGACACTTTCAGTCAGGGTGATGATGTTGGCAAAGATTAAATGAATTCGCAAGGTCTAAGGGCTAAACCTTTCTGGCAACACAGTTAAAAAACAAAATGTTTTATATAAAACATGTATCAAACTATGTTTTTAGTGAGCCTGATGCTGTAGTGATGTTTGAGGGTCTACCCACTGAGGGGGGTTGGGAGATACAGGAAAAGAAGGCAGAGGGGGGTAGCTGGGACTGACGCAAATTAGTGCAGGGATATGGGGATGGGCAACTGCCGAGCAACCCCCAAGGTACTGCATGTTATGCCAAGCAGAATCAGTCTTTTTCCAAAAAGCTGTGGCTAATCTGTCAACCTCAACAAATGCTTACTGTCTGTCTACGTTCGACACTGCCATCCCTCCTCAGAGATGCCTTCCACATCAAGATGGAGTGAGATGACACTTAAGTGCCAGCAATTATATCAGACAGAAGTGGACTTCAGAATGACTTTTTTTTTAATTGACACAAATATTTTTAAGTTATTTCCATCAAAATACACTTCATATAATGCACTGCCTTGTTATTGTTTCTAAAATTATTCTTGAATAATTAGGATTGAACACCAAAGGTGGTGTGAAAACTTTGGGCTAGGTTGGCTAGTTTTCTATAAAGTACACAAAGTCTACTGGATGGAATCATCATCCTAAATCATCAAAATCCTCAATTACTAACAGAAATAATATAACTTATTAAGTGTAAATGGACGAATGTACGAACTGATTTGGAGCAGGATTCGACCTTAGATGATAGCGATTTCTTTCTCTTATTGGTGCTTTGTCATTTCCGAGAAGCAGTCCCACAATCTCTTAGGTCTCAAATCCTTACTCTCATTACAGAACTTCCTTTCCACACAAAATGGCATATTTTAAACCTTTACCAATTCAAGGTTTTGCTTATTAACATTAAAAAGAAACTCACAGAGCCCCAAATCAGAAACTCATCAAAATGTGATGTAAGAAATCTGGTTGGATAGCAGGGTTTCTCCCAGAAAACTTGCTGGTGATAGAGACGCAAGGGTAGTCCACCAGTGGCCCACTGTGTTATATGTTAAAAGTTGAGAGGAAATTTTAAAATATGACTAGGTAATTATGTGTTATTTGAAGACATTATTGACAATACTTAAATACCAATTATAGGCTTAAAAAAAGGCAAACAAAATACAATTAATATTAAAAAAAATTTTTTGCACTTCAGTTAAATCCTAATTAAGTAATCAGCCAGTGTATCTTATAACAAGCTAAGTAATGCTGGTCATATTTAAAAGTTAGACCAATTAAAAGAGCTTTTACCTAAAATGGACAGTGATGACTAAGCATTTCTGTGCTTAACTAAATATTATTGGGGTACAAAATTCAAGTATTTATTATATTAAGTTTTCTTATGTTTTAATAAATCCAACTGTTTTGTTTAGTAATGTCTCCCACTTGGTGGAGTATTTTGATTTGCAGGTTGTGATTAGTTGGTATTTATCCATGTGACTGTAGTATTTGCAAGGAATACTGGATTGAATGAAAAAGACCTGTCGGTGATTGGTGGGTAGTGTGGTTACTTTTCGCACACTTATAAATAGTAGGTTATTTTTTAATGCACAAATACACATGCAAATTTCATACATTTTTTAAATTATTCTACTCAGGTGCACATTCTTTTGGATCGGAGTATGCCATTTTTAATATCTACACAGTAATTTTGTTGTAATTTTGCCCTTCCTGTACAGTATGATAGTCTTAATTCTGTTTTTAAATATTTTATATTATTATGTTCTACATGCTTTGATTGCCTGTCACTTTGCTGCTGTTACACCTTTATTGTCCACGCTGCGGGACAATAAAGGATATTTCTATTCTAACTGAGTGCATATGAGCCAAGATGTGTGAGATAAACGCACATGCCACACATTATTCTTTGCTCACAAAGATATATGCACTCACTGGCTCAGTTACTGTCACACTTTTAGAGGCGTGTTAAGTGGTGTGGCTTTTATACTTGATGCAAACTTGGTGCAATATTCTCCAAAAAAGATACCTCATACAGGGACCTCTGCAAGAGCACCTTCCAAATCATCTGGTTTGAGTAAAAAGGTGGCATGCGCGCTCTGTGCCAAGTTGAGCAGGCACCACGTCAGAGCTGGAGATCAACAAGCAGGGACAGTGTGATTGGTGTGTGCCCCCTCATGCACAGTTCAGACTCCAATATAAACCTTATCTTTGCCATCACTGTTACTATTGTATAAAAAAACTATTTCAAATAAATAAAGAAGCGGCGCTTAGCCAGGCAAGTAGACAAGTAAAGTCTGGTGGGCTGCCAGGCTTATAACACACTGGAGGAAACTCTGGATAGACAGAAAGGGTCAGGTAAAGCTCTGGGTCAGTTTGCACTTTCACCAATTCCTACCTCCATTTGGTATCCATTCATCCTTCCTACTTCCGTTTCGTAACCTTAAACATATGATTGAATTTCTTTTGTGTGCTATCAGTTTATTTTCTTTTTTCAGTAGTTTAATGAATTATGAGATGCATGATCAGAAAAAATTTGAATGAATCCTGGGGGGTCATTGGGTGAGAGGTGGAGTGCACCACAGAGATACACAGGACACACAAATATGCACAGATATTTGCAACTAAGGACAATTTGGAGAGACTTAACTTGCAGTCATGCTTTTGGACTATGGGAAGAAGCCAGAGGACCCGGAGAAAACCCACAAAAGCACAGGGAAAACATGCAAACTATGCAGATAGACTCCTAGCCAGGATTCAAACCCAGCACCCACCTGTGTCACTGTACAGCCAACTTTCCCTTCCCATTGCTTTCCTGTTGTTTTCAATTAGTTACCCGTTTTACCACATTTTCATGTCAGATCTGAATGTTATTGCTTTGGAATGTATTGTACTTAGTGTACCTACCCTACCCCTAACTAATAATAATAATAATAATAAAAAGTAAAAAAAAAATGGTTCTTATCACATCCTACTCTCTTTGGCATTAAAATGAGGGAAAAGCAATACAGATTAATAACAATGTATCTTAAATATCTCATTTCAGACAAAAAGCAAAACTGAGAACATGGTATGTGGGGAAATCTAAAGCACAGTGTAAGTGACTCCACAAAAATGTAAAGGTTTTAAGCACAATCCCATTACTACTGATCAATTGCATTTTTTAAGTTCAGTTTTGGCAGTTTATTGGCCTCGATCATTGCCAAAGGGCAGAAAATATTGGGAATTATATTAAAACAAGTATCTCTGATTCCCATTATGGGCTGGGTTTTGAGCCATTTCCAAATTATTTGGAATCCAGTGTTCATCAGCTATGAAGATGAGTCAAAGGTGACACTTCTTAAGCAATTACTAATCTTCCAAAAAAGCAAAGGAAGCAAGTTTACAGTAAGTTCAGATCTTTCATATCTCAGTTAGCATGTTAAGTTTGAAAGAGTATGATAGACCAGCTACAAAGAGACTTCCCAAGTATGACATGTCAGCCAAAACGTAATAAATCGCCTTTTCTCTCTAAAATAATCAGTCTAACATGGGTTAGGTCTGCAAAGCTGCCTCCAAACCAACCACAAACATTTTGGAACAATATCCTTTGGACAGAGAAGAACAAAATCAAGATGCTTAATTGTATGCACAGCCCTACCCTTGATAAAACTAAACACAGCATGTCAGCACAAGGACATTTTACTAACTGTCAAGCATGTTGTGGAGCAATGATGATTTGGGCCTTGATCTGCTGCCACAGGACCTTGACCTTAAATGTGAGGCCATCTGTCAGACAGCTGAAGCTAGGCAGAAATTACACAACTAAACATGAGAATTGCCCCAAATACAACAGAAATCCTACAACAGAATGGAAAAAAGGCTTAAAGTGTGGCAATGGCAGAGTCCCCTGTAAAGTTTTAAAAGAAGGGGATCAAAAACAATCTCCAAAAGTCTAAAAGAATACTGATAACGTCACAAAGCAGAAAATTTTATTTTATTTTATTTTTTTTGTTGTTCAGCTATCTGGTGAACAAAAAGATGTAGCCTTATATCAATCTGTTTCTGCACAGTAATTAAGTTTGTGAAAAAGTTATGAGAACTTGTGTTGTAGTATATTATGCAAGACATCTATTATATTTATCTAATTTTAAGATATGCTAAAAAGCTGATTTTTTAAATTCATCTTTGCACCATAAAAGAAACAATAGCACTACCCCTACTCTCTTGAAAAGCCCTCTTTACCAGCAAGAGTCCCACAAGACTTAATCCTAAAATATACTGTGTGATCAAAAAAAAAACAAAACAAAAAAAAAACTGGAGAGCCTTAGGCAAAGAGGGAATGCAGACAATTTGCCTTGCTTAACACATCTGGCTGAATAGAAAGGCGTGTGCCCTTTCAGAAACACGTGGGACAGTGTTCACTGCTACGCTACTGGGAGAGGATGGCTATCAAACCACATTCCAGTTATTGTTATTCTAATTAGCTTTCAGAAAAAAAGTGATGTGTGCATGCACATGTACACACTCACACAGAGCAAAAGCTTATTTTTGGTTTGAGCACGAGGCAAAGTGGGGGTAGAAAATCAGAGCAGCCAAGTGTGAGATAGAAGCCCTGATGTCTCCCAAGGATTTTGCCAAGACACGGGGTGAAAAGGCACAATAATCAACAGGGCCGGTGGAAAGGAGCCCACGGGAAGCTCTGCCTTCACACACAGTCGTCATGAGAATATCTTTAAGAGGACCTCCACATTCCCTTCATCCTCACACAGGCTGCCTTTATGTGACAGCTGTGTACATAAAAAGAGACAGGGCTATAAACCAAAACAACTACCCTGGCTACTGCAATTCAACATTTATCAGGAGAGAGTGAAATTAAACCATCGTAACACCTGATAGAGCACAACATACAGATCTCAACTTTAATGTCCATATTTACCAGCAAAAAAAATTACACTCAAACCATTTTCTTGATTCTAAATAAAACATCAAATTGCTATGTAGTGGATTATATACAGCCTTACTAAGTTCTACAGAGCACAATAAGTCAATCAACAAATTGAAGAATGTATGAAAATAAGAAGCACATATAGTACTGTGAAAATATATTTGGCCCCTTAAAGATTTATTTTTGCTTTTCCTTCGTTGTCAGATTTACATGTTTTAGATCAAACAATTTTTTTTATCAGACAAAAATGACATAAATAAATACCAAATTCAGTTATAAAATAATTATTTAATTTATCGAAGAAAAAAAAAACTATCCAAACCAACCTTTAATCCATTAACTTTAAACAGTATGATTGGGATGCTGGCCTGACCTAAACCATATTTAAATCTGGACTTTGCCTAAGCCAATCCAAAACCTTAAATGGGCAGTATTATGTATTTTTCACACACATAGTACCATTTTATAGCACAATCATGTAACTAAGTTACCTTCAGTTGTTATAAAAATGCTGTATATATATATCAAACATAACTTAAAAGAAATTTGACTTAGCAATTTGACGCAGTCTGGAGGAGCTGAGTGTGAAAGGTGTGGGTGAGGGGTTCTCTGTGAGGCCAGAGCTCGGCTGGAGACTGCTGCTCCGAGGAGGAGCTTTGTGAAAATAGGTGGTGCTTTGTGAGAGCTAGCATTTAGGCACCCCCAAATGGCCGCCACAGGAGATTTGAGGATTTCTCGAACATGCATGAAAGAATCAAAGCAACACTCCATGTTTTCGATGAGGGAATAACATTAGAACTCAAGTTCAAAAAAGTCGATTTTACAAAATACTCCCCCTATATATTTTCTTGAGCCAAAAAGAGGTTGACTTGATGGCGTAATTTACAATATTGTCCTGCATACACCAAGTCTACTTAAGGTTAAGGTTGTTAACTGATGGCCAGATGTTTTCCTTCAGATTTTCTAGACAGCAGAATTTGTGGTCTCATCAATTACACCACATCTTTCAAGTCCTGAAGCAACAAAGCAGCCCATGACCGCCACTCTTTCACCACTATGTTTGACTGTCACTATGTATGATATTTTTTTTGAAGTGTTCATTTTCATCAGATGTAAAGGGAGGTACACGTTATGAAAAGTTCCACTTTTGAGTTAACAGCCCACAAAATTCTTGAGAATCATTTGTTCCCCTGCAAATTTGAGACAAGTCTTTATGTTTCTTTTGATCAACTAAGGATTTCACCTAGGACCTTTTCCATGAATGCCATTTCTGCCCAGTCTCTTTCTTATTGTTGAATCATGAACACTGACCTTAACTGAGACTGGTAAGGCCTGTGGTGCTTTACAATTAATTCTGGGTTCTTTTGTGACCTCCTGAATGAGTCATTGATGCATTCCAGGATTAAATTTGGTAGGACAGCCACTCCTGGGAAGGTTCACCACTGTTCATGTTTTCTCAGTTTGTTGATAATAGCTCTATCAGTTCTTGATTTCTTTTAGGAAGGCATTATTTTTTTGGTTTTTGAGATCTTTTTACCTACTTTATGTTATCAGACAGGTTCTATTCATTCTACAGGTCTTACAATGATCAGGCCTGGGTGTGGCTTGTGAAATCGGACTCAGCTTTACCAAAAAAAAAAAAAAAAAAAAAAAAAAAAAAAAAAAAAAAAAAAAAAAAAAAAAAAAAGTTTAATCACAGTTAATTCAGGATTTTACAAGGGGCCAGTTACATTTTTCACTTAGGGCCTGGTTAGTTTGCGTTATTTTTTTCCATATGTAAATGAAATTATTTGAAAACTGATCAGGTTATCTGAAGCATTTAATTGTGACAAAAAAAGCAAAAACAAAATCAGTAAGGGGGGAAATGCTTCTCCATCAACAGGCATTCAACAGCATTGCTTTATTAAATTACATCTTTTTACAACAAAATGGAAATGTAACCACAGAGGCAGTTCTTCCAAAGCTCCAGAAGGAAAATAAGCACAAAGATGTGAAATTCCAGGCCCTGGGGACCCAAAGCAGTTCTCAATGCATTTTATAATCCCTCTGTGAATTCAAGGCAATCCATATAGATTATACTGTGTATTTCTGGTCCAGATGATGGTTATTGATCATATCTAATAGGCTTGTATCATTTTATAAATGATCATCCTTACACAGTCATGCACAAGAATATGTTTCAATATAAAAAGCAGTATTCTGTTGTTATTTCAAAGCTGCATATTTACCTTTAATGTCAAATTCAAAGATCTCATATACTGTGCCTCTTGCTGCATGATTACAAGCTTGGCAGGACTATTTTCAGTAGTAGGGCTAAATGCCGCAGAGACAGCGAGAAGCTGCTGAAAACCTCAGCTTGCTATTTCTTGATAGGCGCCCTGGCCCCCGGCACCGCTAAACCCTGGAGTGACGCCAAGACAGTGATTTGAAGAATTCTTATGGTTTCTGTGTCCCCACAACTGCCCCCTTTACAGGAAATCTGACATGAGCCAGCAAGGGCAGCGATCAAAAAGTAGCAATTGTGGTTTCTACAATAAAGCTCAACAGTTGGTTGCTGTCAGTGGACGCATGACCTACTGAACCTTGTGCAAGTTCTGGGGGAAGGGGTGAGCTTTTGTAAAACATTCATCCAGCAAGCACCTACAACAGGAAGTATTACATCTGTAATCCTGTAACCTTCCAATATAGACAGAGATACTGGATATCTTGGTGTGTTGCATGTCAGACTGGCAAATTCCCAAGCGCCCTCCCCCCCAGTAACAACTTAATCTTGCCCCCCACCCCACGAGCAATGGTTGCAACTCATTCATTAAAGCCCAATCGTCCAGCCTTGGGAATATTGTCAGAGGGGGAGGAAGCCCATGCTTGAATTTTGCAAAGCAATTTGAATATGTAATGTGCCAGCCAAGATATAATCACCAAATCCTTTTCAGTGATTAAAGCAAACTTCAGTTGCAGTCATTTAGCATTGCTTCATACTCTCATAAGAAGGTTAATCTGCAGGTGGTTTCACAGATACCTCATTGAACTTCAACAAGCATGGTGAGTTTTTTCCAATTTAAAAAAAAAAAAAAAGATGTGCCATCGGTGTTTTTCAGGTCTTTCATTTCTGCACACCAACAACAAGCATGGAGACTTGGGGACTCCCTGAGCTTTGCCAATTCCCCTAACCCCCTACCCCTCCCAGAACAAAGCCTCCCCAGTTGTGTGCCTGACCCAGTAACCTGGCAGGCAGGGGGTGGTAGCATACCCTGTCTTTGGACTTTTAGGGCCCCATGTGAGCGCACAGAGCCAGTATTTGTGTACGGAGCAAAGTCACTTTCATCACTGCAATCAGCTCTTGTAGTGATTAGAATGGCTCCTTATAGACAGAGCCGATTGTGCTGTTAACATGTACTAGCCTAGCGAGCAGAAGTGGGGAGGGTCTAATACTAACCCAGCTAATCTGGCTGGATGTTGCCAGCTTTCTTTTCAGCCACTTCAAAGAAAGGTCCTCCTACTCTCTATACCTAAAGGTTTTCCCCCCCAAAAAATTTACAGGATACATGACACAACAAAGTGTTATTGAGGAAATTCATGACACCTTTACCCAAGGCTGTGAGGTGAGCTGAATTAATAGGAACCATATTATCATTCTGGTACAACAACAATGACACCTCCATCATTCCAACCTTTGGGAAAAATCAGAATTTCTTTTGAATCCATGTAAGTGATAATTGGATCTGAAAGAATCGAAAGAGTTGGCTGGAGAAACCTTCACTGATGTGCTCAACAGAAAAAAAAAAAAATTGTAATTAATTCTTGGTTTCTGAACCATTACAGCAAATATGCAAAGCATCTTACCCCCTGGCTCCCCTTGAAGCAAATCGCTGGTTGGTTTGATAGTGAAGCCTGTAAAGAAGGGAAAAAAAATGTCCAACTTAATCTGCAAATCATGTTCATCCCAAATATACAGAGCAGTTCATATATTATAGGTGAAACTATGTATCCATATGTAGCATGCCTCAGTGTTTGTTCATATAACCACCAGTATCCACTAAGTGTAAAGGTTAAGAGTTTTTGGCTCTCATCTGAAGAGAAGTGGGTGTAATTAATTATTCTACTGCCACCAGAGACTTTCTTCATGTCACATTTGTTTGTGATTTATGTGTTTTGGATATTGTTTTTCTAAATGAAAAATGAGAACTAATATGAGATCTCAGTCATAAGACACCTCTCCTAAAACCAATTACTCTGCTTCAAAACACACAATTACCACCATCTGTAATGTAAAGCCCCAACTATGATTGACAGGGCTCTTCATTTATTATTAATGGTTTTGGAAAATGCCCTTGCCTATTAAGGAGTTTTCTTATTTTCTTCATCAGGCTTAAACTTTACATACTGAATAGAATATATATATTAATGAGTATAATTAAGTTACATATTATAAATTAAACTGGTGAGAAACCTCATTTGAACAGATTTAGGAGGTAATTGGGATTTTAAAAAAATGTGCTTAAATCTGCTTTTAAAACCAGAGGACAAAAAGGTTTTTGTTGTGCCAAACAAGTACCCTAGATTTGTCCTGACCACCAGATGAATCTAACAGCTCATGTTTGATTTGTTCTGGCAGGTTTCCACTCGGACTTGTGTGAGCCAGGCCAACTCCTCTTTTATTATATGATTTTAATATGATTATAGTTGAGAACAGAACTAATGCATTTTTGTACCCAACAAAACAGAATCTGAACTAGGGATGGGCAGTGATCATATCATTTACTCTTAAATGATGATGTCTGCAAATAGCTAAAACTGACAGTATGAATTAGATAGATAACTTCACTGTTTGGACTATTTTTCCACTCTTTTCTATTTTCTTTATTCATTTTATGTATTTTTTGCTGTTTTTTAGTGCCGTCTTTTCATTGATCTGTAAATTTCATTGTATTTAGATACAATGACATTGAATCTATCTATCATAAAATATGATTGAATGCTAACTGTTAAGGTGAAAATACACTTTTATGAAATGTCCAGGTTTTATTTGTAAAGCCATGTTTGTTTATGTGAGGCTCCAACTGTATGAAGAGATAGATTTATAGCAAAATACTCTCTGAATAATTTTCAGTTCTTTTATGTCAATTTTTTGTCCACATCGTCCATCCCTAATCCAAACCACACAAATTAATCAAACTTTTTAGAGAACCAAAAAATTAGATACTTACTTTATTCAATATGGGTTTCCATATTTCTCACAGTGCATTGTATTGGATGCATATGGTAGCTATCAACCATTAACAAAATTAATAAAGTGCTATTGGCTCAATTCCATTATTATTTTATAAATGAAAGATGTGACCTATATGAATGTGTTAATTATTGTATGCCAAACTGTGAAAAAAAATTGTGAAGTTTGTTGTAGCCTTAACTGCACATAATAAAACAGTTTTTTTTTTTTCAGTTGATGTTCAGCTTTAAATACTTTATAAAATTGGCTGCTTTGGAAGCAAAAACACTGTTATCCAAATGTAATACTTTAGCAAAGTTTTGCTAATGTATGTCAGAAAGTGACAGAAAATCCTTTACAAACAAAATAAAAAACCTGTATGAACCAGTTTTGTGAGATTAGATCAGTAAACATGCAGATAATAATAAGGTTCCATCTCAATAAAAAAAAAGTAGTTTCATTCAAATAAAGATATTTGAAGATGACAACCTTGGCTATAAAAGGATGCCGGTCATTTCACCTCATCGTAATTTTCTACCTATACCCTTACCAAACTTGGGGAACAACAGGGAGTCGTTCTTTACAGGACTGGTTGTTCTGACCCTGTGCCAATTTGAACCAAGCGGTTAGAGGGGTAGAGGGTTTAGAGTAGCTTAGACAAATGATTACTATTTTTTTAATTAACCATCCCTTGATAATAGTCGTTGAAGAAATGTACTTACATGACTAAAGTAAATAATATATTCCAGTAGGAGGTTGCTCAGTTGTTTTGATTTTTATCAAGGATTGTTCTTTTTTCATCAGAGCCATGTGGTCTGCATAGGAATCAGAACCACAATAAATGGAAATAGGGTGAGATACAACATAGACACAGAAAATAATATACAATTACATTTAATTAGATGTGAGATTTCAGTTTTTACGTGTATTTATCTCCACAATTAATCAAAATACTTAAATACAAAGGAAAGGAAAATAAATTGACCAAACTATGGTTTTAGTACAAAACGTAAATACGTGGTGCAAGAGGCAAACTGACCCAGACCCACTTTAGGAATAATCAAACTATTTTCTTAGGGCCTGAAAGATTGGTCAAAGTTTGCATCAACTATGCTGAAACAGCACAGATGTTTATTCGTTTTGTTTTAATATTGCAAGTTTTGTTTTGTTTTTTTTCCAATAGACTATCTTCATTTGGTTAAACATTGCATTCAAACATGTTATTTGTATTTTTGAAAAAAATTATTATTATTACACCAATCTTTAGCTCCAAAACTTATTGGTTTTGGGCGTTAAACATGACTTTCTTTGAGGTTTCATACACCACTTTCTTCCGCAACCTTGATGTAAGCATCAGTAAAGTAACAGCAGAAGCCGTCAGGTTCGGGTTTGAGCAGGACAGAAATCTTCCACCACCATCACCACAGCGGGTGTCCAGCAGTCTGAACCGGTATTTTCTAGGGTGGTCTACGGCTTGGAAAACTTTATGCTGTCCCCTCCCCTCTCTGTCTGCCTGCTGTGGCCTGGGGGAAGCTGTCAGGCTGTGGGAGAGCTCCGGAGTTTCCTCCGCTTCACGGACCAATGAGCTCCGGAGATGGGCGGGCAACAACAATACACAACAACTTTCAGAGCCAGTGCCACCGAACCCAGCTGTTTACTATCCGGCTGAACCACCAAGGTCGGGGTCCAGGTTTAGGAGCTGTGTACCACTCGGGAATGTGGCGCACACAAAAAACAGACATTTGTTTTGACAGCGGAAAAGAAAAAGCCTAAACTAAATGAGCCTCCCCCTGCAGTCACAACTATAGCTCTGTCTTATCAGAGCATTTGGATAGACTAAATGATCTTTGACTAATCTAATGGGCCATAAAGGCAACAAAACAGCCTCCCCGAATCTGAAAAGGCAAGTCATTTTTTTCCCCCCCATTGAATATTCAGCTTATTCCAAAGAGCCAAACAGCTTGTCTTCTAAAAAAATAAATAAATAAATAAACAAAGACATCTGCGTTCCTCCTTCTACCTGAATACATTTCAGATGTAGCCTACATAAACAGAGAAATTATCGGCATTAACACGCAAAAAGATAATAATAATAATAATGATAAAAACATAGTTGAAGTTTGTTTTTAAGGAGACTCGGTAAGGAGACAACGCCGCATCAAAACAATAACTTATGCTATATTAATTTTGCTTAAATCAAGATGAACTGTGGAATATGTGAGAGTAAATTAAAATATTAGGAATCGTATATTCAGAGTCTAATAAATTCAGCTCAGTCTGCCTAGTTACGTGAGAGGGCGAGAATACGTTTAAATCAGCCTGTTTTTATCAGCAACCGGCGCTTTTTTTGTCCATAAAATTCAGACAATCTATAGTCAAATCAAGAAGCCATTGGAACTTGAGAAAAAATAAACCAAGCGTTGGCTTCCAAAGCAGTTCTCGGAGTTGGGAGAGAGGCGACAAAACCCCCCAGAAAAGGTTCCTACATGAATAATAAAAGCCACAACAGCTAAGTTAAAGCCGATGATCTTGCTTACCTTCATGTTCTGGAAGGCTTCCAGGGTCCGGATGGCCGTGTCAGTGAGTTTGACATGGTAAAGACTTTGATTCGAGTTGTTTTTGTTAATTTTTCCACAGGAGAGCCCATACCGATGCTCCTGTCTCAGCGCTGCCATTTCTACAACTGAAGCCGATTGGCGACATTCTGCCCGGAACGTCATGGAGAAGAAGGCGTGTGGGTGGAGCTAACACACGTACACTCACACCCACAAACACAAGCACACACGCATACTTGAAATATTGAAGTAAATATGTGTGCAAAGCTGTTTTCTTTCTTTCCTTTTTTTTTAACTACGCTTCTTTAGTCAGTATTTTTGGCCATCCGTGCCGCTCTGCTTGCTCGTTGGCCTTATTTATCTCCTCTTTGATGTATTTTGGCCCCTGGGTCAGATCTAAGTCTGTCTTCTCTAACTGGATTTAGGTAAATACACTTTGTATTTTCTCACTACGTACACACACATTTATACAAGGAAGTAAATGCATTTGTAAATATGACTCAAAACAAATGTCATTTTACTGAGTAAATGGATATTGTTTACTCATTTATGTTTATATCTGTTTTATTCTTGTACAAGTTTATTATATTAAAACAGTAACTATTAGTTCTAGCTGCGTAGAATGATATCTTATTGTAGCTATCAACAACTATGCTGTATAGTATTTGCTAAAGTATTTAGTTGTGATCTTGTAAATAAAGCAGTGGTGATGGAAAGTACGACTCTAAAGATTCACCCAACTCAACAGGTGATACAATACATTTTAGGATCAAGAGGAAGTGAGGAAAGAATTTAGATAATATCTTTTAAAAAACTAAAAGTCCTCTTTTATTACAAACCAATAAAAGGTCACAAGCTCAGACTTTGTTGAACAGAATCTAATCGGTTTAATCCAGTTTGTCTGCTTCATAGGTGTGTAGTAGGACTATGCTTGTGGTTCTAATTCAAAATGCTCCTGTTTTTTGTTTTTACCACGAGAGTAAAGGTTTTATTGATCTCTAATTGTGTGTTAAAGAATCTCTTTTTAGTGTTTATCATTCATTTCAGTCTAAGTACTAGATTTTGAACTGGAGATTGCAATCCAGACATGTTAAAAAAAAAATATGGCGAAATAGCCCTTTAATGCCAATGGAAGGCTACAAGCTGAAGCCTACTTTAATTGTTAGTTCCAAAGCAGCTAAACTGTTACTAGGCAGACAATTAAAAGTGATAAAGGTTTCTTCAATGCTTGGGTAAGCTTATGTTTGCTAAATGTCTTCATTTTTATAGTTCAAAACAAGATCCTCAAATGTGGCATCAAGCTTAAAACGCTAAATTTTACCTCCAGGCCTCATATGAATAACTGAAACTTATTTTAACAAACAATGTCCGATTCTGACAGGAACTGGATAGCAATTAGGTAGGTGAAGATCTGAATTGACCAGGAGTCAGTCTATACACGATGTCCAGACATCATGCTAAAATGAGCCAATTTTGTCAAGTAGTCTTTGAAAATCACATTGTATAAGATGAGATAGATTTGTTAAAAATATCAATACAGTTTGCTGTCAGATACAAACACTGAACAGATTGATTCAATACTTTTGTGTGGACAATTAAAAAAACAAGCATAAAATGACAAAAGTGTAGGAATGTTCAGACTATTTGAACACAAAACCTTCAAAAACAAACATATATATATATATATATATATATATATATATATATATATATATATATATATATATATATATATATATATATATATATATATAATATTGACACATGAAATGTGTCAGTCTGTCAGAGACACAGAGACATTAAATGCCAGAAATGGAATTCGGATTAATTTAATCCTGATGGATAACATCCTTTGATGTGGATTAAAGAATGAGTCAGTGAGGCAGTGTTTATTTATGAAATGTAGAATGTGGATGCTGAGTGATATTGGTGTTACAGTGGTCAACAATCCCATGCTTGAGAGCAATGTCAAATATTGAAAACATTTCAGTCACCATCATGGGTGCATATGTTTTGTAAAATATGACAGTGTTTGCCTAATACAGCAATGATAAAATTGGTAATGATTAGCTAACTTTTTTCTTATTATTGTTTATTCTTACAGACCATCCTTCGCTCCCTCTGAGCTTTCTGATTTTAGGTGCTAAAATCTTGATCAGTTAATGGCATTATGGACATCCAAGTGGCTAAAATATTTATTGGAAGGTAGAATTTTAATACACTGCCCTTGAAATACTATAGTCTACCAAATATGAGGACTTTTTAACTATCATTCCAAAACATTGACTTTATTGTCATTTGGCTATTTTGTAACTAATTTGTTTTGGGTCATTGTTTATTTAGAACACCCATTTGTACATAAGCTTTAACTTGATGTCTTGAGATGTTCCCTCAGTATTTCTACATAATGTTCTTTCCTCGTGATTTTATCTATTTTTGTGAAGTACATCTCTCCATCTGACAGTGTAACACTTCCACAACAAGATATTGCCATCCATGCAATTGATGAGTGGACACTCCTTAACTGTGTATACTTTCATATAATTGTTTAAACACAAAGGGGTACCTTCAGCTATGTGGGAATTACAGTATGCATGCATCTGTACCCAAGGATAAACCAAACTTGTGGACGTCCACAATTCTCTATCTGAAACCTTGCCTGATTTCTTTCAATTTGCCATTTTTCACACAAGTAAGCAGTGTGATTGAGGTGTTCTCTTAAAATACACTCACAAATGTGCATCCAGTAAACTTAAATGTTGTAAATTAGCTTGTCAAAAACATACAAAGCCATTATATCACTATATGGGCTTTCACAAATTTTTAAAGGCATATTAATATTAGTTTATGCAAACTTCTAGTTTTGAAGGCAATTCAATTTATTTATATAGGGCAAATTCAAAACTTGTCATCTCAAGGGACATTACAAAAAAAGTCATTTCAGTTCAGTCATACAAACATTATTAAAAACAGTGCAGTTAAGTTCAGTTTGTTATTTAAATTGGTTTAAAAAGTTTCTACCTAAGGAAACCCTTTCAAGGTGCATTAGGTTATTGACTTTCACTGCTCCTGGACGAGCATGTAGTGACAGTGGACAATAGCTTGCATTGTGCATTGTGCTGTTGACATTGCAGCAATGCGTCATACAGAGCATGCATGTAGTGACACTAGAGAAAAAAAACTCCCCTTTAGGAGTAAGAAACCTCTAGCAGAACCTGGCTCAGTATGAACAGCCATCTGCCACAACCAACAAGAGGTTTGAGAAAACAGAACATACACACTAAAAAGAAAGAGGTGTACTTTCTATGTTAAAGAAAACTAAAAAGTTAATAGCAGGAGAAGGATAATGTTTAGCTGTTGGCAGCAGTGTCTCAACTGATACCGTTCACCAAGAAGGTACCACAGCTAAACAGCAGGCCAGGCCACATGGCTTATATGAAAAGAAAAGAAAACTGAGAGAAAACATAAAATTAACAGTTGAAAGTAGCAGAGTGAGGAGAAGTTTGTCCTTCAGCAACCTAAGCCTATAGCAGCAACTACAGAGAGCTCAGGATAATCCTAGTCACTCTAACTATAACATTTATCAAATAGGACAATTTTAAGCCTACTCTTAAAAGCTGACAGGGTGTCTGCTGGTTAATAAAAAGGCGATAAAAAAATCTTGTAAAAATTCTCACTCATTATTTGGCGATTTAGCAACTAGAAATAGTTATGGTACTCCTGACCAACCTTACACCAGGAAAAGTTTAGTCTGAATTAAAGTTAAGAGAGTGAGAGAGTAAATGGGTGTTTAAAATGAATGTATGTAAACTTGAGGTTTTAGCTGTTTTGGGTTTTGAATAATGTCACTGTTTAAAATGCTAAGCCCCAAAATACCTTAAAAGGTTCATCTTTGTAAAATGTCTGTTCATAGCTTTTATAAAAGTTTTGTTACTAAGAGTTAAGAAATCACTTTTCTCTTTGTGTGACTGTGATTGTATGTTAAGGAAAAAAATGATTTATTCTCAAAAGTTTGAACATGGCACTTCTTATGTAATTGGTAATCTGGTGTATCCTCTACTTCCTGCTGGCTGTTGGTTGTCTTAACAAGTCTTTGTAACTTTTTAGAATAAATACCTTCTAATATAACTCAAAGTAAGCAAATTTAGTGCTTCTTTCTTCAAAAATATTAGTAGTAAACATCACTAAACTGTCACAATATTGCACATGTATTGCGCAGAACGACAGTGAAGTCATTAAGAAGCTTACAGGCGTTCTGTCAGATTAGGTTTTTTTCTCCTTCTAATCTTGTAGATTACCACTGCACAGCCTGCTGGCTGTGAGTCCTTCATTGAGCTGTGCAGGTTCTTTACATTGATCATTTTTTCGTTGCAGCCACATTTTTGAATTAAGTTGACTTAGATGGATGCAAGCTGTTGAGAAGAGGTCAAAGAGAGGCGGAATTGCAGATTTTTTTGCATAGCTACAGGTGGGACAAAGCTTTAAAAACCATTATATGTGACTGCATAAAGTAGGAATGCATTCTGAGGTGGATTATCAAAAGCAGAACATGGATTCTTAAATATTTTTATGGAGACATTTTTTTGTTTAAACAAAGAATAGGTGCCGGTGAGAGGAACGACCCTACACCTCAGTGGGTCATCGACACAGCAAAGAGGATCATCGCGTCTTGGGACTAATGCAGATGGTCTCCATTGCTCAGTGAAATGGAGACAGAACCGTGTTGCAAAGAGCAGAGGGACCGTGTATTGGATCCCACAGAGTCTAAGGTAGCAGAAAGTATTTCTGAACCTGCAGACAGTGATTCGCTGAACAAGCTGCCTTGTGGGTCTGCAGAGGAAGGTGAAGAACTCTGCAGGAAAGACCCATCTGAAATCGAGAACCATGCAGTGGAGAGTAAAGACACTGAGATAAAAAGCTTATCCAGCTGCGAGCAAGAGAGTGAAAAAGCAGAATGCAAGATAGAGAAGAAACTGAAGAAAACAAACAGCTGGAAGATGGTCCGATTTCAAGACCCCTCGACAGAAGAGGATGTGGTGGAGAGAGACAGCTCAGCAGAGATTCTCTTTCCAGAATATGCCGTGGAAGAATGGACATCTTCTCAGTTTGAAGAGCTGTTCATGGCAGAGGATTGGGAGAACATCACAGGTGAGAACACATACAATAATTGCAAATAACCAAAACCCTAATATTGCAAAGTAGACTAATTTTTAATAATCAAACTGCTAAACCAGCTGCAATAACTAGAAATCTTTGTGGATGGTTTGCTATAAATCCATAGTCTTAGTTTGTCACTTTATATTTGCTTTTACGCAGAGGATCGGCTGTTGAGGAAGAAAGTTCTGGAATCAGGAGACATACAGGTTCCACGCTCCACTTGGGGTCAGGAGGTCACTGTAAAGATGCAGGGTGTTCTTGAGGACCGCACTGTGGTGGAGAAGGACTGCAAGCTTGTCTTTGTTATTGGAGAAGGAGATGTAATACAGGTGATATTCAAGTTCTTTTTCTGAAAGATCCTATTTATGTATGTTTGTGTTGCCTCAACAAAGTCCACAAAATCTGTATAGTCAAGGGCTCACAGTGCAGACATACTGATGTAGCTTTATTGATGTTTGCTTGGTGTATTTCTTTGAATCTGGAAAAAAAAACAAAAGGGTTATTCAGACTGACAGGTTATAAAAGTATGAGCTGCTTTCTAAACAGGGTTCCAGTACAATTTCCAATATGTTGCTGATGGCCGTAAATCTTTGTGAATCAATTTTTAGTCACTTTGATTTTTTTTATTGCCAAAATCAACTCTATTAGTCATACTGAATGTCTTTTTACTGTTCCGTTTAAAAAATACCCAGTGAAAAGTATCAAAAGGTCGTCATGACTTTGACCAAACAGTGTGAAATTAAATTTAGCAAGAAGATGCTAGACTTTTCGTGGCCCAGACTTTTCGTGTCTGGGCCACGAAAAGTTCAGGTTAAACATTTAGCAGGTCACTAAGCTTTGAAATCTTAATTTTCATTTCCTGAAATGTTTTTGAAGATGCAATGTTTCTGTTCGACAGTGATGATTTCAACATTCAATACTTTTAGGATTCAAAATTTCTTTGTATTCATCATATATCTTGTCCCATTTTTAACAAATAAATGTAAGAGGTTCAATTAAAACCTACACCAAATATTTTGACAATGAAGAGACTTAAAATTTATAAATTGGAAATGAAGTTAAAAACCAGTGGCTGTGAGAGAAAATACTGAATGAACACTTCTCTAATGGTTTTCTAACATGTTTCTAGTCTAAAAAAAACTTTACCTTTTTCTTTATCTTTTGCCTTATCTTTACATCTACAGGTGTATACATGCATTAACCTGGTAAAAGACTAAAGATTAGGGAAGGAACAGCCAATACTATAACCGTATCCAAGGTGGAAGTAGAATTTTGAGGTGTACCCTGTTTGGACTAACTTCTTTTGGGAATTTCAGATGTTTTAGAAGGAAATAAACTTTGGAAATATAAATAGTTGTGTGTGCTTAATTAAACCTTGAAAGTAGGGAAATCAAATACTTTCTGACTTTTTGAGATGGTGTTGGAACCCTCATTAAAGCTATTCCAAATTATTCAGAAGTAGAAGTGATTTTCTAACCCAAGTTTAACCCAATAAACAGCAACTTCATTGCTTATATCTAGATGTACCAACTGTTTTTATCTCCTCTTAAATTTATAGCAGCTCAAGACCTCCCACTTGTTGATCCGTGACAGCAGGTTCAATTGTCTGGGTCATGAAAAGTTCAGGTTAAACGTTTAGCAGGTCACTAAGCTTTGAAATCTGAAAAAGAAAACATAATATATGAAAATCTGTCAGTTAAATTAAATACATGAAAATCCACATTCATGTGTTTTGTTTTGTTATGCAATAAGCTTGATGTGAAACAGGCCACAGAAATGTTCCAAGTAATGTGTTTCTTGACTCCTTGTAGGCTCTAGAGGAGTGTGTCATGTCCATGCAGAGGGGGGAGATCACATTACTGCTGGCAGATTCCCAATATGCCTATGGACTTCTAGGAAGGTAAGGACTTTTCAGTTGCTTTTGCTTATTGCAAATTAGAAAACATGCTCAGAACAGGGTCAACAGGATTTAGGCACTTATCTGTTCTTTGACAATAATGACATCGAAATATCTTTAGTCCTTGAACCTGTTGCTGTGGGGGCAGTCTGTGGATCCAGGGTTAGCGGGGTTAATGGAGCATAAACAGGAGCAGATGGCTTCCTCTGAACACCATTCAGAAACAACCTATCCATGGTGTGTCTGTGACCTCCTAACCTATGGGGTAACCCTACTCATATTACAGCCCATGGCTTGGGTTTATAACCTTTGTACCAGTGAAGAGCCAGTATAAACAGAAAGGCCACTTAGTAGTTGCTGCCTAAAACCTGTTCTTTACAGTTCAACTGTTTGCTCAAGATAACCTGAATGAGGGGAGGAGAGGGTGGGAGGGGTGAGTAACGCAGTTTACAACTAACAAAATGCAAAGCAGTGATTATATCATATTTTGTGTCGTACTGCATAAACACTTCATAAAGCCGTCTAATGATCAAATCTGAATTATTTATTTAGTTATTGGTGCTTACATAAGGAAAACTGACAGTAATATATTGTTAGACTGTGATGCAGTTTTGCAAAGCATTGTTATTAAAGGTGATATAATCAACTGTCATTACAGCCAATTGTGCATTATTGATTAAAACCCACAATGTTGATCCATATATGCTTTTGAGAGAAACAAATTGTGATGATAATAGCTTGAGAAACCCATAAAATAGAATATTTTCCAGCATTTTTCCAGACAGAACACTCACCATCAGAAAAGCTGCATTAACTCCCATTTGTTTACTCAACACTGTCCTATGCCAGTAAAAGCATGAAATGGTGCAGAAATTATTGCTAGATTTATGACCCACATCTAGTTTTATAGCTAAGAGGAAAATATAGACCATTTCTGACAACAACATCAACAAAAAAAAAAAATAAATAAATAAAAAAAATAAAAAATAAAAATCCAACATTCAAACATTATTGTGGTGAGAGCCAGTTTTTTTTTTTCTTTCTATGAAAGACTTTTTTCACCTGTTCTGAGTGCTGCACATTAGGCCCTGTTTGTATTGCTGGCACTCTGCGAGAAACACAGCCTGTGAGAAGTCGAGAATCTCTTTCCATGTCATGTGTGGAGCAGGAGGCAGCAGGAGGCTAGTTAATGATTGTTTTGATGCCACTGATTAGGTTTGTGTGCTGTGCGGAGTCAAACCTTATTTGAACCACAAGGTAGAAAATCAGAGCTTTGTGTCTGCTTTTCCAATATGGTTCATTTAGCTGATGTTGTGCGTTACCTTAAACTGTATTTTCTCGGGTAATGGAAATAAAGTTCTAGTTAAAATGTCAGCTTCTGAGATGTGAAATTACCCAAATCCTAGATTTGAATCTCTTTCAGTTTTTTTTTTTTTTTTTTTTTTTTTTTTGTATTTCTGTTGATTAATCTCTCAAGCTGTTGGACAAACAGGTAAAAAATGTTGCTCGTAGTTCTTGTAGACAAGCTAAACAGTCCATTAATTATTTGATTATATGTGATTATATGAGATGCAACAGATGTCATGTTTGAGTGCGGATTGAATGACCTCGTGCCTGTACTGTGATGTGACAGACAGGGAGACAATGGGGAAAATCTCATTAGCCCCTTTCTGTTCTCTGGCATATGCACTGATTGAACTCTGTCAATCCTCCGCTGCAAACAGTGCTGTTTAGAGCACTTCAGGGAGTACAAAGCTGGTCAGACAGTATGATTCATCACTGCAGCTTGCAGCGGTCTGTAGCTCAGAGTGTCTGTGATAGGCTGGCAGCACTGTCAAGGATACACACTCCCCTAGAGAAGGTGGGAGCATTAACTTGATTGTTACAACAACTAGGGTCATGAGATCGAAGTGTAGAATGCATTAATATTTTTTCTGGATAGATAGTTGAACCTTCAGTGAGTTTATCATGTCACCCCATTTGAGAAACTTAGAAGAATGTTGAAAAGTATTTATATCACTTGAATGTTTGAACCTTGTCATGTTACGATCACAGCCATCAATGGATTTTATCATTATTTTATGTGACAGAGCAAGACAAGGTAGTACATATTTATGAAGTAGAATAAAAGTTTGTTTTTTAATATTTTTATGTAACAGCAATCAGTGTAACATGCATTTGTACTGAGCCCCAAGTCAATGTTTTGTGGATACAGCTTTTCTCACCAACCTTTGGGAGTATGTCTCTAACAGCTTTGCACATCTAGAAAAATTAGTTTTTCTCCATTCTGCTCTGCAAAATAGCTCAATTAGACTGGATTGAAGCATTTATGGATGCCAGCTTTCAAGTCTTGACAGGTTTTCTATTGGATTTAGGTTTAAACTTTGATGGGGCTATTCTAATATATGAATATGTTTCAACTGAAACCATTCCATTTTTGCTCTGGATGCATGTGTAGTGTTTGTCCGCTGGGAGATGGACATCGCAAATGCAATGTGGTCATAAAGATTTGGTGAAAAGTAATCAGAACAAATGGTTAAACATTTAGTGGGGAACATGCAATTTTAACATGCTTTATCCAGAGCATTTAGAGGGCGGAATGGAGTTTATTTCATTTTCAAAACCTAAATGAAGTTTGGAGAAATGTGAAAGATAAGTAAATGTCTTGGCCGACCTCATGAGCTGCTCAATAAAACAGTGATCGACGTTATAACTACCACATGTTCGTCTGTATGAAGGTAACAGCAAGTAAATCTCCCATTTTTTGTCATCATTACACTGTATGCTTAATGTTTAAATAAAAAAAAAAAAAAAAATGCATAAAGACAGGTCCAAAACAATACATTTGAGCTGTGGCTACAAATCTGTTTTCACTGGGTACGGTTTCTTTGTAAAGCAGTAATTTTTCAGGCATGTGGTACAAATATTTATACACAGCCTGACATATGTGATCAAAACATAGTTCAGATTTTCACAAGCTAGTTTATGTATGATGTTAATATCCACCTGCTTTTTGCAAGTGCCATATGTGTCGGACACAACTATGCCGAGATGGACACATAGATACAATGACAAAAAACATTGCTGGTCAAATATTTGTAAGATATAAATAAATAAATACAGTTTGGGCTCCCTGGGTCTAAAGCCTAGAAAAGGAGGCACAGATTATAGTTGTCTTCTGCATGTTCCACATATTGTGCGCACAAAATATGTCTGTGTGGGACAGATTAGAAACACTCTGATTAAACTTTGATGTTGTGCCATGTTATTTAACAAACAGAAATGAATATTAACAGAGAGCAGAAAACCCATCACGTGGCCAAAGGGTTATTCAAGATAAAACAAATAAAAATAATTTCCGCCCTCAAAGTTCCTTTACAGGCTTGTATGACACACATTCATTTTTTGCACAAGCAATTTAGCGCTCCTTATTTGAAAATGAGCATATAGATTTACCTTGAACTATTAATTGCAAAACACCTTCGTGGGGAGGTGCTCTGTGGACTTTCTGGAAAACATTGACAGGTGTGAAAATCTTCCCATCATGTTGCAAATTCTGTGGCACACCCAGAAGGGAGGGCAACTGACAAGAATTACTTCTATATGACAGAGAAACACAGGTTCCTTGCAGCTCGTGGGCAGCACACTTCCACAGAAAAGTGACGTTTGATAACTAGTTTTTTTTACAGGTATTGTGCAAACAAGCATGTGCTTTAGGGCTTCAGCATCTTTAACAAAGTTACGACGTGGCAGGAAATTATAGTCAGTCTAAAAGAGATGTGTGAAGGTTCCTAAGGGGTTATATGGGATCTAGGATTCTCAGAAAATAATGATATATTAAAATCAAGGGAGAGTGAGGGCCCTTTGTTTAGCAACTTTTCTTGACGTTGAAGATGTCAATCACTCATGACATATTTGGTCTATGTGTCTTTCTTCTGCTGTTCTTCACAGCAGAAATATACTGCTTTGACAAAACCTGTTTATAGAGAGAGTGAGACAATGTCGTTGTGACTTTGAGCCTGAAGCGGAGAAAGGCACAGAACCAAAATGGGTAGATTTCCAACTATTCATGCAGACCCTTCTCCTATGCAAAGTCTATAGTTAGGGTCAACATTAGAACTCATGTTTTTGCACAACATAGAAATGACAGATGCTGGAAGCTTAAATGGGTTAAATAGAGCAACTTTACCTTACCCCAGTTGCCCTTCCTACTTTCTTCTTTTTCCTTTAACATAACAAAAATTACATGTTGTTTATTTGAATGGTAAATGACAAACACCAAGCCAGTTATAGTAAGACAAATTGCCAGAAACAGAGGGCATCCTGAAATCAAAACTAGAAATGCATTAAGGAAGCCTCTGGAGATTGGAATCTGATTTTTAGCTTGATTGGCCTTGAACATTGACCAGCTGGTCAGAAACTAAAAAAAAAAATCTCATCTAGCATCTTTTGGTGGCACAAAAGTAAAATAGCTCACTTTGAATTTTTCTGTATCTGACCACCTGGTCACAGGTCAGGGCTGATCAAGTAAAAAACAGAACGAAAAACATCAGCTTCCAGCCTCCAGGTGATTTCTTGGTGCATCTCTACTTCTGATTGGCAGATCTGCTTGGTTTTTGCTGATGTGTCTCATCATAAAATGCTATGTGTTTGTAACTCACCATTAAAATAAGCAAAATTATGATTTTGTTATATTACAAGAAAAAGTCGAAAAGTGCACTCTGATTCATTTCAGGCCAGATGTGATAAATGTTCACTCTTCCTCCTCCTTCCAAACTAATCTCTCCTCTTATCATCCTGTGTAACATGACACAGCCAAGCACTAGCACTTCTGCTTTTTATTACAATAGGCACTTGCCAGCACACAGGTAGAATGACTCATTTGCCAGACAGTTGGACTGGCCTCTGTCAATTTCATTAGTTTTTTGCGCACAATGTCTCCTCCCCTGTGTCCATGTGCGTAAGCATGCTGTCCTCTCCAAGAAGGTGGATATCCTCTGATCGCTCTGTGACTCACTCTGCAGAGCCACCTGGGTAAAATGAATAATGTGACCTTTGAGACGCTTCACTGTGAAAACCACAATAGGAAAACTGAACCACTTGTCTCTTTTGATACTTCCTCTCTACAAGAAAAAAAAAACTCTGGCAAACACTCTGATGTTTGGTGAAGCTTAAACGTGCTTAAAGAGCACATGCTTTTGTTTCTTTTCTTTTTAATGTGAAGGGTACAATATGTCACAGAAGTATCAGCTGAACTCTTGACTGTGAAGTCATGTGATCTAAACAAGTTTGACTGTTGCCTCTTTGGCTCTGTGTTTCTCTTTCCCGGCACGGACACAGCAGACTGACAAAAAAACCACACCCAGACGTCATACTCCAGGAGCAGGCCAATAAGCACTAACAGCTGCAGCACTGCAGATAACATCAGGCTCAGCTCCCAATGAGCATGCTCTCTTCAGTTTGCACTGCTACATTGCCGTACACTTTCAACAGGTTAAAGTTAGACTAAGATCAACGAGTAATTAAATTCTGGACGGTGCATATGCTTTGATTAACTTCTAAAATCTAGATGGTAGCTTGTTTTGGCCCCATGGCTATATTTTTTATTTCTTTTTTTTACCGCTTGGGTCACTGTTTGAACTGCTCATGCCTGTCATCTAATCTCCCTGGATGTTTACCTTTCCCCCCTGCCAGCAGGAGGCTTATCTCTCACATCAACAGCATTGGCTGTAATATAGCACTGCTCATAGTTAAAGCTACTTCTGCTTTCTGTGGTCCGAGGATATTTAGTGGGAAAGTAAATGTCTTCAAGCGAAATATGCTTTTATTGAGCTTCTGCAGGATAGTATCATTTTAAAGAAGAGAGGAGTTGAGTTGAAACTGCATAATAACAGAGGATAGTGCTTTGTTAGTATCTTGTTGTAATTTGACTTATTTGTACAAATATTTCTTTCACGTTCACATTAACTCCCTTTTTTTAAAGAATAGTTTATGTAATGCCTATGAGTAGCAGTGTCATCACTTCCTTCATTGTTTTAATTCCTGTGAACAAACCATTTTTTATTAAAAGGTCTGATATTACAATTTTTACAACTTATTGTTTTCAGTTGTGCCCAAGCATATTGCCCACGATTCATTTCCATGCTGAGAAGCAAGAAATGTAAAAAAGAGAAAAAAAAAATGTGAACGGAAACACGAACACAAGGTAGCTTTGAATGCGGCAGAAAAGTCACAGCGTTATGTCTGGAATGTTGAATTTGAAAATTAAGTGTAAAACAATGACTACTCCCAGACAAAAGTGGGTTTAGTAAGGTCTCCAGCATGACTATTAGTTAAATCTGGAGAAATGTTCTACACCGGAATTTAAGTTTTCTCTGGTGGATTCAGTCTGTCTGTAATTCACCTAAGTAGCTATGTTTACATGCGCAAAACACCTTGATCGGACTGAAATGCATTCGGATTAAATAATCAGAATGTATCGTTTATATGGGCACAAAAATAATAAAGCCGATCCTCACATGCACCAGGCTTTATTCAAAATAGAAGCACTGACATACACAAAGCTGTAAAATTTAATTTAAAAAAACAGAAGAAGAAGTTGTACTTCCTTTTGCGCTGAACTTAAAAACAAACAAATGCAGTAGTGTGTTCGCTCTGTCGTCTTAGTGCCCAGAATGAACTCGCACCATGTTCCAATATTGGTTGAGATGTCACTGCAATCCCTAATGAAGCAACAGACTGAGCAACACATACTGTTGGCCATCAAGACGTTTCAATAGTTTTTTTTTTTTTTAGCTCTTTTAATGTTTCTAATCAAAAGGTTGTATCGTTTTGCTTCTTCAACATAGCGTCTAGCCACTGAGGGTGGAAATACGTTACACTGACATAGCCCACACGTGCAGTGAGGTCTGTTTGTCAGAATCAGAAGGACATGATCAGAACAAATGTTTACATGTTTGAATTAGCAATCGGCAAATACCACGCCTCTAATTTGGACTACAATTTCATTCCAATCGAGCTGAATCCAGTCAGAATATGCTGACTGGGGCGTTTACGTTACACTTTTATTCCCCCGTTTATTTCAATTGCTAATGTACATGTAAATGTACCAAGTGATGAATGAATCGTAGTGACATAAACTCAACTTTAAAATGTTAAAATTCTGTTTACATTTTGGTTGGAAATTGTATGTTGTGGTCCTATTCTGATCAACAATTTTACTCTGATGCCTGTGTCTATCCATTTTTCTGAACAACTGTGACACCAAGAAAAGGTTATACTGGGGAACCAAGCAATTATTGTGCAAATCTCCACATAATTAGTTCATGTTTTACTCATGGGGATTTAACTAGACTACCATGCTGCAGCAGTCAAAATGTTGTTTTGAGGATCCACCATTTGTTATGCCACTGAAACTCAACAACACCCTCTCTAGCTAGTTTTCTCACAACAACATATTGTTTGACCTTAAAAAGTCCATGTAAGGTGATGCCACGCATGTGGTAAATGGAAGGGAAGTAAAAATACTTAGATGGTGGGCGACAGTGAAATGTTGTCTCCTTTACTTGGTTCATTTTGGTCAGCCACAGAAAAAAAGGTTGCTGCTACTGCTTGTTATTGGTTAAATGAAGCCTTTTCTTACGTCATAAATGGTCATAATTGATAACCACCTGATTACACTCATAAATGACACCTGCAGACCTTGGTGGTCTGGCTATTGATTTAGCTGTGGCATAAACTGTGCTGTGTCCAAAGCCAAGATTTGACTTGCCTGTAGTCACTACATTGTTTTTTGTGCTTCCAGTAAGCAACCAGACAACTGTTTTATATTATATATTGTTAACATGTCTATATAGTGATTTTATAAGCTGAAAAACACATTTGTAGAGAAATAATCTGCCAACACAACAGCTGTACTTTTTTACACTGAAACATACCAGCCACAGTATAAAAAACACACAAATAGCAGAACTGTGTGTGAAACAGTAACCAATCCCACAGTTTATAGCAAACTACTGGATTGGTCCTCTTTTTATAGAGTATAAACAAGTGTTAACTTAGTTGTTACAAAGGCAAAAAGCATTTTTATTCATTCAGAAATTCAACATTGGCAGGTTTAAATCTCAATTATTTGCCTTTGAGCAGGAATGTCTATTTCTAATAGAGCTAATATAACATTTGATCAACTTTTTAAATAATATAAAGCAGCCTTAAACTTTTTTGGATAATAATTTGAATATTGAAATATAACTGTTAAAAAGTTTTAAAAGATGGAAAAATAATTACAAAAGGTTGGAAGTGAAATTGTCAGCTAAAGACTTAAGACTTGATTTGGTCTTCTCCCTCAAAGACTCAGATTTAGACTCAGAAAAAAAATAACTTGTGAACATCTCTGGTCTCAACTTGTTTGACAGAAATAGTTATTAACTGTCAAACTGCTATAGATGCAAAGCTCAAGGATCAACGAGGAGTTAGAAAGCTGTTGATATCAAACCATTATAATTAGAACGCTTTGTTTGAAAAAATAATAAGTTGGAACAAAATCCCTCAGTAATTTTACTGTGAAGATAGTAAACCTTGATTAATTGAATCTGTTTGGTTCCAATATACAGATATTAACACCAATATTTCTGTTGCAATGTATAGTATTAACAATGGGTTATTATGGCTCAAGCCCACTTCCTTCTCTTCATGTTGTTTGATATCTAGAGTTGCTCCCTCTTTTTTCCCGCAGGGAGAGATATTTCACATCTGAATAGATTTAATTAGTTTCATTTGCTCTGCACCCTTGATACTTGACGTTGTTTTTCTATGACCGATAGATGCCAATATTTATAAAAATCAAGACTGAAATTCCATCCATAAATTGTCTAAACCTGTCTAAACCTGCTTATCCTTGCAGGGTCGCAGGGCCGCTGGTACCTATGTCCACCATTCATTGTGCATTAGGCTTGGTACACCCTGGACAGGTCGCCAGTGCATCGCAGGGTGAAATGAAATTCCATTTTAGTTATATGTTTTTAAATATACAAATGTTTTTCTTTTCCTTCTTTCTTTATATATATATATATATATATATATATATATATATATATATATATATATATATATATATATATATATATATATATATATTTTTTTTTTTTTTTTTTTTTTTTTTTTTTTTTTTACCAGGGATCTACATTTTGCAAATTTGTTTATGAAACATTTGGTAGACATAAGCAAGCTGGCCATCTGATTTCTTGTCCTACTTTTAACCTACATGGGAATGGCCCAGAGCTTTATAAGAATTTACTATCGTTTAAGAAAGTCCCAGTATTTTTTGTTTAATATTTGAGTCAAACTGCACTGTACCTTAGTAGGAATTGTCGTAAGACGATTTTGAAAAATGGTTTTGATAATACATCTGCAAAGACAATCTTTCACATACTGTTTCACAACAAAGTTTGCTCATCTAGGCTACCTACACAGAACCAGGGAGTGACTGGTGGTTCTAATTGAAGCTCTGTTCTGTGACCAAAGTAACCTCAGACCTTGCATAACTCACACCAAGACAGTTTGCTGTTTACCATTCCAAAACATGATGAAAAAGGAAGTATTTAAGGGTGATGAAAAACATTTATTCAAAAATTAAAAGGAATTTACAGTCAATAAATTATTCATCTTCTTTGTTTAAATTTTAACAAAAATGTTGCCAAAACATTGTATTTATCTGTTGACTGTTGTCATATATTTCTCTTTTTGTAAACCTTGCCACATAAGTACAAGAGATATTGGCTAACTCTAACAGTGATTGGTTAACATGATGAAACAAATATGATTTAAGCATGTTGTTTTGTTGCTTGTCATGCTTACTCAATCTATGTCATTGTTATGCAGTTGCTGTGATTATGGAGAATTTCAATTTAAAAATTTCTGTCTGAAAAGTGTTATGATTAAGGGGTTTTCTAAGAGTTATGTTTACAGCTTTATCTGCTATCCAACCCTCATCTCTCATGATGAACTCACAAGCTTTTGTTGAAATTCAATATGTTTCCTGAAATGTGGACAACATGCATCACACTTCTACTGCACCTCAAGCTGTGCTCTGTTAAATAAGCACGTTACGAATGTCTGTTTTCCAGAGCATAGCATAAGAAAGTGACGCATGGGAAGAAAACAAGGTCAGACTGACCAGCATGTTTCCTACCCATGCCAGCTGTCATTTGTAATTTATGTGTGGCTGTGGTCTCCAGCACTTGATAATGTGAAAATTATCTGCCACCCTGAACAATGCTGAAACTTTCTTCTGTTTTTATCAAAAAGGGTTCCTATTTATATCTCTTCCCTTGGCTAGCATTTTCTTGACCATGATAGGCACTTTTATTAAGATGCTTGCATACACCCTTAAATGAAAGCAGCCCTGGAACATTTCTAGCTTTTCTACATCTAAATTCTGGATGGAAAGTAATTTCTCAAAATTAAATGTTGATGATTCAGAGGTATTTCATTGTAGTTCACATTTGTTTTGGTCTTCTTGATCTTTAGTATAACAGTATACAAGCTTTACTTTTTGTCTTTTTGTTTTTTAATTGAAGGCTAAGAAGATTTCAAAAATCTGGTACTTCTAAGGTACAATATAGTCATGCATGTGTTCATCAGCTCTCGACTTAAACATGGTAATATAGTTTCTTTATGAATTATGTATTAAGCCTCCTGCACTAAAACACTTAGCTAGGATTAAAACACAGGAGAATAATATTGTAATTATCATTTCCTGCTGTGATATTTTTGTTGTACAATATTTCACTTTTACTACTCACTTTAAAAGCCTAAAAATGGCTTTGCTGCTGAATACTTCTCAAACCTGTTGAACTTGTTTTACCTTTCCAACCACTAAGGTTTGCAGACAGTGGTTTGCTAACTGGTCCCAGGCTGACTGGCTCTCCTCCACCAGGGTTTCTGTGCCCACTGAGCCCAGTTTAGATTTACCTTTAGCTTCCCGCTTAACACCACCTTGTAGAAAAAAGTTGTTTCACAGTGACAGATAAACTTCTTACTCAACTTATTGCGTTTTGCAAAAATGCATTTGACGTCTCTACTTATCTTTTTTTGTAAAGTAATATGCAGTAATGACCTGCTTGCATTTTGTAGCAAATGATCAGTGTACCAGATTCTATGCAGTGTACCAATGAGTGAGTGATTATATGTTTAATTGGAACACTCGTTACGATGAAAATATAGAAAACAATCACAATAAGGAGTCTGCATAGTATTTTTCAACTGCTTTTGCTCCTTTCTTATGATTATAAGGTCGAATCTGAATGGCTTTGATGAGCCACCATCTCATTCTTCCAGAACGAACAATTATAACTGTCTCTTCTCTCTATAGTGGCCAGCTGCTTAGACTACACAAGGGTGGCTGTTCAGAACAGCTATAAACGCTTCGACCCTCAGATGTGGTTAGGCGGTATGCCCAACACAGGACTGTATCAAGTTTACAGTGTTTGTAACTTTGCTTAGCTTGACTAAATAAAACAACGTCTTTGTATTCATAGCTGCTTTCATTTTTTATTGTCATTATTGTCATTATTGTCATTATTTTATTGTCATTGCTCAAACACAGACTTTTTTGGGGGGGATTTTTGACCCATGGGCCCACATGTTCCTATTTCTTATTCATTGGCTCCTAAACTTTAGGGGCCAATGGGAAAGTGTGATTATTTCACACTTTCGCAAGTATTTTCCCACACCTCTAACTGAAAGCAAAACTCTACTCTGCTGTAACAGAAGCTGCAGCAGACTGTCTTGTAATAACTGATTAAGTTGCTGGGCAACTAATGAACCCCTTTTATTCATTTTGCTCATCTGTAACTACAGCAGAATGAAAGCAGATGGCAAACTGGAGGGACAAGCTGTTTCTGACAGTGACGCCCTGTTCATACACACACACACACACACAAACCCACAGAATCTGATGCAGGCCTGTGTCGTCAGGTTAACACGTTGAATGCAGCATGCTCTCACTGGCTGAGACAGCAGTGGGTCTAAACAAATAACCTTATGTGTCGGTAGTGTGCAGAATGGTGTGTTGCTCCTGCTGCGAAGGGATGTGAGGTGATGAGTGTAGCCTAAGAGGCCAGAGGAAGGAGGTCTGTGCAGAGTGAGAAGTGACACGTCTTTATGTTTGTGTGTATCTGTGAGTGTGAGTGGAACATGACTCATTGCACTGAGACGTCAGCGCTTCGTCATCTGACGTCTGCAGCAACGCACCGCATGCAAACTCATGCTCACACATATGCACTGATGCCCTAAATATTCTCCTCAGAGTTAATGACTGGCAGATTCCTGCTGACGTCCTCGCTGCAAGCTCAAAATCAGGCATGAAATGTTTAAGCTTTGAAGATTACCACAGGATCATTAGCAGAACTCTTTGTAAATGAAACTGTCTCAGTGGTTGGATGGTTAT
Source organism: Anableps anableps (assembly GCA_014839685.1). Classification (NCBI taxonomy): domain Eukaryota; kingdom Metazoa; phylum Chordata; class Actinopteri; order Cyprinodontiformes; family Anablepidae; genus Anableps; species Anableps anableps. The sequence continues at coordinate 27,521,762 of CM026073.1, forward strand.
GAGGAGATTAGTAGAGCTGAACCAAAATACAAAATATGAGATTTTATTTGAACCAACATTTTTTGGAGTGTTTAAACTGAGCAAAGCAACCTGCTAAGTGCATTTGTTTTCCAAGCTTTCTGAGACTGAACGTTGCCTTTTCCAATAAATTAAGTTAAAGATAAGCCAAGCCCTTTTTCTGGAGAAAAGGAGTTGCTTCACTCATGTTTATTACTCACGGTGCATATCTCTGCACTGGAAGAGAGATTAAGGAGCCTGCAGATGCAAGCTTCTGTGTGACAACCTGTCTAATAAGTCAGGAGTTTGTTGCTAATGATTCCCAGGCAGGGTTGGCTGCTAAAAGGTAGCTGGATCATTTTGGGGTTAGACTAGAAACACTTAGAAAGCCAATCTTCTTCAAATGTGACAGAAGGCTGACAATTATTCATTAAACCAGGGGTGCCCAAGTTAAGTCTTGAAAAGCTATCCTGCAACTTTTAAATTTCTGCCCCCATTCCAACATATCTGAATCAAATGGCTGAATCTCCTCATCAGCAGTTGCTGAGCTTTGCAGAAGCATGGTAACGAACCATGATTCACATGTGTTGGAGAAGGGTGCATCTAAAAGTTGTAGGAGAGTAGCTCCTTAGGACTGGACTTCAGCACCTCTGCTGCAACTGATGTTATTGACAACATTTAGGTGCAAGCAGCCAAGTGATAAAATTAGGACACCCTTTTTGTGGTTTTCTAACATTTTTAGACATGGATATTTGATCAAAAAAAAAAAAAAAAAAAAGGCTAAATAATGCTAAAAACAATGCTAAACAATTAAAGTAATGTAAATGAGCAATAAAAATGTAAGAAGGAAATAAGATTTTCTAGGCCTTCCCCACATTTATTCCCACTTATAATGGCCAAAATCAAACATTGGAGTATCACAGCAGGGACACATGGCAAAACCCTCATTACTCAGCATTTTGAAGGAGGTTTAGTTTGGTGTGCTCCTGACTAATAATGTGAGAGTGAACACCGTGGTTAGATCGAAATGGCTGTCTGAGGCCTCCAGAAAGAAGATTATAGCATCTTATGAGTCTGGTAAGGGGTTTAGCATGTCTCACTATATTGAACATAGTATCTGAGTAAAGGACATTTCAAATGACTGCTAGTATGTCCACATCTTGCCATACAAGTAGCTTCACCCTGAAACCAGACAAGATGCTGAAAGTTTTCTCCAAAACCCCCAAAATCTCATCACAGCGTTTTACAGCAGGCTTTACTACTAATACATGACTCTATGACCAGAAAGAGATTGCGCAAGAAGAACAAGTGAGGAGCATAGAGTTGGAAGTGTCATTGTTCGGGGATACTTTGTTGAATATGCCACTCTAAGTTTTGAATGTCCATTGCAAAAAGATATACTTTAGGAATATGCAAAAGTTTTTAAATGAGCAAATATCAGATGTTTCAGAGCAAGGAAATCCAGCACAGAATTATCGACATGTGTTTGACCAGTGGTGTGGCCCATCCATATGGTTGGAGCAGCAGCATTAATTAAAGGTAGAAGAATAGAATAGAAATATCTTTTACTGTCCCACGATGGGGAAATTTCTGTGCAACAGCAGCAAAGTGGCAGTGACAGGCAATAACAGAAAACAGACTCACACAAAGAATATAATATAGTATATATAAGAGAATAAAGAATAAAAAATACTGTACAGTAAGGCAAAAATTCAACTTGAAAACTGATTAGTTGTAAAAAAAATATTCCAGTCCAGAGGAATGTGCAACTTAGTTGGTTAATTAAAAATGTACAACATCTGCATATCTCAGAGCATTAAAAATACAAACTATTTACAGTTAGTGGCAACAGAAAAACGGTAGAGTTGTACAGATAATAGCATGGATATAAACACTTATTGATTTTGTTGGGAGCAATAATGGTCTTAACAGCTACTGGGAGGAAGGATCTCCTATGATGCTCCTTAGTTCACCGAGGATGCAGCAGTGTGTCACTGAAGGAATGACATGACATGATGAGTGTTACATGATTGAAACAGTACTGGATTAAACAAGAATGATTTCAAACATTATTATTACATTATTATTATTATTATTATTATTATTATTATTATTATTATTATTACTATTGTTACTACAGAATCCAAACATTTTAAACCTAAAACTAGAAAATATTGGCAGTGATATGAAACAGCCCAAAAGGTGAGAGTGCAAACAGCTGACTGTCATCAGATGCTGTCAGTGTCACCATGGAAGCATTTTTCTAATTCAAAAGGATTTTCTGCTTTTACTTTTATTTCTATCTCATTGTAAAACTTGTTGAGAAGAGGGGGAAGCATGTTAAGAAAAAACAGTTCAGGTTGAGGATGTAAAGTTGCACGTCCACTAAAATGCAGTAACTGTAAGTTGTAACTGCTAAATTAAATGGCTTTTATACAAAGCATTGCATCACTTAATTTACTCTTTAGTTTCTTAACTGACCTGAGGAACATGATTATTTTCTCAGGACCAGGATGTAGAGATTAAAGAAGGAACAAATATAATACAAGAATTAAAAGATCTTAAAATGTCTAGTATTCCTTTATTGATATGAAGTTTAAAATACTACCAGGACCAAATATTGCTATTTAGGGGAGGACAGAGTTGACAGAGTTGCAGGACCATTGTCCAGAAAGAGTTCTGCAATGCTAGGTATGTGTGAGAATGTAATAGTAACACAGAAAGAGGTGAAACACTTATGAATAATGAACTATATGGTATATACCCTGTTCTGTAGAATAAAAAATACTGAACCTTTTCCCAACATAGCTACATGATTTAGAAGAGTGTGATGTATAAAGCTGCAGGTTTACTTGGGGTATGACATTTTACATATTACTGTATCTGGATCTGTATGGTTGGAAAAACCATGATAAGAGCCACAACTTAGCCACAACATTCTTGTTTCCACTAAATCCAACAAGAAATTACTGTACATACAAATACAAATACAAATAGTATACGTCTATTATATCATCAAACACAAATTCTTAAATTGAAAGACTTTGCCTGTTGTATCAAATATTGCTATTTGATAAAAATGTGATTAATGGTGATTAGTTAACCATAAGGACTTTAATCAATTTCAGTGTTTTTGTATTACTACTAAAATAATACATGGACAACTTTTCTGTTATTTTATTTTTTTATAGATGTTTTTATTTCTTTCATTGGTAAAACATTTTGTGTATAACTTGGTGTCAGAGAATTCAATCAAAATCCTCTAATGTTGTGTGATTGGTTGGTAATTACACTAGATTAGATCTAAGAGAAAAACTTTCTGAATATGGTGAAAGAAGTGCTAAGCTAAAGACTATTTAAAAACAATTGCTTTGCATGTTTTATTTATTTATTTCATTGGTGCTGTTGCTGCACATATGTGAATAAAAATTTCTCCATTTGTTCAGAGCTCTTGTAGAAAATCCTACAATGGACATGCATAAACTAGGCAGTTACATCATAGTTTGTATTATTTTTGTAACTTTTGCCCAGACAGATACACCACTGACCACTGACTTCTTAATAATGTTTTAAAATTCTTAAAAAGACTTTAAAAAAAATCTCACTAAAAATATTTATTTGTACAAGAGGTGAACACATAGCAGAGAGTTCATTTTGCAAAATACCTGTGAGGTCAGAGCCTTTGAGGATGTTAACTCCTAATTTTGCTCTGAGAAGCTGTTAGCATACCTCCTCCATAAAACAAAAATCCTTCATGATCTTTCAAGCTTAGACCATTCTGATGGTTCTCTGTTGCAGGTAAAATGCAAATCATGGGCCGGTTGATATTATTCCATGCCAGCCAGGAAGAAACGGAAAAGAATATATGTCAGTTTAAGGTGTAAAGGTCAGCTGTGGTAGGCAAGCAACATCTTGTGCCTTAAAATATATTCTCATTCAATAAACCATCAGAGACTCTGATAACCAGGGTCTGCATGTTCTGCACCTAATTTGCAAAATGATATGCCAGGCACGATGACATTTTCCCTGTGGGAGTTATCAGATTTCACCCATGTTCATGTGACAGTTCAGGCTTGGAAAGGAAATTAATTTGCGATTACTATCTCTTTATGACATTTAAACGCTAACCAAAACGGCATTCACAAAGAATCAAGGAACTTGCAGTAACAACATGAATGCTCATAACAGCATGGTCAAATATATTTTCAGCAACTTTATGCAAAATTGCTTACGTTAGACTGTTAAATCATGCACATTTGTTTGACAAAACTGTCTTTATTCTGCCATTGACTTTGTGTGTGACTTTAGAAGTAACTAAAAACTCTTGTCTCGTGGCTTTTATCATTGAAGGAGCTGGTTTACTGGTGCTTCACTCAGAATTTGCTGTACCTTAGAGACCTTTAATGCCCAAATAGTGAAATCTAAACGGCTGCACATGCAGTTTATATATTATGGAGACATAGTATCTGTGCAAAGAAAGAGCTAGACTGTTATTGCTTAACTTTAACCTGTCAGAGCATCAACTGTTAATCTAAATCACAGGCAATGGAGCCACACCTGCCCTTCATCATACAATACACACCTCAGAGACGTCAGCTTGTTCATATGTATTAATCAGGAGTTTAAAGTCAATCCTAAAATAACATATCTTGTGTATATAACATGACGGAAAAATTTATTAGATGATGATCTCTGTGTTAGACTGCTTTCTTGTGTTCAAAAAAGCAGGCCCTGTCTTGAGCCTTTTTGAGGAATATTTCAGGAAGTCACTTCCACACATCAGAGCCCAGACCTGAGTGATTTCAGATTATTGCATAAGATAGAAACTGCTCACTTGTGATTCAACAGAATTGTGTTCTTTTTGTTTAAGAGTTTTAAACTCCCATCATTTATTCTGTTTGAAGCATTTGTTCATGTCTTCTGTAACTCTGAAAATATGTTGACCTGTAATAGAAAAATTCCAAAAACAAATGAGCATGGCTTAGTTAGATAAACAAATTCTTCTCTTGAAGAATCATTTTAAAAAGTCCAGTGTGGGACGTGTCAAATAATTTCACTTCTGTGATGAACAAAGATTCTCCTTTTATCTCTTGCTATAGAAACTCATAGGTGTAGGGGTTCATTTTAGGTCAGGGTCTAAAACTCCAGCTTTTGAGTACCATCAACAGGACTTGTTGAACTTGATTACATGCTGAAAATACAATTGAGCTATTTAATTCAGGTGTGTTGTACCAATTGAAGGACACCGACTCTAGAGGACTGGAATTTGGTGCCTTTGTTTTCGCTCTTTTCTCTTAAAGCTCTTAAAAATTGTGAAAGCCTATTGATCAGCAGTCAAACTAAAACACTAAAATAGCTAGAAGCAACCTCCTGGTGTCACATGTTATATACTGGACTTATAAATCCTGATGCATTCAGTTAACTTTAAAATGGTTGTAGAAATGACTTTGCATTGTCTGATGAAACAGCTCCCTGAAGGATATTGTATTAAACTTCATGTGTCTGACAACTACTACTTTGTACCCTAAAAAGGAGCGTATAAAGCGATTTAACGTACAAAGGCACAACATGCAACTTCAGTAAACACAGCCTTTTTTGTACTATGTAGCTGTTGTAATGTAAATCTGTTGTGTGTTTCAATTAAGTTGTTTTGCAACAATGAGAAGAAAGAATAATTCACCTTAGTGAGGATTCTTGATTTCATTTTGCAGATATTTGTGCAATGCACAAAAAACTCAAATGCAGCAAAGCTAAAGAAAATCTCAAACAGCTTAAAATGCTTTATTCAGTGGAAGAGTCATGTTTAATAAATGTTGCATTAACTGTTCTTTTCCTGTCAAGATGAGTGCAAACGTTTGGCTTTGGAAAAGATGCTGTAATGAACTGCTGTGAGTCAGTATTTATTGAGCCTCTTGCAGATCTTCCACTCCAGCCACGATTGTGTTCTTTTCAAGCCACATTCATATATGAAGTGCCTTCTTTAAATTTTGTAGATGTGTTGCAAAAAGGGGCTGATTTAGAGGAAAGAAATCCAGACAACTTCACAGTAATGTCTCCAGAGGTCAAATAAGTGAAAGTCGCCTTGAGGCTTCCGGGGTATTTAGCACGAGGGAATGTGTGCTGATAAGAGTTCCATGTTACTCTTCATCTGTATGCTGGTTTTCATTCACTCAGAAGTGCTGTGACTGTGTCCAAATGTCGTTTGTTTCAAAATATGTCTCATCCAGCATTTTAATGTACTGTAAAAATACAACAATTTCCACTGCATCTCTTTATTTGATATGACCTCGATACATTTCTAAAATTCATCATAATAATTAATTGGAGTTGGAAACCTCCATTAAGAAATACATGTGTACACAGTGACTGCAAAGAAAATGTGTCTTATTATGTGTTCGAGCCTTTTACATGTGAAACAAGAATCATGGTTTGTGTGTTTTCTTGTTCCCTTGACTGTGTATTAAGAATTTGTTTATATTACTTTCCAATCTAAAAAATACAAAACAAAAAAGATAATCAAGTGCTTAAGTTTATAATTTATGAAAGAATATTAGGGCCACTGGAAAAAAAATTAAAGAAATCTGACTTTAAACTCAGAATTCTGGCATTTTTCTCAGACTTTAAAGTCAGAATTCTAATTCTGTGTCAGTCTATATCAAAATCCAAATAAATAACCAAACATTCTCAGGTGTTTGTCAATTATGATTCTGGTATATAAAAATAATCACATAGTGGTTTCTTCCTTGTTATAGTATTTAGGTAGATTTGAGTTTTAGGACTAGAATTGTCTGATGGTGCATCAACAATTTTACCAATTCTGATTCTGAGAAAAAAGTCAGACTTCTGGGTTTAAGGTCAGAATTCTTACATTAAAGTCTGTATTCTTAGAAAAAAGTTAGACATTTTTTTCCTAATAACTAGACCTGTGATGCAAAAATTATATAATTATTTTTGTACTTCAACAATGTGAATGAAAATGAGTGTTCATTCAAAAAATATAAAGAAAATATACTAAAAGAACAGGATATGGCTCACACATTCTGTACTTAATATAGGTGGGCGCTAAATGAGATAAAAAATAAGAGAAAACCAATGTGGTTAATAAAAGTCACTTTATGTTGTACCTAACATTTTGCATTTTCAAAATATTTTGATTTGTCAGTGAAAATACAGCTCTAAAAAGCATAAAAATATGTCAACTGCCTATCCTGGCAAATTTGTACTATTTTTAAATTAGGACAAAAATATTCCAAAATATTCCAAGGGTTGCAAATGGCCCCAGGTTGCACTTTGGACATCCATAATGCAGAGGATAAAAGTGAGTTTAAATTTTATTCTAATGTTCATTTGGAAATTTTATTCATAACAACAATTATTAAAAATACAACAAAAATGACATATACATTTGAAACTAAGGATTTTTAAAAAAAATTTTGATGGTCTTGATAATGGCCACTAGTTTTTATGGTGTATCACAGATTTTCCCATCAGAGCATTATCTCACCCAGACAACACTCAATGCATCTTGCTATCCGGGAGCTGACATCATGTTGAAGAGCAATGGTTCACAGACCGATGCAGCTGAATCACTGATGCAGAAGGAGCCCATGTGGCGGGATTTCCTCCCTCTAAAGTGAAGGCTTGCAGGATCAGGAAACCCCTTGCTCAGAGAGTCTTGCCGACTTCTGATCACTTGAATTGGAGAAATAGTCCCTGATTTCAAAACTTTGGCTGAAGTGGCGCTTGTAATTCCAGTCTCCAGTGCGGCAGCAGAGCACAGATTCACCCTACAGATCAATATCAAAACAGCCATGTGAAGTCATCTGTCCAAGGCAAAAGTACAAAACCTAATGACAATAGCCACTGCAGCAAGCCCCCTTGAGACAGTTAATTACACACAAGGGAGCATGCAATTTAGGTCCATGTGTACCAGGAGAAACCTGTGAGACGGTCATTCAGTCCACAGCAGGTGAACCTTTCATCATTTAATTGTAATCGGTTAATTTCATTGTTTATATATAGTTATTGGGGTCACAGTCAGTGTTTTTTGTTACTGCAGAGAAAAAGTTACATATATTCATCTGCTTGATGTGTGAGGAGACAATGTGGATTCTGTGTTCAGCTTGTTCAGAATGAATATTATTGCAACTAAATGAATGAGGGGTTTTTTGACCTCGTCAGTCAAAATTACAGACAACGAAAAAGTCTAGCACAACCTCTGAGTGAATGTAAACAAAATAAATTCTCGTTATTCTTCCTGCGTATTCAGCTGGATGTGTCAGATCATCACATTTATTCTGTAACTCCAACTTGGCCCCCAACCTTCCCAGTTCAGTCAGCTTCTGTACATACAAGAATATACTTTCTGTGCTTAATGAAGTCGTGTTGCTTAATGAGCCTTTCACTTCCCAGACAAGTTAACGTGTCTGAAAAAATATTTTCTGCATGTCATCTGAAGCAGAGCTGGTATGCATTTTAAAAGGCCCAAGGAAATATGCTGCAGGTTACATGAGGACTTTAATAGAACTCAACAGCCAGGATGTTGGCAGTAGATACCTTTGATCCCTGCAAGTGCTCTTTCATTGGCTCCACTGCTAGAGGAGGAAATAAAAAGAAACAAAGGGAAGCACATGTCGAGGGAGCAGCTAAAATGGGCCGCACACCATAGTTTGGTTTCTTGATCTGTGGCTACAATAGCAGGCTGATTTGCTCCAAATTACAACCAAGGATAAGGGAGGAAAAACATCTGTGACGTCTCAGCAACGTCAGGATTACTGCTAAGCTTCTTTGCATGGTGGTGAGTGGATGCCATGCTTCCATCCAAGAGTCAAAACAAACACATGACTGAAAAACAGCAGCAGCAGACCTGTTTCACAGTTATGAAAAAACAACCTCATAAATCCTCTTGGATTATGTATTATCATACAAGCTGCAGGCTGTATTTATTACGCTATATTAGTGTGCTATCTGAAGTTGTAACCATAGAAACCAGAATGAGGCACATGGTTGGCCTTTCCATCATTTATGGAGCATGTGACGTGAAAGTGACCACTGCTTTTTTTTCTCAGAGGGAGGTTTTCCCTTTTGTTCACAGCAGCAAGGGGGCTGCATGACAGATAGCAGGTTGAGTCACCTTAATGAGGAAACTGGCTCAGCCACAACACACTAGCGTAAGTCATCGATAATAAATTCATACCCTTCCCATGACATAACGACATCCTTATGGTATCTATCTTATGAACATAAGATGGGTGGAAACATTCCTGCTCTAATCTGATCACTGCAGAAACATTTCTGAATGACAGATAGTATGTCTTATTGTATGAGTGTATATTTATGTTAGCCCTCCACACTTAGGAGTATCCCTGGTCAAAATGTGTAAAAAATCTTCGTATAAATTCATTTTTTATTGCAGTAGGACAACATAATACTGGAAAACTCCAACCAACCTTTAATTTGTGTAAATTCATTCAGTGCAGAAAAATTCTCCCATGTTGAGAAACAATTATCTTCGAATTTCACCTGTGCCAGTTATTTATGTCCTTAAAAATTCCTTTAAAATAAATGTCACTGAAGCATTTTTCTGATTTATTATTTGCTTTCTTAAAGCTGCAGTATATAACTTTTACAAAAATATGGTTTTTGCATATTTCCTAAAACTGTCACTATGTTGTAACAGTATGGTATGAGACAGAAAATCTGTGAAAAAAGATCTAGCTCGTCCACCTCCTCCTTGAGCTACTATTCCCATCTAAAGAAATGCACCACTCTCGACCTAAAACAACCAGTCAGACCCAGGAGGAAGGTCATAGAGCTATCAATCATCCTCGTGTGTGCGCCGCTAAATGTGTTAATGGTGAAGAAGCAACTTACTGTTACAGGAAAACCATTTATCCGCTGCCCTTAGTGGCCATGCTAACTAGCCTTAGCATTTGTGGCAGGGTATGTTGTGGTGAACCTGCTGTAGCGTAGCAGAGACCAAGGGGGAGTGCGTGAGCGGCGTTACATGAGGGTGATTGACAGCGCTAAGACCCTTCTCCTCGCTCTGATTGGTTGTTTCTGACTGAGTGGTGTATTTATGCACTTCGTACTGGGAGCACTGGGTGAAGGCAGAGGAGGTTGATTTTTTTTCACAGATTATCTGTCTTATGTTATACTGTCATGACATAATGATATTTTTTTTAACAAATATGTAAAAAAAACATTTTTCATAAAAGTTACACACTGCAGCTTTACAATTAGTAATTTGTAACTACAGTTTCAATGAAAAAAAACATGTCATGACACAGAGACTTATTTCACTAATTCAGCCACACTTTAAAATACTACTGATCTTTATAAATCATGAAAGGAAAATAGCTACTCTACTATATTTGCCAAAATCTACATGTTATTTTAAACAGTTAAAAAAATAATTGTATTACTGCAGCTAATCCATCAAGATAACTATAGTGGTGTGAAAAAATATTTGCCCCATTACATATTTCTTCTAGTTCTCCTTTTTTGTTATACTTACATGTTTTAGATTTTCAAACACCTTTTTATCTCAAACAAAGATAACTTGAGTAAATATCAAGCCGGTTTTAAATGACTCTAATTACTGTGGGAAAAAGCTATCAAAACCAAACTGCACATACATAAAAAGTTATCATCCCCTAAATATAACTTTTTTTTTTTTTTGCCATCAAGCATTTGAGACTACTGGTAATAAGTCTTTTATACCACTGTGGAAAAACTGGTTTTCTTTGCAGAATGGTTTCAATTTAGCCACATTGAGGGGGGTTTTCAGCATGAAAGCGATGTGTAAGGTTGCTTGGAAAGACTCAGAAGTTCCCCTCTTATCCTTTTTAGGCTCATAAATTTCAGTAACTTGGTTTCTCATCTGTTCTTGAACTTCCTTACATTGGGGCATGATGTGTTGCTGTTTAAGATCCTTTAATTTATTTCACTTAGTCAGACAGATTCTGTTTCAGTGACTTCTTGATTCTACTGGTCTGGTCATCAGGCCTGGGTGTGGCCAAATGAAACTGACCTTCAATAAAAATTAAATAAAAAAAGTGTTTAACCACATTTAATTCATGATATTACATAGCAGCCAGAATAAATAATTTGCACCATACCAACCTGGAATTTACCAAAATGTCCAACTCAAGCTAGAACAAGTCTACGAGCTTTGATGACTCTGTTAGGGATCTGTTTCATTTGTAAATATTCATCAAAGCTTCTTTTACTTTAGAAATTTTGTTTTCAAAGACCTTGATGTACAGGTAGAGATATTCATTATTAGGTTTTTTAAGTTAAGAGAATAGCTTTCTTCAAGTCAGGTTATATTTCCAGAGTAATATACCATCTTGAGGTAATAAGATAAGAAGTGAAACACCTTATCCTTATTGACAGCATGGTGTTATGAAGTAACCTCAGTGATCCACAAATCCCATTTCACAGTCCTCACGATGACCTGCAGAGAATATCGGAGAGAAGAAGTCTGTTGACACAGATCCTGTCTGGCACCTGAGCCTGTGTCTGTCTGTCAGTGCTGTCAGAGCTGCAACCACAGCAAATGTCTCATATCTTCAAGTCAGTCCGCCATTGATCTCCTCAGGGCTTGGGCTCTGCCTTGACTCCGAGTACCCCTTCTGTGTCCCCTGGTTTGGGTTAAACAACAACCTGGTTCCATGTTTCACCATAAGATGAAATGAAACTTGAGACCAATTTATTTGCTTTCATTTTTAATGCAAGTCTAACATCAGCTCTTAACATAAAATGGAATAAACTTTTTCAGCACCAATGACCCCTCCTTAGTCAGAACAGTTAGAATGAACCAAATAAAACAAGCAGCTGTAGGAATATCATTCAACATGCAGACAAAGATTGTTAAAAAGTAAAGATTGAGCTTCGGTTAAAGATTTTCTTCCCTTATTACGTTTGACAAACTGTGGGCTGTGCTTAAAGCTTTCTTTCAACAATGTCTTTTTCTTCAGAATAGTAACCCATAGAGGGAAGATATGTGAAGTGCACAACTCAAAGTTGACCTTTTAACAGATTCTCCCACTTATACATCTCTGCAGCTCTTCTACAGTAGCCATGAGTCTCTTTGCTACTTTCCCCAGTTAGTGTTCTCCAGTGCTTCATGATATGTTGAAATCTTGGGATATTTTTTGCAGTTTAACTCAGCGGGCATTACACTTCTCCACAACTTTCTCCCTGACCTATCTGCTGTTGCCCTTGGTCTTCATGATGCTGTTTGTTTACTAATGTTCTCTGACAAACCTCTGAGGCCTTCACAGAACAGCTGGATTTATGATGGTCTTAAATTACTCTATTTACTAATTAGGCAACTTCTGAAAGTAATCGGTATCTCTGGATTTTCTTTAAAGATTTCAAAGTAAAGAGGCCATATGTATTTTCCTTTCTTTTTTGCAGCAATGGACTACCTTGTTTTGGTTTTTCATAAAAAAATTCTAAAAAAAATTCACTAAAATTTGTGGTGGTAACTTAACACGTGCTCCTATTACTCATTGTATGAATACAGAGTAATTTCATTCATAAAGCCTTAATGTTAATTTTCAAAAAAATGTGAGAAAAGGTTTTTGGTTTTTTTTGGTTTTTTTCTTGTGGGATCAGAAAGCTGGAAGGTAGGGTGAAGCCATTGATGCTCACTTTATAAACCATCCATAGCTTGCAGTTGCAGGTTCAAGTTTCACTGGGATCTTGTGAAGGAATCTCTTTGCGCTGACCACCTTCTGCTTGCTGTTTGCGCTAATAGGACCCTGGAGGCTCCCTGGCTGAGCTCAGTTCAGCAGCTCAATAATGGTGAGCTAATCTGTGTTGACCTTAGTGACACCAAAAACCTCATAGAGCTGTAAGTAAGGTACATTTCTAGCTTCAAGTTGGGTTTCTATAATGTCAACAAGTTAGTCTCATCATTCATTAGTGCTTCAGATAAAGATCATAATCCAATGCCTGGCATTATGCTTAATTTTTTCCTTTTCTCTTACTTGCTGCTGATCTTAAAAGCATTACACCTGTTGAATCCCACAGTGACAGACTGGGTTCTGCACATCAGTGTCTTTGTGAGACTTTATCTGCAGGATAATTCATCATTTAGTATTCTGTGCATCAATGTGGCACATTCACTGTAGTTAGTGATGCTTGCACTTAAGTGGCAATATCAATGAGTCATCACTTCTCAAATAATGTGCCTCAGTCTGTGTGAGTCAGAAGCAACAAAGTGGATAATTTGTCTGTTGGAAACTGATCAATAGTTAATGACATGATGAGTGAGGGGTTTCACTGGAGCTGTTTACAAAACCAAACATTATTCAGCTCTTCAAAAACCAGTGTCAGTATGGTTTACATACATCCATACATACATACATACATACATGCATACATACATGCATACACACATATAGATTAAAATGCTACATAGTGTAAAGCAACTGTTAAGTTCAGTGATGATGCAGAATTACATTAAAATTAACTATTTTAACTGAAATACTAGCATATTAGTCCACGTTTGGACCGCTTTTGCCTTATGGACTGCATTCAGTCTTAAAGCTGCAGTATGTAACTTTTATGAAAAACGTTTTTTTACATATTGGTAAAAAATTTTTACATATTGGTTAAAATTATCATTATATCGTGATAGTATAATATCAGATAGATAATCTGTGAAAAAAAAAATCAAGGTCCTCTGCCTTCCCCTGGCTCCCAGAACTAACTGCAGAAATATACCACCCAGTTAGAAACAACCAGGAGTGCCAGGAGGAAGGTCTTAGTGCTATCAATCACCCTCATGTATACGCCACTCACACACTCCCCCTTGCTCTCTGCTACTACTTTACAGCTGGTCCACCACAATATAGCCTGCCAGGCTAGTTAGCATGGCCACCGATAATGGCAGATGAACAGTTTTCCTGGAATGATAAGTTGATTTTACACCATTAGTATATTTAGTGGTGTGTACACAAAGGTGACTGACAACATTAAGACCTTCCTCCTGGCTCCTATTGGTTGTTTTGGGTTGGGACCGGTGCAAAGTTACATACTGCAACTTTAATGGCATAGATTCAATGGGGTGTCACAAACAGTCTCTAAAGATTTTATAGGTCACTCTTGACATGATAGCAGCATGCAATTGCTGCAGAATAGTCGAATGCACATCTATGATACCAGTCTTCTCCACTACATTCTAAAGATCTGTTGGCTGGCCTTTTTACACAATCAACTGTTTGATGTATCTTTACTAAGTAGAAGGAACTGCAAAAAACTCAAACTCAGTCATCAAGTATTAGGCAATGTGTATATTCACAAAGCAGTCCCTGCTGAGTTGCACAATATCCCAAAGTCCTCCACAATCTGCAGAGTCAATACCTGCAGACCTTCAGATAACCTGGAAAAAAAAGATATGGTGTATAGGAACTTGACTGGTCTCCAGAAGGTCAAACATTTCCAATAACATAGGGCACCTTTGGGGTGAATTAGAGTTGAGAATGAGAGCCAGGCTTTCTCATCCAACATTAGTGCCTCAGAAATGCCCTCCTGGAAGAATGGTCAAATTTCACCATACACACATTCTAAAAGCTAGCCAAAAGCCTCCCCAGATGACTGAAGCTGGTATAGCGGCAAAAAGTGCCAAATCCAGATTATATGTATTAAGAGAGATATGCCATCAAAGTTCATCTGCGTGTAAAAGCAAGTGTCTCAAAACCTTTGGCATGTGATACATAACTAATCACAGGTCTCAGTCTTCTGACTCTTTCAAGTGAATTACATAATGCAGTTAAAACATATGAAGCAAAGGCACCCCAAAACCCATCTATGTTGGTTGTTTTTCTTTTTGTTGTTGTTGCTGTTATTTGCTTTATGATCCAAATGTGAATATTCCAATCCTTGCAAAAAGGATTCACTAATGTTGTCGAATTGCAAATACAAATGTCAGTGTTTGTTACTGTAACTAATTTCTTTCAGAAGCAAACTTATCAATAAATAGAGTCCACCTATGTATAATTTAACCTTGGTATAAATTCAGTTGTTTTGTGAAAGCCTCAGTGGTTTCTTAGAGAACATTAGTGAGCAAAAAGTATCATGGAGCTAACATGTCAGAGCTTCTTCTGGTGGTGACTGTAGTTATAAAGCCTCAGCTCAGCTCCCAACTTCACGCCCCACTGTGTGCAGTGTGTCACACGGGATGAGGCCTTCAGAGAGAAGAGGTGAAAGGGTAACCTGATCCCACCTGCTGACAGAACAGCATACCGTCTGTGTATACAACCAGTTGTACTGGAGTAACATAAACTGTGTCGGTGGCTAAACCAGTTTGAATAATTCATGACTTGACACGAATCTCTGAGCTATTAATGTCACAAAACTGCAACAGTGTCAGAATGAGCAGCCAGGAAGCTGAACTTCCCCAAAGTTTGACTGTTAGATGTTTTCTGTTTTCACTGAAACCAACGGATCTTTTTTCAGTATTTTATTGTTAAAAGTGACCTTTTAATTGTATTTTTGTAATATGATAACTATATTTTCAAACTGTAATCTTTGTGTCTTTGTATTACCTCCCTCTGTTGCATATAAACCTCTGGAATCAGAACCTCCTCAGAGGAACTTACTATTGACCATTGTGAGCCATAAAAGCACAGGAGCCAGATGATTGAAAACCAAATGATCTTTCTTTCAGAGTGACTCTGAAGTGAGCTGAAGCCATCGGGTTCATATGAGTTTCAAATACTTGGCTGCTTAAATGAGCTGGCGTAGCTGAGGCGTCTTTGAAGATGTTATTGTTCAGGTTTGTAAGCGGCTGGAACCAGTTCAAATTAATCTGTACAAAGAACTGCTGCTTCAGTCTAAAATTAACTAATGCATAATCATGATGAATCTTATTTGGTTTATTCAAAATACATAACAGAGCTTTATGCTGTTACATTACACAACCTTGTCTTTATGTTGCCAGTATGCCCGCAATCAATATGAATAAAAAGGCAACAGTCAATGGCCTTGTCCTCCATTCCTTAAGTGTTGTAAGCAAAACCTTTTTGAATAATTTTTGCATCCTTTTCGCGCTCATACACTCTACCCCAGTGATACTGATAGTAAGAACATGTCTTTTGTAAACTCAGTTTTCACTCGGTACCCATAGTTAAGACACTTTGAAATTGTGTGTAAAAGTGTCAGTAGCCTAACTTACAAATATTTTGCAATTGCAGTGATTCCTCTTAAACATTTTCACATTTTGTCTCATTATAACCACAAACTACAGTGGTTATTTGAGAATTTATGTGACAGACCAACATAAAGAAAAGCATAGTGTAAAAATAGAAGGGAAGGGATTCAACTAATTGACTTTAGAATTCACACACACACACACATATATATATATATATATATATATATATATATATATATATATATATATATATATATATATATATATATATATCCACAAAGGAGGTTTTTATAGAACATTATTGAATGATCAGCAACATGAAAACTCAGGAACAAACCAGACAAGTCATGATGTGAGAAGTTTCAAATACGGTTAAGTTATAGAGCAATAAAAATAGGCAAATCGCACATTAGCAAATCAGAGAAAAGTTAAGGAAGAATAGGAACTTTTTTGGTCTCTGTGATGCCGTCATAATAAAGTAAAACCACTGTACAAACATTTATTGTGCATTTACAGAAAATACCTGCACCTAAATAACAAAAACAACCAGAGAATATAATGAGAATCTGAGAACATTTGGGAACTTTGTTGAAGGAAAATATACACTAGTTTTGATTTTGTCTGCCTGTTTATTTTTGTGCAGAGAGCCTGACATCCCTGCATGGGCTCCACTGCTCTACCAACTGCAGCTGCTGGACATCAGAGACAAACCAGACCCAGAAACTCTGCTCATCACTGACCGCATCCGTATCGGCAACCAGAAGAGGGAGCGAGGAAACTTTCACTTCCAGAGAGAGGAGTACAGCCTGGCTGCCAGAGCTTATTATGTGGCTCTGGAGGTGCTGACCACACGCAGCAAAGGTAGCACTGATTTAATCATAGGATATTTCCATACTGCTGGCTATAACAAGGACATGTGAACAAACACAGCAGGTACAACATCATATGAGAGGAGTGCTTCACCAATCACACTAATCGCAGTGTCTCCATGCATGGCTGCGTCCATCTGTGCAGAGCGCCGCTGTAAATGCTTTCACTTAATTCTTTTGCATGATCAAAGCCAATCAACTTTCCCACCATTTCCACCTCCTTAATCACTCTAATCATCAACGAAGCAGAGAAAGCCTGAGGGAGAAATGTGGCTGAATAAGACGATGAAGTAAAACATGAACTGCCTCATAATGAATCAATAACGGCTGAATGCTGAATGAATCCAATGTGACAGTGAAGAAAGAAGTTTATCCAGATCATCCAGATAATGTAATCAGTTAATGAGAAGATGAAGAATAAAGCAGGAGAAATGCAAATATATTTTTATATTTACTGTTCTATCAGAATTTAAAATGATTTAAATCTAACTTTAAGCATACAAAAGCAAACACCACATATTTTCTCATGCCATTATTTAATGAGATAAAGATGAAGCTCAAGGGAAAAATTTGGTGAAAAAGTATGCATACTGCCAAAGACCTTGACTCCCTTGGCTTGATGTGATGCACCAACACAAAGTAGTGCATAGTTGTGAAGTGGAAGAAAAATGTTACATGATTTTTACACTTTTTTCCAGAAAAAAATCTGTGAAGTGTGGCATGCATTTGTGCAAAGCCCACCTGAATCAATGTGCTGTAGAAACATCTTCCAGAGGAATTACAGATGCAATTCTTTTGAGGTATGCCTTTATCAGCTTTGTTAATTCTTTGCAAAAACAGCTCAAGCTCAGCGTGATCTCCTTTGACTTCATCGCTTGTACCAAACTGCAAACAAGGCAGCTTATCACTCTCTTTCAACAACATATATCTTCTAGTCCCTTTTCTTTAAAGCCTACAATTGTGAAGTGTGCAGCTAACCTAGCCCAGGAACAGACACACCTGAGCTGTTGATCTTTGCAGCTCCTCCAGAGTTAATGTGGGCTTCTCAGCTGATTCTCTGATTAATGCTGTCCTTACCTGGCCAGTCAGTTTAGGTGGAGAGTCATGTTATTTTCTAATGACAGACTGAGCAGTGTTCTGTAAAATATAATCTTAAGATATTGTTTTATAACCGTACCCTGTCATAAACTTCCCCACAACATCCCTGACCTGTTTGGTGCATTCCTTGCAGAGACGTTAACGCCTTTTGCCCAAGTCCAAGTCAAGTTTCAAGTCTAACAACTGAATTAAACATTTTCTCACTAAATGCATATCATGTAGCTTGCATAAAAAACACTGCATTGCTATAAGTTTGAAATTCAAACCTGGAAGGTGTATCCTTAGACTTAATTTAACACCAATTTTTGAAAATTACCCTTTAACATTTAATTTAACATAGATAAAACTATTAGGCACTTCTTTAAATTATATAATGGATAACCTTATGGAGTTCTATCCCATAAGAAATTAATAATATACATTTAAATTAAGGAAAATAGAAATAGTTCAATTTTGAAGTTGAACTTCAGGGGTCTTAATATTTGCTTATTTAAAAAGTTTTTCCATTTCTGTAGGGCAAACATTTCCAAAGTTGTTGTTTAGTCCCATCATTAGTGCCACAAAAAAAAAAAAAAAAAAAAAAAAAAAAAAAAAAAAAAAAAAAAAAAAAAAAACTCAACAAAAAACAATAACAACAAAAAAGAAAAATAACACATAAAGGACAAGTGGCTAAAATTAACTATATGGTTAAATTTGGTGCACAGATGATGTTCCTGAGATGCTTGAATTTATGATCCAACATTTCAGGGGTCCAGAGAAAAATGCCTTTGTGCTAAACAAGCCCTTATTACTTTGGTCAATTCAACTCTTTCAGTTAGACATGTTTGGGTCTGGTGCCGAAACAATGCAGGAAAAGAAATACAATATCCGGTTGAAATAAAAAGCAAAGTACGAACCAGCTGCATAATGACACCAACTGTGAATTTCTCCTTCAAATGTATTTTTTTAATGAGAATTCCAAAAACATCTCATCCCTCCCAAGATGATTTATGCAGCTCCCTTTTTCTTCTCCCTTTTTCTTTTTGGTTTACAGTAAAATTAAATCAATCCAGTATCAAGTGCAGGAGGGCATGCAGTGAGCTATGTGCCTGTGTCTGTACAGATGGTAACGATGTTGGCATGAAGGAGGAAGAGGAAGAGGTGCGAGAATACCGGGTGAAGTGTCTGAACAACCTGGCTGCTGCTCAGCTCAAACTGGAGCAGTTCGATGAGGCACTGCACACCAGCCGGGACGTCCTGACCCTCCAGCCGAACAATGTCAAGGCCCTCTTCAGGACCGGAAAGGTTAGGGTCATGGTATCACTGAGAAATGCAATAAAACATCTCACCTGATCTGTATTAGCGCTCTGGTAATGACCACACACTTTATTCTTTGAATGTAGAAGAATCTTTTTAATCTGGTGTTAAATTTTATTATTTTGGGGGGAAAAAAATGATATCGGTGTATACTTTCTCGCTGTTTGATTTATGGGTGCTCCAGGAGTGCTCACACTGCAGCTCCTCTAATCTCTTTCAGCTGCTGTCAGATAAGGGTGAATATAAAGAGGCCATGGAGGTGCTAAAACAGGCCTTGAAACTGGAGCCAACCACCAAGGTGAGATCATGTGACTGAGATTGCAAAACTTTTCAGACATCTTCAACTTTTTAATATTTTGTCACATTACAATGAACTTCAATGTAGTTTTGGAAAATTTTTGGGATAGACCAATACAAAGTAGTGATTACTTGTGGTGTGGTCAGAAAATTATAGAGGTTTTTTCTTTTTTTGATAAATAAAATTATTAATTTGTAGAACATCGTTTTGATGCATTTCCAGCTGTAAAATATGTTTATATCAGCTGCACACATCTGGAACCTGAAATTTTTCCTCGGTCTTCTTTGTTAAAAAGCTCAGTCAAGATTTGTTGAAAAGCGTTAGATTATCCCCTGGACTTTGACTGGGCCATTCTAACACATGAATGTGAAGACCTCTGGGTATATCCCAGAGGTCTTCAACCTCTGTAGGCCCTCCAGTGGCTCCTTAAAACGTTTGGCCAAACATGATAAAGAACCGAGCAGTTCTTTTCTGTTCATTTGAAGGGCATTTTAAGAACAGTTTTGACAATTTTCAGTGTTTTGCTGCAATATGCTTTCCTTTTTTTTAAGTTTGAAATTTTTCCTTTGTATTTCGCCAAGCAATAACTTTGAGTCAGTATTCATAAAAAAACAGTAAGGACTCTTTTTTTAAAGTCATGCAGCTTTTGCAGTTCAAGACAAATTTCACTGAGGCAAAAAAGGCTAGCTGAATTGTAAAAGATGCTGCTCCCTGGTCCATTCAATAAAATCCCAATGAAACAGACAAATTACCGATGGTTCACACTGTATATTTAATGTTTTCAAACTTAGTAACTAGTTAATTTGACCTCAGTACAGTGAATAATTATTTACCCCTGGATTTATTTAATGTAGAAACATTCAGATAGCTGTCTTCACATTAACCTGAAGATATTCTAACCCAGTTCTGTAAAAGACATTACATTTTCTCTCTGTGGTTTGTACAATAAACCAAGCTGCTTTGAACTCCCCAAAGCAGCTCAGGCAAATTTCAGACTGAAAAACCATCTGTTCTACTTGTTTGAGTCAGTTGCTGCTATTCCAAAGCCCCATGTTCCAAAATGATCTAAGATTTAGAAAAATAAAAACTGTTTCAGTCATCAATTCCAGCTACAAAACACAGCTTTTGCAGTGTTATAAAGATTGCTTTTCAAAATAAATTATTTAATTTATAGCTCCAAAATCTAGTTTGAAGTTGTTGAGTGTGTAAGGAGTACTTCAAATCTTCTGTTTACAAAACCCTGCAGCTAGTATTACAGTGACCTGACACAGAGGGCAGGGTGCCACCTTCATCAATATTATCTTAGCTTGTCCTGACAAGTCAAGATATATTAGTGGTTTGGTAATTACACCCTTAAGCAGAACACTGAAGGGTATACTATGAGGAAAACTGATTTTGCTGCTCTTGAAGAAAGCTAGTGGGTTTTGCATTTTATCAGTTTGTGCTTCATCTTTTTCCTCTCTTTCTTTAAAATAAACTAAAACCTGTAATCTCATCGACAAAACATGTAGCTCAGTTATTTTGCCTGAACAACTGGGTTAAAGATCCGACAAACATGTCATAAACCTTTGATGACTGAAGGATAAATCACAAGATTCCCACAAATGTATCTTTCTACAATTCCATACTTTTCCACAGTGATATTTATAGATTTCTGACATTTTAATAGAAAATATTTTGCTTGTTGGGTTTTATTTTCTGTATGTTCAACAAGTCCTTAAGACTAATGCAATATTTATAACAGAATTGTAATATCTGGACTTGATTATTCTTCACTAAATGTTGATTCTTTAAAGCATAGTTTGTCATCTATGATAAAATTATTTTGATATTATGTAATTTTTGCCAGTTTAATAACCACAAGTCCAACCTAAACCCCTGGTCCAAGAAGATATAGAAGCTAAAAAAGTAACTCAAAAACAAAAAGTTAGAGAAATACTCAATGTGTGATGAGGCCAACAAAGATAAAAGTAGTGCAAAAAGGATTTCTAAGGAGTTCCAACTTCCATCCTTTGGATAGTTTAAAGGGAGGGAAGTTGGAAGTTTAAAGAGTCAAGTCTGCAAGATCAAAAATATTTTTCCATACTCAATCTTCTACATTCCATACTTGATAAAAAACAAATTCTAGACTTTTGAAGACCGTAGGAACCCTGAAATTGTTTTAAACCTTTTCGTCCAGGTCTACACTTTAAAAACATTGTGTTGTGTAATGATGTGTACCCTTGTGTGGGTATTTGTATGTCGAATCTTGAGGAAAGAGATCAATTTAATACAATATGGAATAAGGTTGTAACATAATGTGGAAAAAGTGAAGCCCTGTGAATACTTTGCAAAAGTACTGTATAATTTCAAGACTTTCTTAAAGATATATTTTCTTTTTTCTACTTAGGCAATCCACGCAGAATTATCCAAACTTGTCAAACGACAATCAGGAGGCAAAGATACGCGACAGTGGAGAGTCAAACCAGCAAAGGTGCTCGGAGATGATATCACACCATTCCTTATTGCTTCTAAGAAAAAGTCATCAGTAAGCTGTTAAATACGGTAGAAACCAGATATTTAAAGACATTTACATACACTGTAAGAAGATGCCCTGTATTAGACTGGCGTCCCTGCCTCTCGCTGGAGAAAGGAACCAACTCTCCTCCCCCCATAGCCAGAATGTCCAGATCCCTGAAGGTGTGCATACTGTCATCTTTTCAAACAATTATGCGCAACTATAAACACCATGAGAATGTCCAATGATCATATCATTCGGGAAGGCAACGGATTCTGTGTCCCAGAGATGGATGTTTTTTTGGTGTGAAATCTGTGGCTCAACCCTAGAAAAAAAAAAAATGCAGAAAACCTTGTGAAGATGCTGCCTGTAGCTAGTGAGTGTGTGTCATCATCCAGAGTAAAATGAGTCTTGTATCAACATGGACTGAAAGACCGCTCAGTGAGAAAGAAGCCATTACTCCAAAGGCAACATAAAAAGCCAGATTAGTTTGCAGATGCTTTTGGGAACAAAAACTAAAGAGATTGGCCTTAATTACTAGCATTACATTTGGAAGAAAAACAGGGAACTATGCAAGCCTGAGAACACCACCCCAACTGTGAAGTACAGAGGTGGCAGCATCATGTTGTGGGTGGTGGGTTTTTTTTTTTTTTTCTGCAGTAAGGACTACTGCTGTTTACAAAATAGATTGCTTCATGAGAATAGAACTTTATGCAAAAATATTGAAGCAACATATGAAGACAAGTAGACAATAGTCAGGAAGTTATAGAGTAAGCACAAATGAGTCTTCCAAATGAACCACGTTCATAATCGTAAAGATAAATTAGTTACAAATTGGTCAAATGGCAACAAACTCAATGCTTTGGAATAGCCATCACAAAACCCTGCTCTCAGTCGCTTCTGTGGGCAGATTTGAAAAGTGTGAGTAAGGCGGGCAACAAACCTGGTTCAGTTACATAAGTTCTGTCAGGATAAAGGATACCCAAAACATTTGAACAAAGACAATTCAACAAAAATTCTAAATAAATGTATGTAAAAACTGGTAAAATGAAATTCTCAAGCTGGTATTTGATAAATACAAATAATCTTGGTAATCATAACTGACCCAAAAACTTAAAAAAAAAAATAGTCTGATTTAACCCTAACCCAAGAAAGAAAGAAAAATGAAATTTTATACAGTGTATGTAAATATCTGGCTTTAACTGTATTCACAACTCAATGCTTTCATTTGATATTATGATAAATTAATTAGATTCATACCACTCCCCTTTATGTTTTCAGGGAATTTCCTGGAAGTTTATACTAGGAGCTCTGGTGGTGGCCTTAGGCAGCTTGGTGACGTCTTTGATTTTGAGTGCAAGAAACTGAAAACCCTCAGGAGGAAGGAAAAATATCGGATCCAGCGGAACTGATCGATTTCCAGTTGTCTTTCAGCAGGTCTCCACTGTAAAAGCAGTACACCCACTTGGGAACCTGAACTTATGTTTTTTAATGTTTTTTCTGAAAAGTGGATTTTAGCAGAGAGCAAAATTTTGCATCAGCAGGGATTTCTGTCAGTTGATATAAGTTTCTAAAAGTTATTTGCAGTCAGTTTTATTTGGGGAAGGTATTGCCTTTATTTCTGCTTACAAAGATGCTTAAAAAATTCTTAAAAAAGGTAAAATAGCACAAAATTACATTTGATCAATGCTCCAGAAAGTCCATATTTTTAAAACAGTAAATTTTACCATAAAATAATGGAGATGTTTGTCTGTGTAAATATAATTCCCCAAAGGAATGTACCTGTTAGCATTACAGTCCTGATCCCAAAGGGAGATTTAAACAAAAACATCTGACAAACAAAGTGTTAAAATATTTAAGTATGTTTAGGCTAATTTTGTTATTAATAATACTTATCTATTTCTAAATAAATATAAAAGCTTAAATGTTTTTGACTAATTACATGATGTGAATTTGTATTTATACATGTGCAGTTTTACTACAAAAACCTTCATTTTGACCAAAGAGTAACCCTTCATGATACTATGTTTACAGCTAAGAGGTGAAATAGAATAAAGTAAAACAAAATAAACAAGCTTTGTGTTGTTCCTTTTTGAGATACAAGCAGCATGATTTCCTTCATTGTTCCATCCTTATGTTTACAGTCCACAACAACCTTTAACAGCCTTCTTTGGGACGGTTTCATTCAGTCTGATCTGAGATTCTGACTTGCGTCGCAGTTTGCCATTTTTCTTTATCTCTCTGTAGAAACATAAAAAGACACAGGTGCATCTCAATAAAAAAATGTTTAAAGCATTCAGTTCATTCATATTAACAAAAAGTGAAACATTGTATGAAGCCTCATTACATGCATTTTGATAAGTATCCATTTTTTAAGTATCCATTTCTGTTTATTTTGATGACTAGGCCTATAGCTTATAGGTAATAAAAACTCATCATTTGGTTTCTTCGAAAATTTAAATATTAGATAAAAGCTAGAAAAACTCAATGCGAAAGAAGCTGGTTGTTCATAGAATGCAGTACAATTCTGGGAGGACTGAAGTAAAGTCCATTTTAGAGCTTGAGGGGGATTCAGAAGGTATGGATTGCAGCTGGAGTTACTGCTTTAAGAGCCACCATATACAAACTTAGCCAGCATGGGCTACCATTGTCAAACTCCTTGTGTTAAGTGACTCATGAACTAGAGACAGTGTCAGATTGGTCTTAACTCTACTGTGGTGGGTCCATTCCTCGGACCTCGTGGTTCCATTCAGGGCCTCTGCCGCCTGCCTCCAGACTGACTCAAGAACATCCTCATGTTTGCTTCAAAAACTAAAGAAAATTTTTGAATTGTTTTGCGTTTTTAATTACTCATCCTGAAAGTAAATTGTGTACAACAACATAAGGTCTTAACGAGGCAAAAGAGAAAAAAGGACTTGGTGTTTCTTAGTAAACCAAAGTGAATCTTGCAGTTCATTTGTAAACTGAGGTCCCAGAGTCTGGAGGAAGAAGGTAAAAGCACAAAATCCGAGTAGTTTGAAGTCCAGTGTGAAGTTTCCTCAGTTAGCGATGAATTGAGGAGCCATGTTATCTGTTGGTGTTGGTCCACTGTGATTTTTCAAGTCCAATGTCATCACAACTTTCTATGAGGACATTTCGCAGGACTTCATGCTTCCTTCTGCGGAAGAGCTTTATTGAGATGGTAGTTACGTTTTTCAGCAGGACTTGGCACCTGTCCACACTGCCAAAGGTACCGACACCTGCTTTAATGACCATGTTATTACTGTGCTGGTTTGGCCACCAAAACTTACCTGACCTAGCCCCATGCTCTTCTGATGTAATAACTAATGCAAAAGGAGACCCGACCGAGTACTGAGTGCATATACTGTACAGAATGTGGACTTCCTGTTCACTAGCCCAATATTTCTGTGTTAAACATCTTTTTAAATTAGTCTTATGTGATGTTCTTATTTTCTGAGAAATAAATTAGTATTTTTACTAGCTGTGATGAATAATCATTTTAAAAATGTAAAGTTTGAAACACTTCATCTTGTGTGTTCTGAATGTATATAAAATATAATTTTAACTCTTAGAATTATAGAAATAACATTTTGATGACATTTTAATCAGTCAAGATGTTCCTGTATACCTTGAAAAGACAAAAAAAAAATAATAATAATAATTCCAACTTTCCTACCGTGCTAGATGAAGTACAGCTTCAACAATGTTGGTTCCTTCTTTGGCACTCGTTTCACAGAACATGGCGCCATACGCCTGTAAAGCAAAGAAAAAACAAAGCGTTAACATTCCTGACCGCAGAATGTTTACTCTGACACCTCGGAGGCTGAACATCTTTATAAAACAATCGCCCATGTGGTGAAAGTAACACCTTGGCCAGCTTTTCTCCATGTGCGCGGCAAACACAGCTTCCTGCAGGAAGTTGTTCCTGGAGGTCCACCTTATTTCCAACAACACACAAGGCAATGTTTTCATCAGCAGACTCCTTCAGAAAAACAAAGGGAGACATACAGTATGTATTACAACTATTTGTGAAATTTATTTAATGTCTCATCAGCACTGTGGTTACCTTAATCTGATCCACCCACTCTCTGACGTTCAGAAAGCTTCTTTCTGAGGTAACATCATAAAGCAGCAGGACTCCCTGAGCTTTACGGAAATAGTTCTTGGCAATGCTACGGAACCTAAAGTCAATAGAAATACAGCTCTTTTTTTTAGCACAGTATTTTCCACTGAGTCAATGTTTACATAAATGTTCTTCAAGGAAGTGGTATACCTTTCCTGACCGGCTGTGTCCCATATCTGCAGACTCGTCGTCTCTCCGTCCACCTGCATCTTCTTTATCTGGCAATCAACACCTGGGTGGCGAAATGCATCATGTTAAAATATCTGAAGTCAAAAATGCACAATTGTGAAATTACATTTTTTAACTAGTCTGTTTTATTAATTAAAAATATAGATGGAAAAATAGCATTTGTCCCCTAAAATGAAACAGTGAGTAGCTCTCAAGATAAAATAATTCTGCACCAACTCCATTTTCAGGGCCTTTCCACTGTGTTTGAAAGTGGAAAACATCCGCGTATGTGAGGACAAAATACTTCAGGTGACATGTTTACTGTTACCTACCCAACGTTGTCTGAATGTCTGCTCTAAATTCATTGAGCGTCAGCCGCAACAGGAAGCTGGACTTTCCGGCTCCCGCGTCTCCTGCTAAAACAACACGGTACATCGGTGAAGGTCCCTCTGTCACTGTGATGTCGTCCTCTAACGGCTGCAAGGAAAGTCAAAGAAAATTCTAAAGATGAGATCACGACAAGCTAAAATAAGAGCTCCAGAGATTATATCTTGTCCTGCAGTGACTGGATATCATACAGAGTAATAATGCCAGAAGAAGACAAGCGTATCTTCCAGAAATTCAATAAAAACAATTAACAGAATAAGAAAGATTCTAAAAATATATATGTTTAACCTTCTTCAGTATGGAGAGACATTTCATTCAAACATAAATAAATACTTTTAATAATTAATGAATACTTATTTTAGCAACTTCTTTTAAGTCAAGTTTATTTCTATGGCACATTTTAGCAACAAGGCAATTCAAAGTGGCTTACATCATAAAAACATCATACAGTCACAGATTATTAAACAATCAATACACATTACATTTTAATAAGTGTGAGATGCTTTTGTTATCAGACATTTTAAATCAGTTTAATACATTTAGAGAAATCTACAACATTCAGGAAAAGTCAGACAGAAAATTGGCAGCATTTCTTTTATTTTTCTTCTGGTTATTTTTTGACATTTTGCAGTTAGTTTGCTGTCTTTCCATTTGCTGCACTCTAACCAGATCCGCCCCACAAAGAAAACGCTGCCTCCTCATTTGCATATAAGAACATGAAAATGGTGTTAAAAAAAATAAAAGTTCCTGTAATACAAAAAGTTGTTTTACAAAATAAAAGTGTCACATAAAAAAATGATAATGATAAGTAAATAAGTCTGTGACAAAATAAGATACCCATTAAAATGCTTTTTCAGGATTTATTTTGTTTTTATTTCATGGGCTCATTTATTTATTTGGTGGAGTAATTATGAATTAATTGTTAAGAACACTATCTTTTAATTTATTAGACTTTGAATGGAAGAGCTCTCCATACTTCACATCTAAACAATAAATAAAAAATGTTTTATTTTCATTCTTATTATAACTATTACAAATAAGCATATTTGTTGGCAACCACTTAAAAAGATCTGTTGAAAGCATTCACAAACTGATTTTTCATTGCAGTAGCATAATCTCAAACTGAATATTTTAGACAGGATCACCCTTTAACTGCTCAAATAAATAACGATAAAAATAAAATACCAGCATTTGATTTATTCATTCATTACTCCTATAGGTGGATCAGAGATTCTAGGAACTCCTATTTAGTAATCCACAACTTTCTGTTTTCCTGGGGTGTAAATATAATATGACAAGGCCTATTTCTTTTAGCCACCAGGCAGGAAGAGGACCAATGTTTGTCTTATTGCAACATGTAGCAGAATAGTAAGAGAAGTAGAAAAAAAGTCCCCAAAGTTCTCTGTTAGAAAACTGCAGGAAAGAGTGGCATCTTGGGGTCACCAAGTCCTCATCCATGGCAACCAGTGTTACCTTTACAAATGTACACACATAAGGTTTACAAGACCTCCCTGGGACCCCGTACTTTGGTCAAATGTGACTATGATTGAGCTAATGTCAAGAAACACTCCAAGTGGCTTTGACTCTAGTCCTCAGGCCTCAATCCTATAGAAAACCTGTGGGGTGAGCTAAAGAGATCATAAAGGAGGACCCAGAACTATGGCCATCTAGAGAGACAGTACAAAAAGAAAAGCACTGAAAGATCTCTCTCTCTATATGCTCCACCTTTGTGAAGTCCTACAAGAGAATACCATGTGCTGTGCTACGAGTAAAATGGGGTTGCAGAAAGTATTGACAACAAGGGTACCAATAATTGTGCCACCACTGATTTTATCCAAAGCAATAATTACTTTACATTTAATTAAATGTACTCAAAATATAGCTTAGGTTTTTTAAAAAAATGTTCAGTGTGAGATAATGCCTAACAAATAAAATCTGAATTTATTTTATGTATTTTCCAACAAATGTTTCTGCGTCCATGTTGTTGCCTACTTGTAAGATATTATGTACTGTAATCCAAGCTTGCTTACCTTTATGGGAAAGGCAGACAGGCGTTTTCGTAGGGACGAAGAGATGGAGCTGGCTTGGCTGGGAGCTACCGAGACTGCAGCCTCGGATTTAACCTCTGATATCTGCAACAACCAAAATAAATATATTTTTAAAGTTTTGGGAGAATAAACACTGGTGCTGTTTTTAATTGACCCTGCCCTGATTTTTCCTCACATCTACATCTGACGGGATGGACGAGTAGCTGTGGTGCACAGTTTCTACAGAGCCCCTGCTGTCGTCACTGTCATAGTTGCTGGCTAAGCTCTCAACTGTGTCCATTGCCACGGACAAGCCACTGTCCAGGTACCTATCAGCCCAGGTGGACACACGGAAGATGCTGGGATTCTGCTCGGATCTGCACACACACACATCAGATTATTGCTGTGACAACTGAACTCCCAGAGATAAATCTGAGGAGTCAAGCAGGTGAGCAAAGGAACTGCGTCTACCTGCCATGATTGAGTGTGCTCTGTCGAATAGGTTTCATTCTCCTGGCAGGGATTTCATCTTGAGGAGACAGCTGTTGAGTGGATTAGAAATGGCAAGGAGGAAAGTTTTATTTTACGCTTGCACTTGAGAGAACTTTGAGGTTTTTTCTGACATAACACCAGTAGGTATGAGGAAACATAGCTGAGCAAACAAGGAACTCACCCTCCTTTTAGCTGCAACCACTTGACTGGCTAAAGCTGAGCGCAGTCCATCATTACTGTCATACAGATTCTTATTCATTTCCCTGATGATGTGTTCAAGAATATACAAGAGTACATAATTAAATTTCATACAAGTTCCTTAAGAATAGAAAAACATTGCTAAAAATATTAAGCTGTTCCTCATTCCTTTAATTCTTTTTAGCTTTCATGTCTTTCAAAGTTATTATTTTGTTTATTTGGTTATTTTTTTTCTTTTCTTTATTTACTTCTTTGATTTATTTTCAATTATATCATAAAGACGCTATTATTAATTTGTTCCTTTTCTTTTTAAAAACAATTTTGTCTATAAAGGAAACAACAACAAATAAACAAAAACATGGGGATTCCCAAAATTTCTCTTCAATAAAATATGCATCTTACAGGCGCTGTTTCAACATATTGCTCTTGGCTTTTTATTTAACAGGTAATCAGTTGTTTATTAGTGGGCAATATGACGATATCAACTCGTAAGAGGTTGGTGTATGTAAACGAAAAATAGATGAATTATGATATCGTGTATATGGCATATTCAATTAAATTCAGTTTACTGATATAGCGGCGATTCACAATACGTCATCTCAAGTCTTTCACTGTATGTACTTCAAGTTTTAAAAAGTAAATATTAAATATATTAAATATAAATATATACTGGATGCAAGACAGCAAAATTGCACAAAAGTATGATTTAACTTTTTTAAAAACACAATGTATTCTTTTTTATGTTGTCCACCCCGAGTTTATGAGATACAAACACAATTGAGATTTAGATTACAGGAGTATTCAGAGTTTTCATTTCCAAATTCAATTCCAACAATTACAAAATCATAACACTCTCACTGAGAGTTTGTTCAGAAAAATCACAACAAGCACTACTGTAGCACACACCAGTAACACAGGCTGTCAAATGGACTACTTGCTGCATAAACAGCTAAGCTTTTCTGCTGGTAAGGGCACACCTTACAGGCACATTCACTCTAAACAGATCGACAAAAACAGCAGAAATCAATGTTATACAGAGGAAAGATGCTCTTTGTGTATAAACAGAGTTCAGACTGGAGTGACACAGTCTCATCCCTACCCTCCCCCAGGTCCACTACGTGCCCCCAAAACCTCTTTATTGTTCTTCCCGACTGGCAGCTCAAACAATAAGATTTGTCACTGTTGTTCAATTTTTATGTCTCCAAAGACAAAAGCATAATAGAACAAATGTCTGCTTGTAGTTACATCACAGTGTCTGGGATATTTGTTTTAAGGTTTTTTTTTTTTTTAATGGCACTTGTGGCATTTATTCAACAGTAGCTGAGCAGGAAGAAGAGCAGAGAGAGAAGGAGAAGACATGCAGCAAATAGCTTGAGGCCAGGAATCAAAGCAGGTACAACTGCATTGAGGACTCTGGCTTTTGTATATGGTATGCCTGTTCTACCACTGAGTTATTTTTAATTACAGCCTAAAATCTACACATAAAATACTTTTTTGCAATATCTTGGTTATATTAACCTACCAAACAGTTATGCAGGTAACTTGAATAAATAGGATATTTACCATTACAAAAGGTTAGGTCCTGTTAAAAAGTTGAGATCACAAGCTTCACCAGTTGCCAGTGGTGTTTCCCAGAGATGTGTTTTAGGCCTCTTTTGTTTACTGCCTATATTCTTCCTCTTGTTCACATTTTTAAGAAACACTGAATACATTTTCATTCTTATACAAACAACACCTAGATCTTCATATCTGTGAAACCTAATTCTGTTTTCTCACCTTCTTCACTCGTGGACTTTCTATGTGAAATTAATATCATGATTTTCTATAAACGTCCTTAACTTACATAGTGAAAAACAGTTCTTGTACAAACACAACGTGTTTAGAGTTGTAACCTAAATTTTGAAAAGCAGATCAACCCAACATCCATTAAAGTTTACAATATGGTTATAGATGTACATGCTTTAGCTACATTATGGATTCAATTCTACAATTCTATCCTGTGTGGTTTATCACAAACATCTCCATAGACTTCAGATAGTACAAAACACAGCTGCCTGCGTTATTTTTTATTTTCCAATAAGCATATTGATTTGGTCCAACAAC
Organism: Anableps anableps; assembly: GCA_014839685.1. Lineage (NCBI taxonomy): Eukaryota > Metazoa > Chordata > Actinopteri > Cyprinodontiformes > Anablepidae > Anableps > Anableps anableps. Next base: position 27,553,483 of record CM026073.1, read on the forward strand.
AACATCGTGTGCTTCCTGTGAAATACTGGATTGATTTTAAAATTCTTCCTCTCACTTTCATGTCTCTTCATAAACTTACACCTCTGCATCTCTCTGATCTTCTGCATATTGAGACTTTTGTTAGACTCTGAGAGCCACGTTCTCTATTCCTCTCTCTGTACCACCTAATCACCTGGATATTATAGGCTATAGAGGTTTGAGCTTAGTGGCCCTTCATCTTAGGACCTGTCTCCACCATGATATTTACAAAACTGATTGTTTCCCTATTTTCAAAGTCATTCTAATTTAATTAGAGTTGCTTATAATGTTTGATTTTCTATTGTTGACCTTTATGTTTTATGTTGTGTTTAAGTTTTTAATTGACTATTCTATATAGAGGTTTGTAACAATAATAATTATTCAGATCTTTGCATTCTTCATTAGGGCA